>CM067347.1:52762243-52822243 GCA_034190875.2 Urechis unicinctus | reverse complement strand
GCTTTTCCCAAGCTATAGGGTCTCGGCAGCAAGGAGAATACGCGGGATTACAACGTGATATGAGGCAGGCAGACAGGCAGACAGACATATGTAGCTGTTCAACAGTGACGAACGTAAATCATCCAAAAACCGGGATTACCACGTGATATGAGGCAGGGGCAAGCGTTTGGCCAAGCAACAAAAATTGAAGACGCGGGCCATTACCACGTGATATGAGGCAGCAAGGAGAACTGTGACAAGCTGCGCGGTAAAAAGGGCTTTTACCACGTGATATGAGCAGCAAGGAGAATACGCGGGATTACAACGTGATATGAGGCAGCAAGGAGAAAACGTCGGATGACCACGTGATATGAGGCAGCAAGGAGAAAACGCGGTATTACCACGTGATATAAGGCAGCAAGGAGAAAAAGCGGGATTATTACCACGTGATATGAGGCAGCAAGGAGAAAACGCGGTATTACCACGTGATATAAGGCAGCAAGGAGAAAACGCGATATTACCACGTGATATGAAAAAGCGGGATTACCACGTGATATAAGGCAGCAAGGAGAAAACGCGGTATTACCACGTGATATGAGGCAGCAAGGAGAAAACGCGGGATAAACACGTGATATGAGGCAGCAAGGAGAAAACGCGGGATTAATACGTGATTTAAGGCAGAAATGAGAAAACGCGGGATTACCACGTGATATGAGGCCACTTATTGTTGGCCGCACAGTCTCCATCCAAACAACACCAACCTCATAGATACGGGTACTGCGGAAGCTTCCACGAGGAAAGCTCATCCCCGTACTATGGGAATTACCACCGTCTTGTTAGGTTTTTCATTATTTGTTATTCTGTCACAGCAAATATATTGCAGATGACACATTCATGTTCTCCACTAAATGAAAATACATTGCTTTAGAAGTCAGAGATTCCCTTCCCTTGGCTTGCAGTCAGGTGAACTCGAAGTGAGTCTACCAAGCCACAATATACATAATTGCTGGCATCCAGGGCTTTGAATGCGCCTAGAGATTCTTTTTGGGAATGCCCGAAGCAATAAGTATATAAGAGTGTTAGTGTATTGAAGGTCCACATATGTAACCGCAGCTCGTTTGCTCTGACAAGCTCATATGCGTTATCGGTGTGAAAAGGTTATATACAAATCAATAAGACTGCAGACATAACGATAACATGTAATGGTGTGATGCGAACAAACCGGTATAACCAAGAAATAACTAATGAGAAATCAAAGTAGCAGAACTTTTTTGATATATATAATTACCTTTTGGGTTTTCGGGAATATTGAGTTTCTAAGCCCAAAAGGTTTAAGTGGCAAGCTCCTGTTGATATGGCCAGCTGGTTGTCCAGCTCCTGTTGATATGGCCAGCTGGTTGTCAAGCTCCTGTTGATATGGCCAGCTGGTTGTCAAGCTCCTGTTCATATGGCCCGCTGGTTGTCAAGCTCCTGTTGATATGGCCAGCTGGTTGTCAAGCTCCTGTTGATATGGCCAGCGGGTTGTCAAGTTCCTGTTGATATGGCCAGCTGGTTGTCAAGCTCCTGTTGATATGACCAGCTGGTTGTCAAGCTCGTGTTATTGCATTTCTCGACTTTTCTTTATTGTACCTCCGATCACGTTGGTCCTGCGCTTTGGAACGTAGGTCTGACGTGATAGCTGACACTATCGGACCTTTCAATATTTTTGCCTCGCGGTTGGACGGTTCGGCGTCTCTGAATACCCATCACTGATTTGTTAATTAGGTGACTGAACACTGCGAGGTATACTGCGTATTGTTACTAATCACAACGTATCCGAAACATACGTAATAATCATACTGTATAATATGTGATGAATGTATTCTATTTGAATGGACAACGAGTATTAAATGCATAAACTGTTGGCAAGCAGCGAGTAGCCTGTGATGGTGCTAGTCCCAAAAACAATGGCTAGCATCAACTGTTGTCAAGCTGGCAGTAGTCTGTGATGGTGCTAGTCGTAAAAACAATGGCTAGCATCAACTGTTGTCAAGCAGGGCGTAGCCTGTGATGGTGCTTATCGTCAAAACAATGGCTAGCATCAACTGTTGTCAAACTGGAAGTAGTCTTTGATGGTGCTTACTGTAAAAACAAAGGCTAGCATCAACTGTTGTCAAACTGGAAGTAGCCTGTGATGGTGCTTACTGTAAAAACAATGGCTAGCATCAACTGTTGTCAAGCAGGGCGTAGTCTGTGATGGCGCTTACTGTAAAAACAGTGGCTAGCATCAACTGGTGTCAAGCAGGGCGTAGCCTGTGATGGTGCTAGTCGTAAAAACAATGGCTAGCTTCAACTGCTGTCAAGTAAGGCGTAGCCTGTGATGGTGCTTATCGTCAAAACAATGGCTAGCATCAACTGGTGTCAAGCAGGGCGTAGCCTGTGATGGTGCTTACTGTAAAAACAATGGCTAGCATCAACTGTTATCAAACTGGAAGTAGTCTGTGATGGTGCTTACTGTAAAAACAATGGCTAGCATCAACTGTTGTCAAACTGGAAGTAGTAGTCTGTGATGGTGATGGTGCTTACTGTAACAACAATGGCTAGCATCAACTGTTGTCAAGCTGGAAGTAGTCTGTGATGGTGCTTACTGTAAAAACAATGGCTAGCATCAACTGTTGTCAAACTGGAAGTAGTCTGTGATGGTGCTTACTGTAACAACAATGGCTAGCATCAACTGTTGTCAAGCTGGAAGTAGTCTGTGATGGTGCTTACTGTAAAAACAATGGCTAGCATCAACTGGTGTCAAGCAGGGCGTAGCCTGTGATGGTGCTAGTCGTAAAAACAATGGCTAGCATCAACTGTTGTCAAGCAGGGCGTAGCCTGTGGTGGTGCTTATCGTCAAAAAAATGGCTAACATCAACTGGTGTCAAGCAGGGCGTAGCCTGTGAGACTATCTGGCACCGAGTGTGGTGAATCATAGCTGCTGAGGTATTTGGCGCACCTATAGGAAATCAGATACGAAATTACCTTCATATCCAGCAGGAGTTCTTTTCAAGCTGACAGGCCGATAGTTCCACTCCACTCAGCACTGAAATAAAATCATTAATTCATTTCTATTTTCGAAATGTTGATTCCTATCGATGACTCTCTTTATGTCGTGGAAATGTCCGATTGGTTTTTTTTGGACGGTACGAAATAAACACGAAACAAATATGGGAGACAATACCAGACAATGATTGAATTGGGCTAAGAGTGAGTAGCCGTTTGACCTACGCAAGACTCGCATGCTGATAAAAAACGAAATATGGAGGCTGTTCCCAAAACGACGATATTAATAAATTATTGATTCCCAATACCACGAGAGGATCATAGTAGGGCATTCCCATTACCAGACAAAAAGGAAAGCGAGATAAAAATTGGACGATTTGCATCATTAACATGCCGATCTCCACATTGACTACATTTACTGTTGATATTTGCAGAGTGAAATGAACATTCAAGAACCTTGGTGAACCATACATCTTATGTAATCGGTTAGACACTGCTTGTCGCAGGAGGCGATATGAGGATTACTTCTGGCGGTTAGACACTGCTTGTCGCAGGAGGCGATTTGAGGATTACTTCTGGCGGTTAGACACTGCTTGTCGCAGGAGGCGATATGAGGATTACTTCTGGCGGTTAGACACGGCTTGTCGCGGGTGGCGATATGAGGATTACTTCTGGCGGTTAGACACGGCTTGTCGCGGGTGGAGATATGAGGATTACTTCTGGCGGTTAGACACGGCTTGTCGCGGGAGGCGATATGAGGATTACTTCTGGCGGTTCATTCACCTCGGGCCGCTGTACCTGCTGGTAGAGACCTTTTCTGGGTATTGTCCTTGCTAACAACCATGACATGTGGCTTCCGGTAACCCATATTACTACGGTGCTGGGATTTCTCGGTTGGTTCTTTGGTGAGTGGCACCTCCGTTTCTGTATCCTTTACAGTTTCCCTGGATTCAATTGAGCGTTTGTCCAGGCGGGATTTGGAAGCCTTTCTACCCTTTGTTGGTGAAATGTTCGCTGAGCGTGGTGGCAACTTTACGGGTTTTCTATAATGGAAATTGTGCACATGTTTGTCAGCACCCATCTGAAGTAGGTTGGCGATGTTCATCTTCTGTTGTAGAGCGTCCGCTTCACTACACCGTCTTCGCTTCTTGTACGACACTGGAGTATTCTCCCAAGCGGCTTCCACAGGAGGATCGATCAGATATTTCCTATTTGTTTTAGCGATTGGGGGCGAGTTAGGAGGAGGGTCATAGCGCACAAGAAGAGGGCGCTCTTCTGCTATGGCTGGCAGAGGTGTAATATTGTGTGCCATTGCTGCAACGAAACTTGATGACCCATATCCGTCAGCTGAGGTGATGGTTATATTCGGCAGAGAATGGGAGCGCGTTTTCCTAGAAGATGACTTGACCTCATTCCTGCCGACTGCGGTACCGATGTTTGCCAATGGCGCCCTCTGATGAGTTATTTTATCATTCAATTCTTCTGATCGTGAAGAATTGAGAAGCATGGACAGGTCTTGTCTGGATTCGACAATCTTAACCCTGTCGATTTGAAAATTAGCCTTTTTAAGTTGGGGCAGTCTGCCAAGAATCTTATAAGTCGTCATTTTGTTGAATGAATCCTGTCGTTTCCTCTCTGCTTGTAACTTCTCCCTGACGAGCGCCCAGTGACACGGCATCTGATACACGGCCAGGTCTACATGGAGACAAGATGCCTGCCCCTCATCAGCTAATATTGCCGCGCATTCGTCCCGTCCCAGTTTCACGGCAAGTAAGTAAGGCGTCAAGCCTTGGTCATCTCTCATGAGATCAGCTGATAGGCCGACTTTGACCATTTGCTGACAGACTGTGCGGGTGAGGTTTGCGTCTGCGTGGACGATGGCGTAATGCAGCGCTGTCATACCGCTAGCATCTCTTCGCATGTAATCCACGTCATATCCCACTTCGTCCAATATGAGATGGGCATCGTGACTTCGTCCCGGAATGGAACATGCCCAAAGAAATGGACACCTTTTGGTGATAGGATCGATAAGATGACAGTCTACGCCATGTTTGATGAGAAGTTGAAGCATCTTGGTGCGATGGCTGGAATCTTGGATATGGAGAGCCGTAACAAGAAGAGACGACCCGTCTTGAGCACCACATATGTTGACGGATAAACCGCTGTTTAACAGGTAACGCAGGTGTTTGAATCGACAGCCAGCCACTGCAGCCTCCAGTCCGCTCGCCATCACCGTCACAATCGACCCTGAAGGCCTTTAAACAGGTTGCTGGTTCCAAACCTGATTAGTTACATGCTGTGAGACGGCGTTCTTTACAAGGTTAACGACGAGACGCAGTCAGCTTGCCGTCAGCACGTTCCCTGTCAAATACACAAACAACAAGGTTCTATAGCAAAATCGCTTGATATAATACCCCAAGGTAATGACTATGAGTTACATAACAGTTTGACTAGGACTGGCACAAGAACCTTCGCTTGTTGATTATTCCTGATTGGATCTTAGGCATCAAGGCATTAAGCGGCTCAAAGTATTCGCAACAAGAAAGCTAGGTACTGTACATTTTAGGTACTTTTTTTTACTGTGATAAGATAAATTCCAGTAGTTAGGTCATCTCTGCGTTATTTATGGCGTCCCTACATTCTGCCCACGTAGAGACGTTTCGGGTTTTGCTTGGCAACCATGGCCTTCAAACCCGGTCATGTATATTCTTTTTTCTGTACTGGATTCCGTAATCTTCCACGTTTAATGAACCTGCTGTTGCTCGTGCTTCGGCAGCCAAACACCAAGATTACAATGACCGCATATGTAAATCCTGTACTCTTATTGGCGGATTCAGTTGGGCGTATCAGTGGGATGTGTCAGCATGGTAGGCGATGCGCGTCTTGTCGGTGGTGTCTGTCAGCCTGTTGAGTGGAACACGTCTTGTCAGTGGTGTCTGTCAGCCTGATGAGTACACAGTGGTATATGTCAGCTTGGTGAACGATACACATCAGCAGCACAAAGGCCGAGTATATCACCCGCCAAGGATCCAGATGGGGCTGTCTACGCTACCAGAGTCAAATCCGTGTTAAAACCGCTTCACCTCGTTTTGTAAGAGATTTTAACATATTTTTATTTAGACTGCTACATATGCACTTTACAAACCTGTAACTGGCTACAAACCTGTAACTGGCTACAAACATGTAACTGGCTACAAACCTGTAACTGGCTACAAATATGTAACTGGCTACAAACATGTAACTGGCTACAAACCTGTAACTGGCTACAAACATGTAACTGGCTAAAAACCTGTAACTGGCTACAAACATGTAACTGGCTACAAATTGTTTTCACCGAGGAGTGCTTTATGAGATGCAAGAATGGTCATTGTAGGATTTTAGGCCTTTGTGACGGAAACATCTGTTAATAGTTTGATTGGCGGCATTGACACGTGAGGTAACACGTCCGCTGCGTGACACCACATCACCACAGGATGCTGCTAACATACAGTATCAACAGGATCAGAGAATCCTCGCAGAAGTTAATGACTTCAGGCTGAAACAAAAGGTGAGGATGAAGCAACCCATTCGAAACTGGTTGTGGCTATACCATGTAATCGATTTGTAGGGTACTACGTATTTGAGTGACTACAGCAGTTATCCAAATTATACTTTTCTATCTTAAAATAGATGGAAGTTTATTAGAGGGTGAGGGGTGGGTGGGGGGGGGGGGGGGGGTGCAACGTTATGATACAAAAACTTTTGGCACACCTATCGAGACGAATGAAGGTGACATTATCGACTTCTGGGGGACTTAATATCCGCTTGTACAATATGGAGTTATGTCACTCATACATAAACTAAAGAAGACCCGGATCTCACAAAGAGTTGCTAAATCTGGTGATACTATGACTGGTGACCATGACATGCTAGATAATCAAATCCTTGGGCTGGGTGATCCAATATCGAAAAAAAGATGCTGTGGATATGCCATGTTATCAAGTGGTAAGATAAATCCTATTGGTTATATTCTGGTGGGCGTGCTGGTCCTGATGCTATACAAATCGTTCCTGTTATTAATGGAACAAATCAATCGGGAGGGATAAGTATGCGTGCTGGCCAACTGGCTGGTGTAATATCCTTTGTACAGCTGGAACATGACAATGTTATAAACTTATATATAACCGATTCAAGCAGAAATGCGACCTGTTCAATTGTGTCACTCCTAATTGAAGCTGACTTGTATGAAACTACAAGCAACTGGTACTGCTATATCTTGAGCTGCCTCATGAGGCCGGACCAGTGACTGAGCTACCTCATGAGGCCGGACCAGTGACTGAGCTGCCTCGTGAGGCCGGACCAGTGACTGAGCTGCCTCGTGAGACCGGACCAGTGACTGAGCTGCCTCATGGGGCACGAACAGTGACTGAGCTGCCTCGTGAGACCGGACCAGTGACTGAGCTGCCTCATGAGGCCTGACCGGACCAGTGACTGAGCTGCCTCGTGAGGCCGGATCAGTGACTGAGCTGCCTCGTGAGGCCGGACCAGTGACTGAGCTGCCTCATTAGGCCGGACCAGTGACTGAGCTGCCTCGTGAGGCCGGACCAGTGACTAATCCAGCTTAGTTATTTAGGCTTGGAGAGATTACAAGGCAGCAAAAAACAGCTCGAGAATGAGAGAGATAAATGAGCTACTTTTTACGAAAAGTATTGCACACTGAACGTTATGGATGGCGACCTTCTGTCGGTCAACGCATGTATGAATGTGACAGGTGCAGTCCTGTGCACCATTGTCATGACGCCTATTGTAATGGGGCAGAGATAGGAACTATGGCCGGCTGCGTCATCTCAGTAGCTGGACATTGATCAGCCGCAGGCTTTGAATCAAGGCTTAGAAGCACAATGAAGTTTTAGTCGACAGCTGACAGATTACAAGAAAAATCTCTGACAAAGAATTCAAGGTTTTATGGACGAGGCATGTAAGTTCAGCAGATGATAACGGGGATCCAGGCTGGACAAGTCCGTGATGTCATGCAAACATTAGTGATCTGTGAGGACGATGAACCATCCCATAGAGTATGCTGACAATTATAAACGCCGCTTGGCATGACGACCGCTCACCAATTTCAGCAAAGGAACAACGGTGCCCAGAAACTCCCCTGTGCCCCACATTCACTGGTGATTGTCTGTCATCCATCCTACACAGCCTACCCCTAGTGCCTCAAACGTATACTCTCTTCTATAGAGGGAGAATGTGCTATATTTAGGACTGAGGACGATTTAGGTGTGTATTGCAATGAAGCCCCAGGATACCTCTATACAAAATAAACGAACAGTGATAATCGACAACAGCGCCCGGCAATGTCCTGCTGAGGTATGTCCTGCCTGGTGGACCACGTGAAACACCTAGAGGAGATTATTGAATCCCAGCAGGTGTAAGACACAGGCCGGCATGGGTTGCCAGCTGCCTCCGCCTTCTTTTATCCAACGGAAGGCCTGGCGCCGACAGTCCAACGGAAGGCCTGGCGCCGACAGTCCAACGGAAGGCCTGGCGGGTGGAAGCGCCGACAGTCCAACGGAAGGCCTGGC
Source organism: Urechis unicinctus (assembly GCA_034190875.2). NCBI lineage: Eukaryota > Metazoa > Annelida > Polychaeta > Xenopneusta > Urechidae > Urechis > Urechis unicinctus. The sequence goes on along the minus strand of CM067347.1, from coordinate 52,813,670 downwards.
GCCGACAAGTCCAACGGAAGGCCTGGCGGGTGGAAGCGCCGACAGTCCAACGGAAGGCCTAGCGGGTGGTATGCTCGGCCATTGTGCTGTAAGCGCCGACAGTCCAACGGAAGGCCTGGCGGGTGGTATGCTCGGCTATTGTGCTGTATATGTCCTGTTTATGGTAGGTGTCAACATGGTAAGCCAAACAAGTCCGTCACTGATGTATCCTCGTGTATTTAGAATGCTCTCACAGGAAGCCTTTGAATGCTTTGTTAGTAGAACGCATGTATCCTGTCCCATCAGTTGGCTCCCGCTGACACAACCTGAAGTGGTTTGCGGTCATACAACATAAGCAACAGATTTGGCAAATGAAGTTTCATACCTTGCAGGACCCTTACCTCTGTTGAGGGAGCGCACTTCGATACCAATAAGTGAGTGGAAATACGTGTTTGTCTTGATTGCTACATTAGAACAAAGTTGCCGGTCTGCTCACTGTTGGCCACTTCGCTGTTGAGCGGGATTGTTATGACTGCTTGGTCTCTAGACGGATCCGCTTCTCAGTGTAGGCTGCTTGTGTAATAGATTAATCCGAAGGGGACTGATGTTGTCCATGGTAAAAAAGGAGATTGAGATGGATTAAGCGCTTGGACGGCTCCGGATGACCACGCGCTCGGCTGTATATGCTCATTTATACATATATATATCTTGCTTGACATAACCCGAAAACCTCAATTTATTCCCTAAAACCAATTATGCTTCGACCCATATGACCGAAATAATGTTTAAACATGATTTTTTAATATATGTATTTGAAGTATTAAAAATATATATGGGTACGTTTCTGTGTGCGTGCGCATGTGCGCGCGTGCGTGTGTGTACTTACATGTATAGGTGTAACTTCAATTTCAACAGTGCTAATTACACTCATATCTCACAGAATTCCTCTGCTTAGAGGAGAAATAGAACAATAGAAATATTAAGTCGAAATTTTATGATAATTGCAACCAGGTATGATATGTCCTTGCTCTATTAGTATGTTCTGTATTTCCAGCGCGTCATATCCGCATCACTCGTGTAATCCAGATTTGTGGTCGGGCCTAACGTCTTCTTCTATCTATCTCCCTTGCGCGAACACAGCTCGATGGAATTGTCATGAAACGTTTCTTGTTCAATTAATAATTCTAAGAATGCTGATCAGATTTAAACACTAATATTGGATTATTTATCTGGCTTTTGGAACTGAGGCAACCGCGCCCTTCCGATTGATGTCAATACTTCGTTTCAGTGTGGCGTGTGTATGGTTAGTGTGGCGTGTGTATGGTTAGTGTGGCGTGTGTATGGTCAGTGTGGTGTGTGTATGGTTAGTGTGGCGTATGTATGGTTAGTGTGGGGTATGAATGGTTAGTGTTGCGTGTGTATGGTTAGTGTAGTGTGTGTATGGTTAGTGTTGCGTGTGTATGGTTAGTGTGGCGTGTGTTTGGCTAGTGTGGCGTATGTATGGTTAGTGTGGCGTATGTGTGTATGGTTAGTGTGGGGTGTGTATGGTTGGACGGTGGATTAACATCCACGTATAAAGCTCTTATTGCATTAACGCTTGGATGCCTCGGTTGCTTAGCGTGCTGGAGTAATGTTTGGGCAGTAGAGTGGAGAATGGTTCAACTTGCTCTTTAACTGATGCTGTAAGATTACATTCTGGAAGATTACTGCCTGCTTCTTATAGCGATTCACGTGGACCACAATCCAATGAGTAACACAGAATCAGCGATCAAACATTATATCACAAACGCAATGTGACGTATCTATGGACAACATTTTAAAAATGCCAGCCCAATGTGTACTTAAGTATTCCCATAAATGAATAACCCTGCATACATAATAAACATTAACAGATACATTCATTACTTATTCACTTAAACGTTCACATATCCATTTATCCATTCATTTATGCATACATATATTCCTTGATACGTATATATATATCGTAATATATATATATATATATATATATATATATATATATATCTATATATATAATATATATATATATTTATATATATATGTATATATCCTCTCTATATATATATATATATATATATATATATATCAAGGAATATATGTATGCATATACAATATATATCTATTCCTATATATATATATATATATATATATATATATCATATATATATATATATATATATCTAGATATATATATATATATATATCTAGATATATATATATATATATAGATATATATATATATATATATATATATATATATATATATATATATATCCTATATATATATATATATATATATATATATATATATATATATAGATATATCTATATAGATATATATATCTATATATATATATCTCTATATATATATATATATATATATATATATCTATATATATATATATATATGTATATGGGAATATATTATTGAATGGATAAATTATATCTCCTTGTATACATGTTATGGGTGTCTCTAGGTTCCAGAGGAGTGCTGTCGCTATGGTTACTGTTGCTGTATTCTATAAATTGTGGAGCGAAACAAAGTTCTATGATATCTAGAGATGATATTATATATATATATATGAAGCACAATGTAAAGGCCCTGGGCATATTACTGGCGCCTGGACCTGAGGGAGTGATGTCAGTGCTCGGTCGTTACCCGTCACACACAACACACCCGTCACATACAACACACCCGTCACACACAACACACCCGTCACATACAACACTGAAGTCTTTCCTGATGGAAACATTTTGAGGCCTTCTCCTTGTATACATGTTATGGGTGTCTCTAGGTTCAGAGGAGTGCCGCTATGGTTACTGTTGCTGTACAACACGAAACCAAGTTCTATGAGCTGAGACATCAAGAAGTTTGCCCGGCTGAAGCACAATGTGCACCACATATTACTGGCGCCTGGACCTGAGGGAGTGATGTCAGTGCACCCGTCACACACACACACCCGTCACATACAACACACCCGTCACATACAACACACTCCGTCACATACAACACACACCCGTCACATACAACACACCCCCGTCACACCCGTCACAACACACCCGTCACATACAACACACTCCGTCACATACAACACACCCGTCACATACATCACACCCGTCACACACAACACACCCGTCACATGCACCACACCCGTCACACACAACACACCCGTCACATACATCACACCCGTCACACACAACACACCCATCACATACATCAGCCCGGGGTTATGATGAGTTATGTTGGAAGGGGATGATGAGTGAGCCTTCAAGGGCGTCAATTGTTGATGATAGAACGATCGTAGGTCCTATCAACTGTAAAACAGGTCTGATTACTGCCCGTACCCAAGCGACTGTGATGATGTGATTAATGTTATGGGGTTAGATTGCACCACTTTGGACAGGCGTTGTTACATAGATGATGTGTTTTGGACGGGATGGGTTTATCAGGTAGTGGAATGAAATGACCAATTTGGTGTTGAACTTTTCCTTCGACATGATGACACATCAACGACGATGTACAAGAATGATTTCAATGCTTGGACAGCGCCCCCTATGTGCCATTGTCCACTTGTAACCGACTCGCTGTCGTGAATGACTGAAGCATTAACTGTGTTTATCTCGTTTAATTATTAAGATTTTAATATGATGTGGGTACCGCCTAATTGTGCCCTGAATACTGACTTTTTTTCCTCTGAAATTACTCAACTTCCAGCAACAAACACGAATGTCGGTACACTTTACTGAACCGGTTAATATTAGGAAGAAACATGATTGTCTGATGTTGATCCGTCACTTGAATTGAGCGTTAATCACAAAAAGAAAGCATGATCTACTTTTCACTTGAAGTACGAAAAGCCTTATCGCATGTAGGAGTATATTTTATATGACTGCGTAATGTCGCCGAGAAGTTTTCTGGGTAGATTGACTTGGCCAGGCTCAGGATAGAGCTGCTGTGTCTCAGCCAGGGAAACAAAAATAAATTCGGGGCTTCTTTTCCTAGTTATCCCAACTGTTCTGGGGCTACGCATGATAAAGTCACCCTCGTTATTGATATTGCGGGAGCGGATTTTAACGTTACGGGGGCGAATTCGCCAAGCGCCCTCGTGTATTTTATTTGTTTGTCTGAGGCCATGTCTGATGCAGCGCTAGTGTATACAGGTCATATGTCTAGTGTGGAACTGCTGAATAGCAGGTCATGTCTGGTGCGCATCATCAAAGAAAGGTCCTGGTGTATAGCTGCTGTATCTCAGACCAGGTCTGATGTATAGCTGTTGTATCTCAGACCAGGCTTGATGTAGAGCTGCTGTATCTCAGACCAGGCCTGGTGTAGAGCTGCTGTATCTCAGACCAGGCCTGATGTAGAGCTGCTGTATCTCAGACCAGTCCTGATGTAGAGCTGCTGTATCTCAGACCAGTCCTGATGTAGAGCTGCTGTATCTCAGACCAGGCGTCGTGTAGAACTGCTGTATCTCAGACCAGTCCTAGTGTAGAGCTGCTGTATCTCAGACCAGTCCTGATGTAGAGCTGCCGTATCTCAGACCAGACCTGATGTAGAGCTGCTGTATCTCAGACCAGGCGTCGTGTAGAACTGCTGTATCTCAGACCAGGCCTGATGTAGAGCTGCTGTATCTCAGACCAGGCGTGGTGTAGAGCTGCTGTATCTCAGACCAGTCCTGATGAAGAGCTGCTGTATCTCATACCAGGCCTCGTGTAGAGCTGCTGTATCTCAGACCAGACCTGATGTAGAGCTGCTGTATCTCAGACCAGGCCTCGTGTAGAGCTGTTGTATCTCAGACCAGGACTGATGTAGAGCTGCTGTATCTCAGACCAGACCTGATGTAGAGCTGCTGTATCTCAGACCAGGCCTGATGTAGAGCTGCTGTATCTCAGACCAGTCCTGATGTAGAGCTGCTGTATCTCAGACCAGGCCTCGTGTAGAGCTGCTGTATCTCAGACAAGGCCTCGATGTAGAGCTGCTGTATCTCAGACCAGGCCTCGTGTAGAGCTGCTGTATCTCAGACCAGGCCTGCTGTATCTCAATAATTCAGAATCAAATGGATCCAGTGTCTATGAATTTCAGGAGAAGAGGGCACATTTGACGGTAGGGCTTCATGTTGGCGTAAAGAGAAGAAAATTATGATATGTATTGCTACAGTCTCAATTATAGCATTATTCATATAAATAAGTAAAGCGAAGACAATTATGATGTGTATTGCTACTATTTTGCTGATTGAAGTGATGCGGGTGGTCCCTCGACACACTGGAGATACAACATGCTATAGAATCTAGCTTTTCAGCAGTGTACTAAGGTGATCTTGCATACTAGTGTCTGAATTGTAGTGAAAGATAACTGGCTGCAGGCCAGCCATTGGTGCATCCAGCTCTGCACATCCATGTTATATTCAGCAACACTGCTTCAGTCAGGTTTTGTGTAGTCTATCGGCTAATTGATAAAATAACATTAAATGTAATAAGCCTTCAAAAGGCAAAGGCAAAGGCAAAGGCAAAGGCCATATACAAAAATACAAATTCGAAACAACCTGCAGAATAACCTTTCATGAACACGTCGCTTTGTTTTCGTGTTGTGTTCCTGAACTGATGTCACGAGCAGCTCGGTTACGATCGGTGAGTGGTCGGTTGTTTTCGTAAAATGAATACGAATTATTGATTTTTCAGATAGATAGTGATCGATTTGAAATACAAATATTTGTTATCTTTGTGTAATAACCGATCCAACAAAAAAAATCGATATATAGGATTGACATGCCCTTTAAAGACAACGCCGCACAGTACGAGAAACCAGAAAGGGATCTTCTCTTCGCCATAATTTTCCTTCCTCTGTTTGCTTGATGACGACATAAAAGATTCATGAAAGCTAGCAGGGCTGTATAATGCTCTTTGTAAAATAAGATAAGCATAAAACCCTCTGTACGACAAGCATGAAGCTCTCAGTAAGAAAAGATAAAACATGAAACTCACTGCTAGATGAGATTAGCATAAATCTGTCTGTAAAATCAGATGTAGTCTTTCTCACTTCACAATCCCCCAACTCAAGGCTGTATTGCACCGTGTTATTGATGTTTCATTATACTGAGGTTCGCCGTGCTGCTATTCTCTGAGACAGGATTTCATAGTAAGTTATGTCACCAGTTTGACAATCTGCTCTCTGAAGTGCCTGGACGGAAGCCTTGTTTGCAATGGATGCGCCAATGTAGTCTGCTTATAACAAATCTGGTGCTCATGAATTATTCATAAGACTCATTTGTTGTCAGTCCGTTTAATTGTTCAATTAGACCAGTAGATTCCGTAGATTAATCTTCTGTTGTTGTGACGTAATACAACCTGAATTCATGTCGCTAATAACGCACGTTGTTAGAGCTTGTAATTAATCAATGGACTATGTCGGTGATTTGAGTAGACTGCGTGTACAACAAGTGAGAGAGATAGGGATGACCTCCAAGGCGGAAATCAGACTCAACGGTAATACACTGTCATTGGGTCCTGTTTGCTGTGAAGACGAAATAAGCCAATACTTAATGTGTAGCGTGGTGTCGAAATGCATATTTCAACCAACTATGAGATATCTGCTGTAGTGAGATGTGCTCGATGCGCCGTAAAACTCGCATTATAGCGAGCTGGTTGATCATTGACTTGTGGGAATTAGCAGGAACTGACCTCCTATCTGACCTTGGCAGTTAACCCATCACTAAACGAGACCATGACAGAATGACTGACACATCTTATTTGCTTCTGTCAATCTCTGCTGAACGATTATCCATTTGATGTCGTGTTCATTGGCCGTGACAACGCCCGGTTATACTGCTTTAAACGGACGGTGCATGACGTCCCTCCAAATAATGATGTCAGAAGTGACCACATGGTGACCTGGCCGTAGAACAATGACGTCACTTGGCAGCTTGTCCACTCATCGTTGCAATTCACCTCGCCCACCACGGGCGGGAGCAGTAAGGTCGCTAATGTGTGCCGTGAAATATGTTTCCAAACGAGAAAACGATTAAAGTGTTGGAAACTGAAACACGACCCAATGACAGTGTATTAGTGTCCATTCTGATATCCGCATTACATGTCACCATCTTTCCCCCTTTTTGTTCACCACTGCAGTCTACTCAAGTCACGGACACACCGCTTGCACGATATACGCCACAAACCAATGAGGCGAGTCACAATACTGATCATTTATTCTCCTAAATTCTGCATCCAGGTATAAAATAATAATAAACATTTGTTTGTCCGGAATCGGGGAGAATAATACTGGAAATGAAGTGAGAATCGTCATTTATATTAAGAATCCTTGTCTTATCAGGAATAGGACGCTGTGCGTCGAGTGTTGAGACGAGGTACGTCTTCGCTGTTCTTATTGAGTAGATCGAGCCTCGTCGTATTTGCAGTCTAGTTCTGGCACTTCTTCTATATGCAACATTTTCAGGTACATGTGAGTATTTAAATGCTTCTATGAATCATGATGTAGGTTTTCTTTCGAGTATAGCTCTGTTTCTATTTTCCTGCAAGTTAACATCGGGTTACATACACAGCGCGTTAATAGATTGAATACATCTGTCTTGCGTCCACTCCAGTAGAGTGGTTGGTTTACTTCCGCGTTCCTCTCGTCCAAAAGTTGTAGTCATTTAGAGTTCGCATATTAAAGAAGACAAACTGCAGCCGCTTCAAGTCATGTTTACTCGAAATATTAGCTATTTTGGGGACCATCATTATGTCGCATAGGCAACCAAAATAATCCTTAATTGCAATCACCAGGGCAACGATGTCAGTTTGCACATCACGCATGCTCTGTCACTTGGTCACGTGACCAGTTGAGAGACTCAGCCATTGTGTACCGACCCACGGGGACTCTTAGTAGCCTCATGATATAATTGAGGGTCAAGTTAGGTACAGTAGCCAGCAGATAGTCTCCTGTGGTGCTATTTTTAGAATCAACGGAAGTTTCAACGGAAGTTCCTATCGGGCACTCACACATCTGGGTCAAAATTGCGTTGCGATCGGATGGTTGAATAGCGTTCCATTAGAGGACGGCTGGTTGAGAATCTGTTGAGAAGCATCACAGGCGTGTTAGGTTCTTCCCCAGACGGAATCACGCCGACGGGATATCAATAACGACTACTGTAAATATGGATATGAAAAACCACTTACTGAATAGCTGATGCAGCACCAGTAGTCCCCTCTTTGGTAAAACAGCGCCTTGCGACCCATATCCGTTCAATTAGATACTCGTCCCATCAGCACCTCATTCTATAAGCAGCTCGTCCATTCAGAAGCTCGTCCTATCAGCACCTTGTTTCATCAGCAGCTCGTCCCTTCAGCAACTCGTCCTATCAGCACCTCGTCCCATAAGCACCTCATTATATAAGCAGCTCGTCCCTTCAGCGGCTATTCCCATCAGCACGACCCATCAGCAGTTCGTCCCTTCAGCAGCTTGTCCCATCAGCAACTCGTCCCATCAGCAGCTCGTCCTATCAGCACCTTGTCCCATCAGCAGCTCGTCCCATCAACAGCTCGTCCTATCAGCACCTCGTCCCATCAGCACCTCATTCTATAAGCAGCTCGTCCATTCAGAAGCTCGTCCTATCAGCACCTTGTTTCATCAGCAGCTCGTCCCATCAGCAGCTCGTCCCATCAGAAGCTCGTCCCTTCAGCAGCTCGTCCTATCAGCACCTTGTCCCATCAGCACCTCGTCCCATCAGCACCTCGTCCCATCAGCAGCTCATTCTATAAGCAGCTCGTTCCTTCAGCAGCTCGTCCAATCAGCACCTTGTCCCATCAGCACCTCATTCTATAAGCAGCTCGTCCCTTCAGCAGCTCGTCCTATCAGCACCTTGTCCCATCAGCAGCTCGTCCCATCAGCAGCTCGTCCCTTCAGCAGATCGTCTCATCAGCAGCTCGTCCCTTCAGCAGCTCGTCCCATCAGAAGCTCGTCCCTTCAGCAGCTCGTTCTATCAGCAGCTCGTCCCTTCAGCAGCTCGTCCCTTCAGCAGCTCGTCCTATCAGAAGCTCGTCCCTTCAGCAGCTCGTTCTATCAGCAGCTCGTCCCATCAGCACCTCATTCAACAAGCAGCTCGTCCCTTCAGCAGCTCGTCCTATTAGCACCTTGTCCCATCAGCACCTCATTCTGTAAGCAGCTCGTCCCATCAGCAGCTCGTCCCATCAGCAGCTTGTCCCATCAGCAGCTCGTTCTATCTGCAACTCGTACCATCGTGATTGCATTTTATGAGATGACAAGCAATTCTGAGGTCCCATTGTGAAGGGACGAGCTTGACAAGTGGCACTGATTGAGGCAGGGCTGACTCCGTCAAGCAGTCACACAAGTGCTCGCCACTAAGAGGGGGGGTGGGGTATGGGAACGTGTTTCAAATGATAAGAACTCAAGCGTCATGCAGCTGTTTGCAGGAGGTGACGGGCTGATTGCAATATTATATAAGTCGACCGTCAGAGACATTTCTGATCTCCGTGGTGAGTTTGCTGCTCGTACCCACGCAATCATTATGCTCTGCTCCCGATTTGTGAATCCTCAGTGGCTGTTAATGACCAATGGCGCCTGTATCAGGCTGTATCAGGCTGTATCAGGCCCAATCAGGCCCAATCAGGCCCAATCAGGTTGTATCAAGCTGTATAGGCTTTTACGGGGTATATTCATTACAAATTGACCGTTACATTAGTGAGATGGCGGCTCAAGGTGACTGTTTTATTTTGAGATGCCTAGATATTCCTCAAACACTGGGGCAATGTTTAGGAGGCATACACTATGGGACGCGTTCTCTCGTGAGGTGGAGTCAGCCAGCATGCTAGTTATCGAAACAATAAAGCGTCCCTTCCGTGGGGCTGTTCAGTGCGGTAGCTAGGATGACGATTCAATCTGCAGTTGAGATTGAGTTTAATGGCGGGTTTATGAGCCATGTAGGCGACTAGTGCCATGAACGGCACAGAGCAGCGGGTGCATGCTGGTGTGGAAGCGGCGTCATTACGGGTGTGGAGACTGCGGGTCATGGAATGTGACCCAGGAGCTGTGTGGAATGACTGTTGTGATGCACCCTGTCATGCCATCATTCCCACAGCAATGCAGACTCACACTGATATGCAGCTTATTGTTATAAATTGAAGACCAAAGTGGAAATAACGTTTTATTGACGGAGCACAACGAACTCAGTAACTGGAATGTGGCAACAGTATTCCATCAATAATGTGTAATGCCCTGTCCAGTTGACTTAATCTGCCCCGGGTTCGTTAGTTGCCACAAAAGGACCGACCATGGTGCCTCACAAAGCCCGCCCTCGATCGATGGTTAGTAAACGTTGTATAACGGCATAGCGGTTAACAGAAAGTCACTGGACACTTGGCCGACTGATAACTCATCACTGGCTAAATGCGGCGTTATCAGGATGAACCACAGTGCAAATCGGCGTGTTTATCAACCGAGATGTACTCCTATCGTTTCTTGCTGGATTTAAATAAGAAAGTGATAATACATTAGCGAGGTAATGAGCGCTACTAGCCGCGGTCTGGGGACTACGTGAGCGGTACCTGCCGCGGTCTGAGGACTACGTGAGCGGTACCTGCCGCGGCCTGGGGACTACGTGAGCGGTACAAGCCGCGGCCTGGGGACTACGTGAGTGGTACCTGCCGCGGCCTGGGGACTACGCGAGCGGTACAAGCCGCGGCCTTGGGACTACGTGAGCGGTACAAGACGCGGCCTGGGGACTACGCTAACCATAGATGACCAATTGAACGTCTGGAATTCGCCACCTTAAATCAACTTACAATTCCATGAACATTCTATCTTGCAATTTCGCTGTGCTCAGCAGAATCCGAGTCGCTGGATCGTCTCTACGATGACTTCTGTGGTCATGCGCACTCACTGATCTGTCTTTCCATCATGTCACTAAGAGGAGCTGTTCCGCTCTCTCGTAGAGAAAGGGAACTCAGTCAACAGTGTCATATAACCCCGCCCATTACTAAGTTATAATTCCCAGTAAGTCTTTTTTTTATGAAGTCGTAAAGGAACTGTTGTTTTATCGCCACTCGCATTAGGGGTCCGCCCATAAACCTCACTGGAAAGGGTGTGTTCTATGAACGCCTGATAGTGCCTATTATGCATATGAGCTCATTTATCTAATACCTTTACGCAGACCGAGCATTATGGGAGACAATTATATATTTATGGTCAATAAATAAGTATTACTCGAACGCTTGCAAAGGAGCTCTTATCATCATGTGGAATTTCCAGCGGTCATTAACGGGCTAGCGATGCTTTGAGATAATGGCTTCCGGTAATGAAGGCGTGTTTCAGTGAAGTCAGTGAAGACACTCTTCATGCGTCCATTCACAATATATCACCAGAAAGAGATATATTGATGATTACATCTATATAACATTTATTTACTACAAGACTTCAAACTGTTAAGATGTATCGTCGATGTCACCAATAGGCGTGGCGCGATGGATTCCATACCACCACGTAATATAGTCTATGAAGGATGAACAATAAAACAAGAGTAAATCTCGGACATAAAGGAATGAACATGTAACCAGCGATGATAAATGGGTGTGATTGGTGATGTTTCCGAACTGACGCACTCAGCTTCATCACAACGATACCAAAGTATGAAATAAGCAGGGAAGGACGAGATATACGCCGTTAAGGAAAATAGGAAACTCCTGCTTACAGGGATGGATAGCAAAGATCTTGTTATAATAAGATACCCGACTCGGCACCTCGCCCGAAAAATTCCGTGACACCGCGTAGGCAGCGCCCCCTACTTTTGTGGAAGCTACTCGACGCGCAGCAGCCAACCAACTTCGTTATGACTTGCGAGTATGTCTGACTAGAAGTCGAACACAAATGGGTATTTCAACGCTGCAATTAACTGTTTGAATTGACAAAGGCCTTTCCACCCAGGAAATGAATGTTCTAGCATATGTCTCTGGCTATATTGCCCGGAAATTAAGTTGGGTACAATATGCAGAAACAAAATGTCTGTAGTCGATGATATACATGACCAGAAGAATTACCGAAGTGCAAAGGAAGGGCTTGTTGTCCCAAGCAAATCACTAGTAGATGCATTATGCAGGCTAAAGGAACATTTCCGCAAATTCATTGACACAGTATTATACAGTAAGCAAGTGAAAGCCAGAGTTGTAAGCATTCTAGCTAATGAGGTCTCATTAGAGAAACTCCAATGTGAATCATGCAGGTGTCATGTTTTGGTAATATGTATTATGGTGAACATCAGGTTGCATGATTCCCTGAGAGAAGCTTACTGTAAGTTAAGGGACCATAAGGAGAGAATAAATCGTAAGACATTGACATTTTCCCACACATTTTTGCTCTTATTTGTTTTAAGTGATGTTGTATGTGTAGATTTCCGATAAATGTTTACTTAGTTCCTTGAAAGCCCTCTCTGACAGATGTACAAGGACTATTCTATCATAAATCCACACCAGTATATCTGCACCTTAGATTGTAGTGGTGGGGGAGCTTGTCGAACAAAGGTGTCCCTGGATATACTGTTAGAATGGTTGGTTGCATGGTACTCCAAACAGATGTGTGTTTAAGATGGGGCAGAACTATGTCTGGATGATTTGGTGTGTTAATGGCATATTTTCAACCTATCTGTTCAGTGTTTAAATAGTTGAATTGAGCTCTGGTTTTAAAAAGTTGTGGTGTTCAGTGTAGTTTTAGTGTGCTTGTTGTTAATCTTCTAATGTATGCGGATGATCTTATTTAATTTGTGGTTGTTCTGAGTAAGCTATTAAGACTGAGAGCTTTTGTTGTAGTGACCTTAATATATATATATATATATATATATATATATATATATATATATATATATATATATATATATATATATATATATATATATATATATATAAATAGAGAGAGAGAGAGAAAGAGAGAGACAGTGAGACAGAGAGAGATAGAGAGACAGTGAGACAGAGAGAGAGAGACAGAGAGAGAGGGAGACAGTGAGAGGGAGACAGAGAGAGAGAGAAGAGAGCGAGAGAGAAGAGAGCGAGAGAGAGCGAGAGAGTTAATGATGATTAAATTCATGATGCATCAATGATTTTAGTATATGCTATGTCCTGAAATAATTGATTATTATATTGTTATTCACAATAAGCAAGATTACATATTACAGTATTACATAATAAAATCATACGTCTGCACCCCATCAACCGACAATGCAGCTTGTTGATTCGGTGGAGGTTCGGGTGACAAATCAAGTATCATTTATTGGGAAATCAATCATGTACTTAAATCAACTTCTTATATTCCGCCGCAAATATGTCCACACTAAATACAAAACAAATATGATTCAGATTAATCTTTTAACATCAAATAAGGGTAGACTAGACGTCCGACTGTGTCTTAAAAAGGGGATAAGTTTAGCCCTACAGGACGTCTGAGTAAGTATGTATTTTACCGTCCGATCGGGGCTGGCCTGGGGTAGATACTGATATATGCGACTTCGTTCAAACGTTCATAAAAAATATTCAGTTAATAAATCGTCAAACAAATTGATTAAAAGGTGTCAATAGTAATTGGCTTTGTTTTTATGTATTGGCTCTATCATAAAGTCGTTAAATTTTAGAAATACAGCGGTATGTTTGAGTACGTACCATCACCGATCGATCTTTTACCATTGAGCCACGCGCTTTTGTTTACATTTTAGCTTCCACGAAACCAGGTGGCGCGCTGGTCGCGAGTTTCACAACAGAAACGTCCGAGTCGGGTATCTTATTATAACAAGATCTTTGTGGATAGGACAGACTGTCATCGCCTACAGGGATGGCCTGGGGCAGACTGTCATCGCCTACAGGAATGGTCTGGGACAGACTGTCATTTCCTACAGGGATGGTCTGGGACAGACTGTCATTTCCTACAGGGATGGTCTGGGACAGACTGTCATTTCCTACAGGGATGGTCTGGGACAGACTGTCATCTCCTACAGGGATGGTCTGGGAAAGACTGTCATCTCCTACAGGGATGGTCTGGGACAGACTGTCATCTCCTACAGGGCTGGATAGGACCGATTGGCATCGCCTTCGTTGGACTGATTGAGTTGCGGGAAGCTGGCCTCATGGGATGACGTCATGGAATCGCTTACAATGTAGCAATCCATACAATGCGGTGTGGCAGACACATCCATGTTTGGCAGACACATCCATGTTCGGTAGACACATCCATGTTTGGTTGACACACCCATGTTTGGTAGACACATCCATGTTTGGCAGACACATCCATGTTCGGTAGACACATCCATGTTTGGTTGACACATCCATGTTTGGTAGACACATCCATGTTTGGTAGACACATCCAATCCATGTTTTGATGACACATCCATGTTTGGTAGACACATCCATGTTTGGTAGACACATCCAATCCATATTTGGTAGACACATCCATGTTTGGTAGACACATCCATGTTTGGTAGACACATCCAATCCATGTTTGGTAGACACATCCAATCCATGTTTTGATGACACATCCATGTTTGGTAGACACATCCATGTTTGGTAGACACATCCAATCCATATTTGGTAGACACATCCATGTTTGGTAGACACATCCATGTTTGGTAGACACATCCAATCCATGTTTGGAAGACACATCCAATCCATGTTTGGTAGACACATCCATATTTGGTAGACACATCCATGTTTGGTAGACACATCCATGTTTGGTAGACACATCCAATCCATGTTTTGATGACACATCCATGTTTGGTAGACACATCCATGTTTGGTAGACACATCCAATCCATATTTGGTAGACACATCCATGTTTGGTAGACACATCCATGTTTGGTAGACACATCCAATCCATGTTTGGAAGACACAGCCAATCCATGTTTGGTAGACACATCCATATTTGGTAGACACATCCATGTTTGGTAGACACATCCATGTTTGGTAGACACATCCAATCCATGTTTTGATGACACATCCATGTTTGGTAGACACATCCATGTTTGGTAGACACATCCATGTTTCGTAGACACATCCAATCCATGTTTTGATGACGCATTCATGTTTGGTAGACACGTCCATGTTTGGTAGACACATTTTCAACCTCCGATCAACTTCTATGCTGTTTACAGTAAGAGAGGTAAATGTCGGGAGTTTCCTCATTTTATACGTAATCAAAATTATAATTTTAATTACGTGTAGAATGAGGAAAACCAAAGGCTAAGGGCTGTGCAGCGCCAAAGAGAGCAATCCGCGTAGCAAAACAGTCATAGATCTGTTTGACTCAAAGCGGTGGATAGCCGCGAACGGTGTTGACACCTTAGTCTATGGTCACGTTAGTTTACCGGCAAACTAACATGGCGGACTCCGTCACCCTGCTTGTGAGCCATGCTGTCCTGTTGGGATCATAATCTCCCGTACAAGCTGTAATTAGTGGTGTAGTTTAGATGAGGGACGGTGCGCCAGGACCCCCACTCTCTATACTACTGTAAACGATGTCAAATAGTCATTCAAACATACAACAGCTAAGGCGATTGCGGGATGATACATCAATCAAGTCGATAGTTTTGTAGAAATTCGCAAAATGAGTTCTAGATATAAAACATATCCACGTGGTCTGCCAGCCGTTTGAAGGCAGGTTTCCCGATGGCGATCAAGTCAGACCAGTACAATCACACAAGTGTGGTCGCTAATGCCTGAGAGGTATGCGTCATTTCAATTGATGTCAATGCGTACAACGCCTTATCTAGACCATTCTCATCCTTACCAACTATATGCGCCTGACAAGAATATCCTCCTGTCTGCTTGACCATACCACAAACACACATAGCTTAGCTAAGAATGGACGCAGTAAAACACAATTGGCTCGATGTCATCACGTGACCTTCAAGTCAAAGTGATCCCCTCTGGGTTGCACTCTGTCTGGAGTATTACCTAACAATGAAATGGCCTCAATAACTCGACGTTGACCAATGATGACAGGTAAAGAAAATCATATAATGTCAATAGCTGCTAACAATGTATTGCATCTAATGGTTAAATGCCATTCACATTTATAGCGACAATACCTGTGCGAGAAGAGGCAGAATCCTCCAAACAATGTTAGTTATCATGTGCGTGTGTAAGCAATTTATTGCGATCTTAAGCGGAATGATACATACCTTGCTCATTCAAGGGTACCAAGTGCATACAAAGCACAGATGACTTCACCCTATTGATCTCTTCGACTAAGTGACAACACCCAGATCCGCCCACCTATTGTTCTCCTCGACTGAGTGACAACACCCAGATCCACCCACCTATTGTTCTCCTCGACTGAGTGACACCACCCAGATCCCCCCACCTATTGTTCTTCTCGACTGAGTGACAACACCCAGATCCGCCCACCTATTGTTCTCCTCGACTGAGTGACAACACCCAGATCCGCTCTCCTATTGTTCTTCTCGACTGATTAACAACACCCCGATCCGCCCACCTATTGTTCTCTTCGACTGAGTGACAACACCCAGATCCACCCACCTGTTGTTCTTCTAGACTGATTGACAACACCCAGATCCGCCCACCTATTGTTCTCCTCGACTGAGTGACAACACCCAGATCCGCCCACCTATTGTTCTCCTCGACTGAGTGACACCACCCAGATCCGCCCACCTATTGTTCTTCTCGACTGAGTGACAACACCCAGATCCGCCCACCTATTGTTCTCTTTGACTGAGTGACAACACCCAGATCCGCCAACCTATTGTTCTTCTCGACTGATTGACAACACCCAGATCCGCCCACCTATTGTTCTCCTCGACTGAGTAACTTCACCCAGATCCGCCCACCTATTGTTCTTCTAGACTGATTGACAACACCCAGATCCGCCCACCTATTGTTCTCCTCGACTGAGTGACAACACCCAGATCCGCCCACCTATTGTTCTCCTCGACTGAGTGACACCACCCAGATCCGCCCACCTATTGTTCTTCTCGACTGAGTGACTTCACCCAGATCCGCCCACCTATTGTTCTCCTCGACTGAGTGACACCACCCAGATCCGCCCACCTATTGTTCTTCTCGACTGAGTGACTTCACCCAGATCCGCCCACCTATTGTTCTCCTGGACTGAGTGACTTCACCCAGATCCGCCCACCTATTGTTCTCTTTGACTGAGTGACAACACCCAGATCCGCCCACCAATTGTTCTCCTCGACTGAGTGACAACACCCAGATCCGCCCACCTATTGTTCTTCTCGACTGAGTGACAACACCCAGATCCGCCCACCTATTGTTCTCCTCGACTGAGTGACACCACCCAGATCCCCTCACCTATTGTTCTCCTCGACTGAGTGACACCACCCAGATCCCCCCACCTATTGTTCTTCTCGACTGAGTGACAACACCCAGATCCGCCCACCTATTGTTCTCCTCGACTGAGTGACAACACCCAGATCCACCCACCTATTGTTCTCCTCGGCTAAGTGACAACACCCAGATCCGCCCACCTATTGTTCTCCTCAACTGAGTGACAATACCCAGATCCGCCCACCTATTGTTCTCCTCGACTGATTGACAACACCCAGATCCGCCCACCAATTGTTCTCTTCGACTGAGTGACAACACCCAGATCCGCCCACCAATTGTTCTTCTCGACTGAGTGACTTCACCCAGATCCGCCCACCAATTGTTCTCCTCGACTTAGTGACTTCCTCCCCCTCCAGTGACAACCAGTACCACTCGCGTTACCAGTCATGTTATCTTCAATGATGTCTTGCTCCTTCAATTGTCGTCACATGTAACCTCCCCCCGATATGAACCCACCTTCTCCTAGACTCATCTGACAGTGATTCTGATTGAGCCATCATTCTGTCTCAAGCACAGCAGCACTAAGCTTCATCCTACCTTGACCAGCAGCACCTACCAACATCCTACCTTGACCAGCAACACCTACCAACATCCTACCTTGACCAGCAGCACCTACCAACATCCTACCTTGACCAGCAACACCTACCAACATCCTACCTTGACCAGCAGCACCTGCCAACATCCTACCTTGACCAGCAACACCTACCAACATCCTACCTTGACCAGCAGCACTTAGCATCAAATTGTTTCGAAACCTGTATTGATGTAGTTCATCTTTACTAGTGGTTTAGTAATGATAGAATGGACATGAGGTGCAAGTCATGACCAATTAAGTGATAGGCTGTTTTGAAAACCGGTATTTGGCGTATTAACTGATTGGACATGGAAGGTGTGAGTTGTATAAAAGGAGAATGATTGTTGTGGCATTGTGCCAGTGGGCTTGTTGGAGAAGAGTTATAGAAATATATAAATAAACCACAAGTCGTTTTGTCGGATGCTTCCATCTGCGACAACTGCTCCCCAAGGCCTTGCCCTGACATATAGTGACTGGGATTATCATATAGACACCTGACAGACTGGCGTGAGCAGTAGTTAACAGCCGACTGCCATAGTTGCACTCAGCTGGGTACACTTAAATTCAGTGTCGGCGCCCCCGACAAGACTCAGTTAACCGCCTCCCAGGCTACAGAGGTTGTTTGCTAGATAAGGCTGTCAAAGCGGGAATAGTATTGGATCGCACAGATGTTCTTATGCAGCAAATACAGTCAGTTATAATATTTGTTTTCGAGGAAGACGCCATGCAAATTACCACAGTAATGCAAATTGGCAGGGGTTATCTCTTGTGCTGTGGCCGCATCATATAGTGACGGGGATTATCTCTTGTGCTGTGGCCGCATCATAAAGTGACGGGGATTATCTCTTGTGCTGTGGCCGCATCATAAAGTGACGGGGATTATCTCTTGTGCTGTGGCCGCATCATAAAGTGACGGGGATTATCTCTCGTGCTGTGGCCGCATCATAAAGTGACGGGGATTATCTCTTGTGCTGTGGCCGCATCATAAAGTGACGGGGATTATCTCTCGTGCTGTGGCCGCATCATAAAGTGACGGGGATGATCTCTTGTGCTGTGGCCGCATCATATAGTGACGGGGATTATCTCTTGTGCTGTGGCCGCATCATATAGTGACGGGGATTATCTCTTGTGCTGTGGCCGCATAATAAAGTGACGGGATTATCTCTCGTGCTGTGGCCGCATCATAAAGTGACGGGGATTATCACTGTGCTGTGGCCGCATCATATAGTGACGGGGATTATCTCTCGTGCTGTGGCCGCATCATAAAGTGACGGGGATTATCTCTCGTGCTGTGGCCGCCAATTGTAGAGGGGTTGATTGTCTCTCTCTTGCTGTGACTGCCTCTCATAATGCAGGCGACGAATTTGATTGCTGCGTGCGATTGTTTGATTGCTGGTGAGTCCACAGGGGTTAGCATTGGCCTGGCCGCAGCTTTCTTCTATGCATACAAAAACCCATGGGGGACGAATAACCCATCGGCTCATCAGAAATCTTAAGTCCCGTGTACGAGCTTGTCACGCCCCTTACCCAACAAAACCTCCCGCCCCGGACATTTGCCACCCAATATGGTACTATATTCGAGTTCAAACGCTATTTTTGCCAACTCACAACTTCGCCGTTGCCTGAACTTGAGCGATCATCCGGCCATCGTTTTTCCTAATCAATACAAATTAATCCCTTAAATTTTTATTCTCGCATAATTTGTGGTCCCGGAAGGTGATAAATTCTTTTTAGCGCGAACATTACGTTCCGTGCATTATAACAGTCGTCTTGTCTAGTGGTGACTGACGCAGTGAGCTCGGTGGCAGTCGTCTTGTCTAGTGGTGACTGTCGCAGTGAGCTCGGTGGCAGTCGTCATGTCTAGTGGTGGCAGTCGTCTTGTCTAGTGGTGGCAGTCGTCTTGTCTAGTGGTGGCAGTCGTCTTGTCTAGTGGTGACTGACGCAGTGAGCTCGGTGGCAGTCGTCTTGTCTAGTGGTGACTGACGCAGTGAGCTCGGTGGCAGTCGTCTTGTCTAGTGGTGACTGACGCAGTGAGCTCGGTGGCAGTCGTCTTTTCTAGTGGTGACAGTCGCAGTGAGCTCGGTGGCAGTCGTCTTGTCTAGTGGTGACTGTCGCAGTGAGCTCGGTGGCAGTCGTCTTGTCTAGTAGTGGCAGTCGCAGTGAGCTCGATGGCAGTCGTCTTGTCTAGTGGTGACGGTCGCAGTGAGCTCGGTGGCAGTCGTCTTGTCTAGTGGTGACTGACGCAGTGAGCTCGGTGGCAGTCGTCTTGTCTAGTGGTGACAGTCGCAGTGAGCTCGGTGGCAGTCGTCTTGTCTAGTGGTGACTGACGCAGTGTGCTCGGTGGCAGTCGTCTTGTCTAGTGGTGGCAGTCGCAGTGAGCTCGGTGGCAGTCGTCTTGTCTAGTGGTGACAGTCGCAGTGAGCTCGGTGGCAGTCGTCTTGTCTAGTGGTGACAGTCGCAGTGAGCTCGGTGGCAGTCGTCTTGTCTAGTGGTGACTGACGCAGTGAGCTCGGTGGCAGTCGTCTTGTCTAGTGGTGACTGTCGCAGTGAGCTCGGTGGCAGTCGTCTTGTCTAGTGGTGACTGACGCAGTGAGCTCGGTGGCAGTCGTCTTGTCTAGTGGTGACTGACGCAGTGAGCTCGGTGGCAGTCGTCTTGTCTAGTGGTGACTGTCGCAGTGAGCTCGGTGGCAGTCGTCTTGTCTAGTGGTGGCAGTCGCAGTGAGCTCGGTGGCAGTCGTCTTGTCTAGTGGTGACTGACGCAGTGAGCTCGGTGGCAGTCGTCTTGTCTAGTGGTGACTGACGCAGTGTGCTCGGTGGCAGTCGTCTTGTCTAGTGGTGGCAGTCGCAGTGAGCTCGGTGGCAGTCGTCTTGTCTAGTGGTGGCAGTCGCAGTGAGCTCGGTGGCAGTCGTCTTGTCTAGTCTAGTGGCACTGACGCAGTGAGCTCGGTGGAAGTCGTCTTGTCTAGTGGTGACTGTCGCAGTGAGCTCGGTGGCAGTCGTCTTGTCTAGTGGTGGCAGTCGCAGTGAGCTCGGTGGCAGTCGTCTTGTCTAGTGGTGGCAGTCGCAGTGAGCTCGGTGGCAGTCGTCTTGTCTAGTGGTGACTGACGCAGTGAGCTCGGTGGCAGTCGTCTTGTCTAGTGGTGGCAGTCGCAGTGAGCTCGGTGGCAGTCGTCTTGTCTAGTGGTGGCAGTCGCAGTGAGCTCGGTGGCAGTCGTCTTGTCTAGTGGTGACTGACGCAGTGAGCTCGGTGGCAGTCGTCTTGTCTAGTGGTGACTGACGCAGTGTGCTCGGTGGCAGTCGTCTTGTCTAGTGGTGGCAGTCGCAGTGAGCTCGGTGGCAGTCGTCTTGTCTAGTGGTGGCAGTCGCAGTGAGCTCGGTGGCAGTCGTCTTGTCTAGTGGTGACTGACGCAGTGAGCTCGGTGGAAGTCGTCTTGTCTAGTGGTGACTGTCGCAGTGAGCTCGGTGGCAGTCGTCTTGTCTAGTGGTGGCAGTCGCAGTGAGCTCGGTGTGGCAGTCGTCTTGTCTAGTGGTGGCAGTCGCAGTGAGCTCGGTGGCAGTCGTCTTGTCTAGTGGTGACTGACGCAGTGAGCTCGGTGGCAGTCGTCTTGTCTAGTGGTGGCAGTCGCAGTGAGCTCGGTGGCAGTCGTCTTGTCTAGTGGTGGCAGTCGCAGTGAGCTCGGTGGCAGTCGTCTTGTCTAGTGGTGGCAGTCGTCTTGTCTAGTGGTGACTGACGCAGTGAGCTCGGTGGCAGTCGTCTTGTCTAGTGGTGACTGTCGCAGTGAGCTCGGTGGCAGTCGTCTTGTCTAGTGGTGACTGACGCAGTGTGCTCGGTGGCAGTCGTCTTGTCTAGTGGTGACTGTCGCAGTGAGCTCGGTGGCAGTCGTCTTGTCTAGTGGTGACTGTCGCAGTGAGCTCGGTGGCAGTCGTCTTGTCTAGTGGTGGCAGTCGCAGTGAGCGGGTGGCAGTCGTCTTGTCTAGTGGTGACTGACACAGTGAGCTCGGTCGTGGTTGCTGCGTTTTAGCCGAGTTCTGCTCTTGGTTTGGGAATGGGGGTTTCTTTACCACTGTCATTTTGTGATGAATCGCCGTGTTCAGCTGCCGATCACAGCAGTCGGCAGTTTACGAGTCCGGGTAAGGTGTTTTCTAATGGTTTATTTGTCATATTAAACTTTAACGAACATTTTTGCATCATCATATTGACCAGGAAGTGACAATCCCACTTAAAAACTGACAACGATATCATGGCGGACTTGGTTGCAGTTAGGGTAGAGAACAGCCCGGCCACCCGCTTGATGAATACAAAGCCAACTCACCAGGCCCACTTTACTGCTCGGGGATGCGGTCGAGTGAACAGGGACCCAGAGCGAATGCTTGGAGCCAAATAGAGTGGCATAGAATGCCGTGACGTGCTGCAGCCAGCGGTCACTGCCGGAACTAGGCTAACGCCGTTATTGCCTTGCAATAGGTAGCATTAGTTTTCTCATGTCTAGATCTTACTGGTCGATCAGTTTCGCCTCTTGTACCATAGGTAGTATCTACCCATGTTAAATCCATGCAAGTGATACACGTGTGGAAGACGCGTGTTTTGGTGAGCGATGTGATACACGTGTGGATGACGCGTGCTTTGGTGAGCGATGTGATACACGTGTGGAAAACGTCCATTTCTGGGAGTACGCTAAGTCCAAGTCCCTAACTCCACTATGCAATGAGATCCAATATTGTCCTAGTCCCCCCTGCAGAGATTAACAGAATAATGCCTGGCTATTGTCACGAGCTAGATACTCATCTAAGGAGACAGGGGAGGGATGATCAATGATGATTTCTCTACAACGATTGCTAGATCTCACCTTAAACGGGGCTTTACCTGCCTATAGCGTCATCTGCCACTTGAAGGCAGGGCCGGAATTGCATTCTACATTCCATTTAGACAAATAAATACCGGCCTGACCGAACGCCAGGGTAGCCAGCTTCAGTGGACGGTGACCAGCCTGCTGCTCTGTTACTGGACATTACAGGTCACGTGGGCAGGCAATGGAAGCTTCTATTGCAAACCAGACAGCGTGCTGGGCCCTAGACGGCATCACGCCAACGGCCAAGTCAAAGAACATGTTCTATGTAGATTGGGGAGTCGTCGTCGATGCTGTGGAGAGTGCCACTCGAGCTCGTCCTGCTCCAACACTCAACTAGGCACCAATCGACGTCATATACTCCCCAATACGACACTCAACTAGACACCAATCGACTTCATATAGTCCCCAATACGACACTCAACTAGGCACCAATCGACGTCATATACTCCCCAATACGACACTCAACTGGAGACCAATCGACTTCATATACTCCCCAATACGACACTCAACTAGGCAGCAATCGACGTCATATACTCCCCAATACGACACTCAACTAGGCACCAATCGACGTCATATACTCCCCAATACGACACTCAACTAGACATCAATCGTCTTCATATACTCCCCAATACGACACTCAACTAGACACCAATCGACTTCATATACTCCCCAATACGACACTCAACTAGGCACCAATCGACGTCATATACTCCCCAATACGACACTCAACTAGGTACCAATCGACGTCATATACTCCCCAATACGACACTCAACTAGACACCAATCGTCTTCATATACTCCCCAATACGACACTCAACTAAACACCAATCGTCTTCATATACTCTCCAATACGACACTCAACTAGACACCAATCGACGTCATATACTCCCCAATACGACACTCAACTAGACACCAATCGTCTTCATATACTCCCCAATACGACACTCAACTAGACACCAATCGACTTCATATACTCCCCAATACGACACTCAACTAAACACCAATCGTCTTCATATACTCCCCAATACGACACTCAACTAGACACCAATCGACGTCATATACTCCCCAATACGACACTCAACTAGACACCAATCGTCTTCATATACTCCCCAATACGACACTCAACTAGACACCAATCGTCTTCATATACTCCCCAATACGACACTCAACTAGACACCAATCGACTTCATATACTCCCCAATACGACACTCAACTAACGTCATATACTCCCCAATCGACAATCGACGACGTCATATACTCCCCAATACGACACTCAACTAGACACCAATCGACGTCATATACTCCCCAATACGACACTCAACTAGACACCAATCGACGTCATATACTCCCCAATACGACACTCAACTAGACACCAATCGACTTCATATACTCCCCAATACGACACTCAACTAGACACCAATCGACTTCATATACTCCCCAATACGACACTCAACTAGACACCAATCGTCTTCATATACTCCCCAATACGACACTCAACTAGACACCAATCGACTTCATATACTCCCTCCCAACAATACGACACTCAACTAGACACCAATCGACTTCATATACTCCCCAATACGACACTCAACTAGACACCAATCGACTTCATATACTCCCCAATACGACACTCAACTAGACACCAATCGTCTTCATATACTCCCCAATACGACACTCAACTAGACACCAATCGACTTCATATAGTCCCCAATACATCACTCAACTAGACACCAATCGACTTCATATAGTCCCCAATACGTCACTCAACTAGACACCAATCGACTTCATATACTCCCCAATACGACACTCAACTAGACACCAATCGACTTCATATACTCCCCAATACGACACTCAACTAGACACCAATCGACGTCATATACTCCCCAATACGACACTCAACTGGAGACCAATCGACTTCATATACTCCCCAATACGACACTCACCTAGACACCAATCGACTTCATATACTCCCCAATACGACACTCAACTAGACACCAATCGACGTCATATACTCCCCAATACGACACTCAACTAGACACCAATCGACTTCATATACTCCCCAATACGACACTCAACTAGACACCAATCGACTTCATATACTCCCCAATACGACAGTCAACTAGACACCAATCGACTTCATATACTCCCCAATACCCGTTCAATCAGTGTCATAACATAGTAAACATCCACCCGCTCCACAATACACTGCCTTGATGTAGTTATGGGCTGTGGCTTCGTCAAGGCGATTGTTATGTTACGGCAAAAGCAATTAACACCCCTGGTGTGACGAGTGCGGACGGAGAACCTGATTGGCATCTTAAATGCACTTAGCTTCCTTTCTAGCTCGGCGCCGTCTCCTTTCTTGTGTGTGACTGCGTTAAAAGTGATCTATAAGTGAGCACAGTGACAAAACAATGACGCTCTGCATGCTCGTCTCGTTCAGTTGTGGTACAACGCATCTTGTGTGTATTTGAATTAGTTGACGCATGCAGTTTAACAGGGGCACCAAACTTTGTTGTATCTCTTGGTGTAAGTATCCCCGGCGCTCACTGTAAATGAGCACAGGCCGTGTGATGACGAGATTGTGACCGTGTGATGACGAGATTGTGACCGCGTGATGACGAGATTGTGGCCGTGTGATGACGAGATTGAGACCGCGTGATGACGAGATCGTGGCCGTTTGATGACGAGATTGAGACCGCGTGATGACGAGAATGTGGCCGTTTGATGACGAGATTGTGGCCGTGTGATGACAAAATTTTGGCCGTGTGTTTCTGTGATATTCTTAATGACCCAGCGTTTAGCACCAAGTCTTTTTCACTAATAGCAACTGTTCTGTGCAACAAGCTTTCAAGATAATCCACATCTCCTAGCAGGCGCAAATGGAATAGCATGATTTAGACTCACCAAGGCCCCTGACAGTCTTTGGTCTTCCAATCAGACAATGTCAGTCTGACAATTAGAGAGCAGCTAGGCTCATCTGTATGTCATATTTAGACAGGCCGCTGTGATGTATGAGTGTTTACAGACAGCAAGATGAATGAACGAGACCGCGCTTTGTTAGAGGAAACAATGGTTATGACAATATACCACGAACATGTGCAAGTGGCTGACGATACTGCAATTCCATATATTATACACACACCCACAGATATACATATAAATATATATCTATATATATTTATTTATATATTTATATGTTTTATATATACACACATATATATACATATATATATGCATATGTATATACTTATATATATATATACACACACACACACACACACACACAGATATATATATATATATATATATATATATATATACATATATATTTATTCATATAAATATATATATTTACATATATATGCATGAATGTATATTCATGGATCTAATGTATATTCATGGATCTATATATATATATATATATATATATATATATATAGATATATATATATATATATATATATATATATATATATATATATATATATATATATATATATATATATATATATATCTATATAGATATATATATCTATATATATATCTCTATATATATATATATATATATATATATATATATATATATATATAACTGTAACATGAATGTGTTTTCGTTGAAATTCCTAAATGTACGTCTCTCCAGTCTCACAATAATCGTAAGAATATAATAATTGGTGCGGTCTATCGACCACCGAGGACATCAATCAGTGACTTCGTAGATTATGTACCTGATATACTGTCTTCTATAAAGCATGAAAACAAAATCTGCTATTCAATGGGCGATGCAAACATTAACTTGTTAAATGTAGATAGCCATGTCGCTACAGCAGAATTCCTTGAAATGATGTATTCTTTCTCTTTCACCCCACTCATTACCAAACCCACGAGAGTAACAAATCGTTCCGCCACACTTATAGACAATATTTTTACCAAATTTCAACCACAGCACAATTATATATTCGGTATTTTGTGTACAGATGTAAGTGACCATTTTCCAGTGTTCTGCATCGACCACGGCATTAAAACTAATACTGAATGTGACCAATTTTACTGCAGGCAAATCTCGGCCCGAAAAGTAGATAAATTCTGTGCGGAACTTGGGAAAATTGAATGGAGGGATGTTTTAGACACCAATGGCGCACATGAGTCATACACAAGATTCTATTGTACTCTTAAAGATCCATACGAGGCCTGCTTCCCAATTCAACTATCAAAATTTAAATATAAACATAGATATAAATGGCTAACATCAGGACTAAAACAATCCATCAAAGTAAAACATAATAAATTGTACGTAAAAAGCATCAAATACCCCACGCTGACCAACCAAACTCAATACAAACGCTACACATGTAAACTGCGTTCACTAATGAAAACAAGTGAACAAAACTACTATGAAAATGATTTTTCTAAAAACAAAAGTAACATGAGGAAGTCGTGGGAGTTGATTAAAAATGTCCTAAATAAGAAAAAGCAGACCAAACTATCAGAAGAATTCATTATTGATGGTAAAACTACCACTGATAAAAATTTAATTGCAAACAAGTTCAACAAATTCTATCTAAATATAGGACCTACCCTTGAGAAACAGATCCCTGCTTGTAATGCAGATGTTCTTACATATTTAAAGTATACGAATGCTGACTCTATATTTATTAGAAACACAGATGAAATAGAGGTAACTGATATAGTAAAATCCCTGAAACACTCAAGTCCAGGTTGGGATGACATATCTCCAACCATGATAAAAAGCACTTTAACACACATAATAAAACCCTTAGTTCACACGCTTAACATGTCACTTATAAGTGGAATTATTCCAAAAGAACTAAAAATCGCTCGAGTTATACCAATATTTAAAAGTGGCAACTCCTCTCAGATTAGTAATTATAGACCAATATCAGTTCTTCCGTGTATTTCTAAAATACTAGAACGACTCATGCATACTCGACTTACTGAATATATATGTAAGCACGATATATTATATAAGTATCAATTCGGTTTTAGAAAGAAACACAGTACCACTCAAGCTATAAGCTACTAGGTTGATAAAATTATTAATGCTCACGAAGGACACAACAATGTTTTCATTGATCTAAGTAAAGCGTTCGACACCATCAATCACCATATTCTTATGAGAAAATTGGAACACTACGGCATTAGAGGTATTGCATTAGAGTGGATAAAAAATTATTTGCGCGAAAGATACCAATATGTTACTTAAAACGGTGTTCACTCTGAACGAGGGTGTATTACTTGTGGTGTTCCACACGGGTCAATCTTGGGGCCACTCTTGTATTTAATCTATGTCAACGACATTGTTAATGTTTGGAACTGTATGCATCCTATACTGTATGCAGATGACACTAATATGTCTGTAACTGGTAAGAACATTGATGATACGATAAACTGTGCAAATGTGAAGGTTACAAATTTAGTACTTTAGCTGAATGCCAATAAGCTTTCGTTGAATGTCAACAAACACATTACCTGATATTCGCACCTGGGCGCTATAGCCCAACACCAACTCAACGAGTGTATATCAATAATCAGGTTATAAGGAGAGAGAACTCGACAACATTTTTGGGAGTCAAGTTAGATAGCAAATTGACATGGCAGTCTCACATTCACCATATAAAATTGAAAATCGCTAAAAATATGAGCTTACTTCGTAAGGTGAAAAATATTTTCAGAACAAGTACCTTAAATACTCTGTATTATTCATTTTTGTACCCATACATAATATATTGTCTCGAAGTTTGGGGTGCAGCTGCCAAGAAATATAGCCCGTCAAATTACAGAAACCAGAGTAATTACCTCAAAGCGTACATGCTCGTTGATATTAATAAATCAAATATGTTACGTTTAACTGAGTTGTATGAATATTGTAACATGTTTTTGAGTCAAGTTATATATAGGTGATTTGCCTAATGTATTCAAATTAATGTTTCATAGGAAATCCTCTGATCATACAATTACTACTAGACAGACTAGACATTTTATTGTACCTTTATGTATATCACAAGTTGCCTATTATAGCGTACGCTCGAAAGGCGTGAATATCTGGAACGCAAATTGCACGAAGTTTAATGTATATTGCTCATTGCATTCTTTTAAAAAAGCTCTACGAATTCATTTTCTTGCCAAGTACATTGTATAAGGTACGACCCCCTGGCACATGGTTTTGTTTTATTTTTACAGTACTAAACCCATAATTGTATGATCAATTATTCTTGATTCTGTTCAATGTTCTTCTCTTAAATGCAATTTATTCTTTTGAACATGATACGAGGACTCATACATCTCATGATGTCTCGTCCTCATTGTCACCAACAAACTTTGTATATCTTACTCGAATCAATATTGATAACGTATGATATGTTGTTGTTGACAAATAAATAAATAAATCAATCAATAATATATATATGCATATATAACTATTTATATAACTATATATATATATATACATATATATATATATATATATATATATATATATATATATATATATAGACATTTATTGTACCTTTATGTATATCACAAGTTGCCTATATATATATCATTGCATATATATATATATATATATATATATATATATATATATATATATATATAAGGTGACCTCCACTGTCCAACATCTCCAATAAACCGACCTCCACTGTCCAACACCTCAAATAAAGCGACCTCCACTTTCCAACACCTCCACTGAACAACACCTCCGACTTTCGAAGTTTGTATTATTTCCAGGATGTAATTCTTGGCTTGATTTCAATCACTGGCAATCACTGGTGGTTCAAACACTGCCGATACAACCACTGACGATTCAGTCAATGACGATTCAAACATTGACGATGCAATCAGTGACGATTCAATCAATGACGATTCGATCATTGACGATGCAATCACTGACGATACAATCAATGATGATTCAATCACTGACGATACAATCACTGACGATGCAATCACTAACGATCCAATCGTCGCTGATGGATTTATTGACTATGCAGCCAGTGACGATGCTATTGCTGGCGTTGCAGTCGCGGGTACTCGAATCATTCTGCGCATAGATAGCTAGGGTAAAGGGTTCCAGGTTGACAAAACACCTTAACTAATCAAGGAACTGTAGGTTACCTGCTCTGACAAAACTATTCAGTCAGCATCCGGAAATTTGTGAAGGTGACCTTCAAAGAATACGATAGACTTAGTAG
Organism: Urechis unicinctus; assembly: GCA_034190875.2. NCBI lineage: Eukaryota > Metazoa > Annelida > Polychaeta > Xenopneusta > Urechidae > Urechis > Urechis unicinctus. Next base: position 52,783,686 of record CM067347.1, on the reverse strand, counting down.
GTGGCTCAGACTTAGTACGGTAGGTGACCTACACGAATTACAATAGACGCATGCTGACCCACACGTAGTACGATAGACAGGAAGATGACCTACACGAATTACAATAGACGCATGCTGACCCACACGTAGTACGATATACAGGAAGATGACCTACACGAATTACAATATACGACAAGCTGATCACACGTAGTACGATAGACAGGAAGGTGACCTACACGAATTGCAATATACGACAAGCTGATCACACGTAGTACGATATACAGGAAGGTGACCTACACGAATTACAATAGACGCATGCTGACCCACACGTAGTACGATATACAGGAAGATGACCTACACGAATTACAATAGACGACAAGCTGATCACACGTAGTACGATAGACAGGAAGGTGACCTACACGAATTACAATAGACGACAAGCTGATCACACGTAGTACGATAGACAGGAAGATGACCTACACGAATTACAATATACGACAAGCTGTTCACACAAGGTACGATAGACAGGAAGGTGACCTATACGAATTACAATATACGACAAGCTGATCACACGTAGTACGATAGACAGGAAGGTGACCTACACGAATTACAATAGACGCATGCTGACCCACACGTAGTACGATATACAGGAAGATGACCTACACGAATTACAATATACGACAAGCTGATCACACGTAGTACGATAGACAGGAAGGTGACCTACACGAATTACAATAGACGACAAGCTGATCACACGTAGTACGATAGACAGGAAGGTGACCTACACGAATTACAATAGACGCATGCTGACCCACACGTAGTACGATAGAGAGGAAGGTGACCTACACGAATTGCAATAGACGACAAGCTGACCCACACGTAGTACGATAGACAGGAAGGTGACCTACAAGAATTACAATAGACGACAAGCTGACCCACACGTAGTACGATAGACAGGAAGGTGACCTTCACGAATTACAATATACGCATGCTGACCCACACGTAGTACGATATACAGGAAGATGACCTACACGAATTACAATATACGACAAGCTGATCACACGTAGTACGATAGACAGGAAGGTGACCTACACGAATTACAATAGACGACAAGCTGACCCACACGTAGTACGATAGACAGGAGGGTGACCTACACGAATTACAATAGACGCATGCTGACCCACACGTAGTACGATAGACAGGAAGGTGACCTACACGAATTACAACAGACGCATGCTGACCCACATGTATTACGATAGACAGGCAGGTGACCTACACGAATTACAATAGACGCATGCTGACCCACACATAGTACGATAGACAGGAAGGTGACCTACACGAATTACAATAGACGACAAGCTGACCCACACGTAGTACGATAGACAGGAAGGTGACCTACACGAATTGCAATAGACGACAAGCTGACCCACACGTAGTACGATACACAGGAAGGTGACCTTCACGAAGTACGAAAGACAACAAGCTGACCCACACGTAGTACAATAGACAGGAAGCTGACCTACACGAATTACAATAGACGACAAGCTGACCCACACGTAGTACGATAGACAGGAAGGTGACCTACACGAATTACAATAGACGATAAGCTGACCCACACGTAGTACGATAGACAGGAAGGTGACCTACACGAATTACAATAGACGACAAACTGACCCACACGTAGTACGATAGACAGGAAGGTGACCTACATGAATTACAATAGACGATAAGCTGACCCACACGTAGTACGATAGACAGGAAGGTGACCTTCACGAAGTACGAAAGACAAGAAGGTGACCTTCACGGAGTATAGTTGAGAGAAAGGTAACCTTTACGGAGTACTATGGATAGGAAAGTTACCCACTCAGGAATGTGACCTTTCATGGAGTACGATGGACAGGAAGGTTACCTTCACGGAGTACGATAGACAGGAAGGTGACTTGCATTGAGTACGATGGACAGGAAGGTGACCTTCAATAGTACGATGGGCAGGAAGGTGACCTTTAATGGAGTGCTATTGACAGGAAGGTGAGTTTCACGGAGTACGATAGACAGGAAGGTGACCTTCACGGAGTACGATGGACAGGAAAGTGACCTTCACGGATTACGATAGACAGGAAGATGACATTCACGGAGTACGATAGTCATAATGTACCGATAGAATTAGGAAACCCTTAAAGGGCCTGATATTTACACAAGGTGCCAGCTCGATTATTCCGTACATTATTGATACAGTAGAATGATGACCCAACTCACTAGCTTAGTCACAACGCAACACATTCGCTCTGCTTCTGAGCTAATATAGCGGCATTGCGATAGTCACGTATGTTGTAACATACGTGACTATCTAATAAGGTAGTGATAATACACCCATGTCATATTTTGTTGTCGATTCGTGCTGTATGCTGCTTGATTGACTGGAGAAACCAGCTGTAACGGACGGTAGGGAATGGGGTAAATGAGGTAACGGATGGTAGGGAATGGGGTATATGTGGGGTTTTATTAAAGGGCATGACGTAACGACTTGATGTGTGGAGATTTAGTTTGCTGCGGAAGGCGAAGCCATGTGCTTTAGATTTCACAGATTACCCAGTGTTTTATTATGTTTCCCAGCGTGGTAAGAAATCTGTGATATATTTGTTATATTTTTTTAGTTAATGTCAAACGTTATTGTTTGTGTTTCTTACCTGTAGTATGTCAACTATATTATCGCCCAGTGCTACATTTATATGCAAATTAATGGTTGTAATTTGAAGATCTGATTTGTTGTACAATGTGTTTTTCAGTTTAACCGTAACGTAACCGTATCATACTGTACCGTACCGTATCACGCGTCAAGCACCAAGGGAATAAAAGAAAACCCATAATTCCATTCTTAATGTTATTCGTAACATTAAAGTTAAACACGGGATTGAACTAGCAACAAAATGGCTTCAACAGAAGAAACAACTACTTACAAGAACAAGCGGAGTTCCGCGAAGGGCAACTTAACCAAGATTATAAATAAAGGCAACGACCTGATGACAGATGAAAGAAATGCTTCTGATGTAGAAAACCTGCTGACAGCTCTAGATGATGCCTGTTAAAAATTTATGGACATTCACTCTCTGTACCACCAAACTCGTGTGGATGAAGTTGATGTAGAGGAATCGCAGACGTATGCTGACGCGGTCTGCTGGCAAGTTGATGATTTTAAGAAAAGTGTTGCCCAGTGGATGGCTGATGCTCGTGGCACAACAGAAGCTGATGACTTAGATGAGGAAACATCCACATTGGAGCCAGAACAAGAACTTGAGCAGAAATTGAAGGATCTAAGAGAGAAGAAGATAAAGGAAATGGAAGATTTCCGACTCAAAGTTGATATTCAGCGCCGGGAATTGGAGCTGGAACATCAGCGGTATGTCCAAGAAATGGAACTCGAAATGCAAAGGTTGCAGAAGGTCGCGGAGTCGAGTGTCGTTTAGAGGAATGTCTAGAGTACACAGTGACGATTCAACCTTGATCCTAGCCGACACGATGAAGAGCCTTCTGGAGGAGTCAAGATCGCAGCAACAATATATAGTGGACAACCTACATGCACCCAAGATAGATCTCATAAAGTTTAATGGTGATCCACTTAAATATTGGCCATTCATGAGTTCGTTTGATTATGCAGTAGCGAACAAGGTTATTGATGAAGGCACAAAGCTGAACACCCTGATTCAGAGTTGTACTGGGGATGTCAACAGCCTCCTTCAATGCTGCCTCGTTAAAGATCCTGCAGGTGGTTACAAGCTGGCTCGAAAACTTCTGAAGGAGAGATATGGCAATGATGAGGTGATTTCACAAGCTTGGATAAATAGGATCCTGAACAGGCCAAAGGTCAAGGATCTGAAACAGTTACAAAGCTTTGCAGCTGACCTGAGAACCTGCAGAGAGACACTCATCACCATGGGACATCTGCAGGAGATGGAGACACGCACAAGCTTGAAGGCTATTGCTTCAAAGTTCTCAGATCAAGATTATAGCCGATGGCTGAGCGTGAATTGCTCGATAAAGGAAAAGGAAAAAAGGAGCATCTCACTAAAGGACAGCGTTGACTTTATTGACAAGTTGGTAAGGGAAAGGTCTGACCCTGTATTTGGATACATCGACAACTCGCAAACCGCCAAAGAGATTAGCCAAACCTCAAAACTACAGAAGCTCGATAGGCGTGACCCCAGGAGGACCACTTTCGCTACTGATGCTACTTCAGCTGTCAATGATCAAAGGAAGACTACGAACTACAAATGTCCAAAATGTAGGGCAAGTCATTTCCTGAACCAGTGCTCAGGATTCCGTGCAATGTTAAAGACAAGCTAAGCTTCGTCCAGAAAAGCAATCTGTGCGTAAACTGCTTTCAGTATGGTCACAAAGGCAGGGATTGCACTCGATCGTGGACGTGCAACATTGAAGGGTGTGGCCAGAAGCATAACCGATGGCTGCATTTACCTAGACCTGCTGGCTCGAGCACTCATTCTCGATCACAATCAGCAACTGCTTCACAGCCAGAACTATCTGACCAACCAAACCAACAGGAAGTCATCTCAGCGACAACGATTGTGAACCATGGGAAAGTGGCGTTACCTATCAAGCCGGTTCTGGTGAAGGATGCTAGTGGAGGCTACGTTGAGGTATATGCGCTCCACGACAACTGTTCAAATGGCACCCTGTGTACAGACAGACTTGTGAAGAGACTTGGACTTCCTGCGAAACCCTTAAAAGCTTCCTTTACTACAGTCAATCAGCGAGCCACAGAAGTGCAGTGCAAGTCAGTTGACCTTGAGCTCAGAAGTCTATCTGATGAGACCATTCACACTCTAAACAAGGTGTTGACAAGACCAAGCCTTAACATCGGGATAAACAGTCTTGTGACTAGAGATGAGCTAGCCAAGTGGCCACATCTAGAAGATCTACGCATACCAGAGGTAGATGTAGCAGCAGTTGACCTCCTTATTGGACAAGACAACCCTGACCTACTTATACCTCTTGAAACCCGCGAAGGAGGTGCTGGCGAGCCGTTTGCAGTGAGGACCCTTTTAGGCTGGGGAATCAACGGATCATTAGCAAGACAATATAAGCAAAACTCTGAGTACACCAGCCATTATGTGGACCTCGCTTTGGACAAGCAAGTAGAGAAGTTCTGGCGACTTGATGATCCTTCCGGCCGTGAGGGCCCGGCATTATCCATCAGTGATAGGAAAGTCATTAGTCAATGGGAAGAATCCATCACCGTGGATGGAGGTCACTACTCCACGAGCATACCGTTCAAGAACCGACCCCCCTGTTTGCCGGATAACTTAGGGATGGCTGAGCACCGACTGAGTCTTCTAGGGAAAAGGCTGCTCAAAGATGACAATCTAAAACAGAAGTACACACAGAGCATAAAAGAATCTATGGAAAGGGGATATGCTGAAGAGGTACCAGAAGAAGATGTGACCCGAGCGGATGGATATGTTTGGTATCTACCCCATCACGCTGTGACCCATCCTAGAAAGAAAGACAAAGTGCGTGTGGTGTTCGATGGTGCTGCGCGCTGCAAAGGCACGTCACTCAATGAAAGTGTGCACAATTGTGCGGGAACTTCGTGAGCTGCTTGCCCTCCATGGCTTCAGGCTCACTAAGTTTGTTTCAAATTCTTGGGAGGTGCTCAGGTCTCTCCCTGAAACTAAAAGGTCTAAGAACTTGGTGAATCTAGACTTGGATGGTGAAAGTCTACCGAAAGAAAGAACTTAGGAGTCCTCTGGGATGTAGAACAGGATTGCTTCGGATTTGACTCATTCCTGGCAAAGACATCACCAACCAAGCGCAGGCTTTTGAGTCTTGTAAGCTCTGTCTACCACCCATTGGGGTTTGTGTCGCCGTTTGTTCATCAGGCTAAGCGAATCTTCCAGTCCCTGTGCAGGCAGAAAATTAACTGGGACGAGATCATACCACAGGAACTAATGGAGCAATGGTCGCGTTGGAAAGATGACCTACAGGCCATAGTTAAGATGAAGATCCCAAGGTTCTTCAAACCCATAAACCAGCCAGTCGGCGCACAATTGCATCATTTTTCTGACGCATCAGAGCAAGGACTTGGTGCTGTTTCCTACTTGAGATTGACAGAAAGAGACGGAAAGGTGCACTTCTCCCTGGTAATGGCCAAATCGCAGCTTGCTGCACTAAAATCTACGACTATCCCAAGACTTGAACTCGCTGCTGCAGTAGTCTCCATACACCTAGACAAATGCATTCGCCACCATCTTGAGTTTCCCTTGATGGAGACGGTGTACTTGACTGACAGCATGATAGTGTAGCAGTACCTGAGAAACCAGGAGAGAAGACTTCAAACGTTTGTGGCATACCGGGTTGCTGAGATACGCAGTCACTCGAATCCTACTCAGTGGAGTCACGTAGATACTGCCTCAAACCCTGCGGATGATGCATCAAGAGGTATGAATGCTGAGGACTTGACAAAGAATGAGCGGTGATTGAGAGGACCTCGTTCTTGTTGGAGAGGGAGGAACTTTGGCCCAAGCACCCAGAGCGTGAGAACCTGGCGTTGGATGTGACTGCAGAAGTGAAGAAAGAACAGCAGATATACCATGTTGAACAAAGCATTCTTCCCTTGGATGCACTCTTGAAAAGATACTCATCCTGGTTAAAGCTCAAAAGGGCTGTAGCATGGATACTCAGGATCAAGGACTATCTTCGCAAGATACCAGTTACTGCTGAAGCCTATTTATCTGTATGGGAGATGGAAGTATCTGGGAAAGAGATACTTACCTATATACAAAGTCATGCTTTCCCTTCAAAGATGCATCTGAAGTCGTTGGCCAAACAGTCTCCTGTGTATGACGAGGGCGTTCTTCGTGTTGGAGGACGTCTGGCTCATGCTCCTTTAACTTTCACTGCTCGTCATCCAGCTATTCTTCCTAAGGACCACTCAGTGACTGAGCTCATCATCAGCCATTATCATATTGTGTATGGTCACAGTGGCGTGGAAAGAGTCCTTACCAAAGTACGTCAAAGGTTTTGGCCCCTGAAAGGGCGTACAACTGTGAAACGTATCCTCAGTAAGTGTCTGGCATGCAAGAAGAGAAAATCGCCAACCGAATTTAAGCAGATGTCTGACCTGCCTGAAGATAGTGTTACTCCTGGCAATCCTCCCTTCTCTAAGTTGGTCTGGATTATTTCGGCCCTATACTCGTGAAACGAGGACGAAGTGAGCACAAGAGGGGGGATGCCTCTTTACCTGCCTAACTACCAGAGCCATATATATGGTATTGGCTTATTCCTTAGAGACGGATACCTTTATACAAGCTTTGCAGAAGTTCATAGCTCGACAAGGAGAGCCTCGTGTGATACCATCCGACAATGGAACAAACTTTGTTGGGGCACGCAAAGAACTTTCCTATGCCCTAAAAGAGTGGAACCAGGAACAAATCCATGTCTACCTGTTGCAGAAAAATGTTAGATCGTTGTTCAACCCGCCAGCTGCGTCTCACATGGGTGGCGTGTGGGAAAGACAGATCAGGACAGTGCGGGCTCTCATCCTTGGACCTGGTGGTGAACAAACCCTTAATGATTAAAGAATATCTCCCATCTCTACAGGAAAGGCAAAAGTGTTACTTAACCTACTTCTTGTAAGGAGCGAAATTAAGACGCAGAATGGTATCTTCGTGCGTAAACCATGATGTTAAGGGTTTAAGGTTAGAGATTACAGTGTATTTGTTTTGCACTTTATCTGAATATTTCAGCGAGTTTGTGTTCTCAAAGTTTGAGATTTAATGATTTACGAGTGTTTCCTACTTTGAAATTGTGTTTAGTTAAGGGGTACAATGTATAACCTACAAGTTCTGAGTTTTGATTAATTCTGTATGGCATTCAAGTATGAGTAGCCAGTCATGTGTGTATGTACTCAGGATTTTTTTTTGAATCCGTCCTCTTCGTTTAGTATGATGCTCCCTAGTTGCATCATAGGGGCCGGGATGTAACGGACGGTAGGGAATGGGGTAAATTATCATACTGTACCGTACTGTATCACGCGTCAAGCACCAAGGGAATAACAGAAAACCCATAATTCCATTCTTAATGTTATTCGTAACACCAGCGAAAGTCAATGCATACATCTCATAACATCGCGGCTGGAGTTAACTGCACCACGTGATCGTGTTATTCGCGGCATGGCATAGGTCATTCGCAAATTAATTTCTGCTGTTGTAGGACGATCGTAGCTAATTTATTATACAGCTAAAAAGACCTATATGATGGCGGTGAAGGGTGTGCGTGTCGATTCTCTTATCAGATTGTATCCATTGGTCTACGTCATCATGTTCATCATCGCACTTCCTGCTAGATATATTGTGTTCGTGATCCGCCATAGAAATACATGTACCAAGCAATTGATCTTGCAAGGGTAGACTATCAATATGTGCCCAGAACTCCCCTTCCCAAGGCTGATATACGCGCGGGGAAACCAGGCTGACGTCGACTCTGGAAAATGGTTTCAGAACGGCGCTGAAACAATTTGCCTATATGTTACATCAGCACGGGATAAGCCGGTCATTAAATATAGAAAATGTGACTTCTATGCAGGATACAGGTCCTCACCTACATATCGCAATGCGCACCTGGCGATGTTAATTGCGCTTAACAGGAACGGCCTTGTAACAAGGATGGAATAAGCAGAAGCCTGGCGAGCCCATCAGCAGCGTACGGCGGCGTTAAGATGGTTTACGTCATTCAGTGGAGTGTTACGGTGGAGCACGTCATTCAGTGGAGTGTTACGATGGAGTACGTCATTCAGTCGTGTGTTACAATGAAGTACGTCATTCAGTCGAGTGTTACGGTGGAGAACGTCATTCAGTTGAGTGTTACGATGAGAGTACGTCATTCAGTGGAGTGTTACGATGAGATTACGTCATTCAGTGGAGTGTTTAGACAAACCTTGGACATCATGTCCTGTCTGCAAGAGGAGTATAACCCAGAATATAGTTTCCACCTCCCTATCTAAACAAGAGGGATCCCATGAGATGACATAAGGCATTCGGTAGCATCACGTGCGTAGGCTTTCCCGTAAGCGTCGGACTGATAGTTTTTAGCTCGTGTTGTTTTCGATTTTTTACAGGATTACGTTTGAACGAGACTAGTTTTTTTTGACGTTTTTATTTTATCACATTTGCGATGACCACTGGTCATTTGTGATAAATAAGTAATACCTGAAGCCTGGGTGCCCCAAGGTTCGGACAGTTACATAACTTTACGACCCCAAGCTACCATAAAGACTAAAGTAATACATGGCATCTGAACGAGGATTCCCTGGGTGCCACGGAATGTGGATAACGATACCAGCAAGGTTCTCGGAGACATGTTACATAACTTTAATAGTTAACGGACCCGATTTGAGGTTTTAACTACCGGGCGATAAAGACGCGCGTCAAAGAATGGTCAACATGAATGGAGCTTGGGGAAGCTCGTGCTCTTCTGTGGGAAATAAAGCTGTGTTTACTGTCCACAAAGGCGCATTTTGATGTCTTTGATTATGGCTTTCTTTGCTTTTATACGCTGCAGTTATTTAGGTGAACGCCAAGGCCCTGCAGTCCCAAGTATTAACTTTTAGCAAATCTTATTCTAACCATCCAAGTTTTTTTGGTTGGGGGGGGGGGGGGGGGGGGGGGGGAGCTGCAAATCTGGGAGCAAATGGTATATCAGGCTTTTTCCATACCCCGTTGGTAGATTAGCAACACCGTCGTTTCCCAAGAACAACTTCTCCAAACACTCTCGCTGCTTGTCTGTCATTTCCAATCCCGGCTTGTAACTTTCTATGGTTTTTTTCAGTCGATTTTCGATAACATTTTTAGTAACGCTTTACGGCCATGAAACGTCCGCAGAACTATTTTTTTTCGATAAATGCCTCATTTTGGACCTACTGAAAAGTTTTCCATAACAAAATGTATATTATTATTCTAATCGAACATAGTAGAAAATATTTTTGTAACATTTAAGAGTTGATAATTCGTATCAATATTTCTCGCGTAATGGCCCGAATTTGCCCCAAAGCGATCTGTGTGGTGCAGAGGCGAATCCTAGCCTGCGCAGAAGCCGATGCGCCAGGAGATCGGGTCAACGATAGTTGCTTCTCGCGAGAAGACAACGAGACTAACAAATTGGCTGCGCCTATGCCTGATGTAAACATGACGATTCTGTAGATGGACTGTCCTACGACTGGAATCAACAGCTCCATGATGGCCTCCATGGCACCGTTGTTTTGAATGCAACAATTCATGCTTATGACGCAGGCGCTACAACGATGATACAAGTGATGATGAGAAAGATGATGGGCTGGACGCAATTGATGAACTGGAAAAGTTCTTTAAAACTGAAGATCAGGCTGGGCCCGGTGTTGACAATAACTGGCTAATGTAATTACGTCAGGATTAAAGTCGTCCACCAATTAAGAGAAAGCTGCTAAGAAACTGATTGAAACAAATCTGGCTCTGGAGATCTTAAAGTTCTCGGTGCAGAAAGTGAATAGTGAACTATGGGAGAAAATGTCGACCAGGTCACGCTTCAACGATCTAAAACTCCAAAATATTCAGATTGGAGTAGTGAAGGCGACCCGGGGAAGGCGATTCCTGCGGCCACCCAGATGATGGACGGGTTCTTGGGAGGTCAGAAGTTTTCAAACAAGGAAATCAAACTTTAGATTTCCACATCATTCAGCTTGTCTACTTCTCTCATATGGGCTTTTCTGCTAGACGAAAAGATCTTATCAGGCCTGAACTGGGAGCTGATAACTAACAACTGTGTGGTCCAACCAAACCAACCTACCAATTTGCTCTTTGACGATAACCTTGCTGGAAAGATTAAGGAGATCGACGAAACTGCTAAGGTCACTGAAAAAGTTGCTTTTGGATTATCTTTCTGCCCCCATCCCAGGTTTTCGTTATTCAAGGGTAAAGCGGTTCCTTTTTACGCTAGCAGCCCTACCCCAACTACAGAGCCAAATCACGGGTGGGGCATCACAACAACAACAAACAAAACCACAAGGTACCCCAGCATCAACCAAAGAATAACTCAGATCTGGTCCCAGCTCCAACACTTTCCCATCAGTAAGTGTCATTGATAATTTTGCAGTCCTTCACACACCCGAACTGTTCAGAGGAGGGAATATTCAATCTTGCATTGAACAATGGGAGAAAACTACTTCCGACTCTTGGATTCAGGACACCGTTAGAGGTGTGAAAGTGAATTTGAGCCATGATGTGGTGCAACCTTGCATTCCACGGCCAATTTAATTTTGTGGGAAAGATTTGGTTGCTGTTAGGCTAGAAATCTCTTCTACATTAAATTTAGGAGTGATTGTGAAGGCAGAGCATTGTGATGGTACATTCATCTCTAACATTTTCTTCTGGCCATAAAAGAATGGTTCCATACGGTTGATTCTGAATCTGCGTAAGCTTAACACGGCTGTGGATTATCATCATATTTGAAAATGGACACACCGAAATGAGCTATTATCTTATGATTGCTGGTTTGGATCAGTAGACTTGAAACATGAATATTATAGTGTCTTTCTTATGGTTAGAAAACTATGCAGATTTTTATTTGAAGATCAACTGTATCAATTTACCTGCTTGCCAAATGGGCTTTCTAAAACACCAAGGAAGTTTACAAATATTGTTTATTCCTCATTGAGAAAAATGGGACATGCTAATGTAGGTTACATAGATGACAGATTTCTCCAAGGTGACACCTTCTCTGACTGTGAGCTGAACATTAGGGATATTGTTCTACTTATGGATAGACCTGGCTTTACTGTGCACCCAGAAAAATCTGTTCTTGTGCCAACTCAATCTCTGACTTTTGTAGGATTTACCCTGAATTCCATGAAAATGACTGTACATTTGATCCCTTAAAAAGTGTGCTTTTTTAAAGCAATCATGCAGGGATACTTTGCAAATGGAGTATATAACTATTAGGAAATTATCAGAGCTCATTGGTAAATGGTAGCCAGTGAACCTGGAGTACAATATGCCCCTCTTTTCTACAAACGTTTAGAACTTGTTTAGATATCTCGGTGGAATTATCATCAAACCTCGAATTACAGGTACGTCTCGTTTAATTTAAATTTGTCAGTGTTTCTGTACATGTTCCTTGCCGAGTTAGTCGTCCCTTAGACCGGACAACCCAGCGGTAGTACGATTTCGCGTCTCAACAAGAAACCGGGGAGAACACGCAACCAGAGTAACGTTTAGCTAGCAAAGCACTTTTGAAAAAATCCCTGTTAAAACACTTGCGATGCGATGTGAACGATATATCAGGCGCCTCCTCAGTCTAGCGGTGTTAAAGACGCGTTGCTCGGTGAGGGACTTTCTCAAATTGACAAGGAAGCTGGGTGATAGCGAGTCACGGTCCCACGGCACCCTCCTCTCAGCCAATCAGAGCTCGGGAAAAATCTCAGTCTTTTTCTCATATCGCCGGTGTCCTCGTGCTGTTCCCCATATCACCCGCGTGACCATGCGATAACTAACATAAGATCTACCAGCCATGGGCGTGTAGGCAGGCGGAGGAGGACCGGAGGAGTGTACGCAGGCGGAGGAGGAATAGAGGTGTCGGCAGTGTGTAGGCAGGCGGAGGAGGAATAGAGGAGTGTAGGCAGGAGGAGGAGGACCGGAGGAGTGTAGCAGCAGACGGAGGAGGAAGTGTACGAGGCGGAGTTAAGGCAGGCGGAGGAGGACCGGGTGGAGTGTAGGCAGGCGGATGAGGACCGGAGGAGTGTAGGCAGGCGGAGGAGGAGTAGAGGAGTTAAGGCAGACGGAGGAGGAATAGACGAGTGTAGGCAGGCAGGAGGAGGAATAGAGGAGTGTAGGCAGGCGGAGGAGGAACGGAGGAGTGTAGGCAGGCGGAGGAGGAATAGAGGAGTGTAGGCAGGCGGAGGAGGAATAGCGGAGTGTAGGCAGACGGAGGAGGAACGGAGGAGTGTAGGCAGACGGAGGAGAAACGGAGTAGTGGTCGCCGACAGCTACACGGACACTTTGACAAACGAGCACGGAACAGGAAGCCAACACCTTTATGACTATCCTGGCTCTGGTTGAATGGATCCAGCGGTTCTGAGTGGCTTCTGGAAATCACCTTGCCATCGTTAGTTCTCGGTACTTACATGTAAAATGGACCATAAGTTGTAACTCACACTTAACTCGTTGCACGCTGGATTGAACTTGATGCCAAGTTCATAAACAAAAGGATATTTCAATCATCATTTTTAAGTGACATAAGGTTAGTCCAGCCAAACCATTAAGGGATGTTACGGCTATGACTGTCTTGTATGAATCCTCGACGAACGAATACATTTGCCACAAATCTATGGATTAATAAAGAAGCCCACAAATGTTTTGGATGGTCAGTTTGGGTATCCATTTCATTACACAATATTCTCCTTGATATACATACATAAAGCAAAATTCATAAAATGTCGTTGTCTATAAGGCTCAGCTTGTGAAGGTGGGGGGCGACTGATGGGGGCCGACTGATGGTGGCCGACTGATGATGGCCGACTGATGGGGGCCGACTGATGGGGGCCGACTGATGGGGGCCGACTGATGGGGGCCGACTGATGGTCTGGAAAATTGTAAATCAATAACAACAATAACATCGTAAATATTTTCATTTCCTTTCAATAAAGACATTTTATGGATGAGACGAGTGGCGAATTCGACGGCCGAGTCATCATTTGTGGATGTTAATTGGAAGAGGGAAATTGATAGCAGATGACGAAGTGCGTCCAACAAACGTTTCTTGACTCCACACATCTCTGGTGATCCACCATCAATTCAGATGCTAAGTGAACCATCGGTCGTCTTTCACCATATGGTGGTTAGCCAAAAATTAATCCACGGAAATACTCGTTGGGATCGAGGAATCCCCACTTGGCGTTGAAGGGAGGAGTTGTGGTTGTTGTGGTGGTTGGCGGGGGGCGTGTTGCCATGGTAGTCGTACGAGGGCGTGGTTTACTGCAATCAGACCACATTCAAGCTTACCAAGATGTTCGAGCCCTAATTGCCATGAGTAGAGATGAGCATACAAATGAGCGGGCTAACGGCATGCACCCTACGAAGAAAAGCTTTAGACCCTCATGTGATGAAACCCTCACCTGTCAGCCCCTACAGTAACCTCTGTCCACCCCACCAGTGACTTCTCAGATCACGCGGCACACAAACGACTGACAGCTGGCTATTAGAACACTTGTCTCTAAGACCGACTCAAGACTTTCAATGGGAATATAAACGACCTTGTCAGAAAGCAGGAGCTTCAGGCTGGTGTTATACCTGTGCCATTAAACAGGTGCTTCGGGCTGGTGTTACACCTGTGTAATTAAGCAGGTGCTACATGCTGATGCTACACTAGTTAGCAGGTATCTCACGCTGTGGTTACAGCGTCATTAAACAGGTGCTTCAGACCGGTGTAATACAAGCTACATTAAGCAAGTGTTCTACACCTGTGCCATCAAGCGGGTGTTTCATGCTGTTGTTACACCTATGCCATTAAGCAGGTGTTTCAGGCAGGTGTAACACATGTGTCTTTTAGGAGGTATTTCAAGCTGATTCTATGCTCTTCCCATTAAGGCTTGTTATAGGACACACTTGTGCGGCACTCACCTTGTTATAGGACACACCTGTGCGGCACTCGTCTTGTAAAAGGACACACCTGTGCGGCACTCACCTTGTTATAGGACACACCTGTGCGGCACTCACCTTTGTTATAGGACACACCTGTGCGGCACTCACCTTGTTATAGGACACACCTGTGTGGCACTCACCTTGTTATAGGACACCTGTGCGGCAATTACCTTGTTATAGGACACACCTGTGCGGCACTCACCTTGTCACAGGACAGACTGGGCAGCATTTCCCAGGAAGCGTTATCGTCTGCTCACAACCGATGGGCTCGCATATTTCCCGGGAGCAGACGACATTGCCTTCTTCTTCTCGTGGACAAGAGCATTGCTGGCAGGGGTCGCTTCTGTTACCCTGGAACGTCGTTCCTCTAAGATAAATGTTCCCTTCATGGACACATCCGGTCGCAACGCATGTCGGGCAGCATTCGTCTGGAGCTATTGCTTCCTCGATGCAGTTCGGAGCCAGAGTTGGACAGATCTCGCCATAGCGGGAGCAAGTTAGCGACCTCTGGTGGTCATCGCAGACACAGGTTATGCATGGGCTGAGTTGAAAGGAGCCCGCTGGATAGAGATTCCCTCCGTAGCTACACGTCACTTTCGCATCATCCCCTGTCGCTCGGGGGCCGTGCCAAGACCATCTCCCTCCCTGGAATGAACCATGTCGTCTGTTAGACTTCACAACAGTGCTTCCCACTGCTGCCCACGCTGACGCGCATGCGCTGAGGCAGACCAGGCCAAACCAGCCCATGATGCGATGGCTAAGTGTTAATTTCCACAAAACGTGTAGCATTTTTAGTTCCCTTTGACTCGATATTTCCCCGCTGTATGATGTAAGCTGTGCGAAAGACCGAATCAGTGTCTAGGTCGGTGTCCAAGTCGGCATCCGAGTCAATGCGCTGGTTGCTGAGCGCTGAAGACCACTATCCGACATCACAACACGATCCAACGATTTGATTCAACATCAACCGCTAGTCACTTCTCTGGGCATCGCTCCAGAGTCAAGCTGCAGATACTCCCACCTGCAATCACGGCCTTCTCAACGAGCTGTGGCTGATAGCATTTGGCAAGCGCTATTTATGGTAAATCGTTCTTGAGAATGCGTGGCTGGATGGGCGTGGTGTGGCAGAGGGTGTGGCTGGATGGGCGTGGTGCATGGCAGAGGGCGTGGCCATGTGGGGCGATGTTTGACTCCCTGGAAGGAGACAAACGAGGTAGGTATTGTTGACCTGCCGTTTTATGACCGGTGATGATGGTGATGATGGTGATGACGGTGATGAGACATTGCCGTCTCATGATGTCATCACCGGAAGTGAGAGAGGATGAGAGCCGTGCACTGCATTCAATTCCACCACCAAATGGGGAATGCAATAAACGACAGAAAGCTGGTCGCTTGGTTTGTTGGGAGGTCAGAAGTGTGTCTTCAATATCGACATCCTTTTAAGGACAGCTTTTAACGGAATGGCTTGTAATCTGGGATGTCCCCTTCCATACTGACAGCCAGCTAGGAACTGGGTAACATATCCGACGAGATAGAAAGTGGTTCTCAAATGTATGTATGCATGTGTGTGTATGTATGTATGTATGTATGTATGTATGTATGTATGTATGTATGTATGTATGTATGTATGTATGTATGTATGTATGTATGTATGTATGTATGTATGTATGTATGTATGTATGTATGTATGTATGTATGTATGTATGTATGTATGTATATGTATGTATGTATGTATGTATGTATGTATGTATGTATGTATGTGTATGTATGTGTCTGTATGTATGTATGTATGTATGTATGTATGTATGTATGTATGTATGTATGTGTGTGTATGTATGTATGTATGTATGTATGTATGTATGTATGTATGTATGTATGTGTATGTATGTATGTATGTATGTATGTATGTGTATGTATGTATGTATGTATGTCATGTGTATGTATGTATGTATGTATGTATGTATGTATGTATGTATGTATGTATGTATGTATGTATGTATGTATGTATGTATGTATGTATGTATGTATGTATGTATGTATGTATGTATGTATGTATGTATGTATGTATGTATGTATGTATGTATGTATGTATGTATGTATGTATGTATGTATGTATGTATGTATATGTATGTATGTATGTATGTATGTATGTATGTATGTAGTTATGTATGTATGTATGTATGTAGTGTATGTATGTATGTGTATGTATGTATGTATGTATGTATGTAGTATGTATGTCGTTATGTATGTATGTATGTATGTATGTTATGTATGTATGTATGTATGTATGTATGTATTATGTATGTATGTATGTATGTATATGTATGTATGTATGTATGTATGTATGTATGTATGTATGTATGTATGTATGTATGTATGTATGTATGTATGTATGTATGTATGTATGTATGTATGTATGTATGTATGTATGTATGTATGTATGTATGTATGTATGTATGTATGTGTATGTATGTATGCATGTATGTTTGTGTATGTATGTGTATGTAGTTAAGTATGTATGTATGCAGTTAGGTATCTAGTTATGTAGTTATGTATGTATGTATGTATGTATAGTTATGTATGTATGTATGTATGTATGTAGTAAGGTATGTAGTTATGTAGTTATGCATGTATGTATGTAGTTAGGTATGTAGTTATGTAGTTATGTATGTATGTATGTAGTTATGTATGTATGTATGTATGTATGTATGTTCGTATGTATGTATGTGTGTGTTTGTTTGTGTGTGTGTGTG
The DNA here is from genome assembly GCA_034190875.2 of Urechis unicinctus. Taxonomy (NCBI): domain Eukaryota; kingdom Metazoa; phylum Annelida; class Polychaeta; order Xenopneusta; family Urechidae; genus Urechis; species Urechis unicinctus. Next base: position 52,766,276 of record CM067347.1, on the reverse strand, counting down.
TTTTTGTGTGTGTGTGCTTGTGTTTATGTGTATGTGAGTAAAACACCACCACAATTCTGACATCATGTGCTGATTAGAAATATATTTGATAACGATTGTTAGATTGTTAACTTTTTGCGCTCATCTTCACCTTCTAAATGGCTTTACCTCAACCGAGGCTAACATGCTGTTTCTGAATCATATCAAGTGTTGTATATAGGTGGACCTCATCGTAATCGGTCAATTTGGTGCCCGCCTGTGATTGGTCAGCCAGTTACAGGTAGAGTAGGGGGGCTGGGGTGTGGAGTATAAAGAGAAGGAGCGTCTGCATCTCGGGAGTTAACCCCCAGTATCCGTGGCGGGTGGACGCCACTAGGCGTAGACAGCATCAGACCGGTTACAACGTATCATTGTAAGTAGATGTATCTCGTGGGCAGTAAAGTCTTCATATATCTGAGTATTCCGCTCAGGTAAAAACACAAGACAGCCATTGACGAATAGTAAAGGAAAGATAAACTCACAACACAAGCATCGTTGATGTTCGGCTTTACTCGCGTTTCTCCTTGATATAATCAACCAGCGAAAGTGTGTACACTTTCTTCGTAACTGCCCTTTTGACCGCAACAGCTTTCTTTTGCGCTGATTTTGCCCAATGCGTCTTTTCCATTTCACGGATTGCATAAAACAGAATTCTCACGAATTGCCTAACGTAACACCCGAATGGAATTTACCGTAGCAGTAATTTAAATCGCAAGATGTCTTTGTTGACAATAGCGCACGCGTTACTATGACAATAGCATGACAATAGCGCACATGTTACTATGACAATAGCGTGACAATAGCGCACACGTTACTATGACAAAAGCGCACACGTTACTATGACAATAGCGTGACAATAGCGCACACGTTACTATGACAAAAGCGCACACATTACTATGACAATAGCGTGACAGCGATCACGTCACTATGACAATAGCGCACACGTTACAATGACAATAGCGCCCACGTTCCTATGACAATGGCGTGACAAAGGCGCACACGTTACTATGACAATAGCATGACAAAGGCGCACACGTTACTATGACAATAGCATGACAATAGCGATCACGTTACTACGACAATAGCGCACACGTTACTATGACAATAGCGCACACGTTACTATGAAAATACCGAACACTTTACTATGGCAACATCCAACAACTAAACTAACGTAACGCCTTACACATCATAGAATTCCTCGCAGAAGCTAAGCTTCTCCGGTTCACCCTCTCGGCCTCCCACCGTCTCGCGTGGCCGGAGCATTCACGCCACCATAGTAACGGACGGAAAATCACAAAGTCAACTGGATCCACAAGTTGTATTTCAGTCTCGCTGGCACTGTTTCAATTCCGTTTAGCAATGCTTAGCCCAAGCGTACTGCACTGCCCGTGCTCGAGTTGTCCATGTATGTTCTAGCGAGGTGAATATCATGCAATGTATCTTCACTTTCGTATCGGCCCAATCTGGAAAATCAAGAGATTTTAATTACTTTGCGATGGCAAATTAAGAAAATGGAAGGTTGCCAAGTTATTAGATCAGGACAATTTGAGGTTAGTAGTTTTTGAATGCATAATAAATAATGTATGACTGACGAATGCATTTATACCTAATGGTGGTAGCGAATATGTTGCTATGATATTAATCTAGCTCACCTGACTTTTAAAGCCTTCCCCTCTTTTTAATAATCCGTACGACATATCTACACTAGCCCGGGTCACCTTCCGCCCATATGGTGGGGGTTGTGACCCTAATAAGTAGTCTTGGCTGGTACCATTTCCATTGCCCAATGACCTTACGAATCCACGCCCCATGTGGACCATTAGGTCGAGACCTGTGTGGAAAGGACTGGCTCTACCTGAACCAATGAGGTGTCAGCTGATCGAGCGGTTTGGGGCGGAATCCAACGCCCGGAACCACGATATAAGGAGGTACACACGCTGGTTCTGGGAGACCTACCCAGCAAAGAGACGAGAATAAGAACAGATTCTGACCGAGACCCCAACAAGGCTATAACGCTACACTTCAATAAACAACAAGAACTCTACTCCTGTACTCGTGTTATTTCTCTGGCTAGTCCCAACTCCAGCAACCACAAGCAACAACGAACACTATAACGAAGGAGCGTGCATAAATTAAAGTATAAGAATGTACCCCCTTAATATTTTAGCATGGTGGTGGTGAAAGTAAATGCGTATACAGAAGTTGTCATTGATTATAAAGAAAGCTTGGATTAGATGTAATGAACGCATGATAGCCTAGTTGATTTATTCACTTAGGTTCCATTAGCTAAACACCACGGTGATTACCTGCATGTTCCATTAACTAAACACCACAGAGATCACCTGCATGTTCCATTATGTATGTATGTATGTATGTATGTATGTATGTATGTATGTATGTATGTATGTATGTATGTATGTATGTATGTATGTATGTATGTATGTATGTATGTATGTATGTATGTATGTATGTATGTATGTATGTATGTATGTATGTATGTATGTATGTATGTATGTATGTATGTATGTATGTATGTATGTATGTATGTATGTATGTATGTATGTATGTATGTATGTATGTATGTATGTATGTATGTATGTATGTATGTATGTATGTATGTATGTATGTATGTATGTATGTATGTATGTATGTATGTGTGCATGCATGTGTTTATGTTTAACTGCAGTCTGCTTGGGGTTACTTGGCATGGCTGGACAATTTATCAGTCAGTGTGCTGCTATTGAAGCTACACATCATGATCATACACTAATTCTGGCACAGAGCATGTTTAATACCACTGTGCCTCCCCCATTCATTATCAGTACGATATAGCCCGCCAATAGCGTGGGTTGGTCAAAGTCAGAGCACGATGTGACCGGTCAAGGGTCACGGGAAAGCAAGTCAGCTGACCCGTGGGACCCTTTATAAGGACCAGATGGGTCGGTCACAGAGAGCTACCTAGCGAAGAGACGAAGATATCTGAACAAGATTCTGATCGAGATTCCAGAAGAGCTAGTAAGCTAAACTTGAATAAAACAACAAGAACCCTACTCCTGGACTCGTGTTATTATGTCTTCCAACGATATATTGCTTTTTTTTTTCTCTTCTCTCCAGTCAAGGTTTTTCGGGCTTTTCTCCGGAACGGTTAAACATATCAACATGAAATGTTAGGGAATGATAGATCAAGTTGGGACACAGATGCCGATCCAGTTTGACGCGCATGCGCAGTGTTGGAGGCTTATGGGATCGATTTTTCGTCGATTTTTCCCCCCATTTTCTGTAACTATCTCCTCCATAACTACTGCAGTTACAAGCATATGAATTATATGGTTGTAACAAGCAATTATCGAAGCATGGAATAGGTGAAACAAATACAAATAGCAAATAGAGCCTTAATATCCCCTTCATTTTTACATATATTGAATAACCTCATTTGAAACGAGTTGCAACTCTCGATTCTTAATATTTCTATGTACCAGCAATGTAGACTCAAGGCCACAAATGATACTTGACTTGCTCTGTGCCAGAATTAGTGTAGCTTTATATGCCAAGTTACCCTAAGCAGCCTCAGTAACACCCATAGCAGTGACAGCCACACCAACCCCACTTACATACCAGTGGCCCGGTGACCACTGAACAAATTCCCCACATATATCTCTTTCATGGGGTATTGCATTTTGGGGTTGGTATAATTGACAGGGGCAGACTAGCGTTAGCAGCAACACTGCATGCTCTAAAATAGTTTTAATCATTCATTCTGTGGAGGTCAAAGCACAAGCAGGCTCGCCCCCTTTTCCGTACCCTCGAGTCTACAACTTGAGCAATCATATTGGTAGACACATTCAACAAGTTCTATATAATGTTGATCTGATTTGAGGGGAAAACAAGAGACGCCAGGTGAGGGGAAAACAAAAGATGCCAGGTAAAAGGAAAACAAGAGATGTCAGGTAAGATTAGATGTTAAGTTGGCAACAAGATTGGCTTACCAATAATGTCCCAATAAGATGCCAGGTAA
>CM067347.1:52757243-52759743 GCA_034190875.2 Urechis unicinctus | reverse complement strand
TTATGTATGTATGTATGTATGTATGTATGTTCGTATGTATGTATGTGTGTGTTTGTTTGTGTGTGTGTGTGTTTTTGTGTGTGTGTGCTTGTGTTTATGTGTATGTGAGTAAAACACCACCACAATTCTGACATCATGTGCTGATTAGAAATATATTTGATAGCGATTGTTAGATTGTTAACTTTTTGCGCTCATCTTCACCTTCTAAATGGCTTTACCTCAACCGAGGCTAACATGCTGTTTCTGAATCATATCAAGTGTTGTATATAGGTGGACCTCATCGTAATCGGTCAATTTGGTGCCCGCCTGTGATTGGTCAGCCAGTTACAGGTAGAGTAGGGGGGCTGGGGTGTGGAGTATAAAGAGAAGGAGCGTCTGCATCTCGGGAGTTAACCCCCAGTATCCGTGGCGGGTGGACGCCACTAGGCGTAGACAGCATCAGACCGGTTACAACGTATCATTGTAAGTAGATGTATCTCGTGGGCAGTAAAGTCTTCATATATCTGAGTATTCCGCTCAGGTAAAAACACAAGACAGCCATTGACGAATAATAGTAAAGGAAAGATAAACTCACAACACAAGCATCGTTGATGTTCGGCTTTACTCGCGTTTCTCCTTGATATAATCAACCAGCGAAAGTGTGTACACTTTCTTCGTAACTGCCCTTTTGACCGCAACAGCTTTCTTTTGCGCTGATTTTGCCCAATGCGTCTTTTCCATTTCACGGATTGCATAAAACAGAATTCTCACGAATTGCCTAACGTAACACCCGAATGGAATTTACCGTAGCAGTAATTTAAATCGCAAGATGTCTTTGTTGACAATAGCGCACGCGTTACTATGACAATAGCATGACAATAGCGCACATGTTACTATGACAATAGCGTGACAATAGCGCACACGTTACTATGACAAAAGCGCACACGTTACTATGACAATAGCGTGACAATAGCGCACACGTTACTATGACAAAAGCGCACACATTACTATGACAATAGCGTGACAGCGATCACGTCACTATGACAATAGCGCACACGTTACAATGACAATAGCGCCCACGTTCCTATGACAATGGCGTGACAAAGGCGCACACGTTACTATGACAATAGCATGACAAAGGCGCACACGTTACTATGACAATAGCATGACAATAGCGATCACGTTACTACGACAATAGCGCACACGTTACTATGACAATAGCGCACACGTTACTATGAAAATACCGAACACTTTACTATGGCAACATCCAACAACTAAACTAACGTAACGCCTTACACATCATAGAATTTCTCGCAGAAGCTAAGCTTCTCCGGTTCACCCTCTCGGCCTCCCACCGTCTCGCGTGGCCGGAGCATTCACGCCACCATAGTAACGGACGGAAAATCACAAAGTCAACTGGATCCACAAGTTGTATTTCAGTCTCGCTGGCACTGTTTCAATTCCGTGTAGCAATGCTTAGCCCAAGCGTACTGCACTGCCCGTGCTCGAGTTGTCCATGTATGTTCTAGCGAGGTGAATATCATGCAATGTATCTTCACTTTCGTATCGGCCCAATCTGGAAAATCAAGAGATTTTAATTACTTTGCGATGGCAAATTAAGAAAATGGAAGGTTGCCAAGTTATTAGATCAGGACAATTTGAGGTTAGTAGTTTTTTTGAATGCATAATAAATAATGTATGACTGACGAATGCATTTATACCTAATGGTGGTAGCGAATATGTTGCTATGATATTAATCTAGCTCACCTGACTTTTAAAGCCTTCCCCTCTTTTTAATAATCCGTACGACATATCTACACTAGCCCGGGTCACCTTCCGCCCATATGGTGGGGGTTGTGACCCTAATAAGTAGTCTTGGCTGGTACCATTTCCATTGCCCAATGACCTTACGAATCCACGCCCCATGTGGACCATTAGGTCGAGACCTGTGTGGAAAGGACTGGCTCTACCTGAACCAATGAGGTGTCAGCTGATCGAGCGGTTTGGGGCGGAATCCAACGCCCGGAACCACGATATAAGGAGGTACACACGCTGGTTCTGGGAGACCTACCCAGCAAAGAGACGAGAATAAGAACAGATTCTGACCGAGACCCCAACAAGGCTATAACGCTACACTTCAATAAACAACAAGAACTCTACTCCTGTTATTTCTCTGGCTAGTCCCAACTCCAGCAACCACAAGCAACAACGAACACTATAACGAAGGAGCGTGCATAAATTAAAGTATAAGAATGTACCCCCTTAATATTTTAGCATGGTGGTGGTGAAAGTAAATGCGTATACAGAAGTTGTCATTGATTATAAAGAAAGCTTGGATTAGATGTAATGAACGCATGATAGCCTAGTTGATTTATTCACTTAGGTTCCATTAGCTAAACACCACGGTGAATACCTGCATGTTCCATTAACTAAACACCACAGAGATCACCTGCATGTTCCATTATGTATGTATGTATGTATGTATGTATGTATGTATGTATGTATGTATGTATGTATGTAT
>CM067347.1:52727243-52747243 GCA_034190875.2 Urechis unicinctus | reverse complement strand
TACCCATTATCAGCGTAGCATAAACAAATAGCAACTCAAATAGCTAAGGCAGTGAGACTCGTAGTACTGTGATGTCAGAACACAAATTAATGGATAAAAGAACGATTGGCATTCAAATTGAGTTTATTGGAGTCTGTTGGAGGTAAGTGAAATGGTGTACTAGTATTTATGGATGGTTACAAAAAGTGCTTACTGTGGGGTGACCTGGAGTCCTGAGTCACAGCGAGCGGTCGAATGGCAACAGGAAAAAACCATAATATTGCTCAACATCACCTTTTACTCGTATCTATGCATGTATGTATATATGTATGTATGTGTATGCAATAATTCATATTTTTCAGCGATTTAGTTCATACAACAGGAAGTCGAATGTATACATTTCGCTGCGCCGTATACAGTAGAAACTGACTGTGTCCAGGCTCAGCATCTTCTCACCCTGCAACAAGGAGACATAACCAGAGTGTCCACGGCCTCAACGCTCAGCCGCCGGGCATCGCAATAATACTCTTAGTTTTCGACGGCTTCCCAGATTGACGACGATTGCACCCGTATGATGTGTGTATTTTACTTACCGTTGCTTGATTGCCGAACATTGCTTGGCCTTTCTGAATGAAGTAGGCTTCTCTGAGAGTTTCGTTACCTTCCATCATAGCGAGTGGATTATCGGAGTGGAAAGTAAGGAAGCCTTCGCTATCGAGAGTGATTTCCGGGAAGACTCGGTGAGAAGCCAGACATGTTCCGATGTTCATATCCTCGCTGCCACCGCTGTGAACACACAGGGCATCTTGTTTCGTGTTCAAGTCCTCGTAGAGAATGCGTGCAGCCGGCCTGGACAATACGTAGCTAGCACGACCTGAGTTATAACCGTGTGGAATTGTGTCCCTGATCACTCTTCCAACGTAATGAGGCTTGGAACTATCGAATTGAGATAATATTTTAATGAGGTTTTCCCATATGATGTATACGTCATCATTAGATTTCAGTATCCAGTCTGCCTCCTGCCCATGAGCGCTGTAGGTGACGTTTAAACCCTCGTAGGTTCTGTCTGTTTGGTATGCTGACCCGTCTGGGGTGCGCAGTGCCGTCGCCTTGGCAATAGTGACGTTGTCTTTTGGGGTGTAGAAGAAGGTGTATCGGTAACAACGCTTGGCCCAGGTGAACTCCACTGCCTTGCCCCGAGTCAGCCATGACGCGAGGGAAGTGAATATCATGCAGTGAATCCTCAGGTTCTTACTGGAAGCCGAGTGGGGTGAATTCGCTACCTCAGTCTGGGTTTACAAACGTTTCCCCTTCAGAATCGATTTTCGCCTCAATTGTGGCAGGAGTCATGATCATTTTGTGTTCGGTTTTGGGAGAAGTATCCATTTTAGCTCCGGTTTTTAGAGCAGTATGCACTTTAACTTCGGATCTTGGAGGAGTATCCATTTTAGCTTGGGATGTGGGAGGAGAGTCCTCTTTAGCAGTCTTGCTGGCAGAAATTGTCCTAACGATCTTCCCGTTCATGTCAGGATGATGCGTAGATGGCATTTGGGGGTCATTACGAGCAAACGCAACAATATCTGCTGAAATCAAATACAGATCGCCATTATCAAATTACTACGATATGCATTAATTATTTCTGATCCTGAGTGACTGTCTTGTTCTAATTGTACTTTATTAGATCCATGTGTACTTTTAATACATCTATTTGTACTTTAAATAAATCCATGTGTACTTTTAACAAACTCTTAATAAAGCCGTTTGTATCTGAAACAAACCATTTTATCTTTAATTCAATCTACACCAACCTTCAATATTTCCATATCGGGATACTATTATATAAGTGGTCGTGACAGTCGCGATGGCAACCGCAAAGATAATGGACCATCGCCTTTCATCTGTAGACAAGAGCCAAGATTGAAAAGCATGACGCACAAGCGTCCAAGTCAGGTTCTTGTGTGATATTTTGAAAGTTGAAAACCTCAGTGTTAATCAGCGAGAATCTCTATGAAGTTGACGACTGGTGGAAGTGTTATATCTTTTCAACAGATCAGTGCTACATGTTGACATGTGAATAAAATAGGAACACTGGTTGATCAATGACTAGCTATCATTAAGCATGGGCGGGGTTCTCACTATGGGGAGGTTAGTGGGGATGTGCCACCAATTTGGGTCGTTTTTGGGCATTTTGGTATACAAATGGGTCGTTATTTCTTGAAGACAGGTATAGAAATTGGTCGCTTTTAGGGGGGACAATGTCCTGGTATAACAATAGGTACGTATTTTTGACAGCGAGTATAGCAATGGATATTTGCTTTGCCAAGTTTTTTTTTTTTTTTTTTTGCAGTTGTGAAACTTAATAAACGTACTTTTTCATTCTGAATCGTTAGTTTAGTATATGGATGGGTCCCTTGTAGCTCCACGGGGTAGTGTTGATATCATTTGGGATCATTAATTTTGGTATATGTATTGGTGACCCTTCTAAAAATGTTGTATATGAATGGGTCTTTTTTCAGAGGAGTTGTTATGTAAATGATTTCCTTTTCTCACTTTGGCATTGTATAGATATGGTCCGGTTTTTGTTTCCCATGGCCCCCATCCCCCACCCCCCGGGCATCAGCCCAGTGACATATTCCTTGTGTTTGGGTAAAAAACGAACCTCACATAGGATCAATGGGACACGTTTATGACAAGTAGGATCAATGCATCGGTTAGCAGTGAATTGTATCAACAGTGCACATATATATAAGCATATACACGAAGACAGTGAGCGAGAAAACATTAACATTTGGACGAATAACTATTGATTCGCTTCAGTGGTGCCACGCAGGTTTCCATCTTTATCCTGTTATGCACTTGTATTGTACAACATTAAGAGTGATTTTGAAAAGCAACGCGACCGCTATTGGCATCTCATTCTAGTAGCATTCATGTGGCTGCAAGAGAGACCGCTATTGGCATCTCATTCTAGTAGCATTCATGCGGCTGCAAGAAAGACCGCTATTGGCATCTCATTCTAGTAGCATTCATGTGGCTGCAAGAAAGACCGCTATTGGCATCTCATCCTGGCAGCGTTCATCTAGCCGCAAGCCTGATCCTAAGTTAGCATTCGTACTTTCGCACGTGGCAAATGATGTCCAACGCGCGCTTTGTACATCGATCGATCACGGCCATGCGTTATAAGTAGGCGCGCTGGTCGACCATAGCGGCTCTTCTCGCTTTACTCATACATGCAAGCATTATCATAACTAATATTATGTTGATATATGCACCAAATACCTGATCTACATAAGCCAATTGAATTTGAAAGGTGAACATAGCTTTGTCTGTTTCTTCAATGCGATCTTCAATGTGTGTTTGACGAGCTGTAGAAACGTCAAACACACAGGTGACGACCGGGGGTGGCAAGGGTACGTGTAAGTAGTATATATACTTGGGGTACTGGCGTAGTACCCCACTATATATAATACTCACCCCTTGGCAGCTTACACAAGATTTTAGCTCAACCTAGGGCGCCTCGGACCCGACCCCCAAACGGGACCGAGGGGCTAGTTTGTTGTGAGCATAGGCCAGGGTGTCACACAAGCGCACTCACCCTTCATTTTCCCTAGCACCTTCTTGTTTACATTACTATATAGGGCATGAGAAGGATTATAATTGCTGGTATCAAAGAGGTGGCTATCTTCCTTCATGTTAGCATACACGTCGGATGTACGGATCTCTAGAAGCAGCGAGTCCGTGTCTGTGTATAACAGTTTAAGGCTGCTGCCATATTTCGACTTCATTGTATTATAATAGAAGTCATACATCAAGTGCTTTGAAAGATCTAGATTACACATGCCCACATACACTGGACGGTTTAAGACTAAACGGGTCTTATTCATATGCAGGGCAGCCAGATCATAGTCAAACACTTTTGTCGAGCATAGGCGGGGCTGGCCACAAGTCTACGCATTTTTTCTTTTTCCAATGAGCACACAATCTTAAGGTCGACTCGCCTCCAGAGATTCTCCATCGTTTTACCAAAGACGGCATTGTTCATAAGTTTACAGAGATCCTTCTCAAAGTCGCTGGTGGCGGCCTTGCGCAGATCTGTATTCATCCTAATGTAAGGCTCCATCCAGGGACTTTGGTCAAAGACAAGTGCACGATGAATCTTGGTAAGTCTCATCCCCAAAGACAGATGTACCACATACTTCTCCTTATTCCGCAGGTTAGGCACCAGCTTCTCAACTACATTTACGGTGCTCCCAAAGCACCTAGAAGATCCTTCTGGTAGTCTGACAACCATTCGTTCTGTACAAGAAGCCGCTCCGGCGCTAGGGGGTAATCGTCGTGTTCGTCATGAAGCGCAGCAGGATACTCCAAGTCAACCTCAAGTATGTATCCAATCTCGGCATTGTCGGGGTGGTCCTGGATCTGTAGGTTCTCAGGCCGTTCCACCCACTCAATACCCGAAGTAGGTAGGGCTTGGCTCATCGCCCACCCATACAGGTTGTTGGCATCGAGGTACTGGATATAGCTCGCTGGCTTATGCTGCTCAAAGCCCTCCAAATATGGGTTGTTTGCTTTAGCGTGGCGATGTGATACCATGCTTATCCCACCGCGCAGCCCCTTCTCAAAAAAGAGGTGCTTGTCATAATCGGTGAGAAGCTCGAGTTCCACACCTGTACTCTTAAGCAAAGCATCCCACGACAAACCGGGGCTGGTATAGTAGTGGGCCGGATCCAACCCGTGCTGTTTGAGACGTGTTTTGCGGAACACCTCAAACACATCAGCTATGAGCAACACATTTTTTCGCAAAGTACATGTCATGGTAGTCACCCATGTTCTTACATCTGAACATGCTCCGGACCTTCTGTGCATGGGCATAGTCTGCAGCAGATATTCCTTTCTCGCAAAACTTGCTGTAGAAATCCTGGATCGGCGGCAGAGGGGAATCAAACTTACTCCAGCCGTCCATGAACTCATAGGCTGGTCAGGCTCATACTTGGCCGTGACTGCAAATGCATCTGGGTTGTTAGCAGACATCAGCTTATCGAGCGAGGCCAGGAGGAACTGTGCACTATCAACGAAGCGCAACTCTCCAAGCAACAGGGAAATATACTTTTCCATGTTGTTGGGGATACAGTTGATGTTCCCCTCCACTTTGCTCACGGCCTGCATCAAGAGGTGGTAATCATAGCCCCGCAGGTTATGGAACACCACAGGTACGGGCGTTGTTTTAGGGTTCAACCGCAGCTTCAAGTTGCAGGCGTTGTGGGCTGCCCCCCTGTACTTACCTGTTACATGGCAATGGTCACGAGTCCAAGACCAGTTCTTTGTTGCACGCATGACAATGGGTAGCCACTTTGGGCACTCTTTTGTCCTCTCGCGTCATGCGTATGGGGACAGGGTTTGACAGAACTGTTTTGATCTTTAGCTCTTCCTGTTGTAGGGCGAGCAGGAATTTCTCCACAGTGTTAGCCCCTCTATAAACCAACGTAGAACCTGTTACCATACACATCGGCTACAGCCTTGACCTCTTCCTTGGTCTCATCCTTGTCTCCTGCCCCCATTCGTATCTTAGTTGTGTTTCTGTCATCTGATGTGTCAATGCCCTGATACTGGAGGCCCTGTCTCGCCTATGCAGTCCGCCACAAGTCGTGGTAACAGTAGTACACATCGCTGTCATCAATAGACATGACCTCATTGCCAGACAAGGCTATGCAGACCCAGAGGGGTGAGCTGGTCAACAACCTAGCTAAGATAACTGAGATAGAAAGGGATATAGACTGGCGGAAAGTTAAAATGGCAAGCCTGGAGGAGGAAGGGAGGGGTGATAATGGAGCATGGAAATTCCAAGCAAATGAGCTTGCAGAGCTGCAGGACCTGCGGCGTGTCCGTGTTGAGGCTGCCTCTGTAAATCGTAAACGTCTGCAAAACCCAAATTAACCGCATCAGAGAAACGATCAACAGGGCATAACAATCGCCTCCATCCTCACCGCGATTGGATTGGCAATCTCGACCCTGGTAGTTGCTTTGATGGGTGGAGGGAGCACTAGTGCAACCCCGGCACCAACACCAACGCCAGCTGATAAGCCCGGGGTAAAGGAATGCATTAAAAAACAGCTGAACTCCTTGGCAAACGTCCTGAAGGGCCTGGCCGGTAAGGCAGCAGCTGTCCTTCCAGGAATCATTGGCTCCATCTTAAATCAGCTGCAAAGGTTGTTGGTTGGATGACAGAACATGTGTGGGCCACAGCTGCTGCGGTGGGGGGAGTTATCCTCCTGATACTCCGTGACCTACTACGTAGCAAACCAAAGCACAGCTAAGCCTATAGCGATTCTGCCTACAATAAGAGCAGTTTTCTCATCCTCGTGCGCCTTCCCTCCGTCTGCGCTGCTTGGAACGCCTAGAGAGGGGACTCCCCTTTCTGGTTCGACTGGAGGTGGAGGGTCAAAGCTTCCTCTATTTGGAAGAACACGAACCGCGTTGAGATCACTATTTCTCCCGATCCTCTGCTTCTCAGTTGCAATGGTGATAGGGTTGTTGTAACCTACAACCTTCCCAATGGCCAAGCTCATGTCAGATGGAGCCATGTATAGGCCTGTCCCAAAAAACATAATCAAGCTTTGAGGAAGCGTTCTGGAGCAAGTCTTGATATCTTCGAATGGATGAAGGAATGTCCACTGGTGAGTTGATAGCATCCTCAATGTTAGCCTGAAATTGTTTCTGAGCATCAAAGGACGTGGCGCCCCCCAGTATAGCTGAGCAGGTCTGCGCCCGAGCACCAAGAATGGCCCAAACATAGGTCCGAATGCTGTCATTTATCCATGTTCCACCAGGTTTGGGAAAGCCTTTCCAGGATAAACGTGCTTCAGGCGGTGTTTGCTTCATCCTGGTCCTGCCGTATAAAATTGATATGCAGCTTGCCGCCCTCGAAAACAAATCCAGTGGATGATTTCTCGAAGGTTTGTCTGACAGATTGTGCCCTGCCAGGTTAGAAGTTAAACGTGTACTCACTGGTTGAAGGCATTGCGTTGATGAGGAGATCAAGGCGTGGATTATATCGATTTGCCACCTGGTTAGCGCCAGTTCAAATCAATATTTGCTGTAAAAATGTGAACTTTAAAATACCTATATGTGGTTGGCCAAGTCATATGAGTAGTATAGAGAGTGGGGGTACTGAAACAGCATCCTCCCTATCTACACTAATTATCCCTTGACAGCTTATACAAGATTTTTGCTCACCCTAAGGGCGCCTCGGACCCGACCCCCTAAAGGGGCCAAGGGGCTAGTTTATTGGTTAACTAGTGTGTCGTTAACAACCTGCTAACAAGGTCCTCTAGGTGTTCCATTCGCTCCATAAGATCATTGTTTTTAACCTCCAGATCTCTCACCATGTCCTGCAGAGCCACAAGGTCATCATACTTAGCCTCCATATCACTCAGTTTGCACTCCAGATCTATTTTTTCGTCTTTCATATACTCTGTATCTAATATCAATTCCTTTACATCACCCTCAAGTTCAGTAATAAGCTCTTCTGTGTTCATTTCTATACCTTATACCCTCATTTATTTAATAGGCTGATTCATATGTGCACGTTATGATTGGCGGCTGTGATTCATAGCGTTAATATATGATTAGTGTGCACGCTTTGATTCACACAGCTAGGGCCACTATGTTTGGGGTGTACATAGTATATTTAAGCTAATTAGACGCTGCAAATGAGATTACCAGAAATTTAAAAAAACTTAAAACAACCCATTTTAACCATGTATAGTGGTCCTGCTGAAACTGGAGAGCAGTGGCATACCAAGGGGCTTTTACAATTTTTTACAATGTGTAAAAAGTTTATGTATTGAGGCGGGTCATTCATAGCCCGCTCAATGGTAAAGATGCTTCGTCTTTTGCATCAATTGAAACAGTCTGCCTTGCTTTTACATATCTAGCCTTAATTTCGCCCTTCATTTGGCTATATTTTGTGAGCTCAGCTAAAACGAGCTTAAACTCATGATCTGAGATATAACCATCTTCAAGTGCTGTTGATACAATGTCAGCAATAGTATACAATTTTCTCAGCGCTAGAATGCGGATCTGATCATGTTTTTTCGCCTTAATGGTCAGCCGCCGACTGACGAATTTTCCAGCAATTACAAATAGCCCACAAGCGGCCCCAGTAGCACCCAACACTGTGGCAATAGTACAGTCATAGTACCGCCGCCTTTATCCATTTTTTGTGAGTCTACATAGGTCTTAGTTGCATATTCGAAGAGGTCGGCGACAAGATCCGTTTTCTGTTGAGTTCCATAAATACTCGCTTTTATTGACATCTTGTAAATTGAAGAACAACACCAATAGGAAAGTCGTGATTGTTCAATAGACGTCCCTTATTATCCCTTATCTGAACCTTCAACTCATTCACAGCTCCGACAGGATTAGCGATGTTTATGGTTATAATATCACCAAAAGAGCCCTCATGGTCCGCAAAAGTTGACGGGCCAGGGGGCATCGTAACGGCCAGAAGGAATCCTTCCTCCAACAAGAGTTGGCTTATCAAGACCCAACATTTTTAACACACCGTCGCCATATTGTAAAGCCCAATCATCAGGAATTGAGATGGTAATAGTCCCATCATGAGCATTATTCTCCAAAGTAAGCCCTGGAGCTGTAAATGCATCCTGCAGAAGTTTGAAGTTCCAGAGGCCAGAGGGCAAAACGACACCTTCTTTTCCTGTAGAAATTTGGCCCGTTCCAATGGACACATATGATTCAGTGTTATACCAACCCACAGTATACGTGATTGACCTAAGACCTACGCAAAGGTCACCTGCACTATTGTCAATAGCATTTTGCAGGGACACGGCGTCTCTGCTTTGAACATTGGACAGAGTGTGATACATAGCACTATGAATAAACAAGCATTTAGTTTCAATAGAAAAGCTACATATAAAACGGGCGGGGTGTATCCATCTATTTTGGTGGGAGATAAACTAACCCGACAAACAATTCAAGTCGTTCACAATGGCGGTACATTCACAGCAAAGTTTCCTGATCTATTCAGTAACTATAAGGTGCCGCCGGTAACAGCGGACAAAGTAGTAAAAGACTGGTTGACAAATCCAATGCAGTTTTGGCAGAACCAGGTAAACTTTGCAGTGTGGTGTGCAACATCCGGCTGCGGCGTGTCATCCTACGACCACCTCGAGGCTGGGATTCCACTCGTGAAAGCTCTCTACACCTTTCACCTTTATTACACAGTGCGTCGTCTATTGGCAGAACTACAAGCGCCTCTACCTCAGGATCATACCTATAACTCCTATAACAATACATATGACAAGAGGGCATATCAGAGACTCTGCACCAACTTTGGTGTTCAACCATACACAGAAGGCAACCGTAGCTAATAGTGGCGTTGGTATCTTATATGCACATGACGCCTAGGGTATTGTCGTCAAGGTTGCTGGTCGAAACGTTCGTTATGACCCTACACGGATGGCCTTTGAGGCGGAAAAGGATACAAAGCCAGGTTTTGCCCACGCGAGTAATCTACAATCCTTTCAGGAGAACATGGGTGCTGTTCTACATCTAGCACAGGGACCTGAAGCAGACGAGGCCAGGAGTACCTTCATACTGGACACGTCTGAGGGCTTTACACAGACCGGCGTTGTGCGAATTAACGACAGCATTCGGGCCTATGTCTGGACCACTCTTGAGGCTCAGGCGCAGACCCGCTCAGAGATAATAGGTGCTGGAACGTCCTTTGATGCTCAAAAGTAATTTCAGGCAAACGTTGAGGATGCCATCAACTCCCCAGTGGACATTCCGTCATCCATCCGACGGTATCAGAACGTCCTCCAGAAAGTTTCCTCAAAGGTTAATTATGTGTTTGGAACGGGCCTGTACATGGCTCCGTCGGATATGAGCTTCGCCATTGGAAACGTTCCTGGGAACAACAATCTGATTACTATTGCAACTGTGGAACAGCAGATCAGCAGCAATACTGATGTCAACTCGGTTCCGGTGGTTCCAGATAGAGGGAGCTTTGAGCCGCTGCCAGATACAGGTATGGGAGTCCCCTCTCCAGGGCCAGCCCCTGGAGGCGAGGCCGAGACCGGTCTGCGTGGGGTGCACGAGGATGAGAAAACCGCTCTTATAGTAGGGGGAATTGCTATAGGCTTAGCTGTGCTTTGGTTTGCTACGTAGTAAGTGACGGAGTATCAGGAGGATAACTCCACCAACCGCCACAGCTGCGCCCACACATGTTCTGCCATCCAACCAGCCACCTTTGCAGCTGATTTAAGCAGCCATGATACGATGGAGCCAATGATTCCTGGAAGGGCAGCTGCTGCCTTACCGGCCAGGCCCTTCAGGACGTTTGCCAATGAGTTCAGCAGTTTTTTAATCCATTCCTTTACCCCGGGATTATCAGCTGGCGTCGGTATTAGTGCCGGGGTTGCACTAGTGCTCCCTCCACCCGTTAAAGCAACTACCAGGGTCGAGATTGCCAATCCAATCACAGTGAGGATGGAGGCGATTGTTATGCCCTGCTCCTGGAACAGGGTGAGTACACACTCAGCTAGCGTTGTGTCCTCGTTAAGAAGTTCGTTGATCGTTTCCCTGATGCGGTTAATTTGGGTTCGCAGACGTTCACAGTTTACAGAGGCAGCCTCAACACGGACACGCCGCAGGTCATGCAGCTCTGCAAGCTCATTTGCTTGGAATTTCCATGCTCGACTATCACCCCTCCCTTCCTCCTCCAGGATTGCCATTTTAGCTTTCCGCCAGTCTATATCCCTTTCTATCTCAGTTATTTTAGATAGGTTGTTGACCAGCTCACCCCTCTGGGTCTGCATAGCCTTGTCAAGCCCCATAAGCTCTCTGAGTGATAGTTCATTGTCTGTTTGTGTACCTAGGTCTTCTATTGCGTTATGAACGTCCTCTATGAAGCTTGTTTTTTCCGCGCCACCTTGCTCTGTCACGGCTTCAGGGCCACTCATTTCTAAATTCTCTGCGCCTTTAGCAGCTGCTACGTCAACGCCTTGGAGGGTTTTTGCTGCCTTTTGTGACACCGCTTGTCGGGACCACTCAGTGAACCCCAAACCATCATGGACGGCCTTAGGGCCTCCGCCTTTACTAGCTATTGTTTGAAGTGAAAGTGGTATTTTGGTACGATAATTTATAATATTTATGTCAGGGTAGTCCTTCAAACGTAACTCTCCTCCAACAAGTTCAAACTTTGTATAATCGTGGCTGAGGGCTGGTATGTGACCTTTTTCAGCTAATGCATCGTAATAATCATTGACAGCACCTATAACGAGTCGGCCTCTCTGTGGTATAGACGTATCCATCTCAATGTCCCCCCCCCCCCTATAGCACCCTGAGTTGGGAGAAGGGCCTCTGGGAGTAACTCATCCTCTCTTTCAGGGTCGTGCTAAATCCTCCTCCACTACGTCGTCAAATGTTGGGTTATCAAAGTCCATGTCTGTGTGTTAAAGGTATAATTGTAATTAAGCATTCAACATGTCGAGTACTTACGGGCGCAAACTAAACCCACACCGACGGATACGCGAAGCCCTAGGGGTAAATGTAAGGTAAGGTAAGTATAGGGTTTAACGGCACACCAACACTCATGGGTTTTATGATGCCATGAAAGGTCAATAAATGAGATTGACCTGATTAAGCAGCCGCCTTCTAGGATAAATGAAAATGGAGATGGAAAAGATAAACATGGAAACGATTATCCTAGGGCAAGTCACCACCAGCCGATTGACTGAACCAGGCCATTCCAGCCTCTCGTCTAGGTGAAATCCGGGCCAGAGTGGTGTGATGCAGATATGGCCCACTAAAGGACTGCTCCACTCAACCACTTGGATCCCATTGTCCACTGACACGAGTCGCAATCCACGGCCAACAGGTTGCCCCCAATTAGTCGCCTCTTACGACATGCAGGAGGATACAGTGGGCCTATTCTACCCCCGCACCCACAAGGGGACCCTAGGGGTAAAGAACGTGCGACAGTCTGCAGTCGTTACAAACAATCCAAGCCCTATAGACCAGAAACAAACGACGTCATTGTTCCACGGACAGCACGGCTGGCCTTTACAATCACGCTGACCTCGGCTGATCTTAACCGCAGCGTTGTGCAAAACCTTGGCCGTGCCGTGGTTTAGAAAATGACAATCAAGATTTCTGGCAATGAGGTCATGTCTATTGATGACAGTGATGTGTATCACTGTTACCACGACTTGTGGCGGACTGCACAGGAGAGACAGGGCCTCCAGTACCAGGGCATTGACACATCAGATGACAGAAACGCAACAAAGATACGAATGGGGGCAGGAGACAAAGATGAGATAGAGCAAGAGGGCAAGGCGATAGCCGATGTGTATGGTAACACGCTCAGAAAGTCTGGAATGCGTTCGGTTGTAATAACATGGGGGACTACCATGACCTTTACTTACACACTGATGTACCGCTCCTGGCCGATGTGTTTGAAACATTCCGGAAAACCTGTCTTAAGCAGTACGGGTTGGATCCGGCCCACTACTATACCAGCCCCGGTTTGTCGTGGGATGCGCTTATTAAGAGCACAGGGGTAGAACTCGAGCTTCTCACCGATTATGACAAGCACCTCTTTATTGAGAAGGGGCTGCGCGGTGGGATAAGCATGGTATCACATCGCCACGCTAAAGCAAACAACCCATACGTGGAGGGCTTTGAGCAGGATAAGCCAGCGAGCTATATCCAGTACCTCGATGCCAACAACCTGTATGGGTGGGCGATGAGCCAAGCCCTACCTACTTCGGGTATTGAGTGGGTGGAACGGCCTGAGAACCTAGAGATCCAGGACCATCCCGATGATGCTGAAACGGGGTATATACTTGAGGTTGACTTGGAGTATCCTGCTGCGCTTCATGACGAACACGACGATTACCCCCTAGCGCCGGAGCGGCTTCTTGTACAGAACGAATGGTTGTCAGACTACCAGAAGGATCTCCTAGGTGTTTTGGGGAGCACCGGAAATGGAGTTGAGAAGCTGGTGCCCAACCTGCGGAACAAGGAGAAGTATGTGGTACACTACAGGAACCTCAAGCTTTATCTGTCTTTGGGGATGAGACTAACCAAGATTCATCGTGCACTTGTCTTTGACCAAAGTCCCTGGATGGAGCCTTACATTAGGATGAATACAGATCTGCGTAAGGTGGCCACCAGCGACTTTGAGAAGGACCTGTATAAGCTGATGAACAACTCTGTGTTTGGCAAGACTATGGAGAACCTCCTGAGGCGAGTCGACGTTAAGAATGTGCGCTCATCGGAAAAAGAAAAAAATACGGAGGCTTGTGGCCAGCCCCGCCTATGCTCGACAAAAAGTGTTTGACGATGATCTGGCTGCCCTGCATATGCACAAGACCCGTTTAGTCTTAAACCGTCCGGTGTATGTGGGCATGTGCATTCTAGATCTTTCAAAGCACTTGATGTATGACTTTTATTATAATACCATGAAGCCCAGATACGGCAACAACCTTGGCCTGCTATACACAGACGCGGACTCGCTGCTTCTCGAGATCCATACATCTGACGTGTATGCTGATATGAGGGAGGATGGGCATCTCTTTGACACTAGTAACTTTGACCCTTCTCATGCCCTACACAGTGACAAAATTAAAAAGGTTCTGGGTAAGATCAAGGACAAGTGCGCTGGCGTGCCCATCAAGGAGTACGTTGGTTTGCGCCCCAAGATGTACTCTATCCTGATGTCTGATGAGGGCGAGATAAAAAGAACTAAGGGTGTGAAGAAGGTGGTGGTGAAGAAGCATCTACGCCACGCTCATTACATGGAGTCTCTCTTCACAAAGAAACAGTTCCGCCATGGGATGAACATGCTTCGTAGTGAGGGTCATAAGCTCTATGGACTGCACGTCAACAAGGTGTCTCTCTCCCCCTTTGACTCGGTGGATAGCTGTGAACCGTGTAGATACCCTAGCCTATGGGCACACTAGTTTACCAATAAACTAGCCCCCCAGCCCCGTTTGGGGGTCGGGTCTGGGGCGCCCTTAGGGTGAGCAAAAATCTTGTATAAGCTGCCAAGGGGCAATTAGTGTAGATAGGGAGGATGCTGTTTCAGTACCCCCACTCTATATACTACTATATGAGAGCACGAGTGTGGTCACAATCAATTTAATTTATGCTGTGGATAACATTGACAAGCTGGATTTATAATCAATAAGGCCAAATGTCATTTTTATATTAATTTATGTTCATATTGGTTACAGAAAATGGCCCGTGGTTATAAGTGAAAATGTAACTTAGAAAAATACATTATATGCATGAATGTATGTACATGTATATTCATGCATATATATATATATATATATATATATATATATGCATGCATGTATTTATATAAATGTATATAAATATATATAAATATATATATATATATATATATATATATATATATATATATATATATATATATATATATATATATATATATATATATATATATATATATATATATATATATATATTGTTGAAAGCTACTTGATCATGTCAAATTTCAGGCCATTTTTAATTATTACTAATTCATCATGCCTTTTTGTCAGCATCAAGAACATTTATTTCATTGCACTCAATGCAAACTATTGTGAAAATGATTTTTAATGAATGGTAGAATAAATATGGTAATGCGACACAATTAATAAACAAAGATAGAGAGCTGCCATCCTTCCATCAATCACAGCTGCCATCCTTCCATCAATCACAGCTGCCATCCTTCCATCCATCCCGCCACCGCTCGTTAACAAGAGAACAATCAAACTCATCTTTGCCGATGCGTTTGTTGACATCATTGTGAAGGCGACACAACCACTGTGACAAATTGTTCTGAGAACTAGTGTCTGGGATATTATTAGACAGACTGAAACATATATATAATAATGAGTATTATGATATATACAAAATAATGAAATAATTAATATATTTCAATTTCCACTGATACATACAGTCTACATTCAGGAGTATACTTGGAGAAAGAATGAGAGCTGAAATTACTCAGGGCAACTTACTTTTTTCTGAGGTCAGAAGCACATTCGTCACATGGAAAAAAGTTTGCAAACAAGTATATGAACTGGCGCATGTCTCGCTGCTGGGTGGGGGAAGGCTTGGTGGGAAAATAGGCAGCCATAGTGTGAAGGAAGGACCAGGTGTTCCTACCCAACTCCTCTCTGTCCAACGGACAATTCCTCGCCACCTCCTCACCACCAGGTGGCGCAGCTGATTCCTAAGGTTAAAAACAAGAAGTGAGAAAAGTTGAAGGAAATCAATGAGTGATGGGTTATCAGCAGTCAGTAGCTCTACAACGGTCCCATGGGTTATCAGCAGTCAGTAGCTCTACAACGCTCCCATGGGTTATCAGCAGTCAGTAGCTCTACAACGCTCCCATGGGTTATCAGCAGTCAGTAGCTCTACAACGCTCCCATGGGTTATCAGCAGTCAGTAGCTCTACAAGGCTACCATGGGTTATCAGCAGTCAGTAGCTCTACAACGCTCCCATGGGTTATCAGCAGTCAGTAGCTCTACAAGGCTACCATTGGTTATCAGCAGTCAGTAGCTCTACAACGCTCCCATAATGATTACTTTAATATGTTACAGAAGTCCTAAACATTATCACTCAGAAAACACAAAGCAGCTGACAAATCATACAACTAGGGTTTATGTGCTCATCTTTAAAATGCTTGCCTCGCCCCCTTCACTCCTGTATTACCATAACATCTAGACAACTGATTGTACTTTTGTATTGAGTGCAAAAAACTCCGCACTCCACTTCAGCCATGGGAAATTTTTAACAACATTTTGATGAGTAAGTACTTAGGAGGTTGGTAGCCATGCCAAAATCAGCAATTTTAATACAGTCACAAGCTGGCCTATTGATGGGCACTGGAGTGCGTCAGACCGAATACAATTCTGGTGCCTACTCACAACCTCTCTTACACTGTTTCTTCATGACAAATGGCAGTTACTTTCCAATCGGTCAACAAACCTAATAATGATCAGAAGGCTATGATCCCAATAAAGTATTGCATAGAATATCATTTGGACAATTTAGCTGGCAAGGCCACCCCTCAAACGAATACAGGTAGTTTCGTACACCAGTTGTTTCGTACACACTACTTACGGTATTTTCGTACACACGAGATTGGTTGTTTCGTACAATATCAAAAGCAATTGTTCCGTATATTATGCTTAGTCAAGTAACTAAGTAATATATCTAAATATAAATTATCTGGTATCGTGTTTTATTCTTTATTTTCACAAAGGTTTATTAGGAGTTGGCTTGAAAAAAACGTTTTGGCTTGTGTAAACTAGATCATCTATTCATCTATTGGGTGCCCGCACCGGGAGTGTCGTGTACATAAATGTAAATATTTATTATTAAAGAAATTGGAAGCGTTTATTGAGTTGTCAATATGGTCATAATTAATGTGGACGAAATTAACAGTCGACAATTTAAAGAGCATGTAGCATTTTTGTTTTATTTACAATTGTTCGTCAAGGAATGTGGAACCGTGGTGAGACAATGAAATAATGGCGACAAGAAACAAAAACACAAATTACCTGTCTGTGTCAGTAATCATGTGGGTGTAAATTTTGGATAGGGGTGTGCGGCGGGACCTCAAAAACCCGTACCCGTCATACAAGGTCAAAATGGCCAAAAGCATACCCCGTCGTACAAGGTATTATGCGAATGTACAACCCATCGTACAGATTGAAGCTGAAAAACATACCCCATCGTACATGTATGAGGCCCAAAAACCCGTCGTACAAGTCTAGAGGCCGAAAAAACATACCCCATCGTGCGGCACGTATATACTACCTCTATACACTTAAGTGCCCCCCACCCCCGGGGGCTGGTGCAGGCACAACACACTGGCAAACTTTCAAGAACAAGGTTGTTGAATGCTTCTTTGCCTCATACTCTTTCCACAGCTGAAACAGACGGGTCTGCAAGACTAGCTTTTCTTTTGTGCGATGTCAGTGTGTGTTTACTAACAAGTTGGTGTTGAAAGCTGACGGTTAGTGCTTCCTTGTGGAGGAGAGGAATGAGTAGATCGAGCACAAGGTTGTCCTTCATTGCTCGGAGATTGAGACGAGTATGACAGCCTTCAAGGTCATTATTTGTCCTCACAGCTCTTCTAAAACTGCACCAGTTGCTGACTGGCCATGTTCTTGCTTTTATCCAAGTGGCTTCAAAGTATTGGAAAAGGTGAAAGCTGAGTGAATGTTGCAGCTTCAGCCTTGAGACAATTGAAGGCTTCTTCAATTTGAACTGTAGATTTCTCCTGGGTATGTGCGTAACATTCCTTCAAGCCTGGCTATGCCCCTGGTATGTGTGTGTGTATGTTCAAATATAAAATGACAGATATAGACTATGTATAGATAAGTATATATAAGTAACACATTATTTTGCTTTCTGCATTTTGAATGGCTAGATCTTTGTGAAGCTCATATTACTGTACTATGAAATTGCATTCAATAAATTCATTATTTTAACTGGAATTGATTCAATTTTATGCGGTGAACCCCAAAGGATAGATCTGAAAGGTTTGTTATGATAAATCTCCTACTATATAATTACCACTGCTGTATTTTATAAGTCATTCATTTAATTTTTGTTTTAGTCTTCGCATTAATTGCATGGCCGAAATGACTTGTGGCCGACTTAACACCTGGCCGAGTTGTCTCGTGGCTGGTCCATGGCCGAGTTGACCATCCTCGCCAGGTAAGACGTAACATCTGGATAACTCATGATAAATCATAAAAATGACCTACGACATCATAATTCGAAAAAGATAACAATAACAAGCATATGAGCAGACCCCTCTTATTCAGTGTTCGAAACGACTCCCATCTGTGTACGAAACGACATGTGTACGAAACGCCTCCTAGTCCTGAGTACGTAACAACCATCAGTAGGGCTGTCATTGATTTTTTTCCAAATTCATTGTATCTCGTTGAAATTATACATGAAGATAGGTATACTCATGGGGATTAAAAAAAGCTATGTTTCATTTTTTTAAGTCAATTAGAAAAAAAGAGGTTTCAATTTCCATGGTATTGCTAGGTTTTGTGCCAGAATTCTAAGGTAAGGGATAACAGACACTTTTCATGTCTTATATTTTGAATATCATAGTGAAATTATACCACAAGAAATGTATAATCTAGAGGATTCTAAAAAGTCATGTTTCATATTTTTAAATCAATTAGTAAAAAAGTTATGGAGGTTTCAAATTCCATGGAATTGCTCGGTTTTGTGCCAGAATTCTACGGTAAGGGATAACAGCCACTTTTCATGTCTTATATTTTGAATGTCATAGTGAAATTATACCAAAAGAAATGTACAATGTAGTGGATTCTAAAAAGCTATGTTTCATTTTTTTAAATCAATTAGTAAAAAAGTTATAGGTTTTAGTTATAGTTATTGAGGATTTAAATTTCATGGAATTGTCAGTTTTTGAGCCAAAATTGACAGGATGACAGCCACTTTTCACTTTTCCAGATACCTGTCTAAAATTGCCAAACAATGCTTATACAATTGCAACCAGACACCTGTATGAAATTGCCAAACAATGCTAATCTATTACAACCAGACACCTGTCTGAAATTGTATGATACACATACCAACTCCCAAATGAAAATACGCTTATCAACTTTTTTCCAATAGTTCCAGCAATAGCAAGTCTTGACGAAAAACAGGCAAATAAAATGTCCTAGCGGTCTGCCAAGACCAATAAAAATCCTCAGGGCCAGACTAAGGCAGTACAACTTATTTGTCACACCCTTTATAAGATTGTTGAAATATATATACACCGCGTCAAGTAACGATGAGAGTTATATGGCTCGATTAAACCGTGTGGTTTAAAGTCAGTGGCCACTCGCGTCTTCACGCAAAAATTTTGTCAGAGAGAGATTCAAATGCGAACTGTTTAACCGCAATGGTTATGAATATTAACGTGGCAATACGCAACTTATATAAGGCTGGAGTGAACTCATGATATACTCGGGATGTACTCCGTGAACGAATCTGATACAAAACGTGGTTAACAGAATCTCTTTGATGTGTTAAATCTGGGTGGAGCCCTTGGCAACGAGCAGCTCGCGCAACCGTCGCAGTAACTGTCGGCAGCTCAACATCTACTCCGTGAACCCTAACTGCCGAATTCCACGCGCTAGCGCAAGCGGCATATTGCCTTTGAAGGTACTGGCCTGTAACGGATAATTTTTTGAATCCACAACCCAAATAAATAAATTAAGTACCATATTAAGTTCAAGAATCGAATGTTTTCTTAAATCACATAATGCTGATAAGGCAAGCTATACTCTCTCCCGGCGCGGGCATGACAAAATCGAACATTTTAAAGTCTAAAATACGACAATTCCGGTCCATTTAATAAGAAAGTAAACTTGACCAAAGTATTCCACTATACTTGAATTACCCCTGTATATAGATGGATATTAGGGCTCGGATTGATAAATGAACGAAAATCGACTTTGTTTAAAGGAGCACGATAAGCCGTGTTGAGTGAAGGCAAAGTTGACCCTGATACGGGCACACGCGGGGAGCATGAGATGATTGGACAACGTTTTGAAGTGCAAAATATGACCATTCCGGTCCATTTAATAAGAAAAAAAAATTAACCCATTTGTAACATCATACTTAAATTTGTTAAAAGTGTGTACATATGTCGCGGCCATCTGATGAAATTGGGAAAAAAATACATTTGTTTACACCGTAACATTTCGCACGTAAATAATATTATTTTCCCTTTGGCCAATTTTTTTAGATTTTATATGATCATGAACATTAGAATGTCATCTTGTCATTTACCAAACAATAAAAACGATACGAGTAACGAATATGAACCGATTTAGAGAATTCAAAACGGAGTGAATCTCGAAAAGTCAAAAATGCTCGCCAAGAATTTTTATGTATTGCTCCACAAACACACCGTTTTTATAGCTCAAACGAAGTAAAA
>CM067347.1:52582243-52722243 GCA_034190875.2 Urechis unicinctus | reverse complement strand
CAACCAACACACACAGACTACTGAAGCAAGGAGGAGACCCAACCACCACACCCGGACTACTGAGGCAAGGAGGAGACCCAACCACCACACATAGACTACTGAGGCAAGGAGGAGACCCAACCAACACACACAGACTACTGAGGCAAGGAGGAGACCCAACCAACACACATAGACTAATTAGGCAAGGATTATTAATTAATTAAAATTATTTAATTGAAACGTGTACATTACTAGTACATAACTGTATCAACATACAAATCACCATATGACATATTTAAAGATTCCTTAAACTAAGTACAATGGGTGGAATCTTTGGCAAGTGAGGTTGGTAGCAAGGTAGGGGCCATAACCAGAGCCTGTAACTGCTCCTGCCGACGAAATAGCTTGAAAAGGAGGCAGTGGTGAGGGAGGTGGGGAAAATGTTAGATATGACCGCGATGTAGGCAACGTGAAAAAGAGCTAGCAGCAATATGTTACGGCTTATCATCTGTTATTGGTCTAGGCGGGTCATGTGGGCGTTCCCAACTAAGATCTACGTTATGTAATGGATATTTATAGGAGGGAGTTAAGAGAGGGCATCCGACCTTCACATAAATCATGTTTCATTCACATCTGATGTGACGTGTCATTAAATAATCTTCATATGTTTTAACTTTCTTTTGTTGCGTTTTATTAGCGATGGATGTAGATGATGATACAGAGAGCTCTGAACCTAGGCAGCTCATCACCAATCATCTTAAAGGTTTGTTAAAAAAAATATCTGTTATTTGAAATTGGGTATCTGCTTTTCTTTCCTATAAGTTAAGCCATCAGCTATGCCAGTTTGTGTAATCCACAAAAAGTGTTATGTTCTTTTGGGGAATAGATATAAAATTTGCCTGCATATGAAATGAATTGCATACTTTTCAGTTACTATTGTGTAAAGAATTCTTTCACTTTTCTAGACTTGGAATATTCATGGCGTGAAATGAGTATCGAACTTGCCTTGAGGGAGAAGCGTGAATCCCCGGCTTACCACAAGAGTAAGTTCAGTATGAAACACTATTCATATTGTAAATGAGTATACTTTCTTCTCACAACCCTTAATTGTTAATTTATCTTTTGTGAGATTCGTCCAACAGCTGTAGTCTCCATCAGAATATTTCTTTCACAGGTAATTTTATGAGGGATACCAAATCGTCAGACTAACAAAAGTGTTTTGTTTTTTGTATTTAAGTATATGAGGCAGCATTGCACTAAAGAAATGCTGCTAAACAGGTTGATTTACCTTGACCAAGTGTTTCATTGAAATTTGCTGGCACATGTTATTTTTGTGATTCAATCATCAAGTCAATCTATGGCTTAAAATATAGTATTTATTCAGCACTGTAAATATGGTAAACAGTGCTTGCATTGGAGTTAAAGTATTTGCTATATAACATGGTCTCATAGCATATTCTAGTAAACAGGTATAGATAGTAGAACATATAATACATGTGATCTCAGTCATATAGTGATAGTGACATTTGAAATATACCCTTACGTTATTAAGAAAAGAGTTGTTGATGGGTAAAATAAAATTTTAGCCCATATTAGGAAAAGATGCATAAGACCAAACGACAATAACTTCCATGACCATATGCAATAAGTTACAATGGTACCTTTTAACTAACAAAAATGTCTATAAACAAATGTCAACTATAAGTGTGCATACCATTGAGTCTCTAATTGATAGCATATACCATATTATGACCATGTTTGAGGTGTAATATTACTATTTTTTACCATACGAGTACTAACAGACAATGAGGACTAAAAGAGGTTTCCCAAATAGAAAATGTTTGGATATATTCCAAAATAGACGGATAAGTGTTGAAGCCATTTAAAACCAATCATCAAGGGTGGGGAAAAAAGAGGGTTGGGCTTTTAGCTAAGCATGCTTCAACACTTTTTCAGAAGAGGAAGACACGTGTAATTGACTGAAACCATAACATGACCTGACCTGGTTACAGAAGGTTGCTGACCCAGGTCAAATTAATTATGATATAACCGAATGATGTCATGCATTATGTAAATCGATTACACCTTGATGATTGCACACAAAAACCCGCCTGCCTTCACAAACGGATAATTTCATTTCTATATATGTAGAATATATATTTCATGTTCAAGGAATGCATATTGGACTTAATTAAATTACTTATTGTTTTAGGAAAGGTATGGAGTGTATTACCAGAAACAACATCCAGTGCCAGTTTGATATCCTCTTCAACTGCACCGTGCCCGCTGTGTCCCTTGAGCAAATATGCAGCTACTAAACCATGTCAAATGCGGTGGCATATGAAGCGCTTTCACGACAAGCATAGTTTTACATGCAGAGGTAGGTAATAACTTATCAGTGAATATATTATATATAAATAGCTAATTGTAATCCAATGTGTATAAAACACAGACCATTTTGTCCCAGTGAATGTCCACTCACTAACGACTAGGGCCCATTATTGTTAAAAAATATTGTATTTTTGTTTGTTATAAGGTTCAGCTAGAACTTGTCATTTGTATATCTGTCCTCTTTATGAATATATGTAGAATGTGCATCCTTCTGAACCATTCCATTGCCATTCTACATTCAATCCTCCCATCCTGTTATTCAGTCACCTCTGAGACCCTCAGCCCTGTCATGACCCTAATTTCTTAATGGAAGTTTTGTTGTTGTTGTTACAATTCTGCAATCATTCATGCAAGGTAACACCATCAATATGCCTTATTGTTCACTGCAGGAAAGAAATTTGTAATATGCCGACTTGAATGTCAACAGAGAGGAAAATGTGGTGCACATTACCATTGTCTTTGTGGATTTGTAACAAGACTTAAGTCTGCCGCAATTAGGCACTGTCAGAAATGTGCAGCTTTGAATGGGGTAGAAAATATCCGAACGGAAGACAAACCAAAACCATTAGAATCCTGCTGTGATGTAAAATTACCTGACAATGAGTCATGTTTAGATTCTTTGGGAGTAGAAAACGAGACACCGGAAGAGACACAAGTAAACAGCACCCCTGCAATTCCTTGGCTACTTCCTGTAAGGAAACACCCAACTACCAAATGCTGTGTCTGCAAGAAGTTCATTTCGAAGGTAAACACAAGCAGGCATGCTAGAACTCACAAAACTAAAAAAGAGTTCACCTCCAATGTCTGTTGTGTTGATTCTGAAGAAGGCATATTTCTAGTAAAGAATTCATCAGCACAGGGGAACCCACTACATGTGAAATTCAAACCCTACGGTGCCAAAGAAGGACTTAAGTGCACTCAGCCTGATTGCCAGGAGGTGCTTCACCCTGCTATTAGGGGAAAACAGAGCTTTTTGTGTGAGCATCTATCTGCAACGATCAATGTTACAAA
This sequence comes from Urechis unicinctus, assembly GCA_034190875.2. Classification (NCBI taxonomy): domain Eukaryota; kingdom Metazoa; phylum Annelida; class Polychaeta; order Xenopneusta; family Urechidae; genus Urechis; species Urechis unicinctus. Next base: position 52,718,862 of record CM067347.1, on the reverse strand, counting down.
CGATGTTTTACCAGAGCATGTGCCTTCACTTGATATATTGATGTCACCAGAGATGAAACAGAGATGCATGGAAATCAAAAGAAAGGCTGACTTGAAAGGTGCAGCTCTTGTTGTCAAGTGGCCACATAGCTCCCCAACCAGACAACATTTCTCCGTCTTCACTGGGACCATAAAGGCATGGAGTCCCTTAGAGAGGGTGCTTGTAACCATCAAAACAGAAGGGTTGTACTGTCCTTGTGTAGGTTCCAAGTACAATTGTGTTCACAAGGGAATAATACGTTGGGTAACCTCTACAGACGCCTCTGTTCACAGACCTTGTTCCCCTGTAGAGGTACCAGACACACAAGATAACAATTGCCAGGAGGAAGCGACCAAGGCAGACGACATTCACAGAGATTGGCTGAACTACCTAGCCACAAAACAAATTGATCCACAAAGCTACATCGACTTCTCAGAATCTGTAGAATTTGGCTGTCTTATCCCTGAAGAGGTGGATTGCCCGTGGTGTGGGGCTGCTAATGGATCAGCTTCTGGTTACAGACAATGCTGTAATTGTGGACCATCAATTTGTAAAAACATGGTAAGCAAAACTTACAAAACCGAATCATTTGTTATTATCACAAAAGGCAATTGGCTTTATTCTGACAACATAACTGGAAAGTCGTCTAGCTGTGCACACTGGTGTATGCTTCAGGTGTTCGTCTTTACTCAAAGGGATGTTCTTGTGGACATTTGGTACATTACCATACTCCAAAAGATGGAATTCACAACTTCAACAACAGCACCCTGGTTACGTTGCGTTTCTGTAGGTGGCTTCGATGCTGCATTCAGGTACTTTTTTTGGATCTTGTGATGTCGTAAAAAGAGATCACCCTGTTATGCCTGTAAAATATCGGTCCACTTTGACAAACAAATATGTCGGCTGTTCATTATTTTCACCTTTTGAAATTAAGAATCAGCTCAATTTGTGTATCATCTTTCCTGTTATTTCAAATTCTATATTTAGCAATTATGACATTTTGGATTATTTTGGATGTCTTTAATTCTGTTTTGTTGCATTCAAAATTTGACTTGAGCATGTGCTTTTTCATCACTGTATCCAATATTAAACAGAACCACACAGCTATTTCAAGGGAAATTGAGAAACTGGAGATGTATTCTGGACTGAAGTTTCCTGCTCATAAGACACTGATAGATGCCTACTTTCACTATGAAGCCTTGTGTCACCACACCTATGATTTTGTATGCATTGAATGTGGCCACTTTCCACCAACTATCATCACAGATGTGAACAAGAAGGTGTGTTTCAAGCTAAGAGGTACGTATTGAAACTTTTATACAATTGATTAATACCCCTTTTTTGTAGCCTTCAGTGAATTTGTTTGAATGGTTTTCCACTTTGTGATGATCAGGAAGATTTATTCAAGTTGGTTTCATATTGCAGTATATGTTGCAGTTATTTTTTGAAATGTGAAGGTGCTATAGAAATACATATTATTGATTTAATTATTAGATATGGGAAAAACTCATATTTGCTGTGTAATGCTCGCAATGTTCCAACTGCCATTTGTGTGAAAATCAAAATTGTATTGGCATGCGTGACCTCAAATGTTTATATGTAAAACAGTAGAAGACCTCAGTGATGGCAGGAACGAGGCTCCAAGTGAAGTCAATCAATCAGAGTTCTGGCTACATGTTGAGAAGCAAATGATTTCTGGTGGATTAACAAGTAATTATACATTATACAAGATCATATAACTTCTAATATTTTGGCTGCTGATAAGTATTTGTTATTAATTTTTGTATCCATCGTTATACACATTAGCTATAACAATATTGGGAATAGTTGCTTTACATTATCAGATAATAGTTGACATTATATCCATTTCCATAGGCATACCACAGACCACTGTAAAGCCATCATATCACCCCTGGGCTCCATACATAGGAGATGCAAGAAGTGGAGACATGGCCTTTAACACAGAGTGGCAAAAAGGTGGCATGGCTTGCTCAGATAAGTCACAACCTGAGTCTTGTGAGGTTGAACTATCTGAAGATCTGCTTATCGAGCTGATGAGTGAAAAGACGGTAAGCATCAATATGTGCAGCCATGAAACTGTGGTCCATAATTTAGATTGAGACCAAAAATGAAATTGTGCGACCTTAGGCTGTTTGCTCTAAACACGTATAACTCCTTCTTTCAAAAGTTCAGTAAGTAATTCAATAAGGCCTCATTACTTATTTATCTTAAAATCAATATTAAAAGATCAAACTGTGAACCCAATAGTGAAATGAATGGCCACCCTTGGAAGCTCAGTGTTAATATTGGCCCCAGAGCAATAATCTGTCATGATGCATTTGACAAAAATTACTATATTTAGAACCCAATTCTCTTTTGTGGTTATGGCCTTTTAATGTCTCTAGTGTTTCTCTGGAGCTCAGCTGCAATCAATATGCAACTGTAATGTAATCTTCATTCAAGATGATATAAAGTATGATGGAGTCTTTTATGTTACTTATGTTAACCCCTTGGATCTGTCCAATAGAGGTCTGAAGTGAAGAAAGTTTGTCGATCACTAAAAGTCTCAGATAAGGGTATGAAAATAGAGTGCCTCCAAAGAATCAAGGAGAAAATTGCAGACAGGGCTTGCTACAACAAAGTTTTTACCAAGTTTGCAGGTTGTTCTGGTGAGTTAGTTTGATAGTTAATTATTTTTTTGTATTTTAAGTTATGGTGCTTATTTTAAAAAAGTAACTGGGGAAAGAAAAATACTGTTTGCATGTTTGCAAGTATTTAATGGAAATGAATGGTTAAGATGTTTCAGACATAGGAAATCTTGACTTATGTTGACAAAGCAGTTTTTGCCTTATGTCTGTGATGGGTATTCCTTCCAGGTGGTGTTCTTGCAGCATGCTGCCCTCATGGCATAGTCTATGGCATAAAATTCCTTCTCAGAGGAGAAAGCCCACGTGATCATGTGGACTTCATACTGTCAATGAGACACCAGCCAACCTTACACATATGTGACATACCCAATTTTGTTGCTCGCCATGGCAACAAAAGGATAAAGGAAATGTACCACCCATTTGAAGGAAGATTTTGCAAAGCCACAGACCAAAACATTGAAGAAGCTATATCTGGAAAGCTTAAATTGGACATTCAAGATTTAGACTTTAGCAAGCGGCAATTCATTGCTTCCTCAGAGGACCACACTTACATCCATGGATCTGTACATCCAGTCACAGGTACTGCTTCACATTTTTGTGCATTTGACCGTTTTCATGAGGGAAATTCAACTCTTGAGGTTGATGTTCTTCGAAGACTGGACAATGTGCAGCAGCTCAGAGGTGACATAAACAGCCAGGTAGTTGAAGAACTCTTCAGCCATTTGCAGAAGGCAAGGTACTTCCTCACTCAAATGGATTCGGTGCATCATATTTTTCTCGTCCGTCTACTGCTCCATCTCAGGAATGAAAATAGAAACTCAACAAAGCTCCAAAACATCAAGAACAAAATGGCCACTTCACTACCTGGATGTGTCTTATCTTTTAGTCTAGATAAGAGGATCCAAGTTTCAGGTTGCAAAAAAACTGTTTTATAAATATTCCTTCATTTAGTATCTGTTTAACTGGATGATGAATAAAATGTAAAAAATGTAGACATTTAGTCACTAATTGGCATAATTTACCAGTGTTGTTGTAATTTATATATACATATTTTCAAATTTGTGTTAAATCATTGTTTGGGTTTCAAGGGAACCCATCCCAACAAGCACCCCAGGTCCCACCAACAAGTGCAGCACCCAAAGCCCCACCAACAAGTGCAGCACCCAAAGCCCCACCAACAAGTGCGGCACCCAAAGCCCCACCAACAAGTGCAGCACCCAAAGCCCCACCAACAAGTGCAGAACCCCAAGCTCCACCAACAAGTGCAGCACCCAAAGCCCCACCAACAAGTGCAGCACCCAAAGCCCCACCAACAAGTGCAGAACCCCAAGCTCCACCAACAAGTGCAGCACCCCCAGCCCCACTAACAAATGCAGCACCCAAAGCCCCACACAACAAGTGCAGCACCCCCAAGCCCCACCAACAAGTGCAGCACCCCAAGCCCCCAGTGCAGCCCCAAAGCCCCACCAACAAGTGCAGAACCCCAAGCTCCACCAACAAGTGCAGCACCCAAAGCCCCACCAACAAGTGCAGCACCCAAAGCCCCACCAACAAGTGCAGCACCCAAAGCCCCACCAACAAGTGCAGCACCCCCAGCCCCACCAACAAGTGCAGAACCCCAAGCTCCACCAACAAGTGCAGCACCCCAAACCCCACTAAAAAGTGCTGCAGTGGATGGCTTTAACAAACAGCCTAAAAAACGCAAGCATGTGCACTTTGGTACGGATATCAAATGAAGCACACTGTTTTCATTTAAGTTTTTTCTTAAATTTAAAGTAATGCAGAAATTAAGAAGTCAGGGAACTTATATATTCAATATGTTTTGTCTTCAGCTGGCATCCCAAGTGACCCAATTATATGGGATATTTCATCTGCGGCTCCACAGGATGTTGTACTTGCCCGCCATGGTCCGTACACCCTGACATCTTCCGACTTTCTCAGTTTAAGAGGATCTGCATGGCTGACTGATGAAGTTAGTGATTGCTTTGTTTTAGCCCTGCCCACATTGTTAGGTGATGACCTTCAAATTGACTGTGATGATGAAATTAAGCTTTGGTTAATACTGCCTAACTGTTATTACTTACAGGTGATCGATGCCTACTTACACATGATTTGCAAGAAGGCAGGTGAAGCTGTACTTCAGTTACCTACACAAAGTATGACTGCAATATTGGTGGAAAACCGACCTCCTCTTCTTCGTCAGGTAAATGGTTCCTGTATGTATTTTTGCTAGTGATCCCCAAAATAATGCAGCAACATGGGATAATGCATAAACATTATGGTTTCATGTGATTATTTTCAATTGCTTAATCAATCAGCAAGAAGAGAGTTCATTGTACACAGGGAGATAAACACTAACAAACAGTAAATAATAACATACTGGCGCATGATCAACAAATGTACAACATAAATTTTGCAGCCTTAGTGACAAAAATGGCTTTGACTCAGCCATTTTTGTGTCAGATTGAGAACTAACTCAATTCAGGTATAAAAATAATTGTTTATTATATTCACAAAAATTTTCCAAGATGGTGACTGAAACATGTTAGGTAAACTATTAAAATATAATGTCAATTGAGAAGATACGTAAAAGCAGAATTTGGTACATAGAAAACATGATATATTTTTTAATTACATAATATTCTTATGATATGTCACTAATCAGTACAGTTCATGATCCATTCATTGCTATTAAGGCACTCTGTTGTGGTGAATTTAGGTCAACCTGAAAGACTTCAGTTGTGTTGCTGGTATATTTCTCCAAGGAGGTGCCCACTGGACTGCTGTGGTATGTTATTCATTGTTGTTGGAGGCAATGTAACAATAACAGTTTCAGTTTTGAGCTTTGCATATAAAATTCAAACATTTAGCATTGTAGTTAACAATTTTGTACTTCTGTTGGCGAAGGTTGTGTCGGCTGAAAGTGGATTATTATTGTATTATGATTCATACGGAGAAAAGCAAGTTATGATTGAAACAATCACCAGGAACTGGAGGTTGATTTAATATTAAGAATGTTTGAAATTAGTTATTCCCACAGTTTTATTGAAGTTTCATTAGTACAAATAACATTCTATATATTAGTCGACTCTCTCCTAATCATGACTACGTAACAAGGCAGCATGAAAGAAAATGAACCTGATTGCGAAATGTTTGCAAATTCTTGCCAATGCCTTTGAAGTAATCTGGAAAATCAAAGTATTTGCTTTTATTGGTGATTGGTACTTTTTGTTTCATCCCCACGTAGACTATACAGTAGAAGCATGTATTAGTATGTTGTTGATATATTCATTAAGAATACAGTTTTGTTCATTATGCATGGCTTTTTGTCCAACAAAATTTGTTTTAGCATTGATATATATAATGAACATGGTGCAGTATTTATGTTTCTTACTTTCTGTTACAATGTTTTGTTCCTAGAATCGTACCCTTCCCATGTTTAATCACCTCATCCAAAAAGAAGTTAAACATGAATTATTTGTGTAATCGATGTGACGTATTAATCCTTTTTTGGGATTTAGGTAAAGAGAGGCCATTGTGTGCATTTGGATTTTGTTCTTGAGAAAGCAAACATTTGATTGCGTTTTCTTTGCCTGTTGGTTTTGTAAGAAAATTCATCGATGGAAGAATATCTGCTGGTCTTGACGGGGGTGATGTATCCTATAGGGCAGTTGCATCCAAGTACCCTCATCGACAGAAAGATAGCTTCAATTGTGGCATATATGCTTTAAAGGTAGTGCAATCTCCTTTTTGAAAAAAGCTATTTTACCACAATCTTTAAATATATTTAACTTGCATTTGCATTGGTAAGTTTGATCAAACCTACATGCATAAAAATGGCTTGCTTACTTGTGCAGTTCATACACGAGCAGCTATCTGGAGATATTCTGCCCATGCCATCTCCTGATGATGGGCGCAGGTTCATTGCAAATAGCTTGTATGACAATTCAGGTATTTCTGGATAAGTTTTGGGATATATATGAATTAGTGGCGTATATATTCATTTCATTTTAGACTAAGTATTGAAAGCTTATTTGAATATCTGATGGTTTCAGATTTGAGTGATATATACTGCATAAGATGTGGTCAAGTCATGGGAAATTTGGTATGTTGCTTCTATCTATTGTACAATTCATCAATTTGCATCAATATATCAATTTATCAGTGCAAAAAAAATGTAATTGATGTACATTGAAAAAATATCAATTTGTTTTTGTTCTACAGGTAACATGCTCAGTGTGCTGTTCCAAGTTCCATCTCCAGTGCACCAGTGAGGGCAAGCGAAGCAAGACTATATGTTTTGTGTGTCCAAACTGAGCGTATATTGTCATAGTGGAATTGTGGATTTTAATGTTTTATTTCTTTTTTCCACAAAAGACATGTTCCACTTAAATTTTCCTTATACCTATAAAGCTACCTCTTTCTGCATTTGTGGTAATACATGAGTGTTTGCGCACTATTCTAGCAGCACTGCATTGCAGCTACTAGCACTAGTCCAACTTCAAATTAGTCTAGTTGCTAATGTATAAAGAAAACGCCACCTAATAATTCATATGAATGCATTTAAAAGCTATCTTGTTAATGTCTCTGAGCCTGGACAATAGTTAATTAACTAGAAACTGTGCTTCTGGATATCATACTCTACAGTAGCTGCCATTCCATTTTCATGTTATTTTTGTTATGTCTAGTATATTGTCTCTTATGATTGTCATTATTAACAATAGTTTTCTTGCTTCTGTGATGAATATTCATGTGTCGAGTGAATTGCATACATAGTAAATGGATGTTAGTAACATTTGTTCCCATGGCTATTGATGCAGCATTTGTTGAAACCATACATGTCATATATTAACATAATCAAAGTAAATTTTATTCATGCGATGGTTTTATTTTTGATTCATTGTTTTCCATATCATATGCACAACAAATGCTTATTTATATTCGGAATAGGCTCAGAAAATTTATTGGTACATTATGTCACCTTGGAAAATTTTACCCCTCTTCAAAAATATCACATAGGCCTTGCTCAAATACTATATGCATTGAATGTATATTGGCTACAACAATACCTAACCAGCAAGTTAGAGGTGAGATGTGTCGGCTATCCAAAAATGATCCAACCAGCAAGTTAGAGCTGAGGTGCGTCAGCTATGCCAACATGACCTAACCAGCAACTATTAGAGCTGAGGTGTGTCAGCTATCCGAATATAACCTTACCAGCAAGTTAGAGCTGAGGTGTGTCAGCTATGCCAACATGACCTAACCAGCAAGTTAGTGCTGAGATGTGTCGTCTTTCCTAACATGACCTAACCAGTAAGTTAGACCGGAGGTGTGTCGTCTTTCCCAACATGACCTAACCAGCAAGTTAGAGCTGAGGTGTGTCAGCTATGCCAACATGACCCAACCAGCAAGTTAGAGCTGAGGTGTGTCAGCTATCCCACAATGACCCAACCAGCAAGTTAGAGCTGATGTGTGTCGTCTTTCCCAACATGACCCAACCAGCAACTTTTAGAGCTGAGGTGTGTCAACAATGCAAACTTGATCTAACCAGCAACTTAGAGCTGAGGTGTATCAGCTATGCCAACATGACCCAACCAGCAAATTAGAGCTGAGGTGTGTCAGCTATCCCGACATGACCTAATCAGAGAGTTAGAGCTGAGGTGCGTCAGCTATGCCAACATGACCTAACCAGCAAGTTAGAGCTGAGGTGTGTCGTCTTTCCCAACATGACCTAACCAGCAAGTTAGAGCTGAGGTGTGTCAGCTATCCCAACATGACCCAACCAGCAAGTTGGAGCTGAGGTGCGTCAGCTATGCCAACATGACCTAACCAGCAAGTTAGAGCTGAGGTGTATCAGCTATCCCGACATGATCTAACCTGCAAGTTAGAGCTGAGGTGTATCAGCTATCCCGACATGACCCAACCAGCAAGTTAGAGCTGAGGTGTGTCAGCTATCCCGATATGACCTAACCAGCAAGTTAGAGCTGAGGTGCGTCAGCTATGCCAACATGACCTAACCAGCAAGTTAGAGCTGAGGTGTATCAGCTATCCCGACATGACCCAACCAGCAAGTTAGAGCTGAGGTGTATCAGCTATCCCGACATGACCCAACCAGCAAGTTAGAGCTGAGGTGTGTCAGCTATCCCGATATGACCTAACCAGCAAGTTAGAGCTGAGGTGTGTCAGCTATGCCAACATGACCTAACCAGAAAGTTAGTGCTGAGATGTGTCAGCTATCCCACAATGACCCAACCAGCAAGTTAGAGCTGATGTGTGTCGTCTTTCCCAACATGACCCAACCAGCAACTTTTAGAGCTGAGGTGTGTCAACAATGCAAAAATGATCTAACCAGCAAGTTAGAGCTGAGGTGTGTCATCTTTCTCAACATGACCCAACCAGCAAGTTAGAGCTGAGGTGTGTCAGCTATCCCGACATGACTTAACCAGCAAGTTAGAGCTGAGATGTGTCAGCTATCCCAACATGACCTTACCAGCAAGTTAGAGCTGAGGTGTGTGTGTCAGCTATTCCAACATGCACGTTGTAAATTTGTCACTACCTTAAACAGCTGTAGCAACTGAAATAACAATGCTCCCCTAGTTAAGCGCATGCGCAATTGGGGCTTGCTCGTTAGGTGGTGCCTAGCCGACAAGCATCACCCACTGGGTTGTCAGCTCTCTCAGCGCTGAATCCCTGCTAATTCGTCAAGTGTGAAATAATGTTCAATATTTAAACACGTTATGATTTAAAAGAAGAATTAATAAATTCATCAGAACATTGATTTTTCAGTGAGTCTTATTATGAATAATTAAAATTATAAAATTATTTGGATCGCAGTCATTTTCTATATCATTAACTCATTGTCATCAAGTATTGTTGGGGATATATTATATTATTGATAATGATTTCGTTAGAACACAGGAAAAGAGATTGTTTTCGTTATGGCCGCTAGAACTGGAGGTGAGAAAAATGCTTTTTCTTTCCAATTTGCCGAATATCTGCATTCCGCTAAGATTTGATGGGTTGTATTAATTCTTCATTTACACTTTGATAGTTCTCTGTAAGCTAATAACGGTAGGCTCCGTTGTTCGTTCTTTCGGTTGGCTAATTTAGGTGACCTTGTGCAGTTGTCAGGTTGTGCCTTGTGATCTGGTGAAGTTGTGGGCACAGGGATTCGTATCAGAAGGTAGGTTGAAGATAGAAATATAATCGATCTCATGACCCCGCTACTACTAAAAAACACAAGGGAAACAACGACCGGGCGCATCCCCGGTGGAAAACTTTCGATAATTACTCCCAAATCCATGTCATCTCACTCCAAACAGCTCGATTCGGTGGGAAAACGTCCATATTTATTCTCAACACACTCACTCGCCGTGAGCAGACCCTCTCAACGCATATTTGACCACTTTTTCGCAACTTCAGCCAGAACTACAGAGCTCAGTTTACGGAAGTCACCATTTGCCTCTATCTTTTATTTTTGTAGAATAACCACACATACGCCAGCCAATAGGAGCACGGGACCAAATTTGCCGCAGGGCAAATGGCGACTTCTGTAAACTGAGCTCTGTAGTTCTGACTGAAGTTGCGAAAAAATGGTCAAATATGCGTTGAGAGGGTCTGCCGGGTTTTTTAGTAGTAGCGGGGTCATGAGATCGATTATATTTCTATCTTCAACCTACCTTCTGATACGAATCCCTGTGCTTGTGGGTAGCCGCGCACGACGGTGCCTGAAAGTATGTGGGTCGTGTCGCAATTTTTATTATTTCGCGTGCCCGGGGCTTCCCACCAAGTTGTGTACTTATGTAAATATATATGTCGACAAATGAGATGAATATCCGCTTAACCGGACTATTTTGGTTATCCACTGTCTCGTGATTATTTAGCAATTATCAAATGAACTTTTAGAATCACAACTTTCGTTCACGGCAGCCCCAGTTTTGGAGATATGACGTCACATTACGCAGTTTCATTTTCACTCGCAATGTGGCTGCAGGTCCCGGGGGAGGGGGCACTTAAGTATATAGAGGTAGTATACATGTGTCGGGGTAGGTTTTTTTCGGCCTCCCGACGGGTTTTGTTGACCTCATAATTGTAGGATGGGGTATGCTCTTGCCATTTTTACCTTGTATGACGGGTACAGGTTTTTGAGACCCCGGGGCACACCCCTACGCAGGACAAGGCCAAGTGCCCCTCCAGACTGCGGGAATCAATAAGTGTTATCTTTTTTTAAATGTCAATATGATATTGTTGAATACATATCGCCCTTCAAAATAGATATTTCCAAAAGATAATCATTGACAAAATGACACATATACATAAATAATAAAATTCAGAAAGAAAAAGTTCGCTTGCGAAGAACCTTGTCTGCGCATGCGCGCAGAAACCGATCTTGTCGTTCAAAATAAACATGAACTTTTCAGAATTTGTGTGGCCGGATTAAATCGCCTTTGACGAAATCTCACACGTAAACTAACTCAACTTGTTAATAAACATTCAATTATGTTAAAAATTATTCTTCATATGTACATGTCTGTAATAATCGTGTATAATTGAAACTCATGTATTGTCGCGCCGCATTTGGTTATGATCATCGCACAACGTCAATAAGACGTTGTGCACGGCTAGGTTGTGGGTAGCCCTACAAGACGTCTGAGTAGACGTCTTACTTTCTCAGAAAACGACGCAGTGAAAAAGAATTGAGATCGATCCAGACAACTACAAAACACCAAACATACCCAAGTGATGAGTTATAGAATGCAATGATGTTTTACGGACAATTTTATCCCTTTTCGGGCGGGGGATTTCATCCATGGTAATTATTTATAGTTCGATCAATTTGGGAAGCGGTAAAAAGTCCGAAACACAGCAACATGTTTGTTTTCAAGTTCAAGACCACGTACATCGCGCATGCTCAGAATGATGACTAATGCTAAGCCCGGGGGTTGGGGCACTTAAGTGTATAGAGGTAGTATATATGTGCCGTGCGGCCAGGTATGTTTTTTCGGCCTCTCGTCTTGTACGACGGTTTATACATTCGCATAATACCTTGTACGAAGGGGTAAACTTTTTGCCATTCTCAACTTGTACAACAGGTACGGGTTTTCGAGGTCCCGCGGCACACCCCTATCCGAGTTAGGGCCAAGTGCCCCCCCACCACCCCAGGGATGCTAAGGCAATGCAAATGAGGCGGCGGTAAATCACGCGACACAATATTTTTTCAAAATGGCGGTCATGGTATCTTGACTGTTCAGAAATGATGTATCGATGGCATTTCTTGAAGAATAGTGTCGGGTTGGGGTAAGTAATTTGGCCCGTGAAGACTTTGTTGTACAGGCTCTTGATATATGTTATTTTTTGGATGCGTTATAGAGCAACCAAAACCGTGAAGACCAAAACGTGTGCTTTAATGAAGCGCGAAAACCGTCGTATCAGAAAGGTATAAATTCATGTTACCGTTCGACCGGAGCAACGTAGTCATAACGCAAGACTGCCAATACCCAATACTATTGGCATTAGAGACAAAACGTAACATTGCCTAAACTCAACGAAACTCGGGCGTTAAATTTACCTGGCCAGTGCTTTCAGTGACCAACCAATCGTAAATTAATGAAAAACTTCCCCAGAGCATCTGTTGTATTGGTTGAAGTCAGTAAACGCAGTAGAGAAGCAACCAATAGGCCTAGGTCACTAAGTGGCTAGATGGCCACATGGGGTGCAAGGAGTGGATAGGCTAAACACAAAACCGCCACGTACAGCGACAGGACTGGACGAGGAAATACCACAGAGGAGCTGAACAGGGAGAGGATCCGCCAAGCCAGCGAGCTGTTGTTGGTGACAGTAGTAATAACCCACCTGCATTGGTTGAGATTGCTCCTTCCATAGGTGTGTCACTATCATCCGCTGAATGGTGAAAATTAATTAGCTGCTTACTGTCAAGTACTGCATTTCCAAACATTGCAACCTCAGTGAAACCAAGAAGATGAAGCTATCAGAACTCTCCTGATCCAGTCACTAAGCCATCTTCACCTCTAATGCATGAGACTTGTGCATATTACTAGTGACTTGTGGGTTGTTTCAGCCACGGCGGGAGCTTCCTTCCTGAAGCAGGCTTTCCATGACAAGCCTGATCTCGTTATCTCCCTGGGGATGGCAGGAGCAGGTGAGTTATACACACATGACATTATTAACATGATTACTTATATATCTTGCGTTTAAGATGGATAAATATTTCCCAAAACTCAGAAGATAAAAAGTGGGTGTGTCTTATGCAGGATATATATGAAACTTTTCAGAAAATCTGATCATTGATATCAGCAAAGAGTTTATAGCTACACTAAGAGGTCTCCCTTCAAGTGGCTCTGCGGTGATCACATCCCTAATTATTCTACATTGCAATCGTAAGGTGGCACTACTGTGACACAAACAAAAGCACATGGGAATACTGGGCTGACATCACCAATTGATGAGTGTCTTTTCGCAGAGCCTTGCCGTTGCCAAAACATGTCGCACAATAAGCTTATGAATAGCGAAAAAAGCAAGTACACTATTTAATAAATGTCAACTAAATTACCCGGTCTGGGGTACACCTATCGAAAACAGCTCACCTCGAACAGCATCTGCACAGTTCATGATCCTCGATCTTTCATGTCCGCACTGTGGATGGTAGTTTTAGATTGTCAATAACTGTCTGAGGCGAGATAACTGGCCTGGGGTGGACATTAACATTTTTGGCATGTCAGGGGGATGTGAATGTCTCGAGCAAAGAGTTTATAGGTAGTTATAGCCATGCTAAGCTGCTCGACAATTGTGTAATTACATGAAAGACACACCTGAAATCAGGCGTTGATACCATGAAATCAACAAAAGCACTTGGGACTGTTGCCCTACAACACGTCCGAGAAGGTATATATTTATTTTACCGTTCCACTGAGGCTATTCAGACTGTGGATCCAACGTCTCGGGGCTCGGCGGCTGTTAAAGATATGGAGTCATCTGATTGGTCAAGGCTACTACATCTCCCAAGTAAACAGAGAATTCCATGTGGTTTGAAGAGACGCTATGATAAAACGCTATGACAATAACGCTATGATAAGACGCTATGACAATAATGCTTAGGCTCACAGGTGGCGTCTTCACATATTTCCTTGGACGGAAGGCTTGTGTGAGCGCTCTTAGCGAAAACTATAAACTCATTGATATAAGAATGGATATCCTTTGTTTACGATATGATGAGCGGATAGAACCTAAATGCCTTAACAAGATACCCAGCCAAGTGTCCCATATACACAACTCCGTTATGTAGGGCCTCTCCCATGTAGGGCACCTGACCACCGACCGTGTTTCGGGTTTTTGCACCGTCATTTCAGCTTATGCACTTATAAATCTGTTGCATCCTAATGTTAAGCTGAAGGTCAATAGAAGAAGGTAACATGGGGCTACCACAACATGGATTTGGAATGACTAATTCACCAGTTTTGTAAGTGGCATGGAGATCATAAATATGTACTCACATTTTCAATCAGAGTTTATAACTACTCTGAGGACTCTAATTGGGTTATGCTGTATTTCCAGCACGTCCGCGAAGCTTCCATAAAATCAACAAATGCAGACGGAACTTGTGTACGATGAAGCAATAGAGCCATTGTATTGGTCCAGGCAACTGCCTCCAATAGAACCATCGTATTGGTCCTGGCAACTGCCTCCAATAAAGGCATTGTATTGGTCCAGGCAACTGCCTCCAATAGAGCCATTGTATTGGTCCAGGCAACTGCCTCCAATAGAGGCATCGTATTGGTCCAGGCAACTGCCTCCAATAGAAGCATCGTATTGGTCCAGGCTACTGCCTCCAATAGAGCCATTGTATTGGTCCAGGCTACAGCCTCCAATATAAGCATCATATTGGTCCAGGCTACTGCCTCCAATAGAGGCATCGTATTGGTCCAGGCTACTGCCTCCAATAGAGCCATTGTATTGGTCCAGGCTACTGCCTCCAATATAAGCATCATATTGGTCCAGGCTACTGCCTCCAATAGAGGCATCGTATTGGTCCAGGCTACTGCCTCCAATAAAAGCATCGTATTGGTCCAGAATACTGCCTCCAATAGAGCCATTGTATTGGTCCAGGCTACTGCCTCCAATAGAGGCATCGTATTGGTCCAGTCAACTGCCTCCAATTTTCTATGTGGTTTTAAGATGAACAATGACAAACAGCTCACTGCACACAAGGTTTGTTTACATGTTTTGTCTGGATTGAGCCTATTAAGCTCAGCTATAAGCTTCATTGTCCATGGAGAGGTCAGTTTTTAAATGCTAAACAGTGGCTTATTTTGGATGGTTCCATGTTATGTTACCAAACTTAAACTGTTTCCAGTATGTGAGGTTGCCTACCATGTACTTGTGGTTAATTTAACCCAAATTTTATTGCCAGAGCAACGTTGTCTAATACACAAGATGTTGCAATACGGGAAGGGAAAAACTGATCACAAAGATGTTCTCATTTCATTGTGACTGCTAGTTTCAGAGGTTATCATTTCATTGTGACTGCTTGTTTACAGAGGTTCTCATTTCATTGTGACTGCTTGTTTCAGAGGTTCTCATTTCATTGTGACTGCTTGTTTACAGAGGTTCTCATTTCATTGTGACTGCTAGTTTCAGAGGTTATCATTTCATTGTGACTGCTTGTTTACAGAGGTTCTCATTTCATTGTGACTGCTTGTTTCAGAGGTTCTCATTTCATTGTGACTGCTTGTTTCAGAGGTTATCATTTCATTGTGACTGCTTGTTTACAGAGGTTCTCATTTCATTGTGACTGCTTGTTTCAGACGTTATCATTTCATTGTGACTGCTTGTTTACAGAGGTTCTCATTTCATTGTGACTGCTTGTTTCAGAGGTTCTCATTTCATCGTGACTGCTTGTTTCAGAAGTTCTCATTTCATCGTGACTGCTTGTTTCAGAGGTTCTCATTTCATCGTGAATGCTTGTTTCAGAAGTTCTTATTTCATTGTGACTGCTTGTTTCAGAGGTTCTCATTTCATTGTAATTGCTTGTTTCAGAAGTTCTCATTTCATCGTGACTGCTTGTTTCAGAGGTTCTCATTTCATTGTGACTGCTTGTTTCAGAGGTTCTCATTTCATTGTGACTGCTTGTTTTTGAGGTTCTCATTTCATCGTGACTGCTTGTTTCAGGTGTGCTCATTTCATCGTGACAGCTTGTTTCAGGTGTGCTCATTTCATCGTGACTGCTTGTTTCAGGTGTGCTCATGACGCTTGGGTTGTTATGTACGAAGAATAAACCAGAGGCTCAGATGTACAAACCATACTACACAGGTCAGGCAATATAAGAGAGAATCTGCTTACTGTGTTAACTCGACTAGTAACGTGTTAAGCCCGATCATTTGTTAACTCGACTAGTAATGTGTTATCAAACCGGGCATCAAATTGTAAATTAATCATCGACTGCAAACAATGTTAACCATACTTCTCCGACTCTCTTTCATTCTGCCATCACTCTATCACTTGGCATCATGGAGTTACTTAAAGAACTTCCTCTCATTTAGGTTAGATGTATTGATCAAGTTTCTTGGGGGGCAGATCCACAATGGCCGTGTTCGTCTGTTGCAGTTATTCGGCCGGAAGAAGTCGACAGCAAAAAGCAGGAGGCTAATGTATATAATTAAACTGTAAACTGTAGTGGCTGGTTGACGTTGATGTGAAGTGGAAAGATGCGTTCTGTGCTGGGATCAGGCTTTAATATCAGATCTCATTACATCACATCGTAATTAAAGATGTTTATCCAAGTATTGGTAACTTGTGTACTGTTTTTCGTAGTGGTCAAACCATTGAGTTTTAGAGATCGTGGGTGACAGTGTTATAAAGGCAACTTGGTGCTACATCGGAGTGTCAGGAGTTGGTCATGTGATGTCGGGAGGGATGGTTTTACGTGGGTACATGAGAGCGGGAATGGAGTAGCTTAGAGAAGTGAGTCATCACATGTAGGCCAAACAGCGTGTTTATGTTGGTACATGAGAGTGGGGAATGAGTCATCACACGCAGGTCAGACAGCATGTTTATGTTGGTACATGAGAGCGGGGAGTGACTAATCACACGCAGGCCAGACAGCATGTTTATGTTGGTACATGAGAGCGGGGAGTGAGTCATCACACGCAGGTCAGACAGCATGTTTATGTTGGTACATGAGAGCGGGGAGTGACTAATCACACGCAGGTCAGACAGCGTGTTTATGTTGGTACATGAGAGTGGGGAATGAGTCATCACACGCAGGTCAGACAGCGTGTTTATGTTGGTACATGAGAGTGGGGAATGAGTCATCACACGCAGGTCAGACAGCATGTTTATGTTGGTACATGAGAGCGGGGAGTGACTAATCACACGCAGGCCAGACAGCATGTTTATGTTGGTACATGAGAGCGGGGAGTGAGTCATCACACGCAGGTCAGACAGCGTGTTTATGTTGGTACATGAGAGCGGGGAGTGACTAATCACACGCAGGTCAGACAGCGTGTTTATGTTGGTACATGAGAGCGGGCAGTGAGTCATCACACGTAGGCCAGACAGCATGTTTATGTTGCTCATACATTAGGATATCAACTGCTTCTCAATTAGAATTCAAACAAACAAATCCAAACAGCATTCTAATACCTAAATAATACAATTGTAACCATTTTTATCATTTCACGAAACAAATGATAACAAGTCCCTCTAATCAATACAGATGAAGATTCACCTGCCTGTAAAACTACATATCAGACTCGTTAAGATTCACCTGCCTGTAAAACTACATATCAGACTCGTTAAGATTCACCTGCCTGTAAAACTCTACATATCAAACTTGTTAAGTCACAAACATGGACCAATGATCCAACAATGGAAACTAACACTGCCATCAACAATAATATCCCTTCATAATTCGAGGCATTTCTGTCAAATTTATGACTATAACAACCAGAAAATATAAATATATGTATTAAATGTTATACCTATTAAATAATACCTTATTGTACAATCATATAAATAAATAAAACAATGTTTAACCATACAAATAAAAACAGCCATGTTGTATAACCATATTACATACAGCCATGTTGTATAACCATGATATAACACAGCCTTGTATAACCATGATATAACATACAGCCTTGTTGTATAACCATGATATAACATATAGCCATGTTGTATAACCATGATATAACACAGCCTTGTTGTATAGCCATGATATAACATACAGCCATGTTGTTTAACCATGATATTACATACAGCCATGTTTTATAACCTTGATATTACCTACATGTATAGTAATGTCCTATTATGCTGAAGATTCTCATCTTCACCGACAAATAAAATCTATAAAACAACATATTTCATGCGCATTACACCGACCCACCTGCGCAGACTATATCTCACTCAAGCATCAACAATTCTTTGTTGGCACAGCATTATTGGCTTGCAAGTATGACTTGTGGGTAAGGGGTTAAACTACCACAGGCACTCCAGTGCGGACATCATGATTTGTTATCTCCCTTGCATTATGATATAATATAATAATGCCAGAGTAGGGAAATCATGATGTCCTTACTCGAGTGCCTGTGTAAACTACTATTGGCTTCTGTGTAACATGCGGTTAGTACATCGCAACACAAATACAATAGCAAGCAATCCATGTACAACAGCTAGTTTTTAATTGGCATTCTAAACCCCATACTTCATCAACATTAGAAATCCTCCTCCATTGCTGACAAGCATTACAATATGTGATCTAGCCTAACATGCCGGCCAGTTCCAGCCTATAGTTGTCAACTCTGACTAGATGAAAGAACTGGTTGGCTTATCTGTGCACGAGGTTGGGAGTACTGGCCAGATGAAAGAAGCTCTAGGTTTTAACAACTTTCAGGAGTACAACTGAAGTGGTCCATTGGGTAGGGGAAGCTGTTATCCCTGCTTCATCACCGTCCTTAGTCATCACATCGCCTGCACCTGCTAACATTGGTCATCTCATTCACACAAACACACACGCCCACACGACCTGGTAACACGGCCACAAAACCTGGTAACACGGCCACAAAACCTGGTAACACAGCCACACAACCTGGTAACACGGTAACACGACTTCTCTACATTGGATATACTTACTACCATTAGATACACAATAAGCAATCTGCCTTCATGCGAGTGCCAGCCTCAGCAATACATGTCACTAACAGCACAAGATAATTGGACAAATATTTATAGGCACAGGGCAATGTCATCTGACACTAGATGTCATCACATGGCATGATGCAGGTGTCAGGTGATATCATGCAGGTGTCAGGTGATATCATGCAGTTGTTAGTGGACATCATACAGGCGTCTAAGGAACATCCTGATATTGGACCAGGAAACAACAGGTGGCAAATCCTCGGCAGCTGACCCGGCAGCCAGGCATGCTATTCCTTTCTCACAGCCGCTCCCTTATAAACCCTGCCATGTCATAATGAGGAGCAGACGGAGTTAACGCATATTGTCCATAGCTTCAACTTTCCTTGCTTCGGGAACATCAAGTAGACAAATAACTGGAGACGATAGTGGAGCTATTGAATGCATCATTATTAATAGCGACTTTGCTATTGACTATGTGGGCAGTATTCTATTTGTATGTAATGTTGTAATGTGTGTGTGACTCTAGTGAAACCGAGTGTGGAGAAGCTGTGTGTCTTTGTTGGTGACAGGTCTCCATCTCTTCCTGCTTCCATTAGCTACTATTTCTTGCTGCCCTTGTTGTCAACAGGTAGGGTTTTACCACGGTGAGGCTGAAACAAAGCAAACATAGAGCTGTCAACAAGCTAACATAGAGCTGTCCAACTGAATCAGTAGCTTGGTAGTACAAGTGGCATGTCTAGCTGTGAAGACGTACAGATAAGATTCTGAAGGAGCAGGTGAGGTCTTCTGAGACAATCATCACAGCTGCAGCGTTGTCAAATTCACCACAGTAGTTAGGAGCGCTGAACAATGTCACCAACTGCACGACAACAGAACAACCATGAGGCGAAGTGTTTATTGGTGCTGGGGGGAGTGACAGGCATAGAAAAACCATGAGGCGTGTTGTGTTTATTGGTGCAGGGGAAGTGGCATGTATAGAACAACCATGAGGTGTGTTGTGTTTATTGGTGCTGGGGGGAGTGGCAGGCATAGAACAACCATGAGGCGTGTTGTGTTTATTGGTGCTGGGGGGAGTGGCATGTATAGAACAACTGTGAGGCACAGTGTTTATTGGTGCAGGGAAAGTGGCATGTATAGAACAACCATGAGGCGTGGTGTGTTTATTGGTGCTGGGGGGTGATGTATAGAACAACCATGAGGCGTGGTGTGTTTATTGGTGCTGGGGTGTGTGGCATGTATAAAACAACCATGAGGCATTGTGTTTATTGGTGCAGGGGAAGTGGCATGTATAGAACAACCATGAGGCATGGTGTGTTTATTGGTGCTGGGGGGAGTGGCATGTATAGAACAACTGTGAGGCATAGTGTTTATTGGTGCAGGGAAAGTGGCATGTATAGAACAACCATGAGGCGTGGTGTGTTTATTGGTGCTGGGGGGTGTGGCATGTATAGAACAACCAGGAGGCATTGTGTTTATTGGTGCAGGGGAAGTGGCATGCATAGAACAACTGTGAGGCGTAGTGTTTATTGGTGCCAGGGGGAGTGACAGGCATAGAAAAACCATGAGGCGTGTTGTGTTTATTGGTGCAGGGGAAGTGGCATGTATAGAACAACCATGAGGCGTGTTGTGTTTATTGGTGCTGGGGGGAGTGGCAGGCATAGAACAACCATGAGGCGTGTTGTGTTTATTGGTGCTGGGGGGAGTGGCATGTATAGAACAACCATGAGGCGTAGTGTTTATTGGTGCCAGGGGGAGTGGCATGTATAGAACAACCATGAGGCGTGGTGTGTTTATTGGTGCTGGGGGGTGTGGCATGTATAGAACAACCATGAGGCGTGGTGTGTTTATTGGTGCTGGGGGGAGTGGCATGTATAGAACAACCATGAGGCGTAGTGTTTATTGGTGCCAGGGGGAGTGGCATGTATAGAACAACCATGAGGCGTAGTGTTTATTGGTGCCAGGGGGAGTGGCATGTATAGAACAACCATGAGGCGTGGTGTGTTTATTGGTGCTGGGGGGTGTGGCATGTATAGAACAACCATGAGGCGTGGTGTGTTTATTGGTGCTGGGGGGAGTGGCATGTATAGAACAACCATGAGGCGTAGTGTTTATTGGTGCCAGGGGGAGTGGCATGTATAGAACAACCATGAGGCATGGTGTGTTTATTGGCGCAGGGGGAAGTGGCATGTATAGATCAAATGGCAGTGAGGCTAACCTTCCTCTTTTGGAAGAACTGATATCCATCTTCGACGACCTACATAACACAAGACAGAGTTCAGCGGATCTCACTACATAATAAGACAAAGTTCAGCGGATCTCACTACATAATAAGACAAAGTTCAGTGGATCAGACAGAGTTCAGTGGATCTCACTACATAATTAGACAGAGTTCAGTGGATCTCACTACATAATAAGACAAAGTTCAGTGGATCTCACTACATAATAATACAGAGTTCAGTGGATCTCACTACATAATAAGACAAGGTTCAGTGGATCTCACTACATAAGACAAAGTTCAGCAGATCTCACTACATAAGACAGAGTTCAGTGGATCTCACTACATAATAAGACAAAGTTCAGCAGATCTCACTACATAATAAGACAAAGTTCAGTGGATCTCACTACATAATAAGACAGAGTTCAGCAGATCTCACTACATAATAAGACAGAGTTCAGCAGATCTCACTACATAATAAGACAAAGTTCAGCAGATCTCACTACATAATAAGACAGAGTTCAGAGTTCTCACTACATAATAGACAGAGTCAGTAGATCTCACTACATAATAAGACAAAGTTCAGCAGATCTCACTACATAAGACAGAGTTCAGCAGATCTCACTACATAATAAGACAGAGTTCAGTGGATCTCACTACATAAGATAGAGTTCAGCGGATCTCACTACATAATAAGACAGAGATCTCAGACAGAGTGCAGATCTCACTACATAATACACAGAGTCTCAGTGGAGTTCATCTCTCACTACATAATAAGACAAAGTTCAGTCTCACTACATAAGCAGATCTCACTACATAATAAGACAGAGTTCAGTGGATCTCACTACATAAGACAGTTCAGTACACTACATAATAAGACAAAGTTCAGCAGATCTCACTACATAAGACAGAGTTCAGCGGATCTCACTACATAATAAGACAGAGTTCAGTGGATCTCACTACATAATAAGACAAAGTTCAGCAGATCTCACTACATAATAAGACAAAGTTCAGCAGATCTCACTACACAAGACAGAGTTCAGTGGACCTCACTACATAATAAGACAAAGTTCAGCAGATCTCACTACATAAGACAGAGTTCAGTGGATCTCACTACATAATAAGACAGAGTGGATCTCACTACATAATAAGACAGAGTTCAGCAGATCTCACTACATAAAAAGACAGAGTTCAGCAGATCTCACTACATAATAAGACAGAGTTCAGTGGATCTCACTACATAAGACAGAGTTCAGCAGATCTCACTACATAATAAGACAGAGTTCAGCTTATCTAGTCACAATACAAGACAGAGAGTTCAGTCAAGTGCATCCAAACAGTAGACAACGACCAGTTGAGCTCTAAGCATTGCTATAGGCTCCTTGAACACAGCTTAAAGAGACCCAAAGAAGCCTGGGACAAATGAGTTTACCTGGTGAGCACGGACAATCAAACTGAAGTCGTGTTTCTTCAGGAATTGCCTGACGACATTCCCTCCAAACGTATAAGACACTCCCCTGTCATTCTCCCCCCAGCCGGTTATGTCCTGTCATTCATTCCATACAAACACACATTATGACCCAACAGACCAGCAATAGATACGTTATGATCGACAAATGGGTATATGTTGCGTAGGAACAGCGACTGAGTGCAATAATTGACCTCGTCAGGGTCAGACCAAAGGAGGTCACAGACGAGACCATGGTCAGGCACGTCCAGAGGGCGCTCGATGTTGCGTAGCTAGAACAAAAACACACATAGTACACGGTCCAGTGGTGCTACTAGTACACAGGTGTTGCGATTGAGTGACTGGGGGAGGGGGGGGTGGTGCGTTAAGGGCATAGTGGAGGGGATAACAGCCGAGAGTGAGGAAGAATATAAGCACCTGTTGAAGGTCGACGAGGTCCGGGGACAGTCCACCATGCATACACAGAATGGTTCCCTCGACAAGCGCCGCTGCACACACACACACATGGACAAAAAGCCTGTAAAACATCACACTGACATCTGGTAATGATTGCTTCCGACTTCCCGTCTCTCCATATCTAACTACAACTACTTTGCCCCGACCCTCTCTACCTACACCCACACGCCGACCCTCTCTACCCACACCCGACTCTCTCTACCCACACGCCGACCCTCTCTACACCCACCCCTGACCCTCTCTACCCACACCCACACCTCTCTACCCACACATGACCCTCTCTACCCACATCCACCCCTGACCCTCTCTACCCACATCCACCCACACTGACCCTCTCTACCCGCACCCATCCCTGACCTTCTCTACCAGCACCCACCTATGACCCTCTGTATCCACACCAACCCCTGACCTTCTCTACCCGCACTCACCCCTGACCCTCTCTACCCACACCTACCCTGATCCTCTCTACACGCACCCACCCCTGACCCTCTCTACCCACACCTACCCCTGACCCCCTCTACCCCCACCCACCCCGACCTGACCTCTCTAACCACACAGCAACCCGGTCCGTGTATATACCGTCTTTTCGTTTTTCGTTTATCAAAACCAAGAACTAAAAAAAGAGAAACAAGGGCTAAACCGTAAACCGTTTTTCATGTGCGACAACGAAAGACGGATAACACCAAACCGATTCGTTTTTCGTTTCTCGTTTGATCAAACGGAAAAAAAGTGGCGCTGCAGTCGGCGGTGTTTCTACTGATACAAGCGGCTGGATATGTTGGTTGGTGTCCGTAGGTGCTGGGGGGGGGGGGGGTATTATGGTAAGGTATTATGCAAACGTATGACCACGTCGTAAGCAGGATTAAATTGTCCGACATATCTCCGAATCTGATCAGCTGGTCAGAATATATACATATATATATATATATATATATATATATATATATATATATATATATATATATATATATATATATATATATATATATATATATATATATATATATATATATATATATATATATATAGATATATGCATAAATGTATATATGTGTTCATATATAAGCATACCTATATCTAAATATGCATGTATATACATTTCAATATATATATATATATATATATATATATATATATATATATATATATATATGTATATATATAAATATTTATATATATTTATGGATACATATATATATACATATGTATATATGTATATATAGAGATATATACATAAATGTATATATGTTCATATATATGCATGCATATATCTAAATATACATATATATGTATATACATATATATATATATATATATATATATATATATATATATATATATATATGCATATATAAATGTGCATATATATATATATAAATATATATATATATATGGATACATATACTTATATATTTATGTATATAAATATTCAAATACATGTATATGTATATATATATATATATATATATATATATATATATATATATATATATATATATATATATATATCTATATATATATATATATATATATATATATATATATATATATATATATATATGTGTATATAGGGTTTTGGTTTCCGATTCCAAGTTTCCAAGCCGCCATTGTATGTAATTATAGTTATTGATAGATCGCGCTCGTCTGCGCTTTGATTGACCGGGGGACGTCCAGAGCAGGCTGTCGGGGAGACGAAAGTCTGGATCCCAACCAACATATCCAGCCGCTTGTATCAGTACAAGCACATGAAAAACGGTTTACGGTTTAGCCCTTGTTTTTCGTTTTTGGTTCTTGGCTTTGATAAACGAAAAGACGGTATATACACGGACCCAACACAGCTGTCATCTAAATGCTTAGCGCCCGGAAGCGTATCATTGAAAAGCGAGCGCCTGACGTCACGTCCGCTGGCAGCGGTCGACGTACGATACGCTCTGAGGGCAGCCGGAGCTAACGGATGCCAAGTCGCAAGAGGATTATGCGAATCACACTCGTTCATTGCGGTTGGAATGAGGAGGAAGTAGGTCATTGACAAACTAGCGAGACAGTCCATCAGATGGCGGATTAACGAGGTCCTTCATTACTCCATCATTTGATGGACGGCGCTGATCCTAGAAATGGGGTCGCTTTCCAATCAAACAATACAAAATGAATCTGCGTAGTCGTGCAACAAGGGGGCCTTGATCAAAGCGAGTGCCACGTTGGCGTTCGAGGAGCTGCCGATCCTCTCCCCGAGGCGTGATCGTCCATCCATTACGACCTTCTATTGCACCTTGGAACTTATATTTAGCTTATGATAATAGCGCTTCCTCGAAGGC
Organism: Urechis unicinctus; assembly: GCA_034190875.2. Taxonomy (NCBI): domain Eukaryota; kingdom Metazoa; phylum Annelida; class Polychaeta; order Xenopneusta; family Urechidae; genus Urechis; species Urechis unicinctus. The sequence goes on along the minus strand of CM067347.1, from coordinate 52,693,589 downwards.
GCTTGGATCGCAGCCTATTCCACTGCCAACATATCGCTAAAAACAAGTTTTTTTCCCTGAAGTGAAGGATGTCTGACATGCGCACAAAATACCTTACGTTTGTGAATTGGTGAGAGGAGAGTGGCCTACTGGGCAACTGAAGGCGGGCCAGCGTACGGCGGAGAATCCGTGGCTGGGCGAGTAGAAGGGGGCTGGGCGAGTAGAAGGGGGCTGGGGATAAGTGGCCCACAATGTACCCTGTAGGCGGACAGGAGCAGCAGTAAAAGCCCTTCCCTCAAACAACATCCGTTCATAAACACTTCTCTCAATCGGAGCCAAATCACTGAAGACATGAGCAACAGTTTTTCCACATCTTCCGTTGTAAACTTTGCCCCATTTGTGGAAGGATATACTGGTTAGTAAGGAGGGGATATTTTGTAATCAGTTGCTTGCTTCTTAAACGCGCCAGTCCTCGCTCCATAGCAATCAGAACAACAAAACCACGTCTCTGTTCTGATGATACTGAGGCTAACTATGATAATGGGTAGAATACAAAAAACATCAGTAACTTGCCGTAACAAGTAATGCCGACTTGTCAATTTGCGTGGATGGTTTCTCTCAACGATGGTGGAATGGCTCGAGGTTATGACGTCACAGAGGAATGGCAGTCGCTTATATAAGTTGAGCCATGAGGCCTACTCGTGTACGCCACGCATACGAGTCTCCCCATAAACTGATAAGTTTTTCGTGTAATTAGTGCATGCTCTATTTGAAGCAGCGTGCGGAGACCAGATGTGGTCCAACAAGAGCAAGGGAAGCGAGCGATAAAGTGAGGCCCAACAAAACAACGAGAGGAGCTCGCAGCGACGAGTCTTGGTATAATTACCTCAGCGCTCGGCTGCAGTTTTAAAATTACCACATTTGTCACTTTAACAATCGTCTTCAACTTACGCTGCAAAAATGACAAAAATTAACACCCGTCCGTCCGTCACTCACGGGTGATTTTATGGCTGGACGGGTAGATCTAGCCCAATCACACGTCCGGCTGACGGGTAACTTTTCACGGTGAATATTGTTTCTTTGTTAAAATAAGAACATAGCGATCATAGCGAGACTAATCAGAGAGCGCAGCGTGTCGTCTGACAACAAAAGCTGTTCTGGTGAAAATCAACAAGATTACTGCTTGGGTCATCTACAGTATTGTTTACAGTTACACACATTCAGAGATTGTATGTCTGGTGTTGATGCAGTTTTACACTTGCACACAGATTATTACAAGTCTTTCTGCTCTACCAGCTCTTTAACTCTAAAAGACCTGTTCAACTATTTTATTTGAGTAAGAAGGCCGCTCCAAGATCAGTCAGTCAACGTGTATGGCGACTTTCCAATTGCAGCTGTATCAGTTCATTTTACACGTGCACATGGTTACAGATTATCCAAGGTTACTATTCGTTTAAGTGTAATTTGATCTGACGCGCTGATTTAGAAGCCACACCGCTCGTGCTCGTTATTCTTACTTTGATGACTTAATTGAACATATCATATAAATCCAGGTTAACGCGTACATGCTCAACAGCGCCAGCCTCAATCAAGCAAACACCCCTACCACCCCGCTTCTACTTACTTTTCCCTCTCTCTGTTCCCCCTCGCACACACGCGCACCTTTGTTAAGCTCATAAAATCGGTATTTCCATTTTGTACTTTGGCGACAATTTGCAGGAAGAGAAAGCTGACATTGTTTCTCTTTTCTCACACAGGCCGAGGATAAAATAATGAAAGTGCGTTTTGAACTCCCTTCACCTTTGTCGCACACGAACAACATGATCATTCAAAGACCAGATCAAAAACCTGTTGCTATTGACGACGAGCTGTACCGCGCTTCTCTTTTTCTAAGAGCAGGTGCAGCGGGGTGTGTGGTCATTTCTTACCAAACAGCAATTCGTCCTCAGGCTGTTACTACAGAACACAACGTCGCTGGTTATTTCTATTCAGGGGTGGTTTATCTCTCCTGAAACATTATGCATTAAACGCGACGACTATTTTGGTCTCGCGGCTAGATTTCCCTCGATGTTAATTTTGTGTGTAGCCTGATAACATTACTAATACCGTATTATACGGTTGATAAATCATTATTTAAAGTTGAATTTGTGAAAAGGTGAAGCTAATGCTGTATTGAAAACTTTTGCGGGATCTTGGTGTATGACAATCGTCAAGGGTGTGAAAAGATCAGAGCGCACGTCGTTGGTTTTAGCGCGAAAGGTGCTTCTCGACTAGCCGCGTGACACGTGCGCGCTTGTGTCAAAGCTATGTGCCGCTTATGAGTTCATCTTGACGTAACGCATTAAGTAATGGGTATCTTTTTTGTTTGGACGGGTAGAATCTGTTAAGGACAGGTAGCATCTCCTGGCTACCCGTCCTGATGACGGGTGGCCATTTTAGTTAATTTCCAGCCCTGTGACAGTAATGGTTCGTGGAAAAACCCGATGGCCACATCAACACTTAAAATGCATCATCATTTGGGCGTCATGAACAATAAAGACATGGGATGCATCATCCGCTTGACTTCATTAACAATAAAGACTTGGGAGGCATAGTCATCTTGACTTCATTAACAATAAAGCCTTGGGATGCGTTGGTGAAGCGCAAACTAGGATGGCGATATGACTAGTTTAGCATCGAAAGCATCAGTGAAATATCATAATGAATGGATGTGTCGCATAGTTTGTCCATAGCTGAGCGATAGCATACTCACCTATAGGTAAACAATTGAAGCAATCAGTGAAGGTTTTCCACAGCTTGATATTGTATCTTCTTTTGCATTCATCATAGAAGCCGTATATTCTGTAACACATGGGAGACACGAGCTAGGCAAGTGGAAAAGGCGAAGAGCCAAAATAACCGGGGCTGGCTCGGGGTGGGATGGTTGTTCAGCACGCTTCATCATCTAACCTCCCTACCTACATCTGTCAGGACCGGACCTCTAAATCTTTCGCTTAACAATGATAAAGGAAAATCACGCAGCAATTAAAGAACAGAATAGCCTAAACATTACATGCATACAAATGCTGGTAAGACAAGCTGCGGATAATCTAGTAGGGAACCTCTTGAACGGGCCGACCGCAGAGCCATAGCTCAGAGAGGAAAAAGGGAGGATAGGCAGGCTAACTGAGGTAATCTAATAAGAGGATCAGTCGATGTGATGAAGGAACAACATAAGAGGATAAGTCGATGTGATGAGGGGACAAAATAAGAGGACCAGTCGATGTGATGAGGAGAAAAATAAGAGGACCAGTCAATGTGATGAGGGGACAAATCAAGGGGATCAGTCGATGTGATGAGGGGACAACATAAGGGGACCAGTCGATGTGGTGAGGGGACAAATCAAGGGGATCAGTCGATGTGATGAGGGGACAACATAAGGGGACCAGTCGATGTGGTGAGGGGACAAAATAAGAGGACCAGTCGATGTGGTGAGGGGACAAATCAAGGGGATCAGTCGATGTGATCAGGGGACAACATAAGGGGACCAGTCGATGTGATGAGGGGACAAAATAAGAGGACCAGTCGATGTGGTGAGGGGACAACATAAGGGAATCAGTCGATGTGGTGAGGGGACAGCATAAGGGGATCATTCGATGTGATGAGGGGACAACATAAGGGGGATCAGTCGTATGTGGTGAGGGGACAAATTTCGGGGATCAGTCGATGTGGTGAGGGGACAAATTTCGGGGATCAGTCGATGTGGTGAGGGGACAACATAAGGGAATCAGTCGATGTGGTGAGGGGACAACATAAGGGGATCAGTCGATGTGATGAGGGGACAACATAAGGGGATCAGTCGATGTGGTGAGGGGACAAATTGCGGGGATCAGTCGATGTGGTGAGGGGACAAATTTCGGGGATCAGTCGATATGGTGAGGGGACAACATAAGGGGATCAGTCGATGTGGTGAGGGGGGGACAACATAAGGGGATCAGTCGATGTGGTGAGGGGACAAATTTCGGGGATCAGTCGATGTGATTAGGGGACAAATTTCGGGGATCAGTCGTATGTGGTGAGGGGACAAATTTCGGGGATCAGTCGATGTGGTGAGGGGACAAATTTCGGGGATCAGTCGATGTGGTGAGGGGACAACATAAGGGAATCAGTCGATGTGGTGAGGGGACAAATCAAGGGGATCAGTCGATGTGGTGAGGGGACAAATCAAGGGGATCAGTCGATGTGGTGAGGGGACAACATAAGGGGATCAGTCGATGTGGTGAGGGGACAACATAAAGCGGATCAGTCGATGTGGTGAGGGGACAAATTGCGGGGATCAGTCGATGTGGTGAGGGGACAAATTTCGGGGATCAGTCGATATGGTGAGGGGACAACATAAGGGGATCAGTCGATGTGGTGAGGGGACAACATAAGGGGATCAGTCGATGTGGTGAGGGGACAAATTTCGGGGATCAGTCGATGTGATTAGGGGACAAATTTCGGGGATCAGTCGTATGTGGTGGGGGGACAAATTTAGGGGATCAGTCGATGTGGTGAGGGGACAAATTTCGGGGATCAGTCGATGTGGTGAGGGGACAACATAAGGGAATCAGTCGATGTGGTGAGGGGACAAATTAAAGGGATCAGTCGATGTGATGAGGGGACAACATAAGGGGATCAGTCGATGTGGTGAGGGGACAAATTAAGGGGATCAGTCGATGTGGTGAGGGGACAACATAAGGGGATCAGTCGATGTGGTGAGGGGACAACATAAGGGGATCAGTCGATGTGGTGAGGGGACAAATTTCGGGGATCAGTCGATGTGGTGAGGGGACAAATTTCGGGGATCAGTCGATGTGGTGAGGGGACAACATAAGGGAATCAGTCGATGTGATGAGGGGACAAATCAAGGGGATCAGTCGATGTGGTGAGGGGACAAATTTACGGGATCAGTCGATGTGGTGAGGGGACAAATTTCGGGGATCAGTCGATGTGGTGAGGGGACAAATTTCGGGGATCAGTCGATGTGATGAGGGGACAAATTTCGGGGATCAGTCGATGTGGTGAGGGGACAAATTTCGGGGATCAGTCGATGTGGTGAGGGGACAACATAAGGGAATCAGTCGATGTGGTGAGGGGACAACATAAGGGGATCAGTCGATGTGATGAGGGGACAACATAAGGGGACCAGTCGATGTGGTGAGGGGACAAAATAAGAGGACCAGTCGATGTGGTGAGGGGACAAATCAAGGGGATCAGTCGATGTGGTGAGGGGACAACATAAGGGGATCAGTCGATGTGTGAGGGGGACAACATAAGGGGATCAGTCGATGTGGTGAGGGGACAAATTTCGGGGATCAGTCGATGTGGTGAGGGGACAAATTTCGGGGATCAGTCGATGTGGTGAGGGGACAACATTCGGGGATCAGTCGATGTGGTGAGGGGGTGACAAAATAAGAAGGGGACCAGTCGATGTGGTGAGGGGACAAATAAGGGGATCAGTCGATGTGGTGAGGGGACAACATAAGGGGATCAGTCGATGTGGTGAGGGGACAACATAAGGGGATCAGTTGGTGAGGGGACAACATAAGGGGATCAGTCGATGTGGTGAGGGGACAACATAAGGGGATCAGTCGATGTGGTGAGGGGACAAATTTCGGGGATCAGTCGATGTGGTGAGGGGACAAATTTCGGGGATCAGTCGATGTGGTGAGGGGACAACATAAGGGTACAGTCGATGTGGTGAGGGGACAAATTTCGGGGATCAGTCGATGTGGTGAGGGGACAAATTTCGGGGATCAGTCGATGTGGTGAGGGGACAACATAAGGGAATCAGTCGATGTGGTGAGGGGACAACATAAGGGGATCAGTCGATGTGATGAGGGGACAACATAAGGGGATCAGTCGATGTGGTGAGGGGACAAATTGCGGGGATCAGTCGATGTGGTGAGGGGACAAATTTCGGGGATCAGTCGATATGGTGAGGGGACAACATAAGGGGATCAGTCGATGTGGTGAGGGGACAACATAAGGGGATCAGTCGATGTGGTGAGGGGACAAATTTCGGGGATCAGTCGATGTGATTAGGGGACAAATTTCGGGGATCAGTCGTATGTGGTGAGGGGACAAATTTCGGGGATCAGTCGATGTGGTGAGGGGACAAATTTCGGGGATCAGTCGATGTGGTGAGGGGACAACATAAGGGAATCAGTCGATGTGGTGAGGGGACAAATCAAGGGGATCAGTCGATGTGGTGAGGGGACAAATCAAGGGGATCAGTCGATGTGGTGAGGGGACAACATAAGGGGATCAGTCGATGTGGTGAGGGGACAACATAAGCGGATCAGTCGATGTGGTGAGGGGACAAATTGCGGGGATCAGTCGATGTGGTGAGGGGACAAATTTCGGGGATCAGTCGATATGGTGAGGGGACAACATAAGGGGATCAGTCGATGTGGTGAGGGGACAACATAAGGGGATCAGTCGATGTGGTGAGGGGACAAATTTCGGGGATCAGTCGATGTGATTAGGGGACAAATTTCGGGGATCAGTCGTATGTGGTGGGGGGACAAATTTAGGGGATCAGTCGATGTGGTGAGGGGACAAATTTCGGGGATCAGTCGATGTGGTGAGGGGACAACATAAGGGAATCAGTCGATGTGGTGAGGGGACAAATTAAAGGGATCAGTCGATGTGATGAGGGGACAACATAAGGGGATCAGTCGATGTGGTGAGGGGACAAATTAAGGGGATCAGTCGATGTGGTGAGGGGACAACATAAGGGGATCAGTCGATGTGGTGAGGGGACAACATAAGGGGATCAGTCGATGTGGTGAGGGGACAAATTTCGGGGATCAGTCGATGTGGTGAGGGGACAAATTTCGGGGATCAGTCGATGTGGTGAGGGGACAACATAAGGGAATCAGTCGATGTGATGAGGGGACAAATCAAGGGGATCAGTCGATGTGGTGAGGGGACAAATTTACGGGATCAGTCGATGTGGTGAGGGGACAAATTTCGGGGATCAGTCGATGTGGTGAGGGGACAAATTTCGGGGATCAGTCGATGTGATGAGGGGACAAATTTCGGGGATCAGTCGATGTGGTGAGGGGACAAATTTCGGGGATCAGTCGATGTGGTGAGGGGACAACATAAGGGAATCAGTCGATGTGGTGAGGGGACAACATAAGGGGATCAGTCGATGTGATGAGGGGACAACATAAGGGGACCAGTCGATGTGGTGAGGGGACAAAATAAGAGGACCAGTCGATGTGGTGAGGGGACAAATCAAGGGGATCAGTCGATGTGGTGAGGGGACAACATAAGGGGATCAGTCGATGTGGTGAGGGGACAACATAAGGGGATCAGTCGATGTGGTGAGGGGACAAATTTCGGGGATCAGTCGATGTGGTGAGGGGACAAATTTCGGGGATCAGTCGATGTGGTGAGGGGACAACATAAGGGTACAGTCGATGTGGTGAGGGGACAAATTTCGGGGATCAGTCGATGTGGTGAGGGGACAAATTTCGGGGATCAGTCGATGTGGTGAGGGGACAACATAAGGGAATCAGTCGATGTGATGAGGGGACAAATCAAGGGGATCAGTCGATGTGGTGAGGGGACAAATTTCGGGGATCAGTCGATGTGGTGAGGGGACAAATTGCGAGGATCAGTCGATGTGCTGATGGGACAAATTGCGGGGATCAGTCGATGTGGTGAGTGGAGAAAATAAGACTTAATAATGTGTGTGTGGTACGGTGTGTAATGGGTGTGCGGTACGGTGTATAAGGCGTGTGCGGTACGGTGTATAAGGTGTGTGAAGTACCGTGTATAATGTGGGTACAATACCGTGTATAATGTGTGTGAGGTAAGGTGTGTAATGTGTGTGAGGTAAGGTGTGTAATGTGTGTGCAGTACGGTGTGTAATGTGTGTGCGGTACAGTGTATAATGAGTGTGCGGTACAGTGTAATGTGGGCGGTACCTGGTACGATGTGTGGGCGGTACGGTGTATAATGTGTGGGCGGTAAGGTGTTATGTGGGCGGTACCTGGTACGATGTGTGGGCGGTAAGGTGCATTATTATGCGATGGTATCGTGTACTCACCTGTTTATGCTAGCACATTCGTGGTTGCCTCGCAGCAAGAAGAAGTTGTTGGGGTATTTGATTTTATAAGCCAGCACCAGACATATTGTTTCCAGCGACCGCTTGCCCCTGTCGACACAGCAACACACCGGCGATGACCAGCCTCTTCATGACGTCATCACAAGTAAAACATCAAGGTCGTGGGAAGCGGCAATAAGACTACGGATATGGCTTGTCGCTAGTTAAGGCGACGCGCAAGGGATACACTGTCAGACCAATTAGTAGATGGTTGCTATGGTAACAACGGAAGCGTCGCGTGATGGGGCTGTAATATACAGAAGTGTGTGTGGGGAGGGTTCATTGATCGAACTAAGGAGGAATCATTAGGCAGAGGACATTATCAAACATTGACAAGTGCCATCATTGCCTGTCATCAGACCAATGTGTCAGGTCTTTTGTGATATATAACTAAATCCTGGAAATACACAGCACATCGCTTTTTGAACATTTGTCAATATCATTTCATTGCATTTTAGCGTCTTGGCCAATACAAATTTAAATATCGTTAACTCGTTTAAGTGGCGCCCGACTTGGCGTGCACCATGAAATGGTTCGGTATGAAGCGTGATGAGCGATAGAATGACTACACAAATGTTTTGGGGGAGCGTGTATTAATCCACAGCAACCTGTACGGGTAGGGGAGCGTGTATTAATCCACAGCAACCAATACGGGTAAAGGAGTGTACATTAATCCACAGCAACCAGTATGGGTGAAGGAGTTTACATTAATCCACAGCAACCAGTACGGGTAGGGAAGCGTGTATTAATCCACAGCAACCAGTACTGGTAGGGGAGCGTGTATTAATCCACAGCAACCAGTATGGGTGAAGGAGCGTGTATTAATCTACATCAACCAGTACTGGTTGGGGAGCGTACATTAATCCACAGCAACCAGTACTGGTAGGGGAGCGTATATTAATCCACATCAACCACTACGGGTAGGGGAGCATGTATTAATTAACCCACAGGTTCCAGTATGGGTAGGGGAGCGTGTATTAATCCACAGTAACTAGTGCGGAAAGGGGAGAATGTATCACTTAACAGTGACCATGTATTACTCATCAGTTACTTCATGTAGTTGGTTCGGTTCGGTCCAACAGTTACCAGTATGGGTATGGAGCTTGTATTGCCCAACAGTTACCAGTGTGGGTATGGAGCTTGTATTGCCCAACAGTTACCAGTGTGGGTAAGGGAGCATGTTTTACATATTGGTTAGCAGTTCGGGATGGGGAACGTGTATTACTTCTCAGTGCTGATGAACGGCTGATGAACGTCAACAGGCGAAGGTTTTCGTGCTGTCCAATACAATTAGCGCGTGGGAAATCAAGGCCATGAATGACTGATTCACTAAGCCCATCCATTAATTGATCGCCAATCAAAAGCTACAGTCATTTCCTGGTCGTGTTAAATCAGAGACGATGTTGTCGGGAAATCAATGTACATCACTGTGACAATGTTTACGCCCTCCCATCGGCATTAAGTGATATAAGCTTGTGAATGGTATCAGTAAGTAAGTGGTATCAGTGAGTAAGTGGTATCAGTGGCTAAGTGTTATCAGTGGCCAAGTGGTATTAGTGGGTAAGTGGTACCGGCGGCTAATTGCTATCAGTGGCCAAGTGTTATAAGTGGCTAAGTGGTACCAGGGGCTAAGTCGTATCAGTGGCTAAGTAGTATCAGTGAATAGGTGGTATTAGGAGGTCTTGGTATCACCTCATAAGTTGGCTACTGGATTGAACAAATGTTCAATTATTCCAAAGTTAAACGAAAATATATATGAACTCGCCAGCGATAACAAAGATGTATGTTGCTTTGAATTGAGTGCGTTCGGAACCACGTTCGAACAATGGTATCTCTAGAATAACGCCGCCATGGCGACTTGTACATTTGTGACGCACACGGTTTTTATCATTTTGGGGATTACCGTTTGTGCGGCTATACCTGAATTTTTATGATTTATGATTTTTTTATTGGCAAAGGTTTGTAGGTGGTTTTTGTTAAGTATTTCGCTACTTAATGTGTTTTGCCAACTTATTCTATTGTTTTGATTGTTATAACTTTAATATTTATCGTTTGTAATGGTGTGGTCACGTGACCCACTTTAACGGTATTTAACCTGGGACATGAGCCCGTCAGTGGCAGATTCCGATTAGTCGGTCTCCGAGCAAGTTGGAGAAGCCTCTCCAATAATCCGATTAGTCGGACGATCCAAGCGCCAGCTTTATTCTGATTAGTCGGAATAACATCGCTTGTGGTAAGAACCATTTGTGGTACTGGTTGGTGGGCGCCGTTGCTCGTAACAGTTGCAGTTGGGCCTTGTTAATTTGTATTAATAGTGGTTCGGGTTTTAGCGCCCAATTTTGGAGGGCGTCGATGGTTGTGTCATTGCTTGCATTGTTCGTTGTATTGCTAGTGTTCGGGTTTTGGCGCCCTATTCTAGAGGGCGTCGTTGGTTTAACTTCTAGTGTTAATTTGTATTGTGAGCTTTCAGGTTGTTTTGGCGCCCTAATCTAGAGGGCGTCGTTTACTCGATCGCTGGTGTGGGGTTGTCGGTCCTCATAATATTGCATTTTTTCCCTGTTCGCTGTATTTCTAGTGTTCGGGTTTTGGCGCCCTATTCTAGAGGGCGTCGTTGGTTAAACTTCTAGTGTTAATCTGTATTGTTAGCGTTCGGGTTTTGGCGCCCTAATCTAGAGGGCGTCGTTTACTTTGTCGCTAGTGTCGCGACTTTGCAGTATAAGAAGTTAATAAAACTTGTTTTTACACTAAATGTCACGGTTATTTCACTCGGTTGAACTATTCCAGGTCGTTCATTTCTCAAGGTTAATTTTTGTAGCGGACTAGTTTATAGAGATTGAAGGCATATACTGGACGCTGCAATAGCGCCAGCAATCGGTCAGGGTTCACGCTACAAAATTGGTGGCAGCGGTGGGATATAAAGTTGAACCATATTTAGGTTCATACCCTGCAGCGCTATATAGCTTGTTGAATTATATTCCCTTTTATTTTGATTGTTGTTGTGTTCCCTTTGGATACATAGTTGGTGCGATTCGTAGGTTACGCAAACGCTGTTTCATTCTGTCTGTGCCAAAGATTTCTTAACTATGAGTGTTTGCCAGATTCTGTGGCAAGTTCAGTTGTAGGTGAGGGCGCTTTACCTCATATTGACGAGGATGCTGCCCAAGTTGGTTCCCAAATAGGTCAGGTGCAAAAGGCTCTAGACATATCCAATGGTTTCAATATGTTGGCTTCAGTAGCTAGTAGGGTTGATAGTGTACCACCCACATCGGGTGTCTCAGCTCCAATAGCTGCTACTGGCCCATCTCATGATGGAGGTACGCCAATCGATTCGATACCACAAGCCCCAGGAAACATAGGCTATCCTCAAAGTACATTGGGCGGTGTGGGTGGACCCCACTACCACAGTGCTTGTATGTCAGGTATTCCTTCTGGCCCACCTCCAATGTACCCACCACACGGATATCCATTCGCATGGCCAGGGCACCCAGCTATGCCATGGGGAGGTCCAGGGTATTATGGGGCTTGACAATACAACCGAGGTATTGCAGGAGGGGCTCCGCTCTGTCCGAACAATTATTGTGGACCACAGCCCGCCAACACTCAGTCTTGTGGCCCACCTACTCCCTGGGACATGCCGCCAGGTGTGGGCCAACCAGTTTGGCCATCTCAGGCATGAGCAGGTCTGATACCAATTGTGACAGACAGGGTGATTTGGGTGTGGTTGTTGGAAATATGGAGAGGCCCCCTGGGCTAGGTTTCCAATCGGATAGCTATGGTCAAACGACAGGACAGATTCGCAGAGAACAAAAACGTGCACCAACGTTTGATGGAAAGTCTAGTTTCCGAGACTATTTTTCTAAGTTTGAACTCATTGCAAAAATGAATGGTTGGTCTTCCTAGGAATGTGCTCTTGAATTGCCAATAAGTTTGCGGGGTCAGAGTGTACTTAGCGACCTCGAAATGTCACAAAAGACTGATTACCGGATCCTGACTCGCATACTCATGTCCAGGTTTGAACCAGATAACCAGGCAGAGTCTACAGAGCTCAGTTGAAGTGCAGTGTCAGGCGTAGGGCCGAACCACTCAGGGAGCTCGTACAGGATATTAAAAGGATGGTTAGGCTCGCCTATCCTACAGCATCGAGTGAGGTTAGGGAAACACTGACTCGTGATTGCTTCATGGACTCACTGAGTGATTCAAATATGGAACTGTTCATATTTCAGGCCAAACCTAACAGCTTAGTTGATGCTCTCTGAAGTCAGCTTTGGAATATGAAGCCTTTGTTGAAGGCAGGGCCCGTAGGACGGGATCTAGCAAACCACACAATGTGAGGTCCCAGAGGGAAGAGTTAGACAGACAGTCATCTCTGGGTGATTTAAAGGAGGATGATTCCATGAGGGATGATTCCATAAAGGCTGAGTTATTGAGGATGCAGACCCAGTTAGCTCAACTTTCATCAAATGTTGAGAAACAGGGGTCTAGGCTTCAAAAGAAAGAAGTGAGAATTGCTCACCAGGGGAAGGTTGACAAAGCTGCCATTATTGTGGTAAGCAAGGCCACTTCAAGGCCAATTGCTACAAACGGCAGAATGATGAGGCCAGACAGAAGGGAAAGCATGGTGAAAACCTAGCTAGTAGCCCAAGTTGGAACCCAGAATCCCCCACAATAGGGAAACTAAGAGTTGCTGCGACAGAGGACCATGTTACAGGTGCCTGTTGAAAATGGAGGTATTGATAGCTTGTTTTTGACAGTTTCAGTCTTTGGGGTTCTTGTTGACTGTCTAATTGACACGGGGTCGACAATTACAGTGATAAACCCAAATAAATACCAGGCCATATCAGAAAAGTTGAGGCCACAACTCCAGCCATTAGCAACGAAGGTCAGATAGGCTGATGGTGGCCTGCTCAATACACATGGTAGAGCAGGTTTGCCATTTGAGGTTGGGAGCCAGGTTATGAACCATTCTGTAGTAATAGTTGACATTGAGGCTCCTGGGATACTAGGGATGGATTTCCTACATACTCATAATGGGGTATTGGATGCCAGGAAGGGCATATTGACTCTAGGTCATTGCTAGAGTAGATGTAAAAGGGAATCGGTTGTTAAGGATTCCATGTACCAGGTCTCGTTGATTGAGACTACTGTTGTCCCATCCCATAGTGAGGAAATTCGACCGGAGAGGGTGGGCACTACAACCGGTGAAGGACACCACTACTGGAGAGGGCGGGCACCATGACTGGAGAGGGCGGGCACCACGACTGGAGTCGGGTATAACCCGAGTGAACTATATAGAAAATACTCGAGTGAACTAAACGGGTATAACCCGAGTGAACTATATAGACAATACTTGAGTGAACTACACGGGAATAACCTGAGTGAACTATATAGACAATACTCGAGTGAACTACACCGGGATAACCTGAGTGAACTATATAGACAATACTTGAGTGAACTACACGGGAATAACCTGAGTGAACTATATAGACAATACTCGAGTGAACTGAACGGGAATAACCCGAGTGAACTATATAGACAATACTCTAGTGGCATTCTTGGGAATTACCTGAGTGAACCATCAGAGTAACGAGTATATATGGAAATAAACCGTGTGAACTTTGCTTGTCTCCATATCTAGTAACACGATATAAGGAGTCCAGAGAGGATGTATTATTCCACATCCTCACGTCATCCACTCCATAAGTTACCATTAGATTAACGCTGGACGGCAGTCAGCTCCGAGCCCGGAACGGTAGTTAAGCTGTCGAGCGAGACGCATCATGTACAACCCAACGACAGCCGAGCGAGACGCATCATGTACACGGCAGTTAAGCTGTCGAGCGAGACGCATCATGTACAACCCAACGACAGTTAAGCTGTCGAGCGAGACGCATCATGTACAACCCAACGGCAGTTAAGCTGTCGAGCGAGACGCATCATGTACAACCCAACGACAGTTAAGCTGTCGAGCGAGACGCATCATGTACAACCCAACGGCAGTTAAGCTGTCGAGCGAGACGCATCATGTACAACCTGGCGTGAGTTAAGCTGCCGAGCGAGACGCATCATGTACAACCAACCGTGAGTTTAGCAGCAAGCTCACGGGAAACTAGGCACATAGCCTCGTTCTCGTTCCCATCTGGACGATGAGGCATTTACACATACGCACTACCCACGAAACACTAATTTGTAGGCGCATGGAGAGGTAGGGATGTATAAGGTCTACGTGCAGGTGCCAGGGAGAGGTAGGGATGTATAGGGTCTACGTGCAGGTGACAGGGAGAGGTAGGGATGTATAAGGTCTACGTGTAGACGCATGGAGAGGTAGGGGTGTATAAGGTCTGCGTGAAGGCGCAGGGAGAGGTAGGTGTGCATAGGGTCTTCCTGTAGGCGCAGGGAGAGGTAGGTGTGTATAGGGTCTACGTGTAGGCGCAGGGAGAGGTATGGGTGTATAAGGCCTACGTGCAGGTGCCAAGGAGAGGTATGGATGTATAAGGTCTACGTGCAGGTGCCAGGGAGAGGTAGGGATGTATAAGGTCTACGTGTAGACGCAGGGAGAGGTATGTGTGTATAGGGTCTACGTGTAGGCGCAGGGAGAGGTAAGTAGGTCTACTTGTAGGCGCAGGGAGAGGTAAGTGTGTATAAGGTCTACGTGCAGGTGCCAGGGAGAGGTATGGGTGTATAGGGTCTACGTGCAGGTGCCAGGGAGGGTACGGTCAGATCAAGATATAAATAGTACCCAACTGGCGGTGTGCTTAACTGTCCGGGTTGGACGTTCGGCTGGGTCTGGATCTGGTGGCATCGACATGATGAACAGAGGGAGGGAGTCAGTGTTGCTGCGCCCCGAGGAACCAGAGGCTAATTTGGTCCAACCCTGACTGATGTCCAGACAGCACGCGGCCGTGCGTGTCTCCGTGCCTCGACTGTGGCGTCCGCGCCGGGAGCCTCGACTGCGGCGTACGCGACAAGATCCTCGACAACGCCGGGAACGTATAGCGATTTTACCGCGGCACACATTGATGACACAGACCAGTAAGTGGACTCCACGGGAACTGGTGAACCATGACTTAGCTGGACGGACGAAGCATTCATTAGGTAACCCACAATGCCTACTCCTCTCGCCGCGCCGCCAGGTCAACAGCCGGGCAGTATAGTGGCCGAGGAACTGCGAATAATCCGCCCCGTAATGTTAAATTCGTTAAAAAGAAAATAGGGAGATCCCCCCAAAAATTAAACAGCCAGGCAGTAGCGACTAAGAAGACAGGTCGACAGCCAGGCAGTAGTGGCTAAGATTACAGGTCGACAGCCAGGCTGCTCAAACAGCCCCACATATCTCACACAGCCCTAAACATCCCCACACATATCTCAAACAGCCCCACACATATCTCACACAGCCCCACACATATCTCACACATCCCCAAACATATCTCAAACAGCCCCACACATATCTCACACAGCCCCACACATATCTCACACAGCCCCACACATATCTCACACATGTGCTGGACCCTGATTTTCCACGGCTATTAGGTTTATTCTGAGCCAGCACTAATATAGTGAACTGCGGTCAGATCAATCTATTCCTCCCTGTTACCCACAAGGATTGACTCGGGCTCCTTAGCAACTGGCCAATCACAGGTATGAGGGTGACCAGGTCCAGTCGTAACTCACCTGCCAATCAATAGCCGCCTAATACAGCCTCTGTTACAACGTCTTAGCCTCCACACGATCAATGGGGCTTGTTGGACGTCCAGATTGACTCACATCAGTCTTACATGAGCTTGACGAACTGCCTTAAGTGGTAATCCCTACAGATCCCCCCACGTTAGGCATCCCACCTGTGGCATGTGAGTTACCGAGTGTTCATCAACCAATTCTCAAAGAATTCATCACCATCACTATGGAAACAATACCATGCAGAGGAAGTCCACCTCCTTCATAATCCATTGAACCCACTACTGTTTTATTCATATTCAAATCGACACTCCAAGCTGATCAATCGATATTTGAAGTGATTGCTTGCTCTTTATCAGCCAATGGAACCAGAGTATGAGAACAGGAGAAGGAGAGTATGATGGCAAGATAATATGTGGGTGATGGGGAGAGGTATAGGGAGGTAATGGGGAGATAGAGAGGCAATAGGGAGATAGGGAGGTAATGGGGAGAGATAGGGAGCTAATGGGGAGATAGGGAGCTAATGGGGAGAGATAGGGAGCTAATGGGGAGATAGGGAGCTAATGGGGAGAGATAGGGAGCTAATGGGGAGATAGGGAGGCAATGGGGAGAGATAGGGAGCTAGTGGGGAGAGATAGGGAGCTAATAAGGAGAGATAGGGAGCTAATGGGGAGAGATAGGGAGATAATGGGGAGGCAAGGAGGTAATGGGGAGTTAGGGAAGAAAGGGGTAGGTAATTGGGGTGATAGGAGGCTAATGGGAAGATAGGGTGACAATGGGAAGACAGGGAGAGTAAGGTTGTAGGCAGATTAGGAGATGGGTAGGTTGTGGGGATTTGGGGAGGTTATGAAGGGATAGAGGGTTTGTGTGTGGGGGGGTTGTTGGAGAGGAGGCAGGGAAGTGGTTGGGAGATAGGAAGGTAATGGGGGTAGGGAGGAAGGGGAAATAGGAAGGCAATAGGAAGGAGATAGCAAGGTGAAAGGCAGATATGAAGGTGTTGGGGGAAAGGAAGGTGTTAGGGAAGGGGAGATACGGAGGAGAAGGGGTAGGGAGGTTGTGGAGATAATTTGGTTGAAATTGCGCAAGAGACTATCTTGCAAATATAGCCCGAGGTCATTATTGGCAATGTCCATGTCCCATGGGATCAATTGAATAGCACAGGTGATGCAACCAATATTGGAAGTCGCTGATCCGCTCTGTGGTTAACCCACACAAGCTGCCTGCCTTAACATATGAGGTCATGCTATACATATTACTCTAACAGTCACACAGCTAATCCACAACATTCCTTAACAGCCTCCATAATTTATCCAAATATGGGTGACCATAGAGACAGAATATAAGGAATCATTTAATATATAAACTGAAGAACAAGAAGACCAAAGAACCTTTTGGGGGAAATCTTATCAACAGAATTAATCAATGTTCTTCAAAGTTAGGCACACAATATGAACAACCCACCTGTCAACATAATCTCCCAGGAATAAGTAGTTAGACTCCGGTGGGAAACCACACTTGTCAAAATGTCTGATGAGATCTTCATACTGCCCATGAATGTCACCACATATGTTGACAGGGGAATCAAGCTCTATCAACATTGGCTGTTCCAAAAATATATCTCGAGATCGAAGGCATAGTTGGCGAATCTGCGTTTCTGGCAACTGGACCTGTATGTGTCAAATAGAACTTAATTGGATGGAATCTCATGTGATGCATAGTCACATATGTGTATTGGGTTGAATCAATGCCAAACATATGCAGTACTTTTGGAAAATAAATGCTAATTTTGTCCGTTTCACACTTAATGCTCTACCTGTACCAATGACATTGTTTACTTCCCCAGTTCTCTTGGAGACAAGAGATCATACCAACATCACACATTTGCCATTTATGCTTTCTTCAGTCTTCACATAATTATATATTCACAAAATCCAAGAAAGTGGTAAAAGAAAAGAATTTGCTTGCCTGCTTGCCGGGTGTCTCCCTAACAGAGAGCAGCAATTTAATCACAGCATCCACATCTATTTCCACGTGATTCGACATGTCTCGCGATATCAAGAGAGGCTCTTTTCGTTGTGACAGTTAAATCAATTCACCACATTTCACTATGAAGGTCTCAAACAGGTTTAAATTCGCACCTTGCTAACACACTTATTATCCTAGATATTCCCCAATAACCAAGAAGTATCCAGGTCGATAACGAGTGGCTGTATATACTACTCGTAACACGTCTCGATGATCTGTTATGAACGAACAGCGAATCAGCTAATGCCTTCTTTCCTCTATCATAAGATTAGCGCACGTTCGGTTTACCAGCTCCTATTGCCGTACTGGTATGATTAAAACCATACGCCCTGTCAGCATTTCGAATGTAAACCATATAAACGGGATCACTATAAGTGCCACGCACAAGTTAGGTGACCAATTAGAAGTCGTCTGTCAGCGACCAAGACGGCATCTGTGGCTTCTTCTCCTAGTTGCGATCTCAAAACCTCGCGCACAGTTCCTTCTTATTTACAAACACGCATCGATTTTTCCCTCTCGCTGATTCGCACTTAGCAAATTTATGAACGAGAAGAAGCCATAGGTGGTCACATGATCACGTTGCGTAGTAACGTCAAACTGTCAAGGCTGCAGAAGTCATTATGATTCCGGAGGATACACGTTATGACATCTTCAGGATTGCTCGGAAAAATACTGCTTCTTTACAGCAACAAATAGCTTATAGCTTTGCTAAGAGGGCTCACCGAATCCTTCGCCCAAGAATATATGTGAATACGTCTACTGTGCACAACATGATGGTATGCATAGGGTCTCTTATAATCACTTAGATCTATATACTTCATTCGGAGGCGTGGTCACCTCGACCAAACCGAAGACTCCATATCTTTAATATCAGCAGCCAGACGCCAAGACGTTGGATCAAGTCCCAGGTGCTTTGTTGATAGCATGGTAGTGTCATCTGATGACGTTCGTTTGTTTAACTCATCTGCATACTCACTGCAGCTGAATGGTGTGAGTCCTCTTTCCGTAGCTATAAGCTCTTTCAAAGTATCACAGAGCTTGTGCAGCACAATCCATTTGTGACTCATAGACTCTTACCGAGTTGCTTTGTGGTTATAAAAACTGGTCTGCATTTTAAATGACCCAATCAGGTGCTTAGCATGCATTTAAAGCAATGAGCTATTCTGTTTGGCATCTCCAAGAGTCTATAGTAAAATATTATACTAATTAACTGCACCTGTGGCAGACCAGCAGAGGAAAAAACTTATGCAGGTCTTCATTTCACGCCACAACATGTCTACTTTGCAAAATAACTTACGAAACACCATGTATTGATTTCTATGTAGAATAGAAAGTTTGATTTACAACTATGATAAAGTAACAAAAACATATCCAAATCCAAATGTGAAAACCTCTTTTATTCTAAACTTTGGACTAATGTAACTGAGAAATATTAGTACCAAAACAATATTTCACTCAGTTCGACAACAAGAATATTCAAATGATATGTCCAAATCGAAGTAGACAAAGAGGATCCACAAAGACATGGATCACACCACTTGATCAAATGTGACGTATCTGAACTCTTCACGATAACGAATGAAAGGAAGGCAGTGAAAGGAGCAGTACAAAACTGTGTTACAGTCTACCACAAATGTCCAGTTTGTCTATTCGTTAATTAAAATAAATTAAACAACAAAAGCATACATAACAAATGTATATACTAGTGCACTGAGCCAAGAAGAAAATTCAAAATCAACGTAGAATACATCAATAAAGAAAGCTGCATAATGACAACTATTGTGAGTTACATAGATAATAACAGTGTCTGGTGTGGTAAAAACGATGCTTTACAAGGGTTGATTATTCATAATCCATCTGCATTCCTTCTGGGCCAGTCTGAGCTTCTCCTTGTGAATTCAAGTCATAATCAATTACTTGACCTTGCAGTGGTTGACCTGCTGGGCCACTTTCCTCATTCGTGACCCCATATTGTATCCGTGTCGCTGAATGTGCACCCCCACGCCCCCCTCGATGCTGGTAACCCCTGAAACAAACAACTGATGCTGATTATGATGCATTAACAGGCGAGGGATATGACAAAATACGACTAGATTTCTGTGAGCAAGATATATCTGTCACTGACCCCCTGCCTCTGTATACTGGCCCACTTGTATGACCTCCACCTCTACTTGTGCTGTACACTGTCTGGAAACAAATCAACTATAGTCAATATACACAACAAATGCATTCTACAGCAGGCTTAACACACTTATTTCATAACAGAGAAACAAATCATTCACTCACTGGCTGCATGCTTGTTTGAGTGTGTGAGAACCTGCAACCTTCGCCAAATCGACAGCCCTGACTGGTTCTGTTGACATGACAGAAAGACAAGGGAACTAGACAGGCAACAGAATACTCTCATGGTTTAACACAGCATTGCAGTAAGCCTAGGTGGACCAATAAACAAGGTTCATAAAATTCAAGCCTGGAAAAGATTTTCCAGGAGCGTGGAATGGATTTCCAAGGACCTTTCCATATCACCATCCAAAAGAACCATATACCACACAAATCTTCATTTTATTAATTAGGGATTCTTGACTTTCTCAATTTCGATATTAACATTTCCATACACATTGCTCTATAAATCACAAAATGTATCCCGAAACACATTGTGTCACACTACTAAGCAGATGTCAAAACGCTGCACCAGCACCAGTTTTTAGAGAGAGTAGGCAACTACCATGACTACACATATTGGTATGATGAAAACATCTAATAGAAGACAGGAGAGTAGAACTGAGGTAGCTACCCATAGAATCGGCAAGGTGGCTTTTCATGAGACTGTGTATGCATGAAACCACATGCTCCTCCCCTCATGCACCCACGTGGGCTGTTGAAGAACTTACACACAGTCTGAAACAATGAACACTCATCATTACCGCCCATCATATACAACACATACAAGTATCAAGTTGCTCCGTCACAACATGTTGCTCTGTCACAGCAGTTGTTGCTTTTTCATTTTTTTTTACTTTTCATTAATCATTGCTCATGATTAAAGTGCATACCAACTGATGTAGCTTCTTCAGGGCTTTTAAGAATGTCTTAAAGGATGGGCTGTAAGTATTTTACTATTTAACCATCAAACGATCACAAAGAGAAAGTATCAAGGCTGTCACCCTTAGCTAGTGGTGGACACTTAGAGCTCTCAGCTAGTGGCAGACACTTAGAGCTCTCCACATTCCATCTATGTTATTGATTAGCATTGATGTAAGTACAGAATATCTGATCGATTTGGATGTTGAAGTAAAGTAAGCCTGCTCAGAGCTGATCATTCTCCGACGCCATTGTCGTAGGTTGATACCAGTGGTGCATCACTAATGTCGTAGGTTGATACCCGTGGTGCATTACTAATGTCGTATGTTGATACTCATGGTGCATTACTTATGTCGTAGCTTGATACCCATGTTGCATCATTACTGTCGTAGCTTGATACCTATTGTGCATCACTAATGTGTACCCAGACTCATCTATTATTCTGATTGCAAGAAACAAAGATGAACAGCTCTCAAAAAACCCGATTGGACACGCAGATTGACAAACATGTCCATGAATATTTAGACACCTCAGATTTAGCTCTTACAACATAATGCAGGTTCTTAGCCAGTTACTGCTAATCGGTTCACCTACACACGCCAAATGGTCAGAATAGCGTTTATTACTGCATCAGTTTATTTTGAAAAAGTTACAAATATGTGTCTTACTGAGTCTAGTCTCACTTAGACAGTCACAACATGAACCTGCTGAAGCACGCAGAAGGTTGTCATGGCACCCACACAATGGCGTATGGAGATTTCTCGGGGAATATAAATGGTTGGTGCATCGTAGGCCTAGCCGCCTACTGACGCAAGATTGGACCAATCAAATTGTTGTAAAACCTGTTGTGGGTGGGGCAGTCACTTCTTTCCAAAGCCAAGTGAATGGGGTGAATTTGTAAGAACATCAGCGAGTTATTCGGTTTTGTAGCAGGAAACCTCAGATTTGACAGCTTTTAAATATTGATTTCCATATTGATTTCCATTCACTTGGATCTGATGAATATTAGTTTCTGTCAACCATATAAAATGCAACACAACATTTAGTGATTTGATAAATGGTGACTTTCCACCATTTTCTTGTTATATTTTTGGTTTGTGCCAGAATTCTATGGTAAGGGATAACAGCCACTTTTCATGTCTCATATTTAGAATATCATGGTGAAATTATACCACAACAATTGTATGATCTAGAGGATAGGTCAGTAATCCCAAAAAATATTGAGGATTCAAATTTCATGGAAATGTCAAAATTGACAGGATAACAGCCACTTTCACTTTTCCAGATATCTGTCTGAAATTGCTAAACAATGCTTATCTATTGCAACCAGACACCTGCCAAGACAAATAAAATTCCCCTAGTCCAGACTAGGGCAGTACAACTTATTTGTCACACCCTTTATAAGATCGTTGAAATATATATATACACAACATCAGGTACAGTGAGAGATATATGGTACGGTTAAGTCAATGATGGTTTAAAGTCAGAGATCACTCACGTCTTCACGCAATAATATATCTTATATATAAATGCCAGTTAGAGCAAGTTGAAAAAAATTGGAAATAACATCGAGTCACAAGCGCGGCCTGCCTGCAGCAACGGTCGTCTGACACCCCTACTAATAGCATAGGCTCGTATAAGAATTAGGTATGTGACCAAAAAAAATAACTATATTAGAATTGAATTGAATTTTTTTATTCTGATAGAGCTTAATAAAAGAAACAAAATGACACCAAGATTGTCAAAATATGTTAAGAAATAAGAAAGTTATGTCGATTTTAGTCCTCTGTTTTGCATTGACTAGGCCAAAATAGTGTGATCCGGGAAATGAATTAGCCATAACTTTCCAGTTTTTCAAGATAATTCAATGAAATTTTCAGGACATTGAGAATAAGATCTCTGCTATAATATACATGATCTTATTCAACAAAATATAAGTTTACATATCTTTATTAGTTAAAAATTTATTAGCTAATAAAGGGGCGGAAATTTTATCAATACCAGTCTGGTGATCAGAGATGTGAGAATATATCAAGTGCCTTGCAATCAAGAAATTCAAAAAGGGTTATTGAAAAGTAAACTCCTAGAGTTGGCATATGTATGATCAGCTATGTACAGCAACATTATCCCAGAAATAAATATTCAGCAATATACAGTCAGGTGAGTAGTCTATACAACATTTTTCAATCAGAAATAATTAGTTCTCCCAGTAATAAATCAGTGGCTGCAGAATAAACAGAAACATCAGTATCCTGTGTATCATTGTATTCTTGGTCTTCAGTCCAGTATGCAGTTTTGTACAATTTTCCGTAATGACGCATTGCTGGATGTACATGGGGACATTCCTATAAGTATAACTCAAGTTTCCTGCCACCAATATTGATGAAACTTGGCCAGTTATTAGATGAGATTTAGTTTAAAATGTCTATTAACTTTAGGATGATGTCTATGTGTGAGAAAGAAGGTTTTGATACGATGGAACTTAACAAAAATTTATAATCGCGCGTTCTCTGTATTGACGCATTGCTGGATGTACATGGGGACATTACTATAAGCATAACTCAAGTTGCCTGCCACCAATATTGATGAAACTTGGCCAGTTAGTAGATGAAATGTTGTTTTAAATGTCTATTAACTTTAGGATGATGTCTATGCGTGAGAAAGTAGGTTTTGGAGCGTCGGAACTTATCGACAATTTATAAATCACGCTATCTCCGCAATGATGTGACGGAATCAAAAAAATCGAAAACGAGGGAAAAATAGGGATTTCCATCTACGTCATAGAAGGATTCCCTGTGGAAATCTCAACAACAACTAAACCTTAGCCAGGATATCATTGATCGCCCTGCGCGGGATAAGCGAGACACCCAAGATGCGGCCTGCAGACATCGGCCCACGCCTATCGCTGGGGATTGCCGCATACCTATAGGAGTAGCCCTGGTCGGACGCCGATGTAGTATAAGATTAAGAGTTCAAATATAGCTCAAACTTGCAAGTTGGAATCGCAAACGGACCGGCTGCAATCTTTGCTTCCGCCGTCTTGGTCTTCCATGACTCAAGAGGGGATCCTATGCCACTGTAACAAAGTACCGATGCTACTCGCAGACAAAATATCCTAAACACTGTTCCGATCGGCGATGCTCCGGAGTCGGGAGCTGCCCGTGCCCGTGGGGCCGCGGCTGTTCGTACTCGTACAGATCGAGGTTTGACACACATCAGATCCCATGGCAATACGGAAATAACATTGACATGAAAAAAAAAAAGGTTTGATAATTGACGCGGATATAAAGAGAACATGTCTACCACCAAGTCAGTACAACCAAGTTACCTGTCCCCTTGCGCTGGCCAAATCATCCATGTTTGCAACGATCACTCCTGATATCGCTCGTTTAACTTGCCGCTAGATGGCGATTTGATATCCGTCGAAAATGATTTTGAGTTGCAACTAAACGATTAAAGTTTGGCGCCAAGAGGAATTAAGACAGTTGTCGAAAAGTAATGCAAATGAAGATAAATGTTCTGGTGTATCCGGAAGCAATCAATTATTCATCAATAAGTTGAGTAGCTTCTAATGGATCAGTGACTACTCAAATTACGTTGAACACCACTTGTTATATCACTTTCATGTAGCTCTTTTGAACCAAGTGGAGTCTCGATCAACTGTTGGTCTGTTGCTGAGTGTTGGGCTATGTTCAGGTACTGTTGCCATCTGATCATGACAAGCCAGGCAGGACTGATTGAATATAATGAATTGTCAGCACAATGTTAATTCATACGGGTTCCCAACTTACGAATCAAGTTGTACAAGCTTTTTTAATGAATATGATATGAGGAATACTTTGTATTGTATGAGCTAATTTGTCATAAATAGTCTGTCTACTAACGTCCTAATACCGTACTCATTCTATTGGACGCCTAGTCCCTAATAGACTTGCACCCACACTCCTTTCAGGCCTGCCTCTCTTGGTTGGCCAGCCAGTCATATGTCATGCACTGTCTGCTATTTACTTTCCGCTTTCCAGGAACTCAGTTGGGAGTCTCAGCGTGCACACTGTCGATTGAGCTCACTTCCATGATTGTCTTGGTTATTTCGCAGGTGTTGCCTTACAAATGAGGAATTCAGAAAAGCCCATTTAACTTGCCTTGTGAAAGCTCTACTCTTAGTTACCCTTAGCAACGCACTGCGCGGCTAAGTGTCATTTGCACATTTCTTCTGGATGCGTCTGACACCCCAAAAATTGATCTCTTATCCCGGAGGGGTGCATTTGGCCTTAACTGGGATAGGGGTGTGCCACGTGACCTCAAAAACCAGTACCCGTTGAACAAGTTGAAAATTGCAAAAAGCATACCCCGTCGCACAAGATATTATGGGAATGTATAACCCGTCGTACAAGTTGAAAATGGCAAAAAGTATACCCCGTCGTACAACATATTATGCTAATGTATAACCTGTCGTACAAGGTGAAAATGGCAAAAATGTGTACCCCGTCGTACAAGGTATTATGCAAATGTATAACGTATAATCCGTCATATGACGTAGGCAGGATAAAAGTTGCGGATGAATCTCAAAATGTTATGAGCAGATTTCTGATTACATGCAGTAACAACTTTGCGCGCTTGCATGGTTGAGCCAAGGGATTTGTATTGGCAGGCCGGCCGCTATCTTCTTTGTATCCATAAACCATGAAGGGTTTATATACATCGAAGATATCGGTTAGCCGACCAATGCAAATCCCTGTGGGCTGAGCGTGGGATTCTCACGGCGTCACACAGGGACCATTCATTGCATTTGCATTGCCAACGATCGGTGAGAATTCCCGGGAGAAAATCTCGACATACTGCATGGGAAGAAAAAACTTACCCCGCTGTACAAAACGAAGCCCCCCAAAAACCCGTCGTACAGATTGAAGCAGAAAAACATACCCAGTCTTACAAGAATGAGGCGCAATTAAACACGTCTTACAAGTCGAGAGGCCGAAAAAAACATTCCCCGTCGCGCAGCACATGTATACTACCTCTATACACGCAAGAGCAAGTTGCTAAGCTCCCTGGTAAATTTACCACTTTAACAACAATTCATGTTGGTTCTTTACAATATAAACCATTAACACCTATCACAAACTAAGAGTTTCAAAGTTTCAGGTGGAAATCAGCATCTCAATAACCAAAACCCATCAATCAATTACTGTATTCTTCCAACAACTACTTAGCCACATCTCACAGGGCCATCAGAACATACAATGAACAATATCAAAGGAGCAAACCATTTTTATATTTCATAAAACAAACTAAGGTGTAACCTTACGAAGCGACAGAAATCAAAATTACAAATTTAAAGTACATGATTGCATAAACAGGGATAATGTATTACTTACACTTCATCCAAAGTTAACTATATGTTGTCCTTCTCAAACTCAAGTAACCATTCTTTAACAGAATTCATGGTACCACCACTGTAATTGCCAGTTTTCCCCGATGACAACACCACTCGGTGACATGGCACAAGCAGCATGACAGGGTTGTTTCTCATGGCTTGACCAACTGCACGTGACGCTTGACTGCTTGATCTGCTGAGCACTGCCAATTCTTTGTAGCTTACTGTAGCCCCATACGGAACTTTATAGGCAAGAGTGCGCAAAACCCTCACACGAAAATCCTCTGTGGTAAAATATGATACAGTTAAGTTTTGGTTTGCCAGGTGATTATAAGAGCAGCATCCTCATTAATTTGATTACGACTAAAATACCTACCAGGTTGAGAGGAAGACAGGCAACACATTGAGGGCAATGGCACATGAGAAACTGAACCACCTGTTGTGAAGTAGGACCTTAGCCAATCCATACATTGAGACGCTGGCTTGGATTCACAACCATCGTTGCTTGAATCTTGGTGCTTCAAATTCACAGTGCGACTGCATGGTGCAGTCCATTATGAATAAGTTGTGATTTGTACAGTTTAAACATGATTCATACACTGTGTGGTGTCTGGAATGCCATGCACCAAGATAACCGCCTTTCATAAAAGTGATGCATACATGACAAAGAATGTTTTACTGTTCATCTAAATACGCTGTCACCATACAAGAATTCAAGCCTTCAGTGAGAGATAATAACCAACCTTCTGTCTGGAATGAAATGCTCATCTGTTGAAGCAGACATTGACAGTGTGTGCACTCCCCGAGGACAGTAGGCTATATGAGATCTCCGATGGGAGATGTCACAGTGCAGTCCACCATGGTCTTGCATGAGTAACTTCTTCTTTGCTGTCTGGACTTCCCTGACATGGCTGCTTTCTGTCTAGACTTGCCTGACATGGCTACTTTGTGTACAGACTTCCCTGACATGGCTGCTCTCTGCAAACTCACAGCCAATTCTGAAAATCAGGTAGCTTAGTCTATGACCAGCAATGGCAAGGCAAAGAAATATGAACTTTGCCTCCCATAGAATCTGCACTGTCCATGGCTCTTGATACGTCATATCCTGTACCACAGTGTCATCAATCTTTTTAAAAACTATCAGTGGTGTGGCTGTGAAGTAAAATTTATTAATTTGTCCAAATACTCTGGGATAGTAAGTTGCATAATACGTTTATGAACATTACCATACCAAACTAATTTATGATCTCTCATTCAAGCACAAAATAATATATCCCACACCCCCATGGTAGATATTACAAATCATTACATTGTGCTAAGGTGGTCTGGTGCTGCCCCGCACAATGGCAATCAAATGGAACGACAATGTAATGACAGGGCCAGGTTGGGGTGGAGTGAAACAGGAAGGAGGTTGGACCAGACGATCATAAAAATGGTCCATAACCTGATAACAGGAGGTCCAAGTAGTATATATTTATATTACCGTCCGACCGGCGATAGGCAAGCTCTTTTCTAACAGCACATGGAGTATATTAACAGTAACAGTCTGACCCACTTGTAGCCCCGGTCGGACGGTAATATATACTGATATATACGTCAATAAGACGTCGTGAACGGCTAACCCACTTCCACAAGCAACTGCGACCAAACGTTTGATGTTTTGAAGCCCTGGGACATTAGGGGTGGGGCAACTGGCTCCATTTCGTTGTAGCGAATACATCATGGTTTTGCTGACCTTAGAGTGCTTTACTTGACCTAACTGGATATCACAGAATGTATTGTTTTATTAACTGATTAATACCACAACTGTACAAGCTCAGATTGATGTCTAGAGCATAAACTGCTCTCTTGACATATGAATATCTTAGCCGATCTTATCTTAATATCTTAATGCTTAGTGTGCCCCCTCACCCTTAGGCCATGTAAATACAAATATTGATGATACCCCATTGGACAGTTGCGGAAAAACTCCGCCTACCTCATCGCGTCGGATTATTTGTTGTTATACTGTGCTGTAACCTTCAAGCCTGGCTACGCTTCTGGAACTGTAGATTTCTCCCCCCGTCTGTGTGTGTGTGTGTGTGTGTGTGTGTGTGTGTGTGTGTGTGTGTGTACGTGGTGTGTGTGTGTGTGTGTAAAAAAAATGACAGATAGAGTGCAGTGAACTGGTGCTTGCTGGAAAGTCCGTTTGTATTTTCTCTTTTCAGATCAATATTTTTAATATATATTGATACATAGTCGTTTTTTTCTAATTTAAACAGTGAGCCCGAGTCTATTCCCATTCTCTAATGGCAATGTCCTTTTGTTTTACACAAGTTGCATGGTGTCTACACTGGCTGATTGGCGATAAATGATCATTGTTATGAACTTGGGATCATGGAAAGCACAGTACCATAACTAACTACTGCAGTTTCTCCGTTAGATCTGGGACAATTCCAGGGCAAACTCTAGTTGACTTTCAAACCTTTACCTCTCTGATTTTTATAGTGAATGACATAAAAGATAAACCACCCTTAAATACCTTGCCTTTCTCAATGACATAATAACATGATTTTAGACTAGCCGTGCACGACGTCTCATAAAAGACTTATTGACGTCGTGCGATGGTCGTAACCGCAACGCGGTGAACGATGCACGAGTTCCAATAGGAGCAATACTGATTTTTTCACCGGAAATGGGGGCATGCTATTCCAAAACACAAAGGCAATACACGACGCGGAACGTAGAGGTTAAAGCTGTGGTGAATATTCGTCGTTTTATGTTTGATACCGTTGTTATTTTGGAGGAATTGTTTAGGAATAGTGTTCAATAGACTATAAAGACTGCGCAACCTTTACTTGCGCCGTCGTGGACTGCAAGGCCGATGTTCGCAAGAAAACGATAACACACCCGTGGATGACAGTAAAGTTTCCATCAGTTGTATTGCTGACGTGACAACTATATAGACTGTGTAATTGCAATTGCCAGACATGGAAATAATCAAGGCGACAAGCCGTGCGACATGTCACTTCATCAGGCGGTAATGCTGGATTAGACTTTGCATTGGTATTGAAGTCAGCCGCTGCAAACATCATGGCTTTTTATCTCTCTACCACCAAACGACAACACCACATAAAACAAAACACAAAGTTAATATTGTACCAGCAAGTCTTCATAGGTATGTATACCTATTAATGAGATTTTTGACATATCTGTATTCAACTTTCTTAAGTTAAATTTTCTAATAATATAAATTAAGAATTACCCTGTGCACTCACATCCATACTAATTCTACGAGCTCAGTTTTCTTATAACTCGAGCAAGGAATTCCCCTATATTTGAGGAAAGTTTTCAGCTGGGGTACTTTCCATTAAGAAAGAGACAATGATGACATGGTGTAGCAACAGTCACGCACGTTAACTTTGAAATGATATCGGTGAATACTGATGTTCTTGCAGAGTACTTTCCAGACGAGTGGAGATGAATGTAGATGGCAACATTTTGGATCACTATTTTATGATAATCTCTGTGTTTGAGAACTGCTTCAAATGTGCTCATTGCGATGTGACAGCGTTCAGATGAACTTGACGCTTGACACCTTTGGCGACGTCTTTGATGTTCTTTACAGCTATAGAAACACGCAACAAGAATGCGCGCAACAACACAGGAACTTAAAACAGCAACTGGTTAAGCGCGAACAAAGCGCTGACAGCTTGACAGGCAGAGAAACATGCCCCCAATTCCGGTAAAAATCGCTCCTAGCAGCCGCGACGGGAACCCAACTATGTGAAGGTTCCTATTCTACACAATAATTACACTAATGTACATATGAAGAATAAATTATCACATACATGAATGTTTATGAACATGTTGCGTTAGTTTACATGTGAGATTTCGTCGAAGGCGATAATCCTGCCAGACAAATTTTGAAGTTCATGTGTCATTTTATCAATGATTATCTTTTGGCAATACCTACCTTAGAGGGGGATATGTATTCAATGATATCGCATTGACAATTAAAAAAAGATAACTCTTATGGATACCCACAGCCCGGAGGGGGCACTTTTCCTTGTCCCGAGTAGGGGTGTGCCCCGGGCCCTCAAAAACCCGTACCCGTCGTACAAAGTGAAAATGGCAAAAGCATACCCTGTCATACAAATTTAAGGCCCAACAAAACCCACATACAAGCCGTGAGGCCGAAAAAACATACCCCATCGCACAGCACATGTATACTACCTCTATACACTTAAGTGGCCTCCCGGATCCGCAGCCTCATGGCGAGTGAAACTGTGTAATGTGACGTCATATTTCCAAGACTGGGGTTGTCAGTGGATTACCAAAATAGTGTTGGTCAAACGATATTCATCTCTATTCTAGACATATATAGATATGTAAGTACACAACATTGACGAGAAGCTATGGGCACTAAAAATAAAACACTCGCCGTACGATGTACAGCGCCTTGCGTAGGCCGGTATTTATTTATATCACTGTCCGCCCGGGGGTAGATTTGTACCTACAAACAGCCTCTATGTCTGCAGTAGAGGCCTATCTCATGGCTATCCATAGTCATACCGTTGGCATTTTTCAACTCAATTGTTGTTCTTCTTTTTTGCTGCAGTTGTAGGAAAGCTTAGCAGAATATCCTCCACAAATGTGTCTACTCAAGTCTTTGTGAAAGGAAACAATTTTGTCATCACATCCTTTTTTTATCCAAAACAAAAATGGTGATAGGATCAGCGTATATGTTTGCATTATGTTTTGAGTTAATTGTGCAGATAATGAAGCTTGATGACGATCTGTATTTTTCAATGAACAATGTTTAAGAATAACCAGATATGGTTCATCTTTGGATTTGTTTCACTATAAAAGTCAGTGAGGTTAATCTTTGATTGTCAACCACATTTGTACTTATTGCCTGACACATGACAGTGAATGATAGTGTAGGCTATTTGTACGGAAATATTTAAAAAAAAGGCTTCAGCTTATTAATTTTCGTTGATTGTCCAGTCTCGTTTTAGGATGATCCCCCCAGTCTGAAAAGGTCACATAAGATTACCCATCTACTACCTGGCAACAAAATTGTTTTGAAGGTAGTTTGATTAAAGTTGGTATAAGACATGACAGACTTATAGTACTTAACCACATGAATGTTAGTTGTAAATCATTATTTGCTCTATAACTACCACTCTATCGAAGTGTATATTTCCGCTTGGGTTACAAAATGTAGGCCTCATCAAATCTTCACTTATTAAAGTTGTGGGCATCATTGCACAAAAATTAGATGATCTGTTTTCAGAGACCACAGCGCTGTTGAGCGACTAAAAGTCAGAAAACTTTGCTAGGCAACCGATTTACAATCTCTTTAATGGTGGTTTATTACATTCTAAACCTGTACATCATTATTTGGGTACCAGCTCACTTCCATGTTTGTGTTGTTGTTTTGCACGCGTCACCTTAAAAATAAATTCAAAGAAGCCCATTTTGCAAGCTTCGTGAAAGTGCTACTCTTAGTTAGCCTAAGCTACGCATCTTTATTCCCACATATCCTCCAATATCATTCATTCAATGACCTACCTTCTTAAGGTAGAATGTACTGTACTGTAGTAAAAAGTTCACTATACATTCCCTGAAAGCCTAATACATCTTTTGTTTCCAAGTTATCAATGTGTAATTACTTGATAGGAACACCACACAATCTCACTTTGTGTCATGGTTCCTGTCTCAGTGAAGTGACCCCTGGGTCTCCCTGCATGTAGCATTTCATTCAGTGTATGTCTTCAAATATGCTTGCTGTATATTGAGCCGTATCAAGAACCACATTACTAGATATGAGCTGCCTCAACGCAACCAACCTATCGGTCTTTATCCAACTTCCCATTTTTCAGGATGGATTTAGACCAGGACTTTTATGTGGAGGCTGTTGCCAACCGCTGCCACGATTCACCTCAGGCTGAAGCCCTGTTCCCCTGCATCGGTCGAGGGAGGAAGAGGCCGCTTGACCTACGCTGTCTCGTCCTGCCCAAGGCTGTCCTTGAAACCCTTCCTCCTCTCAGTGTAGGTATACTGCCCTGTATGTTTGGCTGGCTGATGTTTGATGTGTTGTGGTGTTTAATATAGTGTTTGATGTGTTATTGTGATGTTCGATATAGTGTTTGATGTGTTTATGTGGTGTTTGATATAGTGTTTGATGTATTATTGTGGTGTTTGATATAGTGTTTGATGTGTTTATGTGGTGTTTGATATAGTGTTTGTGATATTGTGGTGTTCAATATAGTGGTTGATGTTAATGTGGTGTTCGATATAGTGTTTGATGTATTATTGTGGTGTTTGATATAGTGTTTGATGTGTTTATGTGGTGTTTGATATAGTGTTTGTGATATTGTGGTGTTCGATATAGTGGTTGATATGTTATTGTGGTGTTTGATATAGTGTTTGATGTGTTTATGTGGTGTTTGATATAGTGTTTGATGTGTTTATGTGGTGTTTGATATAGTGTTTGATGTGTTTATATGGTGTTTGATATAGTGTTTGATGTGTTTATGTGGTTGATATAGTGTTTGATGTGTTTATGTGGTTGATATAGTGTTTGATGTATTATTGTGGTGTTTGTAATAGTGTTTGATGTGTTTATGTGGTGTTTGATATAGTGTTTGATGTGTTTATGTGGTGTTTGATATAGTGTTTGATGTATTTATGTGGTTGATATAGTGTTTGATGTATTATTGTGGTGTTTGATATAGTGGTTGATGTGTTTATATAGTGTTTGATTCTGGTGCATCATTGCCATGTTTGATCCTTTACAGACTATGTTCTTGTTGCAGGATAGCAGTTTCTCTTCCCAGTCTAAGCGCATAGGAAAAGGAAGAGCCCAGTTGCTGAGGGAACATGCCAGTAAGGTGACCAACTGCAGCTCATGGTTGCACAAGGTTCTTAACACATGATTCAGACCCTGAACATTGACATAAAGCTATGTGACAATTACATAAAGCTATATGACATTAATGGTACATTTAGCTATATGACATTAATGGTACATAAGCTATGTGATAATGATGATACAAAAGCTATGTGACAATTATGGCACAAGCTAAGTGACGATAATGGTACATTAAACTATGTGACAATAATGGTACATAAGCTATGTGACAATAATCGTACATAAGCTATGTTACAACCATGGTACATAAGCTATTTGACAATAATGATACACAAGCTATGTGACAATAACAGTACATTTAGCTATATGACGATAATGGTACATTTAGCTATGTGAAAAAATGTTGAAGATTTCTCGTCGGCTGCCTGCTTTCGGTACGTTGTCAATGAAGTGGATATGAAATCGCAAGATTGATCTCGGCCAAGTTGTGGTGGCTCCGGAAATTCCTGCCTAATTTGAGTGACTGGTGGATCAAAGAATATGATTTAAACTGCTGATGTGGGTGAGTGCCTCTGTGTGAAGGTGGTATTCAGGGGAATGCTGTATGTTATAAGTCTTCTAAGAAGGATGAGCACGTGGTCCCTCTCGAGTACGCCCAGCCAGATGTTCTTGATGATCCTACTGTGCTGAGTCAAGTTGTAAGGAGGGCATCAAGCATGCGACCATCGGAGCGACCGGGTCTTCTTGCTGACTCCACTCACTCAGCCCATTATCAACGTAAACTCCATTATGATCTTGTGTCAGACTTCCCCCCTCTGACCAACTCACCGTCTTCTTGTAGCAGTGAACATCAAGTCACAGTGAAAAGTGGATATAAGCCATGTGCTCAATCTCAGGAATCGCCAAGAGGGCACTGCCTCACTGCACCAGAGAGTCCGTCTGAATCTGCTGAGGAAGTTCATCGTGGAAGAACTGATGTTGAAACAGAAGAGAGTCAAACGCTAGCTCCTTCATCAGCCTACTGTCTCAGTGACTCTCCCTTCTCGTCAATGGGTGTGTTAGGAGCACCTGCTCAGGTAGATGCCTTGTTTGAGAAACCTGCATCGTCAATTGGTGTATTAGGGGCACCTGCTCAGGTAGACTCCTTCATTGAGAAACCTGCCCAATCAGAACAACAGGGTGGATCCAGCAATGTGAGCACAATCGAATCTTTACCTGTTGAGTTAGTGACCGTTATCATCCAAGGTTTACCTGATGAAGAAACGACAAGAGACATGTTAAGTGCGTATGGTGACGTAACTGACTTTCAGCATTTTGCGCCGACGGGGGAGGACTCTATCATCCAGCTGAGGTTGGTATCAGGCACTAGGGATACTCTGTATTTACCTGTCATCTATGCTTGGGTTAGTTGTCCATATACGGTATGTATTATGAGTAAGATAAGCTTGTTCATGTTGGGTGTCAGTTTGGAGCGAGAGAAAGCAGAGTTCCTTTGCAGTAACCTCAACGGCTCCGATCTCTTCGAAGGTAACTGTCTATATTTTGCTGATCATTTTCACAACGTTTTATTAGAAAGCAAACTTTAATAGATTTTAAATTCAGTCAAAATTTTTCAACTTGACAGGATGAATTTAGATTCTCCTTTCAAAGTTCATCACTTTGAAATAAATGCTTTCAAAGGTACATTTCATGATAAACCACTATTTAATACATACACTATGTGTACAATATGTATTGCTGTTTAAGCGAATTTCTTTCTTTAATGGGTATGACGATACATACAAGTAGCTATGACATCCTGTAAGGTCACAACCCATGATGGCAACATTTGCTCAAGCACCATTTTTTTAGGAAATAAGCTACTGGAATCCTACAGAATCAGTCCGACAAACTTGACAAGATGTTGCCATTTACCTTCAAAAGGATATAAATTGTAGACGAAACTTACATTGATAGGGACCACTGTGTTGGTTTCAGACCGCATCATAACAGTCTCTATACTGGAATGAACAGCAATCATCTGCTTGAATCGGCCAGCATTATCATTTTAGGTGCGACAAAAAAACCCTGATCCACTTCTCATTACCCATTCAGTGTTTTGCTATTTTGGTTTAAATCTATGGATAATTATCTATTTCTACCCAATATATCATTGGTGAAATATTGTGTTACAATAACTTGATCAATCCCAATTGTTTCTATAAATAGAACAATCATCTGCTTGCAAGACTGTTATAAAAGTGATGCCGTTTTTCATGAATTTTTTGTGTTATTTGATGCAAAAGGTTTCTAATTTTGAAATCTTCAGGTAAGATGACAAGTTTGCAAAGATTTGTGCCTCTACAAATAGTTATTAGAAATAAGATAAGAAGATAAGAATTAAAGCACTATTTATTCTTAAGTAGCTGTCAAGCATTGATCACCATCACAGAACTACAGATGTGCTGAGTCACTGCGCTACAATCACATCACTGAACTACAGATGTGCTGAGTCACTGCGCTACAATCACATCACAGAACTACAGATGTGCTGACTCACTGCACTACAATCACATCACTGAACTACAGATGTGCCAAGTCACTCTGCTACAATCACATCACAGATCTACAGGTGTGTCCATAATACCTCTCAACAACAAGTTTCCACAGGTATAAATGACCACAATTCACATCAATGACGCATCATAACATTACAAATTCAGCCAATCAGAGGAGCTCATTAAATTGGCAAATCACAGGATAGATCCTATATGGCAAATCATCAAATTTCTATGTGATGTCAAATGGAGTATGAAGCTGACACCTTTATCACAAACACTGATTGCATTCTTGGTACAAATGTTCGCACAATAAACCTTGCCATTTAGTCCTATTTCTACAAAACACTACCTGGAAAAAATATAGGCATAGCACCAGTGTTGGCTGTGAACACCTATTGCGTCATGCATTATAGTTGTTGGCCGCGAGTGAACAATTGGTATAGTGAACAGGTCGTCCCATAGCAAACCCATATCCAGACTCAAACCAAGCGGTTCTTTGACTGATGGCATCTGCTGGCATTCATACTGGGTATAAAACCGCTTCTCAAGTCACTATTTTGAGTGAAGAAATGATATGTTGTCAGTAACTTAAACAATGGTAGCGGGTGCTTGTATTTACCATTACTGTACTACTTGGAGAGGCATTCCCCACGAGAATCCCACTAATTTAGAAAGGTTTGAGTCAAACTTTGAGATTATTAGCGTTTTAGTTGGTTTACACTTATGGGTAAGAGGTCTACGAGTTGTGTTTTGAGGACACATCAATGGTGATGCAAACGGTTGTCTCCCATCAACTCTCACCTAAAACATAATAACACATTTGACTGCTATCAACATTGCCACCAGAAATATGCATCCTGTCTCAGCCAACCATTCACAAATGGAAAAACACGGGAACCATTCCACACAATGGAATCAAACGCCATCACCGCCAGCCTCACACTTGATGCCTGGCACAATACAACCGCCCCCACCCCACCCAAATATACCACATAGACAGCTAAACAAATAGAATATAAGCCAACATGAAACAACCCTCTCTAGCAACGATGCACCAAACCAATACATACACCCACACATTTGAAAAGAGCATATTGCAATTGAGAGGAATATGTTGGGAATCCTATTCTCCACTTGGGGGCTATTCAATTGTCTATGTTTTTTTTAAAGAATTTAAGGGTTCATCATATCATGTTATCTTAATACAAGACAAATTAAATGTGCCATAAGCCAATATAAAAAAACACAATATATTTAACTTTTGAGCATAATTCAGTTGAAAATACCTTATTGATAGAGGTCAACACAAGGTCAACTAAGCACTTTGTGGCCATGTTATGTCTTATCTAGTGAGTCAGGCGAAATCACCAGAGATAAAGAGTCACTAAAATAACCAGTACACAATGGAATAAACAATAAATTAATAAAAAAAATATAAATTTAAAAATCAAAATTCAATCAATGATACCGGTAACAATATACATTAAAATCCAGCAGTATATTAAATTTGGCAATGAATAGTAGGTTTCTAGGTGAAATGAAATAGAGATTGCTTAAAAGTACTATACTACTATGTCATTATTAGTCATGGTGACTGACGGCTGCACGTCGCTCGTAGTGGTCTGATGTGGGCACCAGTTGACAAAAACAGGCTCAGGAATAATTCTGGACAATTGCTACATTGAGTACTTTTCCAACAAATACAGATGTTTTGAGCTACTCAAAATATTGAGGACATATAATGGGCTGGTAAAATTAGCAACCACTCTTAGAAATTCATAGATCTAACAGCCCAGCCAAAAGCCATCATGGACAAACTAACAACGTCATCATGTAATGAAACACCTTAACCCTAGAACCTGTTAACGTAATATTGTATGCAGTCAATACACACAAACAACCCATTTGACTAGTGATTGGGATGTCAACCTAGTCTTCAACTATATATTTGTCTTACAAACATACTGCCAACAAAAACAGATCACCCTCAGTCTCATACTGCCAACAAGAACAGATCACCCTTAGTCTCATACTGCCAACAAGAATAGATCACCCTCAGTATCATACTGCCAACAAGAACAGATCACCCTCAGTCTCATACTGCCAACAAGAACAGATCACCCTCAGTCTCATACTGCCAACAAGAACAGCTTGTATGTTGTCTCTGTATCAGGCAATAAATATAAATCAGGACTTCCCCAATCCAAAAAAAAGAAAGTCATTTGAAATTACAAAACAATCCACAAAAAACAAACATGGCACATGATTTTCAACAATAACAAAAGCCATAAATCATGACTTCTATTGATCAATATATTTGTTGTGACATCTGAAAACTTGGCATATGGGGATTGTCCTTTTAAGAACTACTTCATCAAGCCATGAAATAACATGGACATATCCTTACATTTAATCATGGCTATTCAGACAATGGTAGTCACTTACATCCTTAATTCAGTAGATTACTGACAATGTTTACCAGAGGCACTCTACATGGATCCACAATCACATGTCAAACTAATCTAATCAGGTAAACCCTACCCTATCAACCTATATACTGGAATATAATTTGATATCATGAATGTTAAGTGGAAGCAACTGTTGTTATATAAATTCAAGAGTTGAAGAGAGAGAAAAATTAATCATTCTAAAACAAAATAAACCTCAGTACATAAGCAGGGAAGAAGAGTCAAATTAATCTCAGGATTTATGGACATTTTTTGATGGACCTGTATACTAGGAGAACACCGTCATACGGCCTGGTATTGGGACAGAAATAGCCTGTCAACAAACATCCTATGTAGACTGTGAGGGGTATTTTAAAGACTATATTCAATACAATAGAATACAGGTGTAAAATAAATGTTCTAATGACTATAAAATATTCTACTATTCTGATAATATAGGCCTATATATGCCAGCCCATATAGATTTGTTTCCACTCATGAATAAATGCCCGTTATGTCTTTCAAATAGCTCTGTGCTCACTTCAAATGCATGACAAATATATTTATATCATTATTGCACTTAAAATATTTCACTGACTTACTTCAGCATTGACAAAGCTTATACAATAAATACATATATCGTTAATAAATAAATTGTTCAGAAAAGGGATAGGTATCAAACCTTGTTCATCAAGAAAAATACGGAACTTAATCAAACTCTGGCTTAAAATGGATGTAGTTTATGAGTTTAGTTGGTAGGGGCAAGTCTGGCAAGTCTTGAAGAGAGAAGTTCTGCAGAATGACAACACGACACATATTCTGCAGATTGAGGAGGAGGGGAAGCTTGTAGACCTGGACAAAATGCTGACTAGGCAAATCTGGATAATTCATCATGAGTGCCATGCGGTTGCCACACCATGAGAAAACCGGGGTGTAATTAATAGGGCAGTTGTGTCGGGTGCAGGTGTAACGATGGTACTGAATGCAATGGAGAGTTGACGTGGTCTCGCCATGGAAAACATAAATACTGCAGGAAATCGGCTGATAGTGTCGAGTTTTCTTCTCTCGACAAAAACATGTAGTGTCCAAAATGGAAGCAATGATTAAAGTACCGTCTTTGGTGTAACAGAGGTCTTTCATGTATGGGTAGAGTGCAGTTCTAGTGTCACTCACACGAGGATTTGTCTTCACGACTTGCCAACCTTTCATAGGATCAACTGCAACAAGACTCAAACTGTTTGTTTGACCGGGTTCAAAGTTGGTGACAGCAAGCCTCGACCATTTAAAGCGAGGGTCAAAACTGAAGTGGCATGAATTGAAATGCAATGCTACCCGAGTTAACAGCTGCTTTGACCGTAGGTCGTACAAGTGGAAGACATCATTGGTGGGGTTGGGTGCTACTGCTGCAGCCGCCTGCAGCTGTGTTGTCATGTCTGGTAACCGTACTAGACATCTGCTCTTGTCAGGGCTTATTTCTCCAGCTAGTACCTCATTGACAAATTCAACTTGTTGTTTACCAAACACACCTAAGAACTTATTGCTTCTTAAATCAAGCAAACCAAACTGTGAGTTGGTATTTCTAGAAAGGTGTAGGATAACTAAGCTTTCCCTGAAGCACAAGACACTTTTAACTCGAAAATGGTTGACTGATGACATTTGTGCTGGTATGTGATTATATTCAAAGTGTTCTGCCATTTTTGCAAACTTGCTCCTCTTCCTGAAACTGAAGATGGATGAGCCTTTGTTGATGTTGATGATGCCCTGACGACTCATACAGAAGGAGAAGCTGCATTCCTTGTGGAGCACACCGTCACAGGTCAGCACTGTTTCCGTGAAGCCACCAGCATCTGTAACCCCATCATCTGGTGTACAACAATGAACAGAATTCATAACTGGCAGTTATGGTCCAGACGTAAATGTTCATACCTGCATGGCCATCTTTCCATTTTTCATAACTACATTGGTGTAGTAGGGTCCATGCCATCATGTCAGAACCTTTACGACATGAGTTTGGGAAATCAGTGGAGCCACTGGCAAAGCTTGGGCAGCCGGAGCTACCAGAACTCTTACTTTCATCAGCACCCATCACAAAATCCTTGGTTCATTCTACCTGTATAAAAAAGGACTGATATCACACCAAATTCAAGAAAATCCAAGATAATGCATACTGCAACCACTCAGATTGAGGATAGGTTGTGCCATTTCAGACAGAAACCGAAATGTTGATTTGGCTGTGATAAAGCATCATTATTATAATAAATGCAAACTGTATCATTTTAATGACAGATCGGGATTCAGCAAACGGCAATGCTAGTTTCAACAAAATATATGCCAAACATTGTCAACAGCGTAATTTAGAATTAACTTCCTCATAAAACGATATGCCTTTTCTCATGCGCAAAAGTCTGTCATTTTCATTTTAAATGATAACTGATGGTCAATTAACGAAACCAATAACAATTCATAAGTCACCTGGTCATATTGCCATGATATGTCTTCTCCAAAATCATTCATAAATACAACTGCATGAATAAGTTTTTCGACCACACCGCGGTTCGTCTGGCCAGACTGGTGATAAATGCCCCCGATGTCGTCTCCCTCAGCTGCTGCTTGAGAGTTTGACAGATTGCCGGAAGTGACAATCTGATAATAAACTTTCCGCAGAGTTTTTGAAAACAAGAAATTCAGCAGCATCTTTATGTTGGTTTTATAATTTAAAATTTGATCTAAATGAGCAAATATTTCTCTGACATTGTTTGAGGGTGGTGAATTAACTGTTAAATGGATATAGACCCTACATAATTTTTTTTTCTGTGGACTTCTCATGGACTGGTCGACGGTCTGCGAACTGAATGTTGTGACCAACGGAGTATTTTAGCATTAAGGGTTATTTAAGATTATCCAAGTAAGTGAGTTGTTTTGCTTGTGCTGCCACATTAACTATATGGTATTTTTGTTGTCTTGTGCTTATCTGTTTTGCGATTGCCTCATCCACTGTCCTGCATATAATGTGAATTGTATAGTTCGTATATTATCGCTCGGTCACCGGGTGTCACCACTTGTCTGACATAGCTCGAACCAAGTACAGGAGACGCTGCTGCACTCTTAGTCTTACCACAATTCAGTTTAGGAATTGAACGGAATGATCTGTGTTCCCGTGTTTTATCTAGTTTTGTCTAATAAAATCAACTCACCAAACATTTGATCGGCGTGCGGTAGTTTCGTACACCGGCGTTTCGTACACAGGTCGTTTCGTACACAGGTCGTTTCGTACACCGATGGTTGTTTCGTACTCAGGACTGGGAGACGTTTCGTACACAGGTCGTTTCGTACACAGACACGAACACAGGTCGTTTCGTACACAAATGGGAATCGTTTCGATAATACGCAGACACGAACACTGAATACGAGGTGTCTGCTCATATGGCTGTTATTGTTATCTTTTTCGAATTATGACATTGTAGGTCATTTTTATGCATTAATCATGAGTTATCCAGATGTTACATCTTACCTGGCGAGGAAGGTCAACTCGGCCTTGAGTTAAGTCGGCCACAAATCAATTCAGCACAAATTAATGTGAAGACTAAAATAAATGATATGAAACAGCAGTAGTAATTATATAGTAGGAGATTTATTATAACAAACCTTTCAGATCTATCCTTTAGGGTTCACCGTATAAAATTGAATCAATTCCAGTTGAATGCAAAATTCATAGTACAGTAATATGAGCTTCACAAAGATCTAGCCATTCAAAACGTACATCGTTAGTTACGTTATGCAGAAAGCAAAAATAATGTGTTACTTATATATACTTATCTATACATATACACACATACCAGGGGCGTAGCCAGGCTTGAAGGAATGTTACGCATATACAGGGGAGAAATCTACAGCTCAAATTGATGTTACGCACGTGCGTAAGTGGGTATCACTGGCCACACCCCTGCACACACGCACAATCACATTAATATACGTAACCACACACCCATGTATACTTGCGCCAGGACCTACACGTTTAAATGTCCTCTCGGCTGTTTCTCCGTTATAAGGAACAACTTTTCTTACATTTGCGGTAATAAGAAAGACACGCTTAATACCTTTGATATTTTGTGTGCTTTCCTGACAAGAGGCAAAAGGCTAATGCGACCTGTTTTAAAACTCGTCTGACTTACAAAAGCATAGACACTCCACACTCCATGAGGCTCTCACGACTCACTGTAGGTCCCATCACAGTACCAACTCTCGCTTTCAGTTCTAGAATATATTACAAGCAAGAGCAACCTGTACAAGATCACAGCAACGTGACACATGGTGGGTTGTGAAGACGTTGAGTACATGATAACATAAGCGATTATATTGGCATAGATTTTAGAGTGATTTCTCTTTATCTCGGTTACCCCTGTTGCCACAGCCAACGATGGCACAGCCAACGATGGCACAACCAACGATGGAACATAAATTTTGTATTGTGAAATGACCCCTTTGATCAATGAAGAACCATAATGCGCCGGCACGTTCCCAGCTACCTCTCGTCAAAGCGCAGCGCGCTGGCGGTAGCTTGTACTCCAACAAGGCGGCACCGGACCGTGTGACGTCACATGGGAAGACACTGTGGTCCATTTGAAGATTTTGAGTCAATGTCGAGGTCTTATGCTTGTCACGTGACCTAGCATCCAGCCCCACCACGCACGGGTTGTTCTCTTGATTGCCTTCACAGCTGCAACAATTCCCCCCTCCTGCATCCCGCTAATTAATGTTTGAATCACAATACATTGCGTATCTTAAAAGTGTATATACTATTATGTTGTGTGATACTACATGCATCACATATTAATTGTATATAGAGGAAGGGGAAATACCTACTTCTGCATCACAGCCGTCCAATGTGCCCTGCCTGAACTGCCCAGAACACTCGTTAAAGTTTTTCTATGATTATGCAGTAGTCAATGAAAACTTTAAAATGCTGTTAATCAATGATGAGATGCAGTGTTGTGACATCATATTTGCTCATGCTAAGATTGCAAAATGTAAAACTGGTATAATGTGAACTTGTGGAAGAGTCGAAGTAGACAAAACGCACTGCGATTGTGTAATATAGCATGGTCATATTCAGTTGCCGTAGTATTTAACGGGGGAGGGATGTGTTTTAACCCGATTTTGGTTCCACTGAGACAAGGATGGAGCAGCGTGGTCTACTTGCTGTTTTGACTTTAAGCATTACATTCATCGTGGAGTTTGTAAGTCATGTTTTGCCACAGTTTGCAAAGTTGAAATACGGGCCACTTCCACTGTTCAATTGGGCACACTCTGATATCTCTTGGTATGTATAAAACGATGCCTGATCTTTTTGTCAGCGAAACAAAACCTGTGCGTATTTACGGAGGTGTCACGTTTTATCAGCGTTCGCTTGTGAATTGTGTGCGTCGTGTCTGACCGTTGTACAAACTGATAAAGTACTCGGCGCGTACTTAACAGTTTCTTTAACCAGTCCCTCGCAACCAACACGACATAATGTAGTGCTTTAATGTATTGCAACACACAAACTAGAAGCGCGGCTATCTATGAAGCATACATCAATGACACGGGCACCGTAACGTCCCCCGCTGCCAGCAATAAAGCGCGAGCGCTGTCTACAATGACGCGCGCTGATCGGAGTTCCTTATATAACATCCCGTTAAACTCGGACCATCAGTTTACTTTTCTCTGCTATGATGGAATCCTGTCATTTCAAAGGATGCAGTCAGACAGTGAGGCCTCGCCAAGAAGGTCTACTCTGTGATTACTGATATATGTCATATATGGAGACACAGAACATGCGACAGTGGTATCTCAAGATCTCAGTACAGAGCATGGATGAAAATGCAGAGGGATGGTTCAGTCATACCAGCGTGGCACTGCCTCGTATGCTTACGCAACCAGCCACAGGACGAAGACGAGCAGACTCCCAACCATTTTCTTTCTTTTTCAGTGGACGATAGCAATGATACCAGACAGCATAACTCACCCAATATGTCATCAATCAATCCTAGTGGTGATATACCTACAGTGGATCAGTCATTCACTGTGGACACGTCTCCTGGCAATTGTGGAGAGGTTGATTCAGACACAACCTGTTGCTGGCGATCAACCTGAAACCCAGCCACTACAATGGGAAGTTGTTGTCACTGGTACGAAACGAAGGAAACCAAGACTACACAACAATGACGGCTACACTTACACAGTGCGCAAAACAACAGACACGGCTACATATTGGTGGTGTAGTATTCCACAAAAAGAGAACAGATGCCCTGCAACCGTGATACAGCGTGGTATATGTTTCACTCCAGGCACAGCATCTCACAACCATCATGGTGATCCAGGAAGCTTGATGGCAACCAAGGTCAACGCTCAAGTGAAACAAAGGTGCATGGATGAAGTATTCACCTCAGCTAAGGCGATTACAGAGGAAGAAATGAGAGCCTACACGACACTTAGCCCTTCTGTTCACTGTCTTCCTCGACTAGACTATGTTGCAAGGAATGGAAACCGAGCCCGCCAGAA
Organism: Urechis unicinctus; assembly: GCA_034190875.2. Taxonomy (NCBI): domain Eukaryota; kingdom Metazoa; phylum Annelida; class Polychaeta; order Xenopneusta; family Urechidae; genus Urechis; species Urechis unicinctus. Next base: position 52,648,933 of record CM067347.1, on the reverse strand, counting down.
GACAAGGCCTCAGCATCCTGATGAACTCGACTTTGATCTTGCAACTGATGGAGTACCTGACAATTTTATCCGCGCTGACATCAAGATGACTAACGACGAAAAAGTCACAGCTCGTCACATAATTATGGCCACAGACCAGCAACTTCAACTGCTTGCAGATGCCAAGCAATGGTATGTTGATGCAACTTTTAAAGTTGTTCGATCGCCATTTCAGCAACTTCTCTCAATTCACGCATTTCTACGGTCTGGTGACTGCATCAAACAAGTACCTCTAGCTTTTGCGCTAATGAGCCGCAGACAGGAAAGAGATTACACGGAGGTGTTTAATGCAGTAAAGAACATTCTGCCATGTGAACCAGAAGTGCTCGACTTCGAAACTGCGTTGTGGAACTCCATTCGTGAAGTCTTCAATGTGCACCTTCACGGTTGCACTTTACATTGGGCTCAGGCCATATGGGAGAAGGTCCAGTCAGTAGGTCTGGCCACAGCATACATGGAGCAAGGAGCCACGTATTGATCCGAAAGCTATTGTCCCTGACTTATCTGCCGAAGAGGCACATCGTAGAAGCCTTCAATTGTCTCAAGGCTGAAGCTGCAACATCCACTCAGCTTTCAGCGCTTTTCCAATACTTTGAAGACACTTGGATCAAAGCAAGAACATGGCCAGTCAGCAACTGGTGCAGTTTTAGAAGAGCTGTTAGGACAAATAATGACCTTGAAGGCTGGCTTACTCGTCTCAATCTCCGAGCAATGAAGTACAACCTCGTGCAGTATCTTCTCATTCCTCTCCTCCACAAGGAAGCACTAACCGTCAGTCTTCAACACCAACTTGTTAGTGAACACACACTGACATCGCACAAAAGAAAAGCTAGTCGTGACCAGCAGACCCGTCTGTTTCAGCTGTGGAAAGAGTATGAGGCAACAAAGCATTCAACATCCTCGTTCTTGAATGTTTGCCAGTGTGTTGTGCCTGCACCAGCCATACCTCTGCACCAGTAGTTAAGTGTTTCAATCTCAGTAGTTAAGTGTTTCATTCTCAGTAGTTAAGTGTTTCATGTGCATGGATACATGTTTAATTTGTATGTGTGACTTTCTTTGTGTTATTACGTTTGTATATGTGACATTAGTTTTGTTGTTAAGTTCTGTTGGCTGTATTCTGGGTGAAATTTTAAACTGTTTTCTACATGTTTTCTAGTTCAATAAATAATCCGATCAACATTTTGTGTACTAGCTCATTTCAACATCTATCGATGGCCAATTAGAACTGGATATTACGTCCATTGCAATATTCATTAAATTTCACTCTGTCGGTTTTCCATTTGAGAATTCCTATGAGGAACAGGACAGTACCACATCGGGATACAGCAACATGGAATGACATACAATTATGCTAAAATAATTTACATCCACATAATTACTGACACAAACAGGTAATTTTTGCTTTTTATCGTCATTTATTGTTGACGAACAATTGTAAATAAAACAAACATGCTAGACTACATACACTTTTAATTGGCGACTGACAATTTCGTCCACATTAATTCTGACCATATTGACAACTGAACAAACAAATTTTCTACGCTTCCAATTTCTTTAATAATAAATATTTACATTTATGTACACAACACTCGCTGTTGCTGGTACCCATTAGATGAATAGATGCTCTAGTCTACACAAGCCATAACATTTTTTCAAGCCAACTCTTAATAAACCTAGCGTCCTATGTGAAAATAAATAATAAAACACGATACCAGATAATTTATATTTAGAAGTATATTACATAGTTACTTCACTAAGCATAACATACAGAATAACTGCTTTTGATATTGCTTGTACGAAACAACCAATCTCGCGTGTACGAAAATACCGCAAGTAGTGTGTACGAAACAGCCGGTGTACGAAACCCTGTATTCATCTGAACTTATGGCGAGTTTCAACAACTTAACCGCTTAAGACTCATGTGAATTAGTATCTCGGCCATAAATCACAACAAGCGTTAATATCTGGGCCCCACTTTGCAACATAGTGGCGAGGCGGCGGTAACTGACTGACGGAATCTTACACCAACTGGAGCATAGGCGAGGGAGCATAGGCGAGGGAGCATAGGCGAGGGAGCATAGTCAACGGAGCATAGGCGACGGAGCATAGGCGAGGCAGCGAGCAAGACGCAGGTTTCGCAGGGACTATTTGTGGCAGGAAGCTAAAAGCTACAATGACCTTGTCTAACATGTAGAAAAGGCGAAAAACAATTACCGTCGCACAAATACCACACCGAATCATGAAGAAAACAACGAAAACTCGCGGAAAAGGCAAACAAGAGCGATCAGCTATAGATTTTACCTATATTCTCACTGCCATATTTACATAGAAAATTTCTGGGGCTGTCTGGGGTACCGCCCTCCACTATTTAGTTAGGGAATATCATCAGTTAACTTGGAAAGATATCTCGAATATATTTTTCGGCAGGCGATAGGAACATGAAACATAATCTTAAAACTAAATTATCACTTTCGACACTGATCGTCTAAGACTCAACTGAACATGCATATTTTGTGTAAAAGAGTGGTGGGTTCTGTCAGAATGTGTCTGAATCGACAGAAAAATAGGTGGTTGTTCTGTTAAACCAACAAGGTGATAAAACCTGACGTTAGGCTAGTCTGACACTGTCAGATGGGCGACGAATAGCGGAATACGGCTTGCGCTTGTGCCATCGTGATATTGTTAAAAATTATTTTACAGTTAACCCTGATTCTTATATAATACATCTTACGAAAGGAGCCGGTTTTATTTTAAAGAATATCGCAAGAATTATTGACTGTATATTGGTTACTTGTGTGAAAAAGTTGCCCAACGCGGCAGCAGGTTCGACTGTTGTCTACGTTACAGTCTCACTCCATATTGACGATAATCAGCCAAACTGGATGTTGTGGCCTTAATTGGAAGATTCTAGTCAGTAGTGACTGTGCCTTTATCCTCATGCAGCCCTAGTTATGCCTGATCTGCTAACTAGTAAAGCTGTGAATTATCAATTAGCCCAACAGACTAACGTCTGGTATTATTAGCTTGTTGAGGGAATGCAGCAGCAGCTTCTGGAATAGGTTGGTTCGGAAGAGCTATTATCAATGCCCGCCAGCATCTAGCTAGCAGTGGCAGTTTCATTGAACCAAGACAATATAGCTCACAACAAAATGCTGCAGCTAAATGCAGATTTTCTGGTGATAGATGTTAAACTAGAATTTCTTCGCTTATGTGCGCTCCTTCGTTCTTTGCTGCCTGTGTTTGCTGGAGTGGGGACTAGCCCGAGAAATAACACTAGTCCAGGAGTAGAGTTGCTTATTGGGTTTATTTAAGTTTCAACAATGAAGCTCCCTGGAATCTCGTCTTAATCTTGTCCCTGACTAGATGATCCCTCCGTCTGACCCATCTGTGGTCCTTATAAAGGGTCCCGCGGGTCAGCTGATTTGCTTTCTCATGACCCTTAACCGGTCCACACGATAGACCAGGCTGGTCACATTGTGCTCTGGGAGTTCGATTTCCCAGAGGACTTTGACCGACCCACGCTATTGGCGGGCCATATCGTGCTAATAATGAATGGGGGAGCCACAGGGGAAATAGCTAGATATAGCATTATAACATAGAGGCTTTAGAGGTTGTAATGCTAATGGAGTGTTTCTGGTTTGGGGGAATTAGTTCCTTTTATCTGGAAACTTCTAAAGCCTGCTGCTCGACTCACCCTTTAACAAACATGCACCAATCATCAGCTGTTTTGTCTGGTTTTTATAGGTTTTGCTTGCATTTCATTGAGTAGTCTGGAGCTCCATAGCCCATTTTGATCTTGTTATGTTTCAGGTGAACATGTCTGTGATCCTCGGGACATTTGTCTGTCGCCGATGTCTTAGCTCAGCTGTTAACAGCAGCAGAAAGAGAGCTCAAAACAAAGCCATGCTGGATCGCATGCTGAGAGTCGACCATGCTGGGGAATTTGGGGCAGTCCGCATCTACAAGGGTCAGCTGGCTGTCCTTGGAAAAACTCCTGTTGGACACACATTGAAAGTAAGTCGTTGACTCAAAGATGGTCATCTGGGGGCTTATTGTGTCTATTCATGTTGCATTCCTTGATGATGTCAGCAGCACTAAGGTCTTGAAGGCGCCTGTTTTATGTTGCAAGGATAACAAATAGGGAACTTGAACCGTTTCGGTAGCTCACTAGACAAAAACCTGGACCTTTTATGATAGTACACTAGACAAAAGAATTAACAGAACAACCAATTGATCTAATTGACTAATCCATTCACAACCCTACCAACACATTATGGAGAGACACGTGGAGGGGGCAAGGGGACCTACGAAGAACCAGCATTTTACCTCCCTACGTGAGGTCCAGGCATGGCTCGAGGCACAGGTTGCTGCTCTGGGTGAGTTCCGCCATCGCAGCCTACCGCCAGTTCCTCCACCCAAAAGATGAGAGACCCAGAAGGCAAGGAGGATTCTTAGAAAGACAAAGGAGAACAGGCTCGCTCTGCAAGGTCCAAGGCACAATTTGAAGCATAAGAGTCAACAAGGTGCTGCCGCCCCGTGGTGACCTATAGCAACGGGCCTACAAGCGATCAAAGGATGAGTTTGTAGTAGATGGAGCCGAATTGGTCTATTCCGCCTGGAAGACTCCCGAAAGAGACCAAGAAACTCTTGATATGGAAAGGGCAAGAAACGTACTTACAGATGTTCACAACGGTGAGTTCCTGCTTGGTATCAAGTTTCTTCGAGAACGCCACCCAAACCACTGGATTGTCAAAGACAAGATGAGTTTTGTCCACATGGCCTTCAACTGCGGATGCGCTGTTCTCCTGCGTCACAAAACCTGGAGTACTTTTTGGTATCGACAGCCTGTACTACCACAACGACTATCCCTACCTCTGAGATATGGTCTGTTTCTTGTTCCTGTCCCTGACCTCAAACCTAAACCTGCTCCAACAGGGAAGATACAACTGTGTTGCCTCATGCATTCTTGACATGAGACGCGACAACATTGGTGAGTGGGAAAAGACAGCGCATGCAGAAGGAGCAAGAATCAAAGTCATCGCTGCCCTGGAGACGATTATCTCTTGTGGTATTGTCATGACAGACGTTGCAGAAGAGGATATCTACCACAAGGTTCCACAACAGGTATGCACAGACCTAGGCAACTCATCTCTGCTGGACTGAGAAGTTAGCACATCTGGCATGTAATTCCTGCCTAGCCGACATCCAGAAGGCCTGTGTCGAACACGGACGACTATGGGACAGTGTGGACTATATGCCGGAAGAGGTTGTCTGCTTGGATATTAAAAATTGCTATCCCACTTGTATGCAAGGCCTTGAAAAACTACCAAGTGTATGGATGCCTGCCAACTGAGACCAAGGTTGTGGTTTGATAGTTAAGTTCACACAGGGGCACAAGGCCTACTGCACAACTCTAACCCGCCGGCTGGTAACTGATCAAGGAGAGCTTCCTGGTATGGGACGCCAAAGAGATCAGTGTAGTGGTGGGAGCACCACGGAGGTACCCACTCGGACACATCCTCTCCTACTGCGATGGAGAACAGCCCCAGTAGCCACACCTACCAACAAGCTTGTGGGCCATGCCCCATTAGCCACACCTACCAACAAGCATGTGGGCCATGTACCAGTAGCCACACCTACCAACAAACATGTGGGCCTATGCCCCACTGTCGTTGTACTAGCTGCCATATTCCTTGTCGATTAGAACTAGGCAAGAGGTCGGTTCCTTCTGAATCTTGTACAGTTGGGTTTTTCCTATGTTTAACTTCTTCACAATCTCGTTAGTGGGAAGCATGCCACAGAGGCCATCAATAGCCTTGGTCTCATCTGCGGTTAGTTTTGATTGTGCTGGCATCTTTTATGGTCCAGAACATTCAAGTCCAATATGAATGCAAACTTACACGAACACGGTACAAACGTCCCGGAACTCGGTACGAACGTCCGCAAACACAGTATGAACATTCCCGGACACATTATAAACGTCCGTGATATAGTGTGCCCGAAAAATACTCTGTAGTATATGTTATTCTTGCAACAAAAAACAGGTGTCTTCAAGGCCTATTTTGCTCTGTAGCCGTCAGAACAGTGTAACAGTCCTATTGAGCCTCAGAAAAAGTTTCGGCCTTAAAAACAATCAGTGCTGCTTTGTCTGATAGGACAAATTAATGGTCATTTATTGCAGGGCATGCTTGAACAGGAAGAGGGACATTTTAACAAATTTGAAGAACTTCTGCCTAAATACCGCACAAGACCTACTGCATTGCTGCCTTTGTGGAATCTAGCTGGGTTTGCTCTAGGTAAGAATGAATGGAGGGTTTTCTTGACCAATACAACAACAAATAGCTTTGCAGGTTACAAAAACAGAAATTAGTGAAGTATTGATCTGTTGAGGATATGTATTCATAAGATTTATTTATCTAAGTAAGCTTCATAGCTTAATAAAATGATGCAGAAACCTTACAACATATATAATATGCAAAATATACTTCTTTGTTCCATGTGTTAGATGTTTCACTGGTTTACCCGGGTTCTCTAACCAAAGGTTATCTTTTCATGCAACAAATGCCTAGGGTGTAAGAACTGCATGTTAATGGTTGCCAGGTGCTGGCACGGCTCTGCTGGGCAAGGAGAGTGCGATGGCCTGTACAGTGGCCGTAGAGACAGCCATTGGTGAACACTATGACAGGTGAGCATTATTGCTGGTTAACATCGAGAAGCGCGCGATGAGAAATCAAGGTGTCTGTGATGTAGGTAGAATGAATGCTTTCTCATATTGAAGGTAGTATTGTTGTTATTGTACCAGCTTTCTAAATCACAGAAGCTCAGTTGACCTACACAGCAGCACAAAGCTCATATCAATAGAGTGCTTGCAAGTCTAACAGTAATCTAGACAATGGTATCCAGATAATATAGCAAATATCTGGTTGAATTGGGATGAGCAATAAATTTAATTACCAAGTGATTAAGTTATTGATGAAGATTTGAAAACCTATTTATAACTGTTTAGACATCTAAAATTGTCCACTAGAAAATGTATTATAAATGGCATTGCTATAAACCTTCAAAAGAAATGATATAATTAATTAGATTAAATTGTTGCTGTTAGTTTGTCACCATGAGCCAATGTTTACTTTGTTTTGTGGTGGCAGTCAGATTAGAGAGCTAATGGCCGATGGTGCTGACGGACTCGTTAAACACCAAGATCTCATCCAGGTACAGGGCTATCACTCTGGATGCTGCAGCCGCCAACCTCTCATTGACAACTATTTAAAATTCCTCTTATGTTCATGTTCAGACAATAACCAAATTCCGAGATGAAGAATTGGAACACTTAGACACTGGATTAGAACATAACGCTGAGCAGGTGAGAACCAATTAGCACCAGGCATATTGTAATGAAATGTGGACAACAAGTGTTGGTAATTTATTAATCAGTTTCTTTTGAATAGAACATCAGGAGAAAGTTTAACACAAGTTAACAGAAGGAAACTGAAGTTTGGCTGTTTTTTTTTGCTCCAGGCCCCAATGTATCAAGCCATGAGCCAGACCATTAAGGTCGGCTGTAAGGCTGCTATCTGGTTGTCAGAGCGAATATGAATGCAGCCTCATCTCAAAGATTGTGCTTTGTCCAATATGATTAGGTCGGTATGTACATTATGCTAGCATTTCTGCACAATAAATTACTGTACAAGCAACTCACTTGGGAATGTTTCCATTAGTTTATGAGTCCATTAGTTTATCATTGCTGACAAGTTCTTTGTAGTACAGTTAGAGTAAAGAACATCGATAAAGAGCTCGTTCAATATGAACGGCCTTCAATTTAAGCTCACGATAACGGAACAAACTTAAAATGACATGAAAAAATGAGCATCCCATCACAACGTGTAAAATAACAACGTAGCTCACATATGTTGTTATGAAATCATTACAAAGCATAATGACAAAATAAAATTCATCAACCAATTGTACAAAATCCTCAACAAATGATTCTACGAGTATACAGCCTTATGGTTAGATGTAAGTTGACTTTTTGGGACCATGATGTGACACAGCTCCCTGACACAGTGAAATCGACTCCCATCTAAGACAGTAACATATAAAACCCTTAACATTGAGATCTCCAAGTAGGGACGGTCACAACTGACTTCACTCACAACCACAGTAGGCACTGTGTTTCCAATGTGGTTCCCATGGTAACAATGATACAACTGGATGGTGCTGCCCTTCATTGAAATAGTACGGTAATTTCAAATAAATTGCATAAAGTTAACCTTATTTGGCACATTCATAAATGTAAACATAAATCAATTATGTAATTGACAGAAGCTAAGTTAGTTCTGCGTCTCGATTATGGTCAGTTCCTTTTGTTCCTTTTTCTTGTTGCGGTTTTCGTACTCCTGTCTGAAACACAGAGGACACGTTGGATTAAGGCGAGTTATTATATACAGGTCTACGGCTTACTTAGTTGTTGACACTTATCTTATGACTTAGAAGGATAAGATACAAGCAGCATGTGGCGTCTGTTAGCCTCAGCACAGATACAAGCAACATGTGGTGTCTGTTAGCCTCAGGACAGATACAAGGAACGTGGCGTCTGTTAGCCTCAGCACAGATACAAGCAACATGTGGCGTCTGTTAGCCTCAGCACAGATACAAGCAACATGTGGCGTCTGTTAGCCTCAGCACAGATACAAGCAACATGTGGCGTCTGTTAGCCTCAGCACAGATACAAGCAGCATGTGGTGTCTGTTAGCCTCAGCACAGATACAAGCAACATGTGGCGTCTGTTAGCCTCAGCACAGATACAAGCAACATGTGGCGTCTGTTAGCCTCAGCACAGATACAAGCAACATGTGGCGTCTGTTAGCCTCAGCACAGATACAAGCAGCATGTGGCGTCTGTTAGCCTCAGCACAGATACAAGCAACATGTGGTGTCTGTTAGCCTCAGCACAGATACAAGCAACATGTGGCGTCTGTTAGCCTCAGGACAGATACAAGGAACATGGCGTCTGTTAGCCTCAGGACAGATACAAGCAGCATGTGGTGTCTGTTAGCCTCAGCACAGATACAAGCAACATGTGGCGTCTGTTAGCCTCAGGACAGATACAAGGAACATGGCGTCTGTTAGCCTCAGGACAGATACAAGCAACGTGGCGTCTGTTAGTCTCAGGACAGATACAAGCAGCATGTGGTATCTGTTAGTCTCAGGACAGATACAAGCAACATGTGGCGTCTGTTAGCCTCAGGACAGATATAAGCAACATGTGGCGTCTGTTAGCCTCAACACAGATACAAGCAACATGTGGCGTCTGTTAGCCTCAGGACAGATTAAGTCCCACAGCTTCAGAGCAGCTTCGAGTCCCCCAGATTTGGGGCAGCTGTTAGTTTCTCAGTCCAGCTGTTATTCCATCAGCTTCAGGAAACCTTTAAGTCCCTCAACCTAATACAGTAGGCTTCAGAACAGCTATTAGCCTCAAGTACTGATATTAAGAACAGCTGTTAGCCTCACACAGTGAGCTTAAGGGAAGGTTATTATTGGGTTTAACGGCACACCAACATTAGCGTGTTATATGGTGCCTACAAAGGTGGAGTAAGACCCTGAGATTAAGTTATCCTCAGACCCTGAGCTTAAGAATAGATGCAAGCCCCTGACAGTGAGCTTAAGAACAGATGTAAGTCCCTGATAGTGAGCTTAAGAACAGATACAAGCCCCTGACAGTGAGCTTAAGAACAGATGTAAGCTCCTGTCAGTGTTAGCAGTATACCAAGAGCTTAAGAACAGATGTTAGCCCCTGACAGCTTAAGAACAGCTGTTTGCCTATGACAGAAAGCTTAAAGGCAGCTGTTAGTCTCTGCCTCAGATAAGCTGTTTGTCCCTCAGATTTCCAAGCTTCAGCACAGCTGTAAGTCGCCTAGTCTCAGGACAGCAAGCTCTAAAATGGCTGTGTCCCTAAGCTTCAGGACAGCTTTAAGTTCCTCAGACTCAGGAAAGCTGTTTGTTCCTCCACTTGCTGTTAGTCCCTAAGCCTCAGATAAGGACTACCATACAGGCTCTTTGCCCACCTGTTTCGTATGATACGTTCAACAATCATCTGGGTAGTCAACTCATTGTTGCTGTCGACTTGCACGAAGCAGCCTCTTCTTTTGGGTTCCTATCCAGACAAATATTATCCATAAAATGTATTACGACCCAAGAAGGAGTAAGTTTTCATCAGAGATGTTTATAAGTGAGGGTATGTGTGTGAGGGACGTACTGCGTAGGGATCAGCCCCGTCGACATCGGGCATGATGGGGGTCATTCCGTGACACACCACATTAACCTGCAGGTGGTCCATCAGTTCAGCTGTTACTGGGTATGGTGCACCAATCACAACCTCGGAGACATACTGCAAACAAACACACAGCTTGTAGATCAAAGCTCTAGGCATAAAGGAGTGACTTGCTTTATCGCAAAAGCCTACAATACTTGAAACAAACACAAACAGCTGATAGTGACATGAGAAGGCAGAGGTAAGCAAATGAGGAGTACCCACCCTATTGGTAAGGACGCTGAGAACACGCTCGTGGAGATTCATGATCGGGTAGTTGGATCCTTTGTACCTGTTCACAACCTGCACAACATCAACAGGTGAATGAACTAGCTGGTAGGATGTCTGCTGATTGGTTATACAAGCCCTTAGGACGGAAACAATAACAATCAAATAATGATAGCTAGAATATCTGCCTTCAGCTTTGCAGGCCTGAAAGCTGACTATTCCAGGGATGCAGTTTAAAAAAAACAGCTTGATGCATTTCTAACTTACTTTTATAAAGCGGAATGAGTCATATGTTACTAGATAGATATTTGTTGCAAACTAACAGGATGCCAATGGACCAAACCGTCCTGGTCACCTTTCTCTGTCGAGTAAATCTTGGTAAGAATGGAAGTTAACTACAACTCTGGATTCTATGTGGACTCATTAGGATTGTAGTGGCAACATTAGAGGCGTTGTGGAACACTGCTTAATCAGGCATTGATGAAGTTCAGAGAAAAAAAATAAAGGTGAACGTGCAGGTTATTGTGAGGAGACAAGACGTACCAGGTCTGTGTGAATGACAGACAAGACGTACCGGGTCGGTGTGAATGACAAGACTTTCAGGGTCGGTGTGAATGACAAGACGTACCAGGTCGGTGTGAATGACAAGACGTACCAGGTCGGTGTGAATGACAGACAAGATGTACCGGGTCAGTGTGAATGACAGACAAGATGTACCGGGTCGGTGTGAAAGACAGACAAGATGTACCGGGTCGGTGTGAAAGACAGACAAGATGTACCGGGTCGGTGTGAATGACAGACAAGAAGTACCGGGTCGGTGTTAATGACAGACGAGACGTACCAGGTCAGTGTGAATGACAGACAAGACGTACCGGGTCGGTGTGAATGACAAACAAGACATACCGGGTCGGTGTGTATAGCCACGATCAGGTAATCTCCTAGAGCAGCCGCCTTCTCCAGAAAGTCAAGGTGACCAATATCTGAGTCCAACTGTCAAGGTGAAATACTTCCTAATTTCAAATACCATATTTGACCTATGACCTTATTTTAAAAACAATATTTGACCTATGACAGACATGTATACAGCTTCACAAGAACAAAGTTCAATATTCAGGAATCAACATTCTGTCTCCATGGGATTATGTTTTTCACAAAAGGATACGGAAGAGGTCGTAAGCCCCAGCCACTAACACCACCTTGTCACTTGGCTTGGGTTCAATTCCTTCAGAAAACTGAGCGATTCTTTGAGTTGTGGGAAGGAACTGGGAGGTGCCAGTGTATGGACTACGGGCCGCTTTATCCTGTCAGAAACAACGCACCACATATGACATAGTCTCACAGGAGCATACATTATCAATATAGCCTGCCGAGCCAATAACTGGTCAGTAGCTGCTCCACGATTGCACTTCAACATATTGATGATAACTGACTGATGCAGGACAACACTGACAAGTCAGACTATATCCATTGTTTATCAAATTTTGATTTCATCTCTCAATATGGCTAAATCTAGAGACCATGCAAAAAATGAAAATGCTTATTCTATAGCATGCATTTTTAATTTTTTCCCCATATTGTACATATGATATTCAACTAAAGAAAACTGTGCTTAATAAAAGCCGCGAATCATCGTCGGATATGTACAGCGGTTATCTGTCCTGGCCCCAATAATTCCTGGTACATTCCATAGATAATAGCATGGCTTGCAGTGATGAACGGGGAGATGTCCAATGGAGGTGGAACGAGTGAGGATTTGAAGGATTATCCCACTTAGATAGGGACAATTGTATTTTTATGGTCGATGTAGGCTGAGTGAGAATAGGGTTTAACGGCACTTTATGGTCGATGTAAAAAGGAACTCTAGCTTCACGCTATTAAGTTCAAAGAGGATGTCTAAATGATGTTCTCTGGGTCGAACTTGAATTGTAAATTAGAAATTGTACCTAAGGCTGACCATATAGCTATTTATGGATCTTCAAGGTATTTTTCAGTGGTTTTTCATGTGAGAGTTTGTGTGTTGTTGGTGTCACGAGGCCTCAGTGTGTCTGGCTGGTGTCATGAGGCCTAAGTGTGTCTGGTTGGTGTCATGAGGCCTAAGTGAGTCTGGTTGGTGACATGAGGCCTAAGTGAGTCTGGTTGGTGTTATGAGGCCTCAGTGTGTCTGGTTGGTGTCATGAGGCCTAAGTGAGTCTGGTTGGTGACATAAGGCCTAAGCATGTCTGGTTGGTGACAGGAGGCCTGTGTGTCTGGTTGGTGACATGAGGGCTAAATGAGTCTGGTTGGTGTCATGAGGCATCAGTGTGTCTGGTTGGTGTCATGAGGCCTGTGTGTCTGGTTGGTGACATGAGGCCTAAGTGAGTCTGGTTGGTGTCATGAGGCATCAGTGTGTCTGGTTGGTGTCATGAGGCCTAAGTGTGTCTGGTTGGTGTCATGAGGCCTAAATGAGTCTGGTTGGTGTCATGAGGCCTAAGTGTGTCTGGTTGGTGACATGAGGCCTCAGTGTGTCTTGTTACATGGCTCATCAATGAGGTTGTCTTTTTTTACATTATCAAACTTAAGGGCGTCATTCCTTAAGCACGCAGAGGGGGTGTGACAGCATATATATATAATGTCAGGTGCTATGTCCTATTTATGACTCACATTTTGTACCTTGCTTATAAACATATATAAGATGTGCTAAAGCCGGGGAGTCCAGATAGGCAATAAGCACGGTGACAGCTTAGTACAAGATGGAACTGCATGCGTGTGTAATGGCCATTTTGTACAAGTTGGTGACTGACTGTACATAAGGACTGGTCAATAATACTGTGCACAACAGGCCAGGTGTGGTACGATGGACTTCTACCCTCATCTTACCAGTTCAACATGCAGGACATGTACCTGCTGACATATACAGAGACAAGACAGATGAGAGCTGATGCTACCACCATTCTTAATACCTCAATGTGTGCATTAAGATACCAACCCGTACTGAGAAGACAAACCATTGATATATCACCTCACATACCACTATTGCAAGATGCCAAAACTAGCACAACTAGCATAGCAACTTGCTGATGCTGCTGATGAGACATTTGGAGATATATGTAAGTCAACCGAGTCATAGATTATCATTGCCAACTGATAATTCATGCGTATTGTAATACTGAATTAGCCAGTCAATGAGTTAACTTTGAATGGGATTCGATTTTTAAAACATGTGGTTGCTTTTGGCAGAGGTTCGACTCGAACCAATTTGATCACCTCATAGATCTGACACTGTGTCATTGTGTGGAAAACAGATGAAATGTTGTTGTTGTCACTAGGACTGTGCTGTTTGCAGTAACTAGCTTGCACTAGGACTGTGCTGTTTGCAGGAACTAGTTTGCACTAGGACTGTGCTGTTTGCAGAAACTAGCTTGCACTAGGACTGTACTGTTTGCAGAAACTACCTTGCACTAGGACTGTGCTGTTTGCAGTAACTAGCTTCGCACTAGGACTGTGCTGTTTGCAGAAACTAGCTTGCACTAGGACTGTACTGTTTGCAGTAACTAGCTTGCACTAGGACTGTGCTGTTTGCAGAAACTAGCTTGCACTACTGTCTAGGACTGTGCTGTTTGCAGAAACTAGCTTGCACTAGGACTGTGCTGTTTGCAGAAACTAGCTTGCACTAGGACTGTGCTGTTTGCAGAAACTAGCTTGTAAGTGTTTGACATAGATATGGCCAACATCTCCTTTGTCATTTGACCATTCAATAAGTAGTTTACAAAGTTTATCACCTCCACCCCCCACCCCCCCAGGTAAACAGATCCATCCAGAGATCTCAGGATGCATATTAAAATATAGCCCTGCATACTGAGATATCAATACATCTTGACTTAAGTAAGAGCCTGGATGTGATGGCTAAGCATTCTATTCCACATGCATAGAAAAACATCATCAACAGTGTACAGCAGCTCGAATGAATGGCATGTGACGTCAGCAACATTCAAATAAACTTCAATGTCCAATAATTATCCAGTATAAGCATACCCATTCACATTCAATGAGCACTCCCATTGACATAATTAAGATCAATTCATTGATTTGCCTTTATTACACCTGCCATTTTATCAGTTACCTGCCCAATGTCCTTCAGCTCATCCTTGCTGGGGCCCTTTGATTCGTCCATTTCATGATGCGTTCGCGTCACTAGCAACATTCTGGTTCACAAACAGCAGTTGGTTTTACCTTTTTATTTTCAACCAGTATGCATTTAAAGTTTTTAAAAATGAACCATTTCACAGTACCTTCCAACGAGATCTGTGGTTGATATACCTCTGGTTCTCCTGCACTCTCTGAAATCAATACCATAATGAGTTGACAATATCATAATGAGTTGACAATATCAGAATGAGTTGACAATATCATAATGAGTTGACAATATCAGAATGAGTTGACAATATCAGAATGAGTTGACAATATCCTGGGAAAGGAGAGTAAGAATCGGCTGCATTCTGATTGATGTGTAGGCATCAGTGCCCTCTCTCACTTACTGATATCTGCCGGCCGACTTGACGGGGAAGTAGGTATCCTGACCATCACTGGTCGTGGTGATGTCATCTGACACAAAGTCAAACAAGACAACCTTACAAACGACCAACCCAATGTCAACATCGCACGTAACATTGGCACCACATGAAAACTGACCTCCATGGACACAGAAGTCACAGTTGTACTCGTCCAAAGTTTCCACCGTAGTCACGTACGGAGCATTCTCTACAACCTGACAACACACTGCACTGTTAATACGCAAACAAAAGACAAGAGATGTTTTTATGAGACTCCACAACATCAAAACATCGCATTCAACTTGTGAATCTAATTCAGCCAAGAATTTAGATAATTCAAGAATACTAATTGGACGGACTATCCTACCTCGTCAACCCACTTGATAGCTCTGACCATCTTGTAACGCTCTTGCTCGTTAAATACTGGCGGGCCTTTATGCTTCGAGATCTCCGCTGGTACACGTTACATAATGAAAATGCCATCCCCAAACATCAATGAATCAACCATCAACAGACAGTATAGGCTGGTACACGTTACATAATGAAAATGCCATCCCCAAACATCAATGAATTGACCATCAACAGACAGTATAGGCTTGTACACGTTACATAATGAAAATGCCATCCCCAAACATCAATGAATCAACCATTTACAGACAATATAGGCTTGCACCATTCAACAATTACATATCACAAGATGACTGACCATCAGAATGGACACCAACAATCAATAAGTCACCCATTTGCTTTGCCTGAAAAACAGAATGTCATGTTTTTGAAATATACCCAATACATGATGAATCAATTCATTCAAAAACAAAGTGAAATTACAGCAGAAAGACTTGCATAGATGATAAATATCTGAATGGAAAACAAAACAGCAATTACAATTAAAAAAATAATGTTTAGAAGTAAAATGTTTGCTGAAAATGTAATTTTTAAATATATGTAGAATCCACATGAATGGGAGCTAGATGTTGAGTATATGGGAACAAGGTACCTGTCTCAGAGCATTGGCGTGGCCAAAATGGACCATGTCAAAGCTGAAAGTCAAAAGTAAATCTCACTTAGGTGTGTCCATACTGTCAGTGCCATGGATACAGCTGAATAGGTAAACATAAGAAGATAAACCTAACTCCACTCACCATCCATCCACCCACACTCGAAGAGGTTTCTTGCCTTGCACTTTTTCCCCATTTACAGAAGATTGGTTGGAGGCCATTTTCAGGGGGACTGTTACAACATAAAGATCAATGATGCATTTAACAAGACTTTTTCAAAAACTAACTGCAAATTTAGGAACTAACAAACCCATGTTGCCAAGTAACAATTTGTGATATGAGTGTTATGTTGAGGATTCTGATCTGGTAGTTACTTACTGTACTCTGTCTCACTGAAAGACAAAAATCTACACCAGTCCTGTGTTAAATTCTAAATGCTACAGCTACAAAATTAGCAATGTACTTTATTATGAAGCAAATAAGGTTCTTTATTCAGTGTGGTAAGCAGTGTCTGGTTTAATTTCTCTTTATGTTCATATCACGGCCCGATAAGAAACTATGCGTTGCACCAATGTCTAACACTCAATTTTGTGTGAATGGAAATACAAGAGTTTCACATACCTAACGATTAGTTATGATTAATGATTATCTGGTCCTGAAATATCTGAGGATGTAAAACCTTTTGAATAAGGCTCCCTCCATAATTGGAGGTAAAGGGCAAGCAGAGACTGACCTAACCCCGGTTGAAGATTGACCTAGCCCCGGTCAAAGATTTACCTAGATGCTCACATGTTGACAAGATGGGAGATAGTGAAGACACAGAAGCTGATAAGATTGGAGATAACACACATTCAGTAATAGCATTCAGTAAGTAATACATTTTACTCAAACAATCCCAAATAGTGAACTTGTGTGTCAATAACCTGGTCATTACTTCCACATCCCAACTCCTCCAGGACATTGCTACCCTGCTCTTGTTCACCACTGTATTTGTTTTTTCTACAATGTTTACTATGAAAGTGTGCCTTGAAGGGCATGTGGTGGCTAGCTGCACTGGTATACCTTCTGGGTCTGGTTACCTAATCCAGGTCAAAACACATATCAACTGTGACCTCATCAATAGCAGCCAGAGAGCAGTTAAAAATAAAGCAAATGATCTGATACAAAGGAATAGGGGGAAAAACACGTGTGCGCGTGCACGCACGCACGCACGCACACACGCACGCACACAACCACCCACACCCCCATTTATAAAGTGCCTGTTTCCAAGGAATATTCCTGGGCAATGGCACACTGTCATTATTTCCACTGCTCAAAAGAGCCAGGTCAGTATAAATACAAACAGCAGCTATAGAGTATTGTACTTACAAAAGACACAAGCTATAATATCTTTGCTGGGAAAAGAGCTACCCTACCATTATCATAGATGTGTTTGAAACTCCACTCATTGAAATATATGTTCAATTGGATTGTTTCTTATGCCATCCCTCAGATCATTCAATGTCTGAGAATGATTAGATTATATCATCTATAGCAGGTGTTGCTTATAATGGTCACTCAGGCCAGTTTATAATGTATTGGTTGACAGGCAACTTTCAGGGGATACGTTTACATGTGCATCCAGGGTTCACTAACTTTCAACAGTTTTTATTCTCCAAATAAAATGAGAGTCATAATCGAAATAACACTGCCTGCAGCGAGTTATACAAGAAATATCAATCATGCTCTGTGTTGCAGTTCAGGCCTGGGTATTAAGTGTAAATTCAATGTTCCTTCTTAAATTACAATTGTGTTGGCAGCAACCGTTGGTTTCACGTGCGAGTTTAGACCTGACATAAGTGACAGGACATTTGGTCGTTCAGTTACAAACTTCGCCTCTGAATGAGTGGAATAGCAATAGTTAACAGGTTAAATTCAGGGTGGCTTTCCTGGCCTACTCGTACACATTCATCAGACCGCATCTGATATCAACACTAATCAATAGCAAACAGAAGTAGCTGGACGGGCAACACATAGTCTACAACAAACACTGAATACCTGATTTAAATACCTGCCTGGAAACTAGCCGTGCACGACGTTTATTATATATTTATATTACCGTCGTGCGCGGCTACCTGGAAACTTGAGCAGAACACAATTGACTACTGTTCTTATCAGTTATTAATATTATTTGGTAAACTGATTCAGCGCTTTAAAATATGTCACGCAATTTAAGGTTTAGATGAGCTACAAGTGCATGAATATATTGAAATTCGAAACTCACAAGGCAACTGCCCAGATTAGCAGATCAATAAATGGGTCACTCCACCTCCACTTGTGGCTACGCGAATACGAGTTTGACAGCTGACAGATGTAAGTGCTTGTGTACGGGAAATTGTGGTGTACGATATGAAATTTGGAATCACTCGCGAAGGAATAAATTATTTCACGGTTAAAATCAATTTCAATAATCAATAAACATTAAGTTTCAAAGTTTATTAATTAGTAAGACCTGGTGATTCACCGGAATCAGATAACCAAGAAGATTCTTTGTGACTCATTTATGATTATTATTTCGACTTAATACATCAAGTAAACAATAGGAAAATAATGGAGCAGGGCGCGACTTTCAAACAGGTCGTCTATCTATCATCGTAATGGCGATTAGCTCAATGTTGTATTGTGAGATGTAGTGTAAACTCATTATGATAACGAAAGGCATCAACCCTAGCAAATATTTAACTTTATCCATATCGTGCATCGTGGTTTATAAGCAGTCGAGCTTATCGGGGAAGCTAACGTCCGCCGGAAGTAACCCCGTAGCGACGGACCTTCGGTGAAAACAAACACCTGTCAAGCATTGTTAATATTAGCGATCTGATGGTTTACCTGCTTTTCCATCGTTAGATCGCCTTAGTATCATTTGCAATCGTCATGCCGAACATATAAGTAATGAATCAGAAATTTAAACAAAGAATTCCTTCGGAGAGAGACCATTTTAATACGCTGTGGCCTGTGCGTATTGACGAAACTACTCAAGAGTACTCGCCGAATACCTCTTGTGCGCGTTCATCTATGCTTTAATGGTTAATTATGTGTTACAGAACTATTTGAACCTGCTCACAAGCGAAACCAGTCGCGCATGAAAATATGTACCACAGTTGTGTGGCAAGATAAAGACAAATTGGTAATAGTATTGCGCAGCAAGCTTTATCTGTTTGGCTTACAATAATGAAAATGTGATTAATTATCAATGACATATCATAGTTGTTCACTGATCACTTAAGGTATGCATCTTCAGGGTAGAAATGGGTTGACTGGTGGTTGAAAGAACTTGGTTGGTTAAGTAGTGGGTTGACAGCTGATATTCAAAGGCCTGAATTACTTTAATTTCCCAAAAGTTTTATTTGTTGAAACCTCCAGGTATTATGATGGGTTGACTATCTCAATTTATATTCAGTGAAGGTACTAACTGGGTTGACCTATCATGACAATCTGTGGGTTGACAGCAGTGAGTATTCAAATGGTTGACTCCACTCAATATTCAGTGGGGTGACAGCTGTGGGTATTCATATTGTTGCAGGGAAAAAAATACACGGGGGCAGCGGGCGAATTCGCCCTGGAAATGCCTAAAAGAGCCCCCGAAATCGTCCAAAAAAGCACTTAAGAGGGCGACATAAAAACTGGAAATCGCCCCTGTAATTTACTGCCGAGTAAGTAGTGGCGATGGCCAGTGCAGTTATCACGCCGCTAGCGCTCGGCCCTGACGCGGACGCACGCGCACGCACGCTGTCTTGCGCCCGTCTGTCGCAATGAACTCAGTGGTCCGTCGATCGGGTACGGTGTGCATGCATGTGAGATTGTGAGCGCGCGCGGTTGCACGCGTTCGTTATTCATGCGGAGTATCGTATATTACCGTAAACATCATACAGTATTACAGAGCCGATTGAGTATACTACGTGTTATACGTAGCAAAGTGCGCAACGATTGTTGCGCATCGCACATTCATATATATGCGATAACAATTCCAGCGCTTGTGAGTGGTATGTGCAAACACTTCACTCGATCTAGAGGGAATTGAATATAAATTATTGTATGAACCCTTAGGCTGTGTATAAATGTATTTGTGGTGTGCTAAGTGATGCTAACCTTATGTTGTGTATATGTATTGATTGTGGTGTGTACTGTAAACTTGTAAAGTGATAGTATGAACATTTGACAGTGTTTGCACTGTAACCTGTGATGGACTGGATGTGGTGTCCTTGCGGTGTTTGATGTAATGCTGACCTGACTCCTGAGCTGACATGAATGATGTGATAACTTGTGTAAGTTATAGTGTTAAAACTCGATAGCTATGTACATGTATGTATAATTTTCAAGTGCCACATGATTCACATCAGGCTGTGCTACAATTAAATTTCAATTCAATTTAATATATTATGCAATGAAGTGAATAACTTTACTGCGTAAAATGAGGTAGATGGTTCATTGAATAGTATATTAAATTGAATTGATATTTAATTGTAGCACAGTCTGATTTGGCACTTGAAAATTATACATTTTAAAATGGGTTAATGGGTAATCGGGTATAAATAAAAACAGTGGAAAGCCAGTAAGGTACTCAATTAAACTCAATTTAATACAATAAATACATTATTATAAATAAGTGGAAAGGTAGCCCCCGAATTGTTTATTACACAGACAGATAAGAACATAGCGATCCTGGCGAGACTAATAAGAGAGAGCGGCGTGTCGTCTGACAACGAAAGCTGTTCTGGCTAAAAAAATCAACAAGATTACTGCTTGGGTCATCTACAGTATTGTTTACACACATTCAGCGATTGTATGTCTGATGTTGATGTAGTTTTACATTCACACACAGATTATAACAAGTCTGTCTGCTCTACCAGCTCTTTAACTCTTAAAAAACTTGAAACACCTGTTCTACTACTTTATTTGAGTAAGGCCGCTCCAAGATCAGTCGGTCAACGTGTATGGCCACTTCCCGATTGCAGCTGTATCAGTTCATTTAACACATGCACTCATAAAAGATTAGCCATGGTTACTATTCAACTAACTGTTATTTGATCTGAAGCGCTGATTTAGAAGCCACATCGCTCGTGCTCATTATTCATACTTTGATGACTTGATCTCGGGGGGGTTACAATCATGGTATATGAATTTGTTTAGTCCAATTGTAATATATCATTCATATCAATCCGGGTTAACGCGTAAATGCTCAACGGCGCCAGTTTTGCACCTAGCAGTGCAGTGGGATGTCTGGTCATTTCTTACCAAATAGCATTTTGTCCTCAGACTGTTACTCTGTTACTACAGAACACAACATTGCTGGGTGGTTTATCTATCCTGATACATTATGCATTTAACATGACAACTATTTTGGTCTCAAGGCTAGATTTCCCTCGGTGTTAATTTTGTGTGTAGCCCTGGCCTGAAAACATTACTAATACCGTATTATACGGTTAATAAGTTATTAAGACTGCCTGACTGTTTGTGATTATTAAAATGTATGAAAAGCTGAAGCTAATGCTGTATTGAGAACACACACAAAATCTACAAAGTCACATTGGCAATATTAAGGTCATGTACTCAACCATGCATGAATTTATTTTCTTCTACATGCATGTCAATGGTAAATTCACAGTATGTTTGGATGGGTAGAATCTGTTAAGGACGGGTAACATCTCCTGTCCACCCATCCTGATGACGGGTGGCCAGCCCTGGTTAACTAATGATATTTAAAGCCATTTGGTTGAGTGCTCTAGACATTTGATAAGCTGACGTATCAAAATATTCCGAAAATGTGGGTTGACCAATCTATCTGAAGCAAAACGGTTGCAGCTCCAATAGATTTAGTACCAACTTCATGGCGAATAAGTTGTAGCATATAGGTTAACTGCCTTGTGTTGATATCTTGGAAACGTGCAATTAACCCAAAATGCAACAGACAAATCTATCATAAACGTCAGATTTAGCCGGTTAGATATTTCTTCCCTGCCGACACAAGGCTGAAGAAAAACCAACCATCATATAAACCAGTTGATCATATGTCTTATATAATATTGCACAACATATGTTGTGGCTCATAGGAAAGACATGATTCACTCGGTTTGATTGAAAACATTGGGAGTCGGCATATCACTGAACGCATGTATCCACCGTTGCCAAGGTCGCTTAGCGCGCAATGCATTTTGGGAGCCCTGAAAAACCCGGATGACCGATAAGCTCCATACTGATACTAGCCATGCACGACGTCTTATTGACATATTATATAGTATATATATATAGAGACTAGAGTCAGACAAGAGTTAAGTTGGGGATGTTCATTATTTATCTACAAGGTGGGTTGGGGGTGGGGGACAGTTTTTCCCAATGCCTCTTTCAGGGAGGACAAATTTTTTCAATCGCTTTTATTTAGTCACACTAAAAATGAAATGCCTACCCCTGCAGATCAGTTTTGATCATACACGATGTACACATAAAACGTTCATATGAAGAAGTAAGTTCACATCTATGAATGTTAAATAACAATTTGAGTAAGTTCCCGTCCAAGATTTTGTCTAAGGCGATTGCATCCAGAAATATTAATGTTTGTTTAGTCAAAAAAATCGAAAGTTGCGATTATAAAATTGATGAACAATCATACAACAGCGGATATCCAATAAATTGTGGGATATTAATCTGAATTATCAATTTATAAAGATATGTAAGTAGAGAAAGTTGATATAAAGTGCAAGCTAATTGAAATATAATTTTGTCAATGCATTGGATAGCATCCTTTATATGCTGTTGCTAAGCAGCTTGTAAGGTAACAACCTTAATATGCTGTTGCTAAGCAGCTTGTTAGGTAACATCATTTGCAACATAGGGCTGGAATCCCTCTTTAATACATAAAAAAGTAAGCTTTAGTGGGATTGTCTCATAAATTTTACCTTCACATGGTGTGATGGTCCATTTTTTTAAAGATTTTGAGTGGTAGTGGTGAGGGGAGGTCATATTTTTGAATTCCATGAAATAGTTGAAACCAGGGCCTCCCCAGCATATGTAAAAATGACATTTTCCTCACACTGCATCATATTCTTAATGATATCAGTATTTTTATAATTCACAAAATATATGTCCTTCAATTGCAGGAGACAGTCATAAAGCTGTTGCAAGAACATTTCACAGAAGAGAAAACTAAAGGTGGGACTTTTCACATTGGATAAAGTATGTTGTTAAACAGTAATACTGTACAGTTGTTAATAGGGTGAGTTGAGGTTATGAGTTCTATCATAGGTCCAAGAGAAAAAGCTTGTTTCCAGGTTGCCATGTGGTTATGTTGCCGCCACTACACTAAATGACGTCAACAATACACATACAGTACACTCTCTAGGCGTATATCCTATCCTTCCCTCCTAAACCCAGGCCACATTAACTGAATTAAGTTTTGTGCATTCAGTTTCTGGTGATGCAGCCAAGCTGACAGTAGAGGTCATTCGAATTTTTGTCAAAGGTATGTGGTTAATTATTTAGTTAATCAATTAAGTAGCAATTACCATCCACAACTGGCTATGATATTTGCATTGTTTTACAGAGGGATCTATAAGAGCTGCCATGAGAGCACAGGTACAGTAGTTTTTGTTTGAAATGCATCACTTGGAAATTGATTACTGAAAAAAAGAACGGAGATACTCGTCAATTTTAAAATCGACCTCTATTGATCTAATGTCTGTTTTCTAATTCCAGGCAGAAGGCAGCCCAATTGTAACAACGGAACATTTTGAGAAAATTCTACCACAACTAGTCAGTACAACTCTGTTGACTGTGTTCTGGTTAACAACAGACTTCAAATCATTTGTTATGACCTCATTGTTACTTATTTCATCTCATATTATTCAATTTTTGATTGTCATTTATCTTCATTTTGACAGCTGTATTTCTTTCTTCTTGCAGATGCTGGATTTCATGTGAACAATCTGCACCTCCATCATTTTTTGAATTCTTGATTTAAACTCAATATACAGTAGATGACTTGCATTGTGATGTTTGTCAATTTGTTTATTTCTTAATATATATAGATATTTATTCTTGAAATTGAAACTCAGCGGTCAACACAATCTTTCAAATACACTGTGCGAGACAATCAACTGTGCACCGTGGCATATTGGTTGGTTCGATGAAGTGACACAAACAGGCTACAAACAGACAAAAGATAACAACTATGTAGTTACATCTTCCGCTTCTTTTGGGCCCGTTTGTCTTTCTTTGGCCTTTTGACCCCATAACAAGTTGATTCTGCTTTTGTCTTGATGGAAACAACAGGTGTTTCCAGAGTAAATCCATTGTTTTCAGCCTGGTAGATAGTCCATACACAAAGCTCAACGTCATGAGCTGTCCAGTCAGGAGTAGAATCTTGTTCAGGGATGACAAAACATAAAAACAAGAAAATTTATAAAACTATTATCCATGAAACTTTAATATATTCAATAAAGTAATGATTAATTATGCGGTTATCATCTAAAAGTGCACTACAATAATTTACCAATGGTAGGGAAATAGTAATAAAGCTGGTCAGTTGGGGAAATGACATTTACCTTTCTTATTCAGTCCATCCCTACATTTGCAAATGGCACTCATGTACTCAAGGTATTCAGACAAGTTGTACTTCAAGCTCTGTTTGCCAAGAAGGCCCCAAACAGACTCGTCAGACATAAATGCCGCTTCATCTGGGCAGCCCACTGACAGTATAGCTGAAACATGATGTCCTGGGTGAGAACTGGGTGCTACTAGGTACGATCCCAGTGTGGCCAGAGAGAGGTGTACAAATACACCCCCAACACATGACAGGGGCACCTTAAGGTTAATTATGGAGTCACAGTGGAAGTGACTTGATCGGAAAAGGGGAGAATGTTGTATGCTCCTTAACGATACAGGTGAAAGAGTCTGCTGGGATTGAACTCAGTAGCTCGGGTGGTAGAGCTGTCTGCATGGTCGGCAGAGGGGCCTGGGTTCGAATCCCAGCGAAGACATTTTCACCTGGTTACAAAATTTAAATAGTATTATGCTATCAGCTCTCGGCAAATGTAAATTAAGCTAATGATACATGCCTATATAAATGCACTACGATTGGTATAATGGGCCACAAGCCATTTTACCTGAAGCAGTGGCAGGCCCCACACCCCTCAGCTTACTGGCAGTCTCAATGGCAGCTTTGATTTGAGTCTTCTTGATTTGTTTAAATGCTTTGGTGGATATGGCTACCACATCTTCCTCTTTGTTACTTGCTGCCAGTTCGACAAGGCGTGGGCGGAACTTACCTCGCTGCACCATCATAAAACATCTTAAATAACTTAAGTAACATTTAAGATTTCCAATAAGAAAACTGCTCAATGCAAATGGAGAACATCAATTCATTGAATCATAAATTTGACATTTTCTTACCAAGAGCTTCCACTTCATCAACTCAACCAGTTCAGTCTGTTGTATGTGAGGTGGATTGCGAGATGCTACGGTAGATGGCAAGTCTTCTTGAAACCTTCAGTTCACAGGTTCATAAGATTCATGTAACAAAAAACAAGTTATGGCATTGGTTAAGCCCATAACCAGACCTTGCACAACAATAGTGGCAGATTATAGGTGCTGTGGTCTGGTGTAGCATCGGTTCTTAGCCAGTTACTCATGTAACAAGGCCTCTGATCAAATGATTGGTCTTTACTCAACATGCACAAGTAGGGATATTCTCACCCAGTTAGTAAAACAAGTCAGTTCCCAGCTCTAGCTACCTAGCTTCAATAAACTAGCTCAACCATGACAATGACAGATACATCTGTAGACCTGTATTGTACCATAAAATGTACGAGTTTTGAAACCCTTTTTGCTTGGTTATCAATATAGTAACTTACATCTGCAGACTGATAATTAATTAGGATTCCTTCCAATAATTCTGTCTTAAATGTTTTGAGATATACATAAGCAGCTTCTTGAACTGCTTCAACAGGGGCTAAGATCTGATCAGCTGATGGCACTTGAGGGACATTTTAGAGTTACCATGTCCATGTACGACGCTGTTGAGTAGTTGTGTCCAATGACAGATAGAGCTGTATTGTATCATAAAATGTATGAGTTTTGAACCCCTTTGCAATAAACTTAATTATTCATAGTTCCTGTTGCAACTTAATTGTGACATGGTCGTATCTGTGAAGAATAAAAGCTCACCACATGATACAAGATGCCTTGGTACCACCACCCAATGAGCCCACCAGTGTATGCCACAAGGTGAACTAGTTTTTTATTCTCATTTGCATTATGTATTTAAGGCGTAGGGTGAGGGAGTTGTAAGGCCAGAACATAAGTCTCCCAACAGATGCTTTCTCCTGGCTATCGCCCACAGAACGTCCACCTCATGATGGATGATACATCCGCGCATAACCCCAGTCAGACGGCTTGCCTACTCAGACGTCCTGTAGGGCTACTCCGCACAGGTCTATCTCCTGGCCTGTGTTGCTCACAAGCGATTGTATAAAGCTGTTCTGCATCCCTCGTTTGCAGAGATACATGAACAGTGGAGTTGCTTCGACCATGTGCCATAACAGTCAGATCTTAGACACTTATCAACTGCTTATCATTTGACTTTGAGGTCGATAATGTGGGATTAAATCGAACCTAGACTAGAGTGTAAAGGTTTCAGCTTTCATAGGTTAATCAGGGCTGGAAATTAACTAAAATGGCCACCCGTCCTGACGACGGGTGGCCAGGAGATGTTACCCGTCCTTAACAGATACCAAACAAAAAAGATGCCATGTTAGGAGAACCCCAGGTCAGTGACATACTGGGCTGGTGATAAAAACCCCAGGTCAGTGCAACGATGGGTTGGTGTTAAGAACCCCAGGTCAGTGTCATGGTGGGCTGGTGATAAGAACCCCAGGTCAGTGTCATGATGGGCTGGTGATAAGGAGAACCCCAGGTCAATGTCATGCTGGGCTGGTGATGAGGAGAACCCCAGGTCAATGTCATGCTGGGCTGGTGATGAGGAGAACCCCAGGTCAATGTCATGCTGGGCTGGTGATGAGGAGGTGATATGAATTGCAGATAAATACATAGCAGATTAAGTATACACCAATGTGACACTATACACAGGTGCATACATTATAACTGCAGGGCCATCAATCAGGACCAGGTGGAGCTAAACAGTCATACTGGGTAAACAGAACCTCTGATATAAAACCTCTACTTAACCAGACTGATGGACCCATACTCACACACAACAAATACAGATAGTACTCATTGTTTCTGTCAATTTTGACATTCTGATGGTTTTAACAACAATGACATTTAGACATAAAATGTCTTTTTAAGCCCCAGTGATTGATATATCACAATGGGATATAATACACAAGTGAAGCCACAACATTGGTGAAGCCAAAACATTGACGAAGCCACAACACTGGCGAAGCCACAACACTGGCGAAGCCACAACACTGGCGAAGCCACAGTATTGGTGAAGCCACAGTATTGGTGAAGCCACAATATTGATGAAGTCACAACACTGGTGAAGCCACGACATTGGTGAATTTATCATTAACATGCATGCAGAAGAAAATAAATTTTCATGCATGGTTGAGCACCTTAATATTGCAAATGTGACTAATTATGTAGATTTTATGTGTGTTCTCAATACAGCATTAGCTTCACCTTTTCACACATTCAACTTTTTATAATCGCAAACAGTCAGGCAGTCTTAATGACTTAATAACTGTATAATACAGTATTACTATTAGTAATGTTTTCAGGCCAGGGCTACACACAAAATCAACATTGAGGGAAATCTATCCTCAAGAACAAAAAAGTTGTTGCGTTAAATGCATAATGTATCAGTATAGATAAACCACCCAGCGATGTTGAGTTCTGTAGTTACAGAGTAACAGTCTGAGGACGAAATGCTATTTGGCAAGAAATGACCACACACCCCGCTACACTGCTAGGTGCAAAACAAAGCTGAAATTTGGTAGCTCTTTGAAAAAGAGAAGCACGGTACAGCTCGTCATCAATAGCAACAGGTTTTTGATCAGGTCTTTGAGTGATCATGTTGTTTGTATGCGACAGAGGTGAAGGAAGTTCAAAACCCACTTTCATTATTTCATGCTTGGTCCGTATGAGAAAAAATTCTCTTCCTGCAAACAGTCGCCAAAGTACAAACAGAATATACCGATTTTATGAACTTTACAAAAGTACGAGTGTGTGTGAGGGGGAACAGAGAGAGGGAAAAGTGAGTAACAGCGGGGTGGTAGGGGTGTTTGCTTGATTGAGGATGGCGTCATTGAGCTTTTACACGTTAACCTGGATTGAAATATGTTGCAATTGGACTTAACAAATTCATAACCATGATTCTGATCCCCCCCCCCCCCCCGAGTTCAATTAAGTCATCGAAGTATGAATAATGAGCACAAGCGATGTGGCTTCTAAATCAGCACATCAGATCAAATTACAGTTAGTCGAATAGTAACCATGGCTAATCTTTTATGAGTGCATGTGTTAAATAATTGATACAGTTGCAATTGGGATGTCGCCATACACGTCGACTGACTGATCTTGGGGCGGCCAAATAAAGTAGTTGAACAGGTGTTTCAAGTCTTTTAGAGTTGAAGAGCTGGTATATAGAGCAGACAGACTTGTAATAATCTGTGTGCAAGTGTAAAACTACATCAACATCAGACATCCAATCGCTGAATGTGTGTAAACAACACTATAGATGACCCAAGCAGTAATCTTGTTTAATTTTTCGCCAGAACAGCTTCCGTTGTCAAACTACACGCTTTGCTGTCTGATTAGTCTCGCCAGGATCGCTATGTTCTTATCAGTCTGAGTACTATACAAAGTGTTCAGCAGGAAAAGTTACCCGTCTGCCGGATGTGTGATTGGGCTAGATCCCCGGGGGGGGCACTTAATGGTATAGAGGTAGTACATATGTGCCGCGCGACGGGGTATGTTTTTTCGGCCTCTTGACTTGTACGACGGGTTTTTTGGCCTCATACTTGTACGACGGGGTATGTTTTGAGCTTCAATCTGTACGAGGGGTTATACATTCGCATAATACCTTGTACGACGGGGTATGCTTTTGGCCATTTTGACCTTGTACGACGGGTACGGGTTTTCGAGGTCCCGCGGCACACCCCTATCCAGAATAAGGCCAAGTGCCCCCCCCGGGGCTAGATCTACCTGTCCGCCATAATTTACCCATATTTTATGGATAAAATCACCCGACGGGCGGACGGGTGTTAATTTCCAGCCCTGGGTTAATAATTTGTGATTAGTAGTTGTGATACATATGTTAATGAGATACTTCTCAAAACAATTCCATGTTGACATTGCAAAGAGGATATGCTCTTTAGTACCAATGATGTCGTGATTAGTGGTTGGTGGGCTAACTTAATCAACGACTGATTTCAGCAGGAATCGCGCGGGAAATCTTCGATATCAATCTCAAATGATGAATTAACGATAATGCCAACCATTTGTCAAGACGAATGAGCTCATTCGAGCTTTCTTTCTTTGTTTTCTTGGAAGCTATAGTTTGTAGACAAAATTCGTATGAACTTAAGACGCTGCGCCATTCTGTTGGGTTCAAAGCGGTAATTAGGCTCTCCACTGACGCCATATTGCTTGATCGAAAAGTTCAAGGACGGGAAAGGCAGTCTTAAACTGTCAACTAGCGACTGATTGGTTGATTGATAGCATGTTAGCCAATGAAACGGAAGATGACATTTGATAAGAGCGGATGCATTTAAAGTTGCAGTTGTTGTCAAGCTGAATCTTGTATGCTGTTAGACAGCTTTTTTTGTACCGTTACCGAAGTTGCCGGAGACAGGTGAAAATTTTACAGAGGCATAAGTCGTTCAATTCCTCCTTACTAATTAGCAGGTTAGTTCTTTTGAGCTGATCATCGTGTAGATTAATTGAGCGGATAAGCTGTTGCCGAGTTGAAACATGTCATGACCTGACACACCAGTGGCAGTGCCAGTGGCAGTGTCAACAGACTGGGAGAGGTAGAATTGGCTGGTGCACCGCCCTCTGAGTGAGATTTTACTGATTGCTTGTGCATCGTTATCAGTTATTTTGGGAATAGTCACACTTAGCACATTAGTCGGCATATCATATTAATATTCCTTGGTTAAACAGTTAACAGGTTAAAGCCTTTTGTATAGTTATCAGGCTAAGCAGATAAAATGCCTCGTTTATTTATCAGGTTATGTTGTGTTTAAATTGACTCAAAACAATTCTTAACTGTATATAGGCTTGTGATAACTGATGAGTGATTCTAGACTTTAGAGATATGAACATCCAAGAATACAAGGTGGAGTGGGTCATTGAACTTCCGTCCGTGTACCATAATAAAGTGATTGTGTACCTCTGATAAATCTGGTTGAAACTTATGTCGGAAATCAGCTTGGTACTCTGATACCTAGTCCTCAAATTAATCTATGCTATTTTCCTATCAAAGTGTATTAAATTATATCACAGGGAATTGGTCAGTTCGTTGCTCATAAAAACTTGGTCAATTCTTGGCTGCATACTGAACTTTTTGCGATCCCTGTCAAAGGGTAAGTCAGAAATTTCCAAGTGGGTGTCTCTGTTTCCATCAAAAAATAAAATGAAACCAACGCAACGTCAATTTTTTTTAAATTGGCTGTTGTAATGACTTTGATGGCTGCATGGCTTAGTCTTTGATTCCTGTACACGTCTTCTTGCCCCTGACCCAGTGCTGCGTGTAAGGGAACGGAAACAAAAGTGCCATTTGGGTTTATAAGTACCACAAACCAGGTAGACTGGCTGTGTTTGTTTTATCTGCAGTGCTTTGGACGAAAACCGACAAAATGATTAAGAAGTTGATAAGTTCATTGTATAGCTGACTCTGGAAATTCTTATTGAGCTAACTGTTGTATTAGTGTTGCAATTAAGTGTTGGCCTTGTTCTTTAAGGTAAGAGAACAATCAGTTTCTCCAGTTGTAATGTAATATACTTTTATAGGAAAATAGCATTTATTTTATCAGAGGGCTCAGCACCAGAGTTTCTGATCCCGATCTGATGCTAGGTAAACCTTGAGTGTTTAACCTGGATTGTATTTCATTTCGTTTTTCACCACGAATAGCTGTCTCATGAGGTAGAAGAATACAGATGCCAAGATGTCATCAGAATTTATAAGGGACAGCCAAGGTGAGAGCAGGACATTCAACTTGCGTATTTATGATGGAGCATCCTCTTATACATATTGTATTCACCCAAACTATGTCACATACTGTGCTTGGCTGATCTTTGCCTGATGCATGTTTTAGTGCTGGTGGGGCTTACCAATGAGATCCTCTCTCAGCTTCACGTCTCATCTAGAGTGAGAAAAGTTGATGACATTGGAGCAACGGTCTTTGTGACAATGTATGAAGGTCTCTGTGGAGAAGTGCTGCCTGGTAAGGAGAAACATTGATCACACAACTCATTGTAAACGTCCAAACTTACCCACTTTTTAGTTTGATGTATGACAAAGTGACTTTTCTGATTGTAAAGTTATGACAGGTGTTTTCTGTCTAACATATGTCATGTGGTGTGTATTTGTTGTCTTAAGGGTACGGCAGCTCAGTACACCTGCCAGTGCAAATGTTGTATTCAATATTGCTTGATAATACAGATGTAGTTAAACATGTGAAGAGTCGTGAAGATGAGGTCCACAACTGCCAAGCTGTCATAGACAGTCTCTCTATGGATGTCCTCAACACTTCCCTTTCACATATCAGTGGTGACGATGTGATCAGTGGTGATCGTTTTGCCATTGGTAGCCTTCTGGATGTCTTCTCCGGACTCCTAGAGTTTATGCTCGATAAAATTGGTAGTGACACATCTTCTGTTGTTGCCGACCCATCAGGTAAGCTGCAATTGGTATTGTCTTTGAGAATTTTCAGTCAAATGCCTCGTTTCATAATTTGAATAAAGAAGGGTGCCAAAGTTTGGCTTATTTTCTGCACTCTGGGGTCCAGATGTGAAACTTGGTGATTTGGACGATCCTGATTTAGTCACCGCTCAAGTGATAGATGACATCTTGGAACGAGAACTCGGTAACAAGTACAAGGCCAGATCTAGAGACTGCAGTACAGCTGAAAGCAGGTGCTATAGCGATTCTCCTTGTTTATAGAATCTCAGCATTTCAGTCATATCATTTCATTTTATGACCTGTCTGTATGTTTTGTAGAAATGATGGGAGGCAGTTGACTAGTGACACGGGAGACTCCACTGCAGAACTTATCAAGCTTGGCCATTCCAGCAGGTGGGACTGTTTAGAACAGTAATGGTGTGGTGTGTGAGAGGTCATTGTGTGGTCAAACATGGTCAGTCTTGTACTGGTTGACCCCCAGTGGTAGTGATTCTTCCAAATGTGGTCTTAAATACTGAACCCGCTTGTCTGAAGTGAATAACTTTTTGTCTAGGCGACTGCAATGTATACGATTGTGCATAATAATCGCCCAAACATATGTCTTTGGGCTACCAATTTCATTTTCCACAAATTTGAATATGCAAGTGTCATTTATAAACATATAGCCCTCATTTATAATGTTAAATGCATCTGCTAACAGTCTTTATTCAGGTTTACTGTTGTCCGCAACAAATTTTCGTTAGAACATTGTATAGGATTATTCTAACCTATAGCATAAGGAGGCCTTAAACGTGTCGGGAGATTTTGACGCCATGTACAGCGTCAGTGTATCACGTCTTAATGTCTGTTCCAGTCTGTGTAGCCAATAGAGTTATCTTGTCTGTTAGCGATTAAAACAAGCTCTTTCACATTTTTTTTCTTCTGTAGCATTGTAGTCGTGTCTTGGAGGGATGGTAATTTAGATAAATTCTGGGGCTGTAACATTCATAAATAAGGAGTGGTTTCATAGTATCAATTTGTAGCCCTATGTTTAATTGTAAGGGTCAAATATGACTAATGCACCAATAGTTTCATCACATCCAGCATGTGGTATTTACGTGAACCCACATAAACATAGGTTAAATCTACGCCCCTATGAAATTTCTTGTTCAATCATTCAAATCTGTCATGGTACAAATTAAATGTATAAATGCAATGGTGGATTCAATTAACTACATAAGATTTGGCCCCTGTATATATATACAGCCAATAATTTGATTATTTATGAGGTTTGGGCGACTAAAATATGTTTTGGTCCTAACAAATTCTATACATGGTAGCCCAAACATCTGCTTTTTGGCCTCTGCTGAGTTTTAAGTGCTTTAAAACAATTATGGTCTTTGTTTAGCTGATGGTTTACAGTATGTGATGTATTTTGCATTTGGTATGTATAGCATTTGTGATGTAAGCATCACCAATATACATACACCAAACCCAAAGAACTGTGTGCTTGGGGCTTCAACAGTAACACCCTTCTCTTGATAAGATGTTGCGTTTGACCTTGTGACAGAGAGGCCTCACTAGTAGAGGGCACCTTGGACCAGGCAGCAATGGGAGACTCTGTGGGAAGGTACCCAGCTTCATCAGTGAGGTCACTGGCGACTGGTCCACTTGATGGCGGTCACAATAACGACACGTACAGCTGTTCACCTAGTGTGCATCCTGCTCCGGCTTCTAGCTGCACTAGGTCCACTGGTACATCCCCTTGTTTTACTGCCATGACAAAATGTTTGATATGACATGGCAGTTAGTGTGTGTATTGGAGCTTGACGGCACTCATATCACAAACACAGTGTATAATGTTTGAGCATATGCGTTTTTGTGTCTACTCAGATGCTTCTGGTAACTCGACAGCAGACTTGATACGAGAGAGTGAAGAACTACAGAGACAATATAACCTGCTCTACCCCAACGCAGGTTCCTCTGTGCTTAACGGCTTGTCTACTCGCCCACACACAGCCACGTCCTTCACCCACCCTCCTCACTCCCCTGCATCTGCACCGAGTGACCCAGTGAGCTGTAGGGTGAGAAAGATGATTACTATGACAACAGTAACATGTGGTGTGTGATGGGAGGAACTCTTCACTTGGCTTATCTTGGTGTTATAATGTTGCAGCCTGCCTCAGTCCCATTAGATTCCAGTGTGGCCAGCTCCGTCTCACTACCCCAGACCTCTCCACATTCAACCGCAGGAGCATTCAGTTCGCTGGGACAGGGTGCTCGGCATGACCGGCTAGCGGCCAGTCTGCCTGTCACACAGACGCATGACAAGTCGACGGGGAGCAGCCAGCCACATGTCACTTACGAGGGCCACATACACCTGTACCACCACGATGTGGCCAATAAAACTGGTGGGTAAACAGGGTGGCGGGGCCCTGTAACAGGGTGGGCGGGGCCCTGTAACAGGGTGGGCGGGAAGCTGTAACAGATTGGGCAGGGTCCTGTAACAAGATGGGCAGGGCCCTGTAAGCGGGGAGCTGTAGAAAGGGAGTGCGTTTGTGTGGAGTATAAAGTTAGCAGTTGGTTAATAGCTTGTTGCTGATGTGGGGTTCTGTGTCCACAGCTGCTGCTTCCTCGCTGGATCCTCTCTCTGCTTCTCTGCCAGCCACAATGTCACGAGATGAACAGAGGTCACGGAAGACTCACAGTGGTGTGTATACAGCACGCACCATTCTGAAGTTACAAGCCCAATTATTGAAAACTTTTTCCATTTGACCAGTCATGCCTGATGTATATACTAGGATCATCTGGTGCCAGAGCTGATACTTCTAGACGGCCCCTGCAAGGGGAGGCCGAATTACCGACCAGGTCTGGTATGGACAGCAGCTCCCAGAAGCAGAGCAATGTGAACAGCGGCCAATACGACACCCTACAGAGTTTGATGCGGGATACAGTGGCCATGTCACGGGCTGCGGTACAGAGCAGTCCCCTCAGAGACACAGGAGTGTCCAGAGTTAGACCCTCCACCCTCAATACAGATGAGGAACTGTCAGAAGCCCTCAGGTCAGTTGCAGCTTATAGCAGGGGTTCACATTCTGACATGAACCTGATTGCTGCAGGGCTGGTAGTATGCTGACATTAGCATGATAGCTGCTGTACTTGGCTGGTTGTATACTGCTGTGAACATGACAGCTGCCGTACTCGTACTGACGTTAAAATGACAGCTGCCTTACTTGGCAGGTTGTTTACTGACGTTAAAATGATAGCTGCCGTACTCAGCAGTTGATTTACTGACGGTAAAATGATAGCCGCCGTACTCAGCAGCTGGTTTACTGATGATAAAATGATAGCCGCCGTATTCAGCAGCTGGTTTACTGACGGTAAAATGATAGCCGCCGTACTCAGCAGCTGGTTTACCAACGGTAAAATGATAGCTGCCGTACTCGGCAGTTCGTTTACCGATGGTAAAATGATAGCTGCCGTACTCGGCAGGTCGTTTACTGACGTTAAAATAATAGTTGCTGTACTCAGCAGGTTGTATACTGACAGTGAAATGATAGTTGCTGTACTTGGTAGGTTGTATACTGACATTAAAATGATAGCTGCTGTACTTGGTAGGTTGTATACTGACGTTAAAATGACAGCTGCCATACTCAGCAGTAACTGACATTAAAGGGATAGCTACCGTCCTCAGCAAGTTGTTTACTGATGTTAAAATGATAGCTGCCGTACTCAGCAGTTGCTGACGTTAAAATGATAGCTGCCGTACTCGACAGGTTGTTTACTGACGTTAAAATGTTAGCTACTGTGCTCATTCCTCAGGTCTAGCCTGGACCGAGTGACCCTATCAGACAGAGTCAATGGTGGTGATCATAGAGTGGGGAAAACACTCTCCTCTGTAAATGGTCGTCCTAAGTCGACCAGCACTGGCTCTGTGCGCTGTACCGATGGCGATCTCAGCGGGAGTGGCACAGTACCCAAGGTGATTGCTTAAGTAGATCATCACAGCAATTGATATGGTAGAATTCTGTCAGTAACTTATCCATTTGTAGGTATTGAATGGAAGTCTAGATAGATATCAGTTGTAATATGTTGCAGAGCATTCTTTCTCCACCCAGGAGAACACACTGTACAAATGGCACCAAACAGAAAGCCGTCACATTTAAGCCAAAGTCGTCCGAGAAGAAGAGGTCGCCCGATACGTCCACAGACAGCAGTCATGCTGGGTACTGATTCGTATAAAGTCTTATAGAATGGCCATAAAGAAGCACTGTGGCTATATATCACACATTGTCTATGTCTCTCTTCTCGTCACACATTGCTGGCTGATGTCTCTCTTCTCGTCACACATTGCTGGCTATATGTCTCTCTTCTCGTCACACATTGCTGGCTGATGTGTTTCATCAGTTATAACTGCTGAATGCTTCATTACAGAGTACGTTCTGGATCCAAAACCAAACCATCATTCAGATCATGTCCTGCAGACACTAGCAGACCCACCCGTACAAACGGCCAAAACAAACACCCCAAGTCAAAAGCCCGTCCTGCCAAGAGGGACACATCTCCCCAGACATTCAGGGACTACATACGAAAGTATTACGGAAATCAGCATCCACGTTTACAGAGTGTCAGTGATGAGGAGATTGATTACAGGTGAGGTGAATTAAGGTGAAATGGTATATATTAAGTGTGATAAGGGTTATCACAGGCAAGGTCGGGTAGATTATGTGTGAGGTTTGGGGTTGATAACAGGTGAGATGGGGTTGATTGCAGGTAAGATTGGGGTTGATTACTGGTGAGATAGGGTTGATTACTGGTGAGATGGGGGTTGATTACTGGTGAGATGGGGTTGATAACATGTGAGATTGGATTGATTACAGATGAGATGGGGCTGATTACAGGTGAGATGTGGGTTGATTACAGGTGAGATGTGGGAAGATTGCATTGTGAGACTGGATTGATTGCATTGTGAGAATGGATTGATTGCATTGTGAGTCATGTGGTGATGACATGGCTTGTGTGTGAGTCATGTGGCGATGACATGGCTTGTGTGTGAGTCATGTGGCGATGACATGGCTTGTGTGTGAGTCATGTGGTGATGACATGGCTTGTGTGCGAGTCATGTGGTGATGACATGGCTTGTGTGTCTCAGACGCAGTGAATCGGAGACGTCCGGTGCGGAGGCTGACGTCAGTAGCAATCTGGAGAAGCAGCTCATCGACTGGCATGACCAGCTGAGGAGACGAGCTCGCACCACACGCTTCGATGATCTTCTTGATAATTCCACACCAGGCAAGATTGGTAATCTCCGTCGCCAGTTCAAGGCCGAGGATCAGAAGACCCGACTGAGACAGGAGGTAATACTTGTCATCCACACCACTAGCTCTAAACATAACAGGGTTACACAGGGATAGGTAGCTCTGTAGTTGGAGGATATCCTCCACAGAGTTGACTGTGATCCAATGGTTGTCCATTCTGATGTGGATACCACGTTGTTTCCCATATGTAAATGACTACCTCTGTTGTGTTGTAGTTTCTCCGTCAAGTATATGATGGAGACTTCCAAGATCTGGAAGAAGAAGCCTATGAATCCATGGCCAAGGACCGTCAGAAAGCTTCAGATAAGGTAGCTGCTTCTCACCCCCTTCTCATTAACTCTGATATGTTCCCTTGTCCTCTCTCAGATGACTGTTTGGGTGTTTAATAATCTACTGAGCTGCTGAAAACTTGGTCTTGATATAAACTGGATGATTACTGTCTTGGTCCTGCCAGGAACGAGAATACAAGAAGAAGGTGCTCTCTGCCCCGAAGACATCAAAGTACAAGCCAGCCAAGAAATATACAGGTATGAGAGGATAATGCAGTGTAAATGATGGCTGCTCTCATATACACATCCCCTTGGACACATAATCACTATGTGTGTTGATTGCTGCTCAGGGACAGTGAAGAACTCCAAGAGGGGTCGGCCCAAATCATCTGTGGTTCAGGCTCGTAAAAGAAGCGTCTCGGCCAGCCCATCTGTTGGACGGAGACGTCCAGGTGAGTGGCTGTCTACCGGAGGATGCCTTACATAACGTCTGCTGCCGCCATCACTCTCCTTGACACTCCTATCATTTCTTGTTCAGTGATTAAAGGTGATGACTTGTTGCCATGGTTACTGGAGGAGTTTCCGTACCTGCACCTAACAACTGAGACGTTGCATAACATGTGGAAGACAGGAGCGCGGCAGGTGGAGTGCATGTCTAAAGTGGAACAGGAAGTCAGACGCAAGAAAAGTAAACAACAAGTGCAGGTGAGGTTTGCGTAGAAACAATTGCTTCCTACTGACAACCGTACTCTCACTCCTGGTCATCAAGCATTCAAATAAAGTGTTTTGGTTATCAGGCCAGTGGTGTATTCTGAGCCTAGGTTATAAGGCCTGTGATGTATTCCTTTGTTTATCAGGTCAGTTATTCTCCTGACCATTGGTTATAAGGCTCGTTATTTTCCTGACAGTTAGTTATAAGGCTTGTTATTCTCCTGACAGTTAGTTATAAGGCTTGTTATTTTCCTGGCAGTTAGTTATAAGGCTTGTTATTCTCCTCACAGTTAGTTATATGGCTTGTTATTCTCCTCGCAGTTAGTTATAAGGCTTGTTATTCTCCTGGCAGTTAGTTATAAGGCTTGTTATTTTCCTCACAGTTAGTTATAAGGCTTGTTATTCTCCTGACAGTTTGTTATAAGGCTTGTTATTCTCCTGACAGTTTGTTATAAGGCTTTATTCTCCTGGCAGTGTTATTTTTATTTTCCTCACAGTTAGTTATAAGGCTTGTTATTCTCCTGGCAGTTAGTTATAAGGCTTGTTATTCTCCTGGCAGTTAGTTATAAGGCTTGTTATTTCTCCTGACAGTTTTATAAGGCTTGTTATTCTCCTGGCAGTTAGTTATAAGGCTTGTTATTTTCCTCACAGTTAGTTATAAGGCTTGTTATTCTCCTCACAGTTTGTTATAAGGCTTGTTATTCTCCTGGCAGTTAGTTAGTTTGTTATACAGTTAGTTATAAGGCTTGTTATTCTCCTGGCTTGTTATTCTCCTGGCAGTTAGTTATAAGGCTTGTTATTTTCCTCACAGTTAGTTATAAGGCTAAGGCTTGTTATTCTCCTGACAGTTTGTTATAAGGCTTGTTATTCTCCTGGCAGTTAGTTATAAGGCTTGTTATTTTCCTTTGTTATTCTCCTGACAGTTTGTTATAAGGCTTGTTATTTTCCTCACAGTTAGTTATAAGGCTTGTTATTTTCCTCACAGTTAGTTATAAGGCTTGTTATTCTCCTGACAGTTTGTATAAGGCTGTTATTCTCCTGGCAGTTTGTTATAAGGCTTGTTATTCTCCTGGCAGTTAGTTATAAGGCTTGTTATTTTCCTGACAGTTAGTTATAAGGCTTGTTATTCTCCTGACAGTTTGTTATAAGGCTTGTTATTCCCTGACAGTTAGTTATAAGGCTTGTTATTCTCCTGTTAGTTATAAGGCTTGTTATTTCCTGACAGTTTGTTATAAGGCTTGTTATTCTCCTGACAGTTAGTTATAAGGCTTGTTATTTTCCTGACAGTTAGTTATAAGGCTTGTTATTTTCCTGACAGTTAGTTATAAGGCTTGTTATTCTCCTGACAGTTTGTTATAAGGCTTGTTATTCCTGACAGTTAGTTATAAGGCTTGTTATTTTCCCTCACAGTTAGTTATAAGGCTTGTTATTCTCCTGACAGTTTGTTATAAGGCTTGTTATTCTCCTGGCAGTTAGTTATAAGGCTTGTTATTTTCCTCACAGTTAGTTATAAGGCTTGTTATTCTCCTGACAGTTTGTTATAAGGCTTGTTATTCTCCTGGCAGTTAGTTATAAGGCTTGTTATTTTCCTCACAGTTAGTTATAAGGCTTGTTATTCTCCTGACAGTTTGTTATAAGGCTTGTTATTCTCCTGGCAGTTAGTTATAAGGCTTGTTATTTTCCTCCTCGCAGTTAGTTATAGTTTGTTATTCTCCTGACAGTTTGTTATAAGGCTTGTTATTCTCCTGGCAGTTAGTTATAAGGCTTGTTATTTCCTCCTGGCAGTTAGTTATAAGGCTTGTTATTCTCCTGACAGTTAGTTATAAGGCTTGTTATTCTCCTGGCAGTTTTTATAAGGCTTGTTATTTTCCTCACAGTTAGTTATAAGGCTTGTTATTTTCCTCACAGTTTGTTATAAGGCTTGTTATTTCTCCTGACAGTTTGTTATAAGGCTTGTTATTCTCCTGACAGTTAGTTATAAGGCTTGTTATTTTCCCTGACAGTTTGATAAGGCTTGTTATTCTCCTGACAGTTTGTTATAAGGCTTGTTATTTTCCTGACAGTTTGTTATAAGGCTTGTTATTCTCCTGACAGTTAGTTATAAGGCTTGTTATTCTCACAGTTAGTTATAAGGCTTGTTATTCTCCTGACAGTTAGTTATAAGGCTTGTTATTCTCCTGGCAGTTAGTTATAAGGCTTGTTATTTTCCTCACAGTTAGTTATAAGGCTTGTTATTCTCCTGACAGTTAGTTATAAGGCTTGTTATTCTCCTGACAGTTAGTTATAAGGCTTGTTATTTTCCTGACAGTTAGTTATAAGGCTTGTTATTTTCCTGACAGTTAGTTATAAGGCTTGTTATTTTCCTGGCAGTTAGTTATAAGGCTTGTTATTCTCCTGACAGTTAAAAGATTTGTTATTCTGCAGACAATTATAATCCAATAAGATCAGTTATAGAATTTGAGCTACTAAACTATGATTTGGGCCACCCAAGTTTTATACTTGGTGACCCAAACGCATGCTTTAGCTCTGCTGAGTTTTCGGCGCTGTTATAATGCCTGTTATTCTCCTGACTGATGTGGCTGTTATAATGCCTGCTAATCTCCTGGCCGTGACGTGGCTGTTATAATGCCTCCTGACCGTGATGTGGCTGTTATAATGCCAGCTGACCGTGACGTGGCTGTAATAATGCCTGCTAATCTCCTGACCATGCCATGGCTGTGTGAAGGTGGAGGAAGCCGAACGCCGACAGGAAGTACTCATGAATATCATGAAGAAGGAGCTGGCCCACACACGACGCAAGGTGAGGCCTGTCTGCCACTCTCTCCTCCACCAGGGGGCATCACGGTCACATTGATTAACCCTGTTAATGATTGATGCTGTGTTTCCATGGTAGCGGGATGTGGAGGAGCGACGCCAGCAGCAGCAGCAAGTGAAAGCAGCCGTCAGGGACAAGCGCCTGCAGACTGCTCGCTGTCGCAAATATTATGATGAATTCCAGATTCGTAATCGTTCAAAGATGCTGAAGAAACGGAGTCGAGAGGAAGTGGTGGGTGTGCCTGAATGTCCCAGAAATAACTGAGTACTGCGTGTTTACCCTATAGACAAGCACACCCTGACAATCTGCTATAAATTGACAGTATACAAATTGATTGTGGGGGCATTAATTATAAACCATTAGTACAAACTTCCTCCATGAGTACCAGCCTGGATCATTTACACCAGTCAATTTGGTATTTTTGCAGTTCTTGTATATGTATGTTGTCTTTGGCCATAATGTCATCAAGGAACTTATTTTTGGAACTGTCTATATATCTTCTCAATTGATGTTGCTATGCCCAGTTTCATGTGTGTTGTGAAGATCTTTAAGAACCTTTTCAAGGAAGGGGTCAACATCCAGAAAGATCGCATTCAGGAGCTGCGGAGTTACGCCAAGGAGGAAAGAGAAAGGAGGGCTAAGAAACAGCAGGAGGAAATCTCAGGGTTGGAAAACTAGTATCCTTACGAGCATGCTCCGTGTCGTTCAAAGATCCATATAGTTAATGTGATGGGGGTTGGAATGCATGAAGTCCTGTAATAACTGCCTCAGTGTGGTACTTGCCTTGACTAACATGTAGCTATAAGGACCAGTTCTCCCTGCTCGTGGAGTCTATGGTTCAGGAGAGACAGGACATGAACCTACGCGAGTCCGCTCAATCCAAGGTCCGTCAACATAACTTTTTTACCATTCATCCAATCATACAATTTGACTGCAGTGCGTGTGTGCGTAATGTGAAATATCAGAAATTTAATTGCAAATTAATGATCCATCCTGTGCTGGCACAGCATTTATTTTGATCGTAGATAAGCAGTCAGCGAACTGCGTCGCTGTTTGCCTTTAAATGAGCTGTTTATACTGGCTTGGCTAATTCCTTGTATCCGGCCTGGGAGGCACGTACAGGTGGATGGGCTTTAGCGGGAAATTCCAGCCCGCCCAAATCGACCAATGGACGGGTCTCTGGCTAAGACTCTGCCCTGTGTATGTACCGAGTGACCCTGTGTATGTACCGAGTGACCCTGTGTATGTACCAAGTGACCCTGTATGTTCAGGTGCTGGAGCAGATGAAGCGAGAGTTGAGGCAGAAGATGGAAAATGAGATCCGCAGCGTACAGGACCAGCTGTGGCGCGATGAAGATGATGCTCACTACCGCACGCTCGATGCAGAACGACTCAAGCAGGATCTGCACCGCGCCTCACTACAGGTGAAGCTGTGATGCTGACTCATGCCATGTTCATTGTGAAGTGTTTCGATACCAGGCACAATTGACAAATACAAGTGACATATCTTGCAGAGGCAATCATTCTCATCATAGATCAAATATTGTGTCTAATTTATTGTGTGAATGACATGGCCCTGTTGTATTGGGTAAATTAACTGTGATATATTGTAATTATAGAGCATACAGCTACATGTTAAACACTGGATGCTGGTGTAGATTTGTGTTTTGAGTGTAGTTTATAGGAGATGACCTGCTTTTTGGTCATGTGAGCATGTCTCGTAACTATAAATAGCCCTCAATCTGCATGCACTGTCTGCCATTGAACGAAGTCCCTGATAATGTCGAGCTATCTAACGAGGCTATGATTACATGGACCTTCAAGGATGCACAAGATTTGTTGATATTATCACATTTCTCATATAGTTCTCCATTTTTTTTCAATAAAATCTTCCCTTCTACAATCTGACTGGCCTTGGTTGACGGTTCTTTGATGTGATTCCTGTAAACCCATACCACTAAGCATTTAGCTATGCTAAGAGGGCTCATTTGAGCCCTGCGTCTCTTTAAATCACAAGGGGAATTTTCTGATTAATTCAGTAACGTGGTCACTTCAACCAATCAGAAGACTCGAGGGCAGACCCCAAGATATTGGATCAACAGTCCTCTGTGCTTTTGTTGATTGTATGCTAGTGTCCGAGTGGGTTCTCTTAGCAAAGGTACTGGCTCTTTGCCTGTATTATTGGCATGCCCCTTAGTGCTCACTTTTAACAAGGCTGTCAGATGATTATGTAAGAAATCATATCGGCCCATGTGCAAGTGAACAAGTCCACCTTTAATAAATACAATGGTGAAAGATGTCGATCTGTAAGAATACATATGCTTATTTATGGCATTTAAAATACCATACAACTTTTACGATGTACATATTTCTGTCAGAAAGCATTCATCCTGATCCGTACTTGACTTCATTTCTTCCCTGAAATACACACAACAAGAGAGTAACATTGTGTGTCATTAAGCAGCAACTTGTGTCAGCATCAGCAGCTCCTGTGTCAGCCTCCATAGGACCTCCCAGAGCAATACCGTGCCTCACAACCACTCCCTTTATGTTACCTAACTTCCTCAACCAAATTACAATCCATTATTCTTTATAGAGGATTGACTCATTGTCCACATGCCAGCCTCTCAACATATACTACAAGTTTTTTGAATGGATGGCGAGCAGAGCAGCGATGACCGGATGGACCACCTCCTCACCTGAACAGAGCAGCCATGACGGGGTGGACCACCTCCTCACCTGAACAGAGCAGCCATGACGGGGTGGACCACCTCCTCACCTGATCAGAGCACCCATGAACAGGTGGACCACCTCCTCACCTGATCAGAGCAGCCATGAACGGGTGGACCACCTCCTCA
The DNA here is from genome assembly GCA_034190875.2 of Urechis unicinctus. Classification (NCBI taxonomy): domain Eukaryota; kingdom Metazoa; phylum Annelida; class Polychaeta; order Xenopneusta; family Urechidae; genus Urechis; species Urechis unicinctus. Next base: position 52,604,980 of record CM067347.1, on the reverse strand, counting down.
CCAGAACAGAGCAGTCATGGCTATGTGCACCACCTCCTCATCTGAACAGAGATAGGGAACTCACCGACTCGGAACCACTTGGGCAGGTTGCCACTACTGGAGGCTGATGAGCCAGTTGCCCTCTGACTTGATGCTCCCTGTGATAGCCCAGAACGCTTACTGGAGGAAGATGAAGCACCTGCTGACCTCTGACCTAATGCTGAAGGTTGAATGCTGCACCCATAATGGACAGAGCAGTAAGATTCCATCAAGTGGTTGATACATTAGGCATATAGCATTGATCCATTCACATAGACCAGTCCATGGCTTAACCACATGGCTCTTATTAAGGTGGTCTTAAATGCTTAAATAAAATAGTCAGATGCTTACTGCTTCATCATAACGTCTATTGCTTCTCTCTCATTTGACATATTCTGAAGTAATGTCCTTGATAAATAAAAGTCTGAAATCACAAGTATAGCGATGGACTGATAGCTCAACAATGATCAAATTTAGTAGAGGTCATCTATGAGACATCGGCAGTAAGTTACACAGGAGACAACAACTCTAACTAATGGATGGGATACCATTGACTATCTCTAGATAGATATATCTAGAAGGAAACAAGTTTAACAATGCCAGAGTGAATGTTGTCTCACCTTTCTTGACATCGGATCCAAAGTATACAACTGACATGGGTACCAGGCTGGCCTGTATCATAGCAATGTATCATTTGAAAAACAACATGTTCCCCACCTGATGAAAACACCTGACTAATGCTAACAGAGAAAGGAAGAAGAAACAGAGAGAGGCTACGTACAGCCATCAGGGTGCAGGCCTGGTCAGCTAGTACCTGCTTAGGTGGCGTAGTGTCTGCAACCAATTCACGTCAGATATGTAGAGAATGACAGGAACACGTTACACAGAGGAAGGTAAAAGAATAGCGAAACACACAGACATGCAACATTTCGAATAACAGAATATAACAACTCACATAGATAAAATGGCACATCTGGATCGTCCAGATTCTCTTTCAGAAACTTTTGAATGGCAAAAACTGCAAGGACACAAATGTGATCCCTCATTCACAACAGTACTACAGACTGAATTATCTCAACAAAGTATTGTCAACGTGCTGAATAACAAGGCTGACACGATGGAACATTATGATGTCAACGTGCTAAATAGTAAGACTAACACAATGGAGCATTATGATGTCACCATGAACTCATTAATTAAGTCCTCATGATAACCTGTTTCTCTTGGTCGGAACAATGCTTGCAGTACAACTTTCTCGGGGAAGTGGAAACGCAAGATGACACGGGAATACTTAGACAGACTCTCTTCCATCAGTGCTTGTTTCATGGCTTTGGTCATCAGCGGCTGGTCAGCTGCAGCAGCTCTGGTCAACATTCATACCACAACATTACATGACTACCTGTACCACTTACATGGCCTCTCCTTTGTACTACATCATTAGCATGGACTCATCTTACGTCTTCTTCTGTTGATCGGTCCACAACACCTTCAGATCATTTTCAGTCAGTTCAAAGAAATCATCAGTGACATCTTCTGGGTCTGTAAAACAAGAGCCTAAGTAAGTGATGATAGAAGTGGGGCTGGCTGCTGAGACTGAGTGATGATAGAGTTGGGGCTGGCTGCTGAGTGAGTGATGCTAGAGGTGGAGCTGGCTGCTGAGTGAGTGATGATAGAGGTGGAACTGGCTGCTGAGTGAGTGATGTAAGAGGTGGAGCTGGCTGCTGAGCCCGAGTGATGATAGAGGTGGAGCGGGCTGCTGAGTGAGTGATGATAGAGGTGGAGCTGGCTGCTGAGTGAGTGAGTGATGATAGAGGTGATAGAGCTGGAGCTGCTGAGTGAGTGATGATAGAGGTGGAGCTGGCTGCTGAGTGAGTGATGATAGAGGTGGAGCTGGCTGCTGAGTGAGTGATGATAGAGGTGGAGCTGGCTGCTGAGTGAGTGATGCTAGAGGTGGAGCTAGCTGCTGAGTGAGTGATGATAGAGGTGGAGCTGGCTGCTGAGTGAGTGATGATAGAGGTGGAGCTGGCTGCTGAGCCTGTGAGAATCAAGGACACTGACCGTGTGAGAGGACAGGAGGACCCTTCTTATCTACGCTGTACATGACGGCCTCCCGCAGACAAGGCTGTCAACAAACACCGCACATCAGCTTTATATTGTGCCAACCCCATAGACATAATGGAAGGGGAGTTAGACATTTCCAGTCATTAAAAGATGATCACAACATCCTACTTTGAAGTCCTCCTTGCTGGATTCTCTGTGGCACAAAACAGAAGAAGGAAGTGTAACATACCAATGCCATCACACAATCAGCATTTGTAATGTCAGTCTATGCATGACAACCAACCAAGCTCACTTACTGAAATTCATTGTGGTACACAGCTTTTCCTTTTGTCTCTTCTGGAAACTGAAGCAACACGGATTATACAAGCCAGATAGGAGTCCGTTGAATAAGTGAATAATTGTATGCCATCCCCAACACTGCCTCACTTAATGTAACTCACCTTGAAGTCGGAGAAATCGTCCACTTTGGCTGATGCATGCTGTGTGGACGACATGGGTGGAGTCTGAATCTGAGATAAATACTGCGCTAGCTGGGAACAAGATACAGTGAGAGTAAGCAGTGGATCATGACAGGGTAGGAGTTGTTTGGCAGTGACCTGGGCTTTGTGACAATTTGCGATAGTGGTGGTCATGATGCTACTGTGGTCATCAGGCTACTGATGGACAATGTGACTGGTCATCAGGCTACTGATGGACAATGTGACAACTGATGTCATCAGGCTACTGATGGACAATGTGACAGTGGTCATCAGGCTACTGATGTGGTCATGGACATGGACTGATGGACAATGTGGTGGTCATCACTGATGGACAATGTGGTCATCAGGCTACTGATGGACAATCAGTGGTCATCAGGCTACTGATGGACAATGTGACAGTGGTCATCAGGCTACTGATGGACAATGTGACAGGTCATCAGGCTACTGATGGACAATGTGACAGTGGTCATCAGGCTACTGATGGACAATGTGGCAACTGATGGACAATGTGGCATCAGGCTACTCATCAGGCTACTGATGGACAATGTTACAGTGGTCATCAGGCTACTGATGGACAATGTGACAGTGGTCATCAGGCTACTGATGGACAATCAGGCTACTGATGGACAATGTGACAGTGGTCATCAGGCTACTGATGGACAATGTGACTGGTCATGGATGGACAATGTGACAGTGGTCATCAGGCTACTGATGGGACTGATGGACAATACTGATGACAGTGGTCATCAGGCTACTGATGGACAATGTGACTGGTCATCAGGCTACTGATGGACAATATGACAGTGGTTATCAGGCTACTGATGGACAATATGACAGTGGTCATCAGGCTACTGATGGACAATATGACAGTGGTTATCAGGCTACTGATGGACAATATGACAGTGGTCATCAGGCTACTGATGGACAATGTGACAGTGATGGACAATCATCAGGCTACTGATGGACAATGACAGTGGTCATCAGGCTACTGGGACAATCATCAGGCTCAATATGCTGGTCATCAGGCTACTGATGGACAATGTGACAGTGGTCATCAGGCTAGTGATGGACAATGATGGACAATGATGGACAAATGACAGTGGTCATCAGGCTACTGATGGACAATATGACAGTGGTCATCAGGCTACTGATGGACAATATGACAGTGGTCATCAGGCTACTGATGGACAATATGACAGTGGTCATCAGGCTACTGATGGACAATATGACAGTGGTCATCAGGCTACTGATGGACAATATGACAGTGGTCATCAGGCTACTGATGGACAATATGACAGTGGTCATCAGGCTACTGATGGACAATATGACAGTGGTCATCAGGCTACTGATGGACAATATGACAGTGGTCACCAGGCACTGATGGACAATGCCACAGTTAGCTGTGCTTCCCCAGGACGGAATGACTTGGTTATCAGGCTAGGTATGCTGTTGGCATTGGTTGTATGACAGTGGAGTGTGATCACATCTAGGCTACTGATGGCACTCCTCCATCAGTGGGTGCATCACAGTTAGCTGTGCTTCCCCAGGACGGAATACTTCCACACCAGGTATGCTGTTGGCATTGGTTGTCTGAGTGTCATCACATCTAGCACCCAGCACTCCTCCATCAGTGGGTGCATCACTGCCAACCTCAATGGCTTCTGGGATGGGGTCAGAGGTCATCACACACTCCATAGATTCGCTAGAGTTCTGGGTGGGTGGTTCACTGAGAGGGGAAAGGGCATGGTCTGATTCTGTGGGCGTATCCAGATGCAGGTCGACTGCTGAACACATCACCTGCATTTCTCCCCCTCGCTCACTCACATTACACTGCATCTTAGATAACTTTGATAATCTCTCCTTTTCTTTCATGATATTTATCTTTGTTTCTTCCAGAGTTTTGCTGTCAACAGGCCTGTGCAGTAACCTAGTCACATAGACAAATAACCTGTTAGGTGGTCAGATCCAGTAACCGTGATCACAAAAATGGGGTTTAATACATGCAAATTCAAGATGACAGTCTCACTTTACATAGTAGAAAGCCACACCTTACACGGCCGACAGTCTAGCCTTACATGGTAGACAGCCTCACCTGATGATTGCTCTGCCAGACGTGAGTCCAAGCTTCTTCAAAGTAACTTCTTTCAGAGCAAACTCACCAGCAATCTGGAACAGATTGAATGAGTAACTAGCAACACTGCATGGAGTGGACGAGATGTGTGGGGAGATGTTTACAAAATCCACGAACCTCCTCTTGCATGTAAACACACACAGGATGGCATCCGGGTGTGGTTGGGTGGGCCAATCTACCACGAAACTTGCTGTAAAGGAACCACAAGCATGTCCCCTATATGAGATTCATCACCACACCATATATATATATATATATATATATATATATATATATACTGCATATATAAGTATATATAATTTAATATATATATATATATATATATACAGATAATACCTGTCCTCTTTGTTTTCCCAGTATTTAAGAATGTCCCATAACGCCATTGATGACGGTAGATTTTCCTGGAGACGATTACCATCTTCGAGTTGAATGGCAATTGTTACAGTATCCACTTCCAGTCGGGACTTGCTTGCTTTGACCAATTCCAGTTTAGCCAGATTGGGCAAGCCTGCAAAGCGAGCAGTCAAAGTGAGGTCCAGGTCTTTTCTGCCATGTCTGCAAGTCATATGGCAATTTGTGATACATTCTGGGGGATTATAAATGAACTGGAGACTGTATATCAAGACAAGAAATGACAAACTTCAGCTGGTAATGCTCGGGGGGTTGGAAGCCTTTCTTGCAGCACGCCTCCTCCAGCACCTGTTAAATACCAACCAACAAACCAGATAGTATGGAGAATATTGCCTCAAAGAAGACTGTTTCGTATGGTTACATATTCTCTGTGATTGTGTTACACTTAACACTACTCTCACAGATATATCAAAGGGCCTACAACTGTGCTTAAAGGGCTCACTCACGCTTCCGTAGAAGAAAACAATGTGAATAAGCCAACTGTGGTGCTTTGTCATAGCGCTGCATGGAATCTTCCTGATTAAAACTATGAGGAATTTTCGGAATTCAGGGGCAAGTCACCTTGACCAATCTGAAGAATCCATATCTTTAAAAGACACCAAGCCCCGAGACCCATTTGATTTTGTACATTTCATGGTGGTGTGACCTGATTAAGGGCATGTGTTTAACTCATTTTCATAATCACTGCACAGCTAGTCCAACGGCCCTCTTAGCATAGTTATAAGTTATTAGGATACCCTGAACTCCACAAACAAAACATTCCTGTCATTTAGTGGCATTACTCGAACCTCCTGGTAACTTGATGTGGTGATGAAATAAATGTCTAGTATACGGCAATTTTTGTGGAATACCTGCTAAATTTTGGCAGGTGACCACTTAATATTAAACATTTATCGCATGGTTAGCTGCATCCGAACACAGGTTGATACAAACCAAACTTTATGTCATGCAGAATAGGCTTATAAAGATGCACCGTTTCGGTGCCAAGTTCAACTTTAAATCTGGTTCTGTTTTGTCTAGTAGCTAAAACAACTCAATTGTAATCCTTTCAAAGTATTCAGAACACCAAATCATCAATAATTTATTGATCTAACCACAGAATATTGTTTACGTAAGTGTACAAATGAGTGGCAACCAGGTCAAGAAATTTCAAAAATGGACAATTTCATGATCTTCTTGAATTATCGCTCAAACTCTGTCCATATTCTGATTCCGATGTCCAGTTGGGCCTACCACATGCCACATTTGGGTTGTAATTCACATCACGATAAAAATATGCACTATGACTTAACAACAATCTTAGAAAAAGCGGGAGTCACAGAATGGACTCAATTTTACGGATATCATTTTGGAAAGTAGCAGGCAGTTGGTCCATGAAGCTTTTTTCACAACAAAACAGGACCACACAGAAACAGATCATATGCTTCCACAAAATGATGATTGTGATGCTTGGACAGAGACCACTTGGCACAAACCCGTGGCCAGACTAGGCTGCGAAACCCACGCCCCTGAGACAAAGATCCAGCACAGTGCTAGTGAGCTGTCTGCCATTTAACATGATCATAAAAGTCACGGGGTTCCAGTCAGGTTTTCACACCTTGGTATTGAACCCAAAACCTGTGTGCTGAAAGGCAATGCAGTATACCCCTTCGCCACTGGGACCAGCACCCAGGCATCAGGGGATAGGATTCCACAAGCACTGTAACCCTTTACCATCAAAAGTTTTCATGTTCCAACACACAGCAAACCATCAACATTTAAATCAGACACATCAACTCTTAAACACTCGTAGTAGCCAAAAGTGTCTGCATTGAAAGGAGGGACTCACCAGCAGTTTCTGTGTGATGTCATCAATGACCATGTATGTGAGCCAACTCAGATATTGATGACATCATACACAAGAATTTTGGCATATATCCCATAATGTTTACGACATATTTCTCTTTGAATTATGAGATGAAGTGAAAGAAATGCAGGCACATTTGAAGAAGCCATTGCATCAAAATAAGATTCAAGAAGAAACCTTGCACACAGAGGTCTTTATCTATTTCTTTCTGGACATAAATGGAGTATTTTGGGTATGTTGTTCAACTAGGTGAATGTGGGGGTTAAAGAGTTAAACTTTGAGAAAATACATAAATATACATCATTTGTTGATACATATAGTTTTTAATGAACAATATCCGAGTCACTTGGAGTGATATATTGAACGGCACAAGAACATAGTACAACCAATGAAACTGTGGTTGTAGCATATTGGAGGCCATTGCACCATGTTAATCATCTGGCTTGGAATTCACAATTTCATGAACACAGCCTGGTTAACAGACCTAACTACTACCTGTTAGGTCTGGCATTTGGCCTAGTCAAAATGTAGTTGACAACCAAAGATTAATCTTACTGCCTTTCATAGTTAAACAAAGATGAACCATATCTGGTTATTCTTAAACATCTTACAGTGCTCACTGAAAAATCCAGATTGTCATCAATCTTCAATATATGTACAAATGAATGAAAAACATATCGCAAACATTAACGCTGCTCCTTTTATCGCCATTTTTGCTTCGGATAACATAGTACGCTATGACAAAATTCCTTCGTTTTCACATAGACTTGAGCTGAAACATTTGTGGACGATATTCCGCTTCAAATTTTTTTTCCACGGATATTTACAAATGCTATGTATGACAGCTTTCCTACAACTTCAGCAAACAAGGTAATCAACAATTGAATCGAACAAAATGACATGGCTATTTCAAATGGATAAAGAGTAGATCGAAGAAATATTTCATGATTGACCAGTCCACCACATTTGGCTTGGCATGAGATAGGCCTCTAATGTAGACATAGCCGCGAACGACGGTAATATAAATATATACCGTCGTGATTGAGGATATGTGGGTCGTGTGGCAATTTTTGTATTTCGCGTGCATATAGCTTCTCATCAATGTTGTGTACTTACGTAAATATATATGTCGACAAATGAGATGAATATCCGCTTCTCCGCACTATTTTGGTTATCCACTGGCTCGTGATTATTTAGCAATTGTCAAATGAACATTTAGAATCACAACTTTCATTCACGGCAGCTTCAGTTTTGGAGATATGATGTCACATTACGCAGTTTCATTTTCACTCGCCATGTGGCTGCAGGTCCCGGAGGAGGGGGCACTTAAGTATATAGAGGTAGTATACATGTGTTGGGGTTGTTTTTTTTCGGCCTCCCGGCGGGTTTTGTTGACCTCATAATTGTAGGATGGGATATGCTCTTGCCATTTCTACCTTGTATGACGGGTACAGGTTTTTGAGATCTCGGGGCACAACCCTACGTAGGACAAGGCCAAGTGCCCCCTCCAGACTACGGGAATCAATAAGTGTTATCTTTTTTTAAATGTCAATGTGATATCGTTGAATACATATCGCCCTTCAAAGTAGATATTTCCAAAAGATAATCATTGACAAAATGACACATATACTCAAATAATAAAATAAAAAAAGAAAAAGTTTGCTTGTGAGGAACCTTGTCTGCGCATGCGCGCAGAAACCGATCTTGTCGTTCAAAATAAACATGAACTTTTCAGAATTTGTGTGGCCGGATTAAATCGCCTTTGACGAAATCTCACACGTAAACTAACTCAACTTGTTAATAAACATTCATTTATGTGAAAAATTATTCTTCATATGTACATCTGTGTAATTATCGTGTATAATTGGAACTCATGTATCGTTCACGCGCATTCGGTTACGATCTTTGCACGACGTTAATAAACGTCGTGCACGGCTAATGTAGACATAGAGCCATACTGTAGGTCTAATGAACACAATGACTTGAAGTTGAACTGAAGCCTGAACAGGACATGTCATCTAAGTGTTGTAATACCAGAAACATCACCCCAACACCCTGCTTAGTGACAACTGCAATTCATTAAAACTCCACATAATCAAGGTGTAGGTTAAATACGATGCGTAGGTTCTCGTTTTATAAATACAACCATTTATCGCCCACTAAAGAGAAATATCCTGCATATGAACGGAATGACGCAGTAAAATGTTTAATAAATTAGCTCAAAATACCAACATGCAGAAGTTTAGTATTAGGTGTTATTTTCACAGACACACGATGGCCGTTTGGACACAACACCTCCACTTTCGTAGACATGACAGATATAATAACAATTAGTTGCCCAAAAGAATGGTAGCGAATAGCTGATATTGGTCTAGGGAGAATTATTACCGTATGCTGCATATTCATACAAAATCCCCGCCTACGCATATCTCAGCTGAGAGGGCAAATCTTCTCTGGCGCTGTCTACTTATTAAGCGAAGAATTCAACACATTTTTATTTTTATGATCAAGAAAATGTGTGATATGTCACACAAAAGAGCATATTTACATGCGAAAGTATTTAACCAATTGAGGTCACTGATACAGATGGCGTGCGTGTTACGAGCGTTCATTGCAAAAAGCCGAGGTGGATTAGGCCGGTATGAAGTTCAGCCATTATGGTCATGTATGCTTGTATATGAGGTCATTTTCTAGGCAAAGAAACTCGATCTCTCACATCCGCGCTGTAGAGGTGGCATCAGATCATAAAAACACCAGGGGCGAGTGCCTTGCCTAGTCATTTTCTTGATACACACAGGTAGCTTTTTGTTATTTTCCTGATGAAAGCATTTATAATGTACTTTATCGGGCATTTGCAACAATTATAAAACAACAGCGGTGCAATGTATGTTGTGTGCAATCGATATGCTTCACTGCAGCCCCTGATAACCCAGGAATGGAAGTTGTTGTGTCTTTATAATCTTATCATTCCTCTGCTGCTCATAAGCTTCATGAAGGGGATGTGTCCAGTGGCGGTGATAGCTGGTATCTTACTAGCTCCGGTCGAACGGGTAATATGAACTCAGACGTCTTGTAGGGCTAGTATCTTACTAATGTCCCACATGCAGTATCTGCGTGATGTGTATTTTGGAGGAAAAGACTGTTGGTGGAAGATCGAAAATGCGACGTCACATCACTTTTACGGTCCAGACTGGCTGCTTCACACTTTTCGAGGCAATATCTCGGTGATTACGAATCGGAGAAATATCAAACTTACATGGTTCTTTTGAGAATCACCGGGGTTATAACATATTGATGATTCACTAACTAGAAACAATTTTAATGTCAAAATGCAAGGCGTCGAAAGTCTTTATCTTGTATAGCAATACAAAAGGACCCCCTGTTGTTGGAGCCAGTCTGGCAGTTTTCGCATCGTTTTGATTATGACGATGTCCTTTTATAGTCCTTTAGTTTATAGGGCTACAAAGTGATGTGGTCATATTATGGAGCACATGCATTAACAATGCAACCACATTAACGTGCCTAGGCAAAGTAAAGATATTTGTGAAAAGATCTGAACGTTCTACGAAAAGAGCTGAACGTGCTACGGAAATAGCTGAACATGCTACGAAAAGAGCTGAACCTACGAAAAGAGCTGAACATGCTACGAAAAGAGCTGAACATGATACGAAAAGAGCTGAACGTTCTAAGGATCTAAGGAAAGAGCTGAACATGCTACAAAAAGAGCTGAACATGCTACGAAAATAGCTGAACGTTCTACGAAAAGAGCTTAACATGCTACGAAAAGAGCTGAACGTTCTAAGGAAAGAGCTGAACATGCTACAAAAAGAGCTAAACATGCTACGAAAATAGCTGAACGTTCTACGAAAAGAGCTTAACATGCTACGAAAAGAGCTGAACGTTCTACGAAAAGAGCTGAAAATGCTACGAAAAGAGCTGAACATGCTACGAAAAGAGCTGAACGTTCTACGGAAAGAGCTAAACGTGCTACGAAAAAAGCTGAACGTACTACGAAAAGAGCTGAACGTGCTACGAAAAGAGCTGAACGTGCTACGAAAAGAGCTGAACAGGCAGCGACAACCCTCTACGGAAAATTCTGACACATCAAACTCATCTGTATTAACAGCTTATCTGGAAGACAAGGGGGAAACGGGGAACCAACACACTTTTCAAAAACACATTGGACTCGAGAATATTGAATAAACAAAGACAATATCTACCACAGAACTGCAATATCACAACTTCGTCTGCGCTCGCATCCATTAAACATCGAATCAATGAGGGGAACCGTCTCAAATCCAAGGGAGCACGTCGTCCTCAGTGGATCTTTTACAGCCCTTTTCAGAGATGGGCCCGCCATTGTACGTGATCATCCGAGTCACGAGTAACCAGTCAGGTTGCCACACCTTGGATCGAATCCACCACCTAAAAAACACTTATGCCAAAATGTAGGCTTATACATAATGGAATCATTTGAAAAACGGAATCAGGCATTTAATGGCTAACAGCCCTAAATTGCAGATGTCTCGGTTGGTGGTCCTAGCTAGAAACTTAACTCTGTTACTATGCTTTAATGTGTGCTGTTTGTATTAAGACATTTCCTAGTTTTGTGGCAGAATTAGTCGCACTCCTATTATATTTCTATTGCATTGTATGTTGCGCTATAATCAAATCAAACTGATATCAATAGTTTGATTGTATCTGCCCTTAGAGGGCGTGCCTGATTGTCAATAGATAGTCATTGTGAACACAACAACTCGTACAAGGGTCTGAAACATCCAGGTGTTGCCTTATGGATCTCACCTTACACGAGATTTCCATTATCAACCAACATATGTGGCTAATTGCAGTGCTCGATGACACACAATATATAGATGGACCCATTTTTCCAAGATTTGTTCCAGATATTGGTCTGGTATTTTTTTCTCAATAGATGCTCATCCCTACCCTTTTCCTAGGAGCTCCCTGCAAATATATTGAACCGAAAGGCGATGGATATACAATAACTTGATAGAAATGTTTATTCTGGTCAATGGCCTCGCATTTTTCTCTTTTCTTAACAACGAACTTCGGATGATAAGCAACCCACATAAGCCCATTGTATTATATTTGGCACCGCAGTTGCCCATTTTATTATATTTGGCACCGCAGTTGCCCATTGTATTATGTTTGGCACATGTACAAACACGCCTGCCACCGGTGCAATAGAAACCACCCAATCTTTCACCCATGACACGGCCGTCCCCAACCATCACCCACTCATCCACACCACAACAACTTCAACCCCACTCAAACAACCGCTCAGAACAACAGCCAACCGCTTCCCAGCCCCACCAAGGAAAAACGTGCACTACACTCCCAACACCCTAAATAAATAAACTCCTCGACGAGCCCCAAAGCATCCTTCCCTCAAACATTTAATTCAATCTGGTTTTCAAAAGCATTTTTCCTACAATATCATGGTTTCTCAAAGCCTTTCGGGCTTCCTCTGGCCTCGCACACAACAATAGTCCCTGCCACTTGTTAAATCATGCTGTTTCTCGCCTGCAGGTACAACCGGGTCCCTCATGTCGTTATGGGATGCAGCCTCTGCCAACCCCTATGCCAACACACCTCTTACCAGAAAACTACAAATTACCATGAACAGCAACCTTCACAAATCCCTTAGTCCTTCCACAAGCCGGTCATATTTGCATCACTGGAACACATACACTTTCTTCTGTGATAAGATACACCACAGCCCTGCTCCGCCTTCTGACACTATTACCATTGCCATGTTTGTTACACATTTACATAACCAGGGACTGAAATATTCAACCATCAGGACATACATCTCTTCATTGGCTTTCATTCACAAATTTATAAAAAATGTACCTGACACAAACCTCACATCTATACATCAACAAACTATTGCAAGGCATACTAAATTCCCAAACTGCACCAACCCAATCCAGGCTACTTCCTATCACCAACACAATTCTTCACCAATTGGTTGACACAATACAATTCTGGACCTCCTGTACTCCACTCAACACATGCTTAAGGCTCTCTACTTACTATGTTACTACGCTTGCCTCAGAGTAGGAAAGGCTGTCCAATCTAATGACACAACACATACTCTCACTTTACTCCACCTCAACTTTGCGAAACACAAATCCTCCCAGCTACCAGATTCATTTCACCTTCTACAAACATAGCAATCAACACACCCATAAATTAATCTTTAAACCATTACAAAACTCCACTTACTGCCCAGTAGTTGCCTTACGGATATACCTACACTTAAGAGGAAATTCACAAGGACCCATTTTCCTCGATAACAAGTCAAAACCATGCACTAGACATCTTTTTGCATCTTTTCTACAACAAAACCTTGCTCTAGCATCACTTCCCAGATCACGTTGCAACACTCATTCATTCCGCATCGTTAGAGCTACACAGCTGGCACCTGACAACACTCCCGCAACAATCATCAAATCCACAGGCAGATGGAAGAGTTCTGCCTACACAAAGTACATCCGCCCTGGGGCATACACACTGCCTCACTAAACTACTACATAAAACATATCCTAAACCACACATAAGGTGTCAGTACTTTACTGCCCTGATTTCAAAACCACAACACCAGGGGTCAGTTCTTTACTCCCCCGATATCCCAGCACCATCGATCCATAATCACACTTCCGCTAGGGGTCAGTTTCTTTCTTGTAAGTGAATATTTCTTTGCCATTTGTATTTCTGTCTTGTTGGATGTCAGTCAGAGCCTCAACCTCCGACTTTGGCGTTTTCAGTGCCATCCCACCTTTTGTACATGCTTTCCTCTAGTTTTGTCATTCAACACTAGCTGTTGTAATATGTATGTCTGTACATGTATAGATTTATCAATTAATCCTATCTGTGTCATGACCAATTAAAGTAGCTTTATCCTGCATCGTGTAACCTGTCCTATACATATCATAGTTATGTATCTCACTTATTGCATCAACATCATACAAAACCTTTAGCTGTCAAACAGTCATAACGTATTATAATATTACACATAAGTTACATATTCACTCACACTTACACGCACACATTGAACACCCATGTTTTTAATATATCCTACATTACCCATAATCAAGACACACTGATCGCTGCCGTAAGTTCATTTGTTCCCAGGTATATTTACGCTATACAAGAGGGAGATGGCGCCTTCATCCGACGTGCCAACGCCTTGCAAGCCAAAGCATACGTCTTCCTGACCATGGATACAGAAGACGTCTGTTATGATATTAATCTAGCTCTTTTGACTTTTGAAACCCTCCCCCTCTTTTCCATTGTCAGCACGACATGTTTCACTAGCCCGGGTCAACCTCTGCCCTTAAGACGGGGGTGTGACCCTGATAAGTAGACTTGGCTGGTACCTTTTCCCACGCCCCATGTGAGCTTTTGGGGTTGACCTTTGTGAAGGGGGACCGGCTATACCTGGACCAATGGGAGGCCAGCTGTGGGTGTGGTTCCGAGCGTAATCCAATGCCGGAACCCCGATAAAATAGCTGGCCTCGCCGAAGTACAGGGAGATATACCTAGCGAAGAGACGAAGTATCTGAACAAGATTCTGACCCGAGATTCCAGAGAAAGCTTATAAGCCAAACTCGAATAAATCAACAACAACTCAACTCCTGGACTCGTGTGTTTTCTCTGGCTAGTGTCCCCACTCAAGCAACTACAAGCAGCTACAATATTCCTATATACGAAGGAGCGCGCAGAAATACGAATAACCAAGAAATATAAGTATAACTATAAGAGTATAACTATAAGAGTAAGAGTATAGCTATATAAGGAGGAAATATAGTTATAAGAAGCTCTCACACCAAATGTTAAGCTAGCTTTTCTAAGGCTTATGTGCTCCTTCGTTTTCGTACTATTACTCACTGCCTGTAGTTGCTGGAGTGGGGACTAATCAGAGGAAATTAACGCGAGTCCTGGAGTAGAGTTGCTTATTTGGTTTATTCAGATTTCAACAATGAAGCTCCCTGGAATCTCGCGGTCCGAATCGTTTCTCTGACTAGATGAATCTCTCCGACTAACCCATCTGGACTCCTTATAAAGGGTCCCGCGATAGGCCAGGCTAAAACAATCCCCACGTGACACGACGAGTCCACTTGTAGGGTGAACTCGCTTGCTGTGAGGATTGCTGAAATCAGGGTTACACCCCTCCCAAAGAGTGGTGTGATGTAACCCGGGCTCACGTGCTGATAATTAAAGGGGGAGGCAAAAGAACGTATGAGCCAAAATAGTATTATAACATCCGTTACTATACTTGTTATCATTATCTGCCTCATTGTAATACTTGTTATTGATTTGTAGTGAACCTGCACTCGTGGAATACTCGATATCCTATTATGTAATACCGAATATTTTTACGTATGTGATTTTGAACAAAATGTGCTACTTGAGAATTATTTCTAAAATAAAATAAAAATGTTTACCCAAACATTGCTGTTCCCCGACTGCTACGCAAAAATGACATTGCTTTAATTGATCCAGGGATAGATACCACTTTGTATACTTCTAAGTAAGGATTTTCCTGAATAACCTTAGCAGCTAAACCATTGGAGTGATAAATTGTCATCTCTTTGTTATGTATTGCCACGTTTCACTTGCCTTCAACTTATGTAAGACGAATAAAATTTACTACAAACACATGGGTACTGGGAAGGTGTGGCAGCCAAAGCCGCTAAGGCTTCCTAACAGGTGGCATTGGAAAGGTTGCCCCAAGATCCATACTTAGACTGGAATTCGCTATATGCGTGCCAATTGAGGTTCACCTGGCCTATCTCGTATATATGCCTCATGATAGACTTAGTTCAAATATTTTCTAGTATGCCTTGGAGCAAATGCTGGGCGGTCGTAAGTCGGGGTGTATGTTCCTTCTTTGTTTGAACGCTCCAGTTGTTCATTTGGACAGATTCTTGCTGTCCAGCAGCTGGCTCACCGAAGAACAGAATATAGAAGCACTTAGCGAAAAGTTCAGGAGAATGAGCTTAAAGCTCTCCACGAAGAAGACAAGTAAGACTAGAGGCCGAACTCAAACAATTAATCAATCGGTAACTCAATGAGCGCGAGAAAGGGATCACTATAGCTAGTATCATCACTGCAATCCGAGCGGCGATTAACATTTCTGTTCTGGCGCTGACAGGTGGTGGTACACCTGCACCTGGCGCTGACAGGTGGTGGTGCACCTGCACCTGGCACTGACAGGTGGTGTGTACACCTGCACCTGGCGCTGACAGGTGGTGGTACACCTGCACCTGGCGCTGACAGGTGGTGGTGCACCTGCACCTGGCACTGACAGGTGGTGGTACACCTGCACCTGGCGCTGACAGGTGGTGGTACACCTGCACCTGGCGCTGACAGGTGGTGGTACACCTGGCGCTGACAAGTGGTGGCACACCTGCACCTGGCGCTGACAGGTGGTGGTACACCTGCACCTGGCGCTGACAGGTGGTGGTACACCTGCACCTGACGCAGTTTATCGACAAGTGGTGGTACACCTGCACCTCTTTCACCCCCGTCAGACACAAAGTGTCGCAAAAGAGAGGTTACAAAGCATCGGCAGGCAGCATGGTCAATTATATTGCTACCTGGCTCAGTACTCGTAGTCGTATCATGGACTCATTTTCCACCGGCGATGCAATCGCAGCCCTCAATGTTTGCACTCAACTAACTCCATGGCTGAGAATATCGAAATGACTAGTCGCATGGTTGCTACCTGGCTCAGTATATCGCCCATGCATATCGCTCGTGTTGATTCCTTGGTCCGAACAACATCAGTCTGGGAAAAGCCCACTGACTTTTGAAGAATAAGAGCAGCCCACGAGTTGTCTACCTCCTCAGTGTTGGACAATATATCCCATGCATGTAGTATGTTCCCAGTGCATTGACAGCTGTGGTTTTGTTACCTGGCTCAGTTTGTAGCGTACTAGTCGCATCATTGTGTCATCAAGTGTTACAGTTACCTGGCTCAGTTTATCGACAGCGTCTAGTTTGGGGATTGTTACCTGGCTCAGTTGTACTAACGAGTAAATCAATGTACAGTACGCCAAGTCCCTTGTTTGGGGATGTTACCCTCTGCCCCCAGTCTGTGTCGGAGGAGACCCATAACGCACTGCAGATACCTCCATATGAGTTGCGCATGAAGATGTGTGGGTAAAGGTCATATTTCCTACACGGGAATCTCAACATTGTGTCTATGAGCGTGTAACAGATTTTCTCGAATATGATATTTGAGACATTTTCTACAGAACATGCTTTGGTAAAAGCTTATCACCCAGGTGCTGTGGAATGCATTATATGTTGTGATCAAAAGTAGGGTTGTTCTCGAAATGGCTCCTAGATGCTGGGAGAATTCGCATTTCATGTTATTATCACCGAATACAAAACGAGTGATAAGACGTGTCACGTCCATCCAACGTCTAGTTTGACTTTCACGATTTGGGGTCTTTCACACAGTCCGCATACCATGCCGGTCCTCACACAGAGCTGGGTACAATGCAGGGGGTCACTCACTCAGTCGTGTACCATGCCGGGGGTCACTCACACAGATTTTCTCGAATATGCAGGGGTCACTCATCTACAGAACGCTTTGGTACCATGCCGTGGGTCACTCACACATTATATGTTGTGATCAAAAGTAGGGGGTTCTCGAAATGGCTCCTAGATGGTACCATCGCATCGTGGGTCATCACCGAATCGGGTACCATGCCGGGACGGTCACTCCACCCAACGTCGGGTTTCCATTTCACGGGGGTCACTCACGCAGTCGGGTACCATACCAGAGGTCACTCGTCCAGCCGGGTACCATGTCGGTGGTCACTCATCCAAACGGGTACCTAGCTGGGTACCATGTCGGGGGGAGTGCCGGGGGTCACTCACACAGTCGTGTACCATGCAGGGGGTCACTCATCCAAACGGGTACCATGCCGTGGGTCACTCACACAGTCGGGTACCATGCCGGGGGTCACTCATCCAAACGGGTACCATGCCGTGGGTCACTCACACAGTCGGGTACAATGCCGGGGGTCACTCACCCATTCGGGTACCATGCAGGGGGTCACTCACACAGCTGGGTACCATGCCGAGTCGAGACTTTCTCCACTCACACAGCTGGGTACCATGCCGAGTCGAGACTTTCTCAGACAGTTACCATGCTTGTCAATTACATAGATGATTGCTTTATTATTTTAAAGCTCATATGGTTAGTATTACTAAAACATAACAGTTGTCAAACGCTGCGGGAGAATAGTTTTCCTCCTTGAGCTGGTGGAAGGCCATTGCTTGGCTGCGGATAGGGATTTTAGTAACCCACTGGGTGGCAGCTCCTTCTCGACGGCACCAGTTAGTAACCCACTGGGTGGCAGCTCCTTCTCGATGGCATCAGTTAGTAACCCACTGGGTGGCAGCTCCTTCTCGACGGCACCAGTTAGTAACCCACTGGGTGGCAGCTCCTTCTCGACGGCACCAGTTAGCGACCTACTGGGTGGCAGCTCGATGGCATTGGCTGGCTGTCACTCATTCACGCACTCGCTCACTCGCTCGTTCACTCCCTCACTCACTCACTCACTCCCTCACTCACCCACTTACTCTCGCACTTACTCATTCACTCACTCACTAACTCACTCACTTGCTCACTAACTCGCTCGCTCACTCACTCACTCACTCACTCACTCACTCACTCACGTACGCACCCACTCGGTCGGTCACTCACTCACCCACTCATTCTCTCACTAACTCACTAACTCACTTGTTCGCTCGCTCACTCGCTAACTCACTCACTCGCTCAGTCATTCATTCGCTCACCCACTCAAATATCGCCCGCTCACTCACTAACTGACTCACTAACTCACTCACTAACTCACTCACTCGCTTGGTCACTCACGCACTCGCTCACGCACTCGCTTGCTCACTTACTCACTCACTTTGTCACTCGTTCGGTCACTCATTCACTCACTCACGCACTCACTCACTCATGGACTTTTCCAAACACGTATGTTTGAGTTTCGTTGTCCCAAATGAGCATTTATAGAACCTTGCCGATTCTAATTTGCATTTAGAAAAGGAGAATAACATAATCATTTAAATAGACCATAAAATTAAAGCTCTTTTCAGAATCAAGCAGAAATATTTGAGCTATGATGAAGATGAAAAAGTATTCCATCCTAAGATGTGTAAACAGCAGTCCAAACTGCCTAAGGATCCAACTCCTCTACCTGTGTCTACAATAGTGAGCCCTTTCAACCAGCTTCCAAGATGTGATATCGTGGAAAGTGATCCAGATGCTGCTGCCCAAGATGTGATGTCGTGGAAAGTGATCCAGATGCTGCTGCCCAAGATGTGATGTCGTGGTAAGTGATCCAGATGCTGCTGCCCAAGATGTGATGTCGTGGAAAGTGAATTAGATGCTGCTGCCCAAGATGAGGATGTTTCAGCATCTGTCTAACATCCAGTAACTTCAAAAATATGAGATGTTATTGCATTGAAGCATTAATCATGAATGAAATGACATATACCGGGGATTCAAGCACAGGTCATGATAATGATGGATGACCTAGCCTTAGGAGAGACCCCCTGCCTAATTATCAACAACGCCTCTATGCCTTTCCCTAATTACTGATATATAGAATAATAAAATAATCTCCCATGAGATTATGTTCCAATTAGGTTAGTAGGACACTCCAGGGGTTCAAAAGTTGACATCAAAGTGACCAATGAAAGAAAAATGTGCACTCGCAATGTATTTCACAAGCATTCAGGGGGCATTTTGTAAGTAACTTCGTGATTCCTTCAAATGCAGACACATCTCTCGATTCCAACACACCTTACTTGATTCAGTCTCTGGTAATGGAAACATTTACGATGACCAGCCATATACCTAGACTGGTGATGATGTATCACGAGACAGAGAGCTTACAATGTCATCTTGTCTTTAGTCATTGAACGAATTTGGTCCGGTGGAATATAACAAAATGAGGAAACCCAGAATGGCACCCTTTGTTATGTTAATATTGCTGTCACGGTAAAGAAACTGCTCTCAGCGCGACTTATTGTGCAGACATAATGGCAATGGAGCCGAAAAAGAGGATGGCAAGCAGTCAAGTGTGTAATGATGTAGAAGTATGAACATATTACAAATCACATACCTTCAAAGTGCAGGAGATTAAATATATGAGACAGCAAGACTCTCTTGGGATCACATCCTATCCCTTCCCTGATAGTGCAGGAGATTAAATGTATGAGGATGCGTGACTCATAAGGTGATTGTTTAGTGGTGTTTCCTTAGTTTGGTAATAATGGACTGACGTAGAAGCGTGCATGATTAGATCGAGAACAAAAGCGCTCCATTGAACGTCAACTTTCCCTCACCCACTACCGATTAATCTACATTTATCACTTGTACGGCATTATACTATGCATGAATCATTCCATTATTCTTTGCAGATGTGTTGGCTGACTGAGGCTTTTTGCAGTGGAAATATTACCAACAGACAACCGAGAAGAGTATTGTGGTGGTAATGCAGTTACCAACTAATTGGTTCCAAACGTCAAGAATAGAATGGAATATTAAGTGAGGTTTATTCTAGAGAGATCAAGCGAGAGAGCGCATGCGGGCCAGAAATTCATCCTTCAAAGAGTGACCGTGTGATAAGTGATGTGTCGGATAATCGGGCGGGCGTTTGATCTCTCATGCTAGCATGAGGAGGAAGAATATCCATCAAACATCACCTTACAGGTAAACCTCGGTTAATATTCCATTCTACCACCTCATCTGCATATCGAGATCCCGCGAGATTTCTTCAGGTGGGTTTATGGGCTGCCGATGCTGCCACTCTAATAAATGCAACGAACCTTGTCATGCATAGCATTGAGTTACAATTGCGCATACATCCTGGAACTGGCACTCCACTCAAGTTGTTGCAGCAACTCAAACATACATGAAGTATTCTAGAAGTAGGTCGATATTTATTTTGCCAAGTGATATATATATATATATATATAGAGATAGAGATATATAGAGATATAGAGAGATATAGATATAGAGATAGAGATATAGATAGATATATAGAGATATAGAGATAGATAGAGATATAGAGATATAGATATATAGAGAGAGATATCATATAGATAGATATATATATATATATATATATATATATATATATACATATAGATATATATATATATATATATATATATGTATATGTATATGAGATATATATATATGCATATATATATATGTATATATATATATAGTATATATATATATCTATATATATATATATATATATATATATATCTATATATCTATATATATATATATATCTCTATCTCTATATATATATATATATATATATATATATCTATATATATATATATATATATATATATATATATATATATAGGTAGGACCTAACGTTATCCCACAGTTTGTCAAAATAACTAGCGTAGATAAAACATTCGGTAGCCAATACTTCAAAGGTAACATTGTTTTCACTGATGTCACACCCCATAACTTTTTCGTAACTTTCCGACACTCTAAAATAGCATGTACAATCTATACTTATTTGAAGTATGTAAGTTAACAATCTGCCTCTCTTGTCCGAACTAGCTGTGGGTTTTTTTCGGCATCTAAGCTAGTAAATAGCTGCTATTGTTGTTGTTATTAAAAACCGAATTAAAAAAAAACGCGTAATACCACACAACGTTCTGATTGGCTTTAAACGAAGCTTCCCATTTCCGTTCTGTGACAGGCGCGCTGAATGGCAGCGTGTGGTGTACACCTTGACTTTTGCGTGCATCAGTTGGAAAAATATGTCCACCGCCGGTTTCCCCGGTGTCAACACCCACTACCCATATCGGGCTAGTTGTGGGTTTTTGTTGCTTTCCACTACTACAAATCGCACATGACAGATGTCTCAAGCAGCCCTGTTGATACCGTTTCTCAAACTTGTGGCATCTATATAATGACAAAAGCCAAAGGTGGAACATACTCATAGAACTTCTCTGATTCATCATATTCAGTCCATGCAACAAGTGAGGACCATTTGGACTTTTTGAACAAAGACCTTCCGCATATCTTCATCTTATTTGAAAACAAAAAAAATTCTGAATCATTAAGACAGAACCTAACAACTGCTTTGGCGGAGCTCGAGATCAGTAAGGGTGAAGCATCCAGCAGATTCATTCGATGTAACAAGAACTGTCTGTCGAAAGCTATTCTGTGCCTGACAAGCAATCCCTGGGTGGACTTTAAATGTGAAACCTTGTCCCAATCTTAAATTGATGCAGTCAGCCAGCCAACACATATTCTGTATTGCTGTAAAGCCTGTTCTCAACAGATTAGGTCTATAGGTGACAAATCAGTCGTCACAGACATTTCTCAGACCTCTCAATTAGGTCTAGAGCTCCATGATACACAGCTTCATCTGGAGCAATCACAGGATGCAGACCAACACCTAGAAGAGTCTCCAGCTCCAGCTCAGGACGCAAAACAAGATGAGATTCTATCTTCCCAGCAATCAACAGAAGAAGCTCAACCGCAATCTAAAACTACCCTTCAACAACTAGACCTCTCCGAAACTTCTCTATCCCCTGGAAGTGATATGGATATGCCGGTCAAAACCTGCACTAATTCAAATGAGAGACCACTGGGAGGCCACTCAACAACTAGTGATATGACAGATGTACCACATGCTGTTCACGAGAAATCCCCATTAAAACAAGAAGAAAGGGGGACAACGGAAATGATGGAA
>CM067347.1:52552243-52577243 GCA_034190875.2 Urechis unicinctus | reverse complement strand
ATTTAGGCAAATTTCAGTATAGAGCGCATCTGAATTTCTAGCAGAATTTCGAGTGTTGTAACTCTACAGATAATAGTAACATAGTACATTTTCTACCGAGATAGATAGAAGTGTCCCACGAGAGGAAATACTTGTACATGAAACAAACAGCTATCCGTCACTGCAGTTGGGAGACGGAGTGCAATAAGCAGGCGCTGTTTCCTGCACCTGATAGCAATAACTTACCTGTGTTCTGCACCTGATAGCAATAACTTACCTGTGTTCTGCAACCGATAGCAATAACTTACCTGTGTTCTGCTTTTCACAAGCGTCTGATGAATCAAGTCTTACTACCATGTTAGATTCGATCTGAACCACCTCAGGATGCGCACGCAGCTTCTCGACGTCATCGTCATTTGCGCGCACCTTCAGGGCCTTGACTTGTTCGAAAACATATCTATGCATGACTTGCATGGAAGGGAATGTCTCCTCGATGTCTGCTACAATACCATCAACGTCATGGACGTCACCATGTGCTAACATGACTAACCATTCTCCGGCAACTCTTTGATTTTCTGGAGCGACATATAGCGGAGAAAGTTTAGCGCGAGCACTCCCAGGGCGATGACAAACGACGCCGACAAGCACCAATAAAACCAGTTTTAGCGACGACATTTTCCCAAACCTTTGGAAAGACAGCAAATGCCTAAGGACAAGCCGGACGAAACCAGGTCAGTTAAGGCTCTCGGGCGCCGAATCCTTCAATGTTCCTCCTCAGACCCACATATTCTTCCCAGTAAGCTGGCACATATTTAATCATCCTTTCTGGTACAAGACATTTTTATCGAATATTTACGTGACAAATTAACTGTTAACTTCAACGCATTTGTGGAAATCTAATTTGTTTTTGTATCTATACTGCCATTGCTTGTTGAGCGTCCTTAAAGTGAGTTTCGGTTGTGCTGAAAAGGCGGGTGACGTTGTTTCGTTTGTGCTGATAAGAAATCTGTCGCAGAATAGCTTGCCTGCTGATAAGCTTATTATGAGAAGGTGTCTTTTGTCGTTAAGTAATGCATTGTGAGGGTCAGGAATGAGAGGTCATTACTCGCTTAGTCAAACACTGCAAACATGGTCTTATACCCGTTAAATTTATCATGAGAACTCTATCTCTATCTGTCGGTCTGTCTGTCTATATGTCTGTTTTGTGTATCATCGATGTTCTGATTCATTCACACTCAATCAAATCAATCATTCATTCAATTACGCACTCAACCGACCACATACACACCCATAAACTATCTCGCTCACTTGCTAGACTACACTTTATATGTACTCGTACTCTTACTCATCCACTAACTTACATGAACACTGACTTACCTGATCAACTGGTCACTTTCGTTGTGGTCAATGATAAATCATCATCCCCCGCCAGTGTATCTAGGACACACCCCTGGTCGACATTTGGCTACAAGGAAATGAATATTTGACCAGCTTGACTAACAGGTGATGTATGTTTCTTATTATGGTTTAAACAAGTTTTAGCATCGAACCACCCGCTAACTGAAGCCGAAAAACTCAATATCTTCATCGAATCATCGCTTACTGAAGCCGAAAAACTCAATATCTTCATGGAACCATCCGCTTACTGAAGCCGAAAATCTCAAGGAAGTCAGACCTCTTCCACTGCCCATGTTGCTTTCTCCAAGTGACAATTTGATACACGATGAACGCTGATCAAGTTTCTGAATGAAGTGACACTGTGGCAGATGTGACTTTATATTCGAGTATGATTTCCCGGAGTGAGCTTTCAGTGAAAGCTTAGATCTGCTCGTTCGCAACAGACAATAGGTCGCTGTAAACATACTCGTCAGAGGATGTGATGTGCGACGTCACGCGTCAACCACGGCGATCGTTTGATGGTTTCACTGTTGACTCGCTAATATATACGTGCTGAGTTGGTGAACGCGCGTCGTCGGCTATCGTACGCCTAGGTCACGCGCCAGATTGTCACGCCTAGGTCACTGGCAAGATTTCACGCCTAGGCCATGGATCAGATAATCACGCCTAGGTCACGGGAAAGATTGCCAATCAAAGTGGTTCATTATTTTGACTTATTTCAATTGAGCGACCTATGATCTATGACAATAATTGCAATAATTTGTATAGCATAAAAACTAATATATAAACCAACAGCTGAGCTAGGATGCTATCAGCTTGTCGAAACCAAGCTAGATTTAGAAACAAATACTTAATGACGCAAACTCCCCTGAACTGCTATAGAATCTCCTTCCATATAACGAGGCCAATCGTCCGAAGAATAGACAGCTTTTGTAAGTGAGAGAACATAGACTTAGTGAGTATTACGCTCTGATTCCCCCGTTTTGTGACCCTGGAACGCATTTTTCGATTGTATAAGCGATCGGGAAAAAATTGCCAATTTAAGCTGTTTCGTGAGAAAACTACGCATAATTCATGCTGTTCTGCTGCGTACGAAATGTTACTAGAAAATTTACCTACGAATTCATGTGAAAATTTTCAAAATCGACCCAGTATTATTAAACATATCAGGGTGTTAATGCATTTTGGGGGACTTAAAACTTTCAGCTCAGTTTGTGAGAAATCTATTATAAATATACAATTAGATGAATAAGTTACAAGTTTGGAAGTGTATTGGCTACCTTCAGGTGCAAACATTTTTACGATACGACCATTAACGACTGAGAAATGACACGATAACTTCCGATTGCACAGCTAAATAGCGTTGTTTACTCGTAACCGGAAGTCCATAAAAACACTTATTTTCGACAGCCACTGCACCTAACAACATTCGACCAAATTTGTATGACCACCCATTAAATATGTGGTAAAACACTGATACAACGAATTTTCGACTTGGGAAAACTATTAGTTAGATGGCCACATATGTATTAGAAAAAGTTCGCAATTAGAATGAACTACACAATGGTGTAAATTTTGTAACGATCTGACCATTATTAACGGAGTTATTCGAGATACTAGTTTGTCACTTATTTGATGACCTTGTCCTTAGCTTCAAGTCAAGGTCAAAACAAAACCTCTCGGTTCTGCGCATTATTGCTCCCAATCATTTAAAAAAAATATGAATTTTTTTGAAAATTGCGACCTGTACCGCGAAAAAAATGTTTACATTGGTACATGGGGGAACTTGGCGAACTGTATCAGGAAAATTTCAAAATCCATTCATAATTGCTCCAGTTATTATGGATTTTAAATTTTAGGACGAAAGGGGAAGCTTTCAATTTTTAACAATTACATATATTTTTAAAGGTTTACGAGTTAGGCTTCTATAATAAGCAACACTTATTACGATTGAACAATGCTCCATGTTAATGTTTTAAAATTATGAGGTCAAGGGAAAAACAATGCATCTGGGTTTTTCGCATCATCAACACCGTCCAAATAGAAAAAAATATTTCTACAATATCTTGAAAATTGCGATCTTTATCACAAGACAATATTTCTTTATAAACAAAAAAGTTCAAAATGAAACATCTGCATGCTGCGCATGAAATGCTACTTTGCTTTTTAAATTCGAAATCATGTTAAAAATTGCGACGCGTATCGAGAGACTAATACACTAGTTTTAATGGTTCAACCGGAAATGCATGGCAAGTAGTACTTCAGATTGTCGCCAGTAATTTCTTTTCAAATAAATACAAATGAAGAAATTTTAATGGCACTTCTTAAGGAGTCAACAACTCTTCTGACTCAACCAATGTATGCTAAACTACACTCAATGTCCTATAAGCAGTGCACTGAATATTTGTATTATCTCAAGTGGCCCTTTATTCAAAACACTTTATCAATGAGTTGATAGCTATGCTAACAGGTTTAACTCCAAGTGGCTCTGCGATGATCGCTTTCCTAATAATCACACGCAGCCATTGTGAGGTGACGCTACCTTGTAATAAACAAAATTGCATGTATATACTGGGTTGACGTCATTGTGATTAATGGGAGCGGGAAAATTTTCGTTTCGCAGATCCTTTCCACTGCTAATTCACATCACACAATATGCATATAATTAGCAAAAATAACAAGTACAGTATCACTGGTACAGCCTTTGCGCTCGGACATCTGCTATACTCGGCACAGTTATTTTATTTTGTACAGTTGTTACCCTTGGTGCAGGTATTACATTGTATTTTGTTGTTGTGCAGTTGTTGCTCTTGGCACACTCGTTACATTTAATAAAGTTGATACATTGGGCACAGTTACTACTCGAAACAGTTGCTACCCCCCCCCCCCCCCCTGGTACAGTCGTTGCCTTGGTTACAGCTGTTACTATGGATACAGTTCTTATCCTGAGTAATACCCTACGCCAATACTCCCACGTCCTGCCCTGTGTAAGAAAAGTCGTGACTCAATATTTTAGTATTTTTCGCAAATTGGTTATTTATCTATCATCTGAGCATTTAATGATAGGTTGTTTGTCTAATTTTGGGTGTAGAGGATATGGTATCTGAGCTACAGTGAATATACAGGTGATGAGTATGTTGTAGTGAGTATAGATTACACGCTATATTACAGCACTGTATATTGCATTTTACCTGCGATAAAGATGATGTTGTTACCATCCATTGAATGAACCGTCGCTGAATAACAATTACTTGGGATGAATGAATGACTATTTTAGCTGTCATTTGCATCTATAATATGACCAGAGCGAGTATGGTAGGCTGCACAAACAATATATTTTTTCGCTGTAATGTTGACCAGAACCTGCAACTGCTCTAACGTGCCGACATATGAAACTAACTAAAAAACACATACTAAAATGCAATGGAGCAGTGATCCCTGTTATAATCATTTGGTTTATGTCTAAGTGAAATCGTTTGATCTCAGTGGAAATATTCAGGAGTGTTTGATGTTGACAAAACTAGCACACATCGTAAAACACGGGCTGATAGCAAGCGTCGCCCATAACGTAGGTAATAATGCGGTTTAGTGCATACTAACTTTGAATGCTTTTCTTCAACGATATTTGTGGTTAACGATCCTGAAATAAAGCTGATCGACCAAGACATAAACAGAGCTCTTCAGTTGAGGGTGATCACTAAAGAGGACGTGACTCGAATACACTGGAATGTGGTGCGAGGTGAGATATTACAACGTGGGGTAGATTTTAGATATATACTATAAGACTTTCTGCTTTAAATACAATGACGAGGAAAATATAGCATACACCTCACATTCCATATATGACAACATCACTATTTAAGTTATCAGTCCCAACTGAAAGATGAGCTAACATAGTAGCATCAACGATGTTATCTTATTTAATATCTCATCACCTTTGTCGCTCTCTGGCATACTCTCTGTATGGTATTTTCACCCCCCAACAAAAGCATACATACACGCATACACTTACGAACACATACACCTACCACCTCTCCATCCCTCCCAAAAGTTTAAGTTAGATTTACAACCTTTCGGCCACTCCTACCAGATTAATTGTTGCCCAGTTTACATATACCCTTAGAATCCCTGTAAGTCCCGAACGGGTCAGTTTCCAAATTATATAGTCCTTTACCAAATCCAATCCTTTGATGTAAACATTCGAATCCTGTCTATTCCCATAACAATTAACTAAGACCTGTTTGATCTCCAATTAAAAGCTCCGAATGACCCCAAGCCCCCGATTAACCAATCACTTTCACTATAAATACGACAGCATCAGACACACAAACAGTATTCCAACAGACATATTCATTTCACAACAAGAACCAGAATCAGAACCCGAACGTGCCAGCCAGCAGAGACGAATAAAGTAAATAGAAATTCATATAAAGTCTCGGGTATTATTTAGCAGGACATCAACCCTCAGCTACCTACAATCACGTCGGCGACCTACGAATAATCGTCTCTCATCACCATCTCGACTCGAACACGGTGACCCAAATGGTCATAGTATGATCAACAGTATACATTTATTCACAGATGAGTCCGTTTGAATAATATAAACGTGGGCTTGTAGCGCCAAATGCAATTAGATTAGATTCGCGCTGTTGATGTCAACACGAAAATTGACTTAGTGAAGATGAGCAGAGAGTAGAAGCGGCCTGTGTTCAGTGCTATCAGTCGGCTGTTGTCAACAAACCTGTGAAGAGCCAGCAAAAATGATGCCCGATGTACTTCAAGTTTACTTTGTGAGATAACTATCGGGTATATAGAGCAGAAAATTTTATACCTATGTTCAGAGTTGAATGGGCATCCTTCTAGTGTAAAATTTACGATACGACCATTAGCGACGGACAAACGACGCAATAACTTCAGATTTCAACCCCGTTTTAACTTAGATTCGTTCCAAACCGGAAATGAGGCAACCGATATGAATAACATTTGCGGATTAGATTTGCGCAGGTTTATGTCAACAACTCAGCTAATTTTTATGACTATTGAATTGCTATTTACTATTTTGTAAGCAATCGAATATTTGACGAAAATTGAAATTAGTTTTTTCAACTCAACGCGCTTTGAAAACGACGAATATTGTGATAGCATATGTCAATTATGAAAGTTTGGTAATTGTATCAGCTTTTAGGAAATGTTATTTTTTTTTACCATCGGACGATAATTAGTGAATAAATTGCGAAATTAAAAAGTTTAGAGATTTTGGCTACCAGAAATTTGCGACCTGCTGCAATTTTTTTAACAATGCATTATTTACAACTACATATATTTAGAAAAAGCATTACATTTCCAGAATATGTAAACAATTTAAAAATGGAATTCTAAAGCAAGGACGTATTAAGCATTGAACTTGTGTCATTTTTTGAAAACTTTGGTCCTTTTGTAACCGGAAGTGACGACATCGACATCCATGTTATCTTATGATACGTCTAAATATGTTGCGGAGAAGATGTTACCCTTTTTTTATTACCATCGGACATGTATTGACTTTTTTTTAAGCGTTCGAAATATTCATGAAAATTTTGTTGACATTTGGAGTGATAAGACGTGTCACGTCCATCCAACGTCTAGTTTTCTTTCACGATTTGGGGTCTTTCACACAGCCGGGTACCATGCCGGAGGTCACTCACAGAGCTGGGTACAATGCAGGCGGTCACTCACCCAGTCGTGTACCATGCCGGGGGTCACTCACACAGTCGTGTACCATGCAAGGGGTCATTCACACAGTCGGGTACCATGCCGGGGGTCACTCATCCAAACGGGTACCATGCCGTGGGTCACTCACCCATTCGGGTACCATGCAGGGGGTCACTCACGCATTCGGGTACCGGAGGTCACTCGTCCAGCCGGGTACCATGTCGGTGGTCACTCACCTAGCTGGGTACCATGCCGGGGATCACTCACACAGCCGGGTACCATGCTGAGTCGAGACTTTCTCAGACAGTTACCATGCTTGTCAATTACATAGATGATTGCTTTATTGTTTTTAAGCTCTTAGGGTTAGTATTGCTAAAACATAACAGTTGTCAAACGCTGCGGGAGAATAGTTTTCCTCCTTGAGCTGGTGGAAGGCCATTGCTTGGCTGCGGATAGGGATTTTAGTAACCCACTGGTGGCAGCTCCTTCTCGACGGCACCAGTTAGTAACCCACTGGGTGGCAGCTCCTTCTCGACGGCACCAATAAGTAACCCACTGGGTGGCAGCTCCTTCTCGACAGAAACAGTTAGCGACCTACTGGGTGGCAGCTCGATGGCATTGGCTGGCTGTCACTCATTCACGCACTTGCTCACTCGCTCGTTCACTCCCTCACTCGGTCACTCACTCACGCACTCGCTCACGCACTCGCTCGCTCACTTACTCACTCACTTTGTCACTCGTTCGGTCACTCATTCACTCACTCACACGCTCACTCACTCATGGACTTTTCCAAACACATATGTTTGAGTTTCGTTGTCCCAAATGAGCATTTATAGAACCTTGCCGATTCTAATTTGCATTTAGAAAAGGAGAAACATAATCATTTAATAGACATTTAAATAAAGCTCTTTTCAGAATCAAAGAAATATTTGAATGAGCTCTTTGTAACAGAATCCAAGCCTAGAAATCCTCTACCTTTCTACAATAGTGAGCCCTTTCAGCTTCCAAGATGATGTGGAAGATGAAAAATGTGATGTCGTGGAAAGTTCCATCTGCTAAGATGTGTAAAGTGATCAGATGCAGTCCCAAATGTGATGTCTGTGATCCTAAGGATCCAACTCCTCTACCTGTGTCTACAATAATGAAGTGACCTCAGCCAGATGAGAGGCCTTTCAAGCTTCCATGTGGATATCGTGGAAAGTGATCCAGATGCTGCTGCTGCCAAGATGTGATGTCGTGGAAAGTGATCCAGATGCTGCTGCCCAAGATGTGATGTCGTGAAAAGTGAATCAGATGCTGCTGAGGATGTTTCAGCATCTGTCTAACATCCAGTAACTTCAAAAATATGAGATGTTATTGCATTGAAGCATTAATCATGAATGAAATGACATATGCTGGGGATTCAAGTACAGGTTACGATAATGATGGATGACCTAGCCTTAGGAGAGACCCCCTGCCTAATTATCAACAACGCCTCTATGCCTTTCCCTAATTACTGATATATAGAATAATAAAATAATCTCCCATGAGATTATGTTCCAATTAGGTTAGTAGGACACTCCAGGGGTTCAAAAGTTGACATCAAAGTGAACAATGAAAGACAAATGAGCACTCATTATGTACATCACAAGCATTTAGGGGGCATTTTGTAAGTAACTTTGTGATTCCTTCAAATGCAGATACACATCTCGATTCCAGCAGTTGTTCCAGTCTCTGGTAATGCAAACATTTACGAAGGCCAACCATATACCTAGACTGGTGATGATGTATTACGAGACAGAGAGCTTACAATGTCATCTTGTCTTTAGTCATTGAACGAATTTGGTCCGGTGGAATATAACAAAATGAGGAAACCCAGAATGGCATCCTTTGTTATGTTACTGTCAATATTGCTGTCATGGTAACGAAACTGCTCTCAACGCGACTTGTTGTGCAGACCTAATGGCAATGGAGCGGAAAAAGAGGATGGCAAGCAGTCAAGTGTGTAATGATGTAGAAGTATGAACATATTACAAATCACATACCTTCAAAGTGCAAGAGATTAAATATATGAGACAGCAAGACTCTCTTGGGATCACATCCTATCCCTTCCCTGATAGTGCAGGAGATTAAATGTATGAGGATGCGTGACTCATAAGGTGCTTGTTAAGTGGTGTTTCCTTAGTTTGGTAATAATGGACTGACGTAGAAGCGGTGCATGATTAGATCGAGAACAAAAGCACTCCATTGAACGTATACTTTTCCCCACCCACAACCGATTAATCTACATTTATCACTTGTACGGCATTATACTATGCATGAATCATTCCATTATTCTTTGCAGATGTGTTGGCTGACTGATGCTTTTTGCTTTTGGAAATATTACCAACAGACAACCGAGAATAGTATTGTGGTGTAAGAAATGAGAAGCCTGCATATCAATCGCTATGATCACCACCATAAAACCAATTGAATTATATGCATATTAAATTAGTATATATGTATTTATATGTAGATATATAGAGATATATAGAGATAGATAGAGATAGAGAGAGAGATAGATAGATATAGAAATGTATATATATATAAACAATATTAGATAGATAGATAAAAGATATATCCAGAAATAGATAGATATATATATATATATACACATATTATATACATAGAGATAGATACATATATAGATACAGATATAGATATCTGGTATATATCTACATATATATACATATATATATATATATATACATATATATATACATATATATTTATGTACATATATATATATATATATATATATATATATATAATATATATATAGATTATATATATCTATATTTATATGCATATATATACATGTATATATATATATATATAAATATATATATATATATATAGATATATATATATATATATATATATATATATATATATATATATATATATATATATATATATATATATATATATATATATATATATAGTATATAGGGAATGATAGTCCCAGAACACTCGCCAATTTGGGCCCCCACCAAGGAATACTTACCTCAGAGACTCGTGGACATGCTTAAACCCCCCAGAAGAGATCCATCTGGGCGCAAGAGCTGCAGTCTCTGGACAGCGGACAAAGTGGGGGAGCAGGGGGTAGGCTATGAGTCGTAGGGAGCAATGGGGCCCACGAGTCACGTGGGTGGGGTAGAGGGATGCCCGGGGGAGGGGCAGCCACGAATCGCAGGGGAAGGGGAGAGGGAGGCCCAGTTGAGGGACTGGGGTTAGAGACCACGAGTTGCAGGGATAGGGCCATGTGTCGCAAGGCACCACGAGTCATAGGGGTAGCGGAGCAGTGCCGGGAGCCGATTAAGTCGCAGGTGGAGTTTTCGTCACGACTTCATTTTTTCGTCATTTGTACACCCTTTTGAACTAACAAAACAGTAGAGTAATGATGCCCCACAGCACACGCGCCTGAAAGGCTCAAGCCGACTATGCTGAAATTCACGACCAGGCCCTGACACCTTATCCACGGACGAAGTTCGCCCTCGCGGCACTCGAAAAGAAAAACGCCTTCGACAAGAAGTACAAGGAGATCTACGCAAGACTGAGAACCATGGTGGACCGTGACCTACGTGGCCATCAGCAACCAACTGCGAGGCTGGGTCATGAACGTTCCCAAGACCTCCTGATCTTCCATAAAGGCGTAAAACCCCAGGTTCGTAAAGTTCTGGCCGAGGAGCTGAACCTGCTAGGTGGCCTCAAAACCCAGCTTGCAGTCAAAGTAAGTCTCCACAAGACCGACAAAGATGGTGTCACGGAGTACACAGAGCCTGTCTTACGAAACAAGCAGCAAACCGTTCTAGGCAAATAAGACATTGACTCTGCGATAGATCCGGCTGTCCCCCAAATTCAGGAGATGCTGGAGAAAAGGTCCGACCAAGGTTCTGGATGGGTCTTCGAGGGGGTAAAAACCATCTGGATCGACATCGCGAAGTATCAACCACTCAAAGGCGGCTCCTACCTCACGCTACCACCACCAGTAGGAAACAAGGGGGCCATCATAAACGTGCAGAACCGAGACGACCATTGAATACTATGGTCCATTGACGCAGCCATCCACCCAGTTACCCATAACCCACATAGAGCCTCAAAATATAACATCCAGTGGCTTATATGTAAGCTAAAAGGCTCAGATGTGGCGTACCCCACCCCGGTCTCCCATGCAGGAAAAATCTAAACTGCTCTCGACCAAGGCGTAAACATATTTGGCTGGGATGGGAAAGCCATCATGGTCCACCACATTAGCAAACACCCCAGCAACTGCATAAACATCATGCTGATCGAGAAGGGTGGAGTATGCCATTACAGCTGGATCAAAAACCTGAACCGCTTACTCCACGACCAAACCAAACACGTGGGCCGCAAGTTCTTCTGCGAGCGCTGCCTCCACGGGTACACAACCTCCGACCTACTCCAGGCCCACAAGCCAGAGTGTGTGGGGGTCGGGTAGACATCCCCGAGGAGGGAAAGAACAGCAGACGGCAACAAAATAAGAAAGCTCATCTCCAGCCCCTCCTTTGCCTGCCAAAAAATATTCGATGACGACCTGGCTGCCATCCATATCCATAAGGCCCACCTGGTCCGCAACCTCCCGGTCTATGTAGGGATGTGCATACTCGATCTGTCCAAGCACCTCATGTACAACTTCTACTACAACGCCATGAAGCCCCAGTACGGTCGGGGGGTCAACCTACTCTACACCGACACCGACTCCCTCCTCCTGGAGATCCGCACACCAGACATCTACGCCGACATGAAAAAAGACAGCGCCCTATTTGACACCAGCAACTACGACCCAACCCACCCACTCCAGCTCAGGATGGTGTACACACCCTGGTCCACGGGCATATCCAGGCCTACCACCCGGTGTAGACCGCCAGCAGACGGGGTGTATCCACACCTTCCACCTACGACCGGCCACTGGTCCCTGATGGTAAACTTCCCGCATCACTGCCGGACACCCGACCCCACATCACTGCTGGACACCTCACCCTCCGTGATCAGGAGGTCATCCACCTTCTCACATAAGCCGGCTATAGTGAGACTGGGGGTGGCCTGGTGAGTGATCTTCCTAGCTTGAGGGGGGCAGCTGGTGGACGTGGGGGCTTGGTCTTCCTAGCTCGAGAAGGTTTATCTAGCACCCTTCCTCAGTCTCAACATGAGTCGCCACCCTTGCCTTCCTGTGACCCGGTTCACCGCCCTCAAGCCTCCTCTTCTCACGAAGGCGCTTGTGGTTAACCCTTTCATATCCACAGTCCATACATATTTTTAGGTTATTTATTATGCCCTTCTGACTCTCTGCACAAAGCCGATTTACGATCCCCTTGCTTAATCTTAAACTTGTGCATTGCACAAAAGGCAAACTTACAGGGCCTGTCACAAGGGTCTCTCTTTCCAAGTAATATCCAGGGACACTTTCCAGTTGCTTCCATTACTACCGATCTTTCTTTTGTCTAATTGTTAATACCGTCTGGTGGCAGCTGGGTATCGGGCGGCACCACAAGCAGTTCCTCTTTTACAAAGCCACGGAGCGGTCCATCCAACAAATAATATAGTACAGGCTCACCAGATTTATTGAAAGAGCGTGGAATCCGGTAAACATTGAGTGATCACACAGGGTCAGTGGCCCGTCGGCGCTGGTCTTGCTCTGCCTCACCAGGCTGGTAGCGAACGCCAACATCAGAGGGAAGCTTTTGCTCTTTGACCCTAGCGGGCGCCCTGGTACGACTGCAGAGGGCTTCTGTGCAACTCGCTTCTCTCTATAGCACCTTTGGGTTTTTTTCCAGTCAACTGCGCCACCTCATTATTTATCGCATAGACGACAGCCTGCAGTCGAGACTCAGTCGAGACCCACTGCAGTCGAGACCCACTCAGTCGATCATATTCCAGCATCCCTTAACTCTACGGCATACTGGTGTCCAAAGAGCCACTCAGCAAGGGTGCGGTTAAAGCGTCCACTATACCCTGGTCTCGATGGATATTCACACGGCCACGCCTGACTGATACTCCATGTTTTACTGACAGCTGATTTGCTGCTCCCATAAACTCGCGTCCGTGGTCCACCTGAAGTAGTTTAGGCCAATGCAGCCATCCTCGCTTGTAAATCCTTTCGAGTGCACCTGCGACCTCTTTAGCCTCTTTTGTAGTCAATGGCTCAGCCACTTGGTAGCGCGAGGCTACATCAACCACTGTTAGGGCATACTTTAAGTCCGGAGCTTTACAACGTCATGAGGAAGAAATAAGAGATCGGCTTGGTGAACCTCATTAGGGACAGGAACATCAAACTTTGGTCTCGGAATGTGGCACTGGCAGATAGATTTGCCATATAGCTTGCTTTGTTAGCCACCCCCTGGCAACTTCAACAGAAACGCTAGCTTTTGTTGCAAGCTTCTTGATAGCTGTAATGCCTTTTCAGTAGCCCTTAGGACTATAGTAGATCTTTTGCATGCAACGATCCATACAAAGTAAACGCCGGAGTCTCCAAATGATCTATTTAGCAAGCCTGTATGCAACCAGCCCAGTCGCAGCCATACCCAGTATAATGAACGCCACCTCACGCCCTTTTTGACCATCTGAGGGCTCGTAGAAGTCTGAAAGCTGCGGCTCAGAGTCCAGCTTGTCAACGGATTTACCTGTCAAGATGTAGTACTCAAGCATAGGCTCGTTCACATCCTGAAAAGTATGCTCGGCATGTCCCTGGCGGCGGAGTTGCTCATTGATGAAGTCTAAACGCTCAGTTCGCTTCTTGGACCATGCTGCCTGAGCAGACTGAAGCTGCTCGATTGCCATATCATGGCGCTTACGTTCCGCGTCCACTTGGCTGCTTCGTAACTTTGAGAATAAAAAATTGCTCCCAGAGAACGCAAGGGCGTTAACAAGAGCACCTCCAACAAGCAGCGCGATTGTGGCCATTACTTCAGTATATCAACTGGTACGATTCCTTGTTTAATTAGCATATCCTTTGTAGCCATGACTAGTGATACATTGGCTACAGCCATAGCCAGGTCGCGTGGGGTGAAATCAAGACGTGGAGTCCCGCAACCCAGAAGCATCTTACTAAGTCTGGCATAACCTATTGATATACTGGAAACAACTGCACTGTGCTACAACACGTTGAGCATTTTTCCATCAGTAATTGGTGTTGTCATCTTATTCCATGTAAAACTAGTCTCTGCCTGTTACAATACAATGCTAGTCCAAACACCCCTAATCCGCCAACAAACAAAGGTGATGTCGCCCACGCCGGCCAAGACTGAGTCGAACACATCTGCCCTGCGGCGGATCCCCCTTCACCGCCCCGGTCAAACTGGGGGGTCCGATTTTCAGACTGTAGGGCGGACTTAGCCTCTAGCAGCTCTCTCAAAAGTCTATTTTGATTAGCTTTTCGAGCCGCAGCGCCCTTTCGGCCTGCCTCAACCTTTTTAGCGTCTTTTGTAGGTTTCTCCTTTGGCACAGGTTGAGGTTGAGGTGCAGGCTGATCACTAGTCACCGCCATTATCTCTTGATTTGCGTTCTCCATATAACTTACTAATTTTATTCCTCCAATTGACAGCACCCAGACAGGTCCTCTGCAGGAGGGGTGTCGGGCGGCCGGTCCGGGATGGCGGGGATGCTTGCTCCAAATTGGCAGTACTTGGTGGTTGTTAAGGCTGCGGTAAGCGTAGCCAACATCGTACCATAACGAGGATAAAGTTCACATGTGGCAGTTCTTAGCACGTGCCCGACAAACGGGTCAGTCTCGAGGTCCGTGATCAGATTTGGCTGATGTTCTGGGGGGATTGGCAGAAACATACAAGCAACGCTAGAAAACAGTTGGAGAACCGACTGCCCAAGTGTCTGCGTCATGCTAGTGCCCAGCCGAGCCTCATATTTTGCATAGAGCTTTGTAATCTCTTCATCGGACATTGATTCAATCTTAGCAGTCGACAGGTGCTGATCGCCGAGGTACTGACGGGCCTGACCCCCAGCTATGACAGCAGCAAGCCTATCTCTCTTAGAAGACATATCTTCACCAGGGGTGCAACAAGGTTCTGCTCGCTCAGACTTTGTGGCCGGCAGGCAAGCTGCGTCCTGTTCAAGGAGTTGATCAATGATGGTATCAGGATCCATGAATATACGTACACACCTTCGAAGTCTAATATATCACACTGCTCCCCAGACGAAGAAACCTAAATTGGTTACTGAGGCAGCGGTTGCTATTAAGGCCAATATCACCTCAATTGACAGCATATCCAGTAGGTTGATCAGTCTTCAGCAGCAGTTTTGCGTGCTTGGTCTTTGCTAGTAGATGGGATACTGCGGTACGTTCCTCACTCGTTGGAATCACATCATTCTCTCGTAGGGCGTCTTCAAACGTGTCTGATAGGCATCGTTGAAACGTATGGTAGGGCAGAGAATTACAATATGCTCAAAGGCGCCAAAGAAGGGCCCTTCAAGTAGGGCGAGGATGAATGTGGTTTTCCCACATCCTGTCTGCCCACAAACAATTGCCGAACAGGGACCATCTGGAAATGTAAACTCAGATTTCAGTTTCATCAAATCCTTGTTAGTAGATTGCGCTGACGAACCTGCCATCTTTAATGTTAAGCTGTGCATCCATAACAATATACATATAGACGTTCAATGCACTGGCCGCCTCTGCCTGTTTTGTGATCTGAATGGTGACACCCTCAGACGCATTCTCCACGGCCCTACAACTACCATGCAGCTGGTCGTCATCACTCGTCCTTAAGTCGAGCCACAGAGCATACTTACTGGTTAGGTACAGAATTGAGAGCTGACCTGTGTACTGGGTGCGTATCATGCGGGCCAACTCTGTTTGGGTAACCATGTCTGACTCCAGCCAGATGCCATAAATTTTGTAGTCGTTGAATATGAGCTCGTATTCCAGTCTGTCATTAAGCGCACTCTGGTAGAACGATATGTGACTCTCGAGGAGTTCAAAGTCAGGCGGAATGTAGAACCTGTTACTATACACATTGGCTACGGCCTTGTCCTCTTCCTCGGTCTCATCCTTGTCTCCTGTCCCCACTCGTATCTTAGTTGTGTTTCTGTCATCTGATGTGTCAATGCCTTGGTACTGGAGGCCTTGGCTCTCCCGTGCAGTCTGCCACAAGTCGTGGTAACAGTGATACACATCACTGTCATCAATAGACATGACCTCATTGCCAGAAATCTTGGTTGTCAATTTCTTAACCACGGCACAACCCAGGTTTTGCACAACGCTGCGGTTAACATCAGTCGAGGTCAGCGTGTTTGTAAAGGCCATCGGTGCTGTCCCCTGCGGGGATTAAATCTTTCTGCAATGATCATACCGGAGTCAAGCAAAATACGGGCCAGTGGAAGACCACGAGGATGGGCTGCGTTGGAGGAAGTGACTATCATAGGGTAAAACTACTTTAGCAGCTATAGTAAGAAGCTGACTGAAAAAACTAGCAACAAGGGTGTTCGCTTAAGCGCGCCCTGCCTCTGGGGTCAGACTTTTGAGGATGTTGCAATTGCGGTATTGGAGAAGGTGTACGACACCAAGGTCTATGGAAACAATATCAATATTCAAGGCGGTACGACGGCCTACTCTCCGGATGGCTTTTGTGTGCTCCCAATCCGGCTGGCACAGGCCGGGGGCGGGGTGGATGCTGTCTGTCTGGGGCATCCTGAGGAGGTTGTGCTGCTCGAGATAAAGTGCCCCTACACTCGGAGTCCTGGGAGGGTGATTCCGAACATATATAAGCCTCAGGTTCTGTTGGGGCTGCACCACTGTCCGGTGGCGACCATGGGGTGTTTGTCGACTGCGTCTTCAGGTTGTGCGCCTACGAGGACCTGGGGAGGGCTGAGGCGTATAACCAGGTGTATCATAAGGGTCGGAAAAAGTATAAGGAGACGGTGGCTTGGGGGTGGGCGTCGATTGAGGGCCTCGAAGACGGCGACTATGGCGCGAATGGGAGGTTTAATAGTTGCCTGGACGTGAAACAGGAGCATCGCAGTCCTTGGCTGGGAAGACCGAGTGGGACTGTTGAGAGGCCGACGGGGGCGTTCTACTGTTGGAAGCTCTTTACAATGAGATTGATAACCGCTCGTCCCGATCCCGAATTTATCGAGCAGAACAACGCTAAGGTTGTTTACACTTAAAGACCTCTATCGATAGACCCTGGAGGTTGGTAGTATAGGTAATGGTGGTTCCCCTGCGTACCTACCCCCTGCAACTCGTGGCTCCTGGCAACTCATGGCCCTCTCCCCTGTCACTCGTGACCCGGGGGATTGTGGACCTACCCTACCCCTGAGATTCGTGTCCTGGTTCCCCTACCCCTGCTCCCTCCACTTAGTCCGGTATCCAGAGACTCCAGCTCTTGCGCCAAGATGGGCCTCTTCTGGGGGGTTGAAGCAGGTCGACGAGTCTCTGAGGTGAGTAATCCTTGGTGGGAGCCAAAATATATATATATATATATATATATATATATATATATATATATATATATATATATATATATATATATATATATATATATATATATATATATATAATCATATCAAAGACCTTGCATTATCCTACAGTTTGTCAAAATAATTAGCCTAGATAAAACATTCGGTAGTCCGAACTTTGCTTCAAATGTAACATTGTTTTCACTGATGTCACACCCCATGATCTTTTCGTAACTTTCCGACACTCTAAAATAGCATGTACAATCTATACTTATTTGAAGTATGTAAGTTAACAATCTGCCTCTGTTATAATACTATTTTGGCTCATACGTTCTTAAAAAGCCTCCCCCTTTAATTATCAGCACGAGAGCCCGGGTTACATCACCCTCCAAGTGGACTCGTGGTGTCACGTGGGGATTGTTTTAGCCTGGCCTATCGTGTGGACCCTTTATAAGGTCCACAGATGGGTCAGTCACGGAGAGATCACCTA
Organism: Urechis unicinctus; assembly: GCA_034190875.2. NCBI lineage: Eukaryota > Metazoa > Annelida > Polychaeta > Xenopneusta > Urechidae > Urechis > Urechis unicinctus. The sequence goes on along the minus strand of CM067347.1, from coordinate 52,559,236 downwards.
GTCAGAGAAACGATTCGGACCGCGAGATTCCAGGGAGCTTCATTGTTGAAATCTAAATAAACAAATAAGCAACTCTACTCCAGGACTCGCGTTGATTTCCTCTGATTAGTCCCCACTCCAGCAACTACAGGCAGTGAGTAACTTTACAATAACGAAGAGCGTGCATAAGCAAGAAAAGCTAAGAAATTCTATCTTAACATTTGGTGTGAGAGTCCGGGTAGTTGGCAACTTCCACTGTTGTCAGCGCACACATTTTCCCGACGCTTACACGCTCTTACGTTAGAGAAGAAAGCTGACAATTGCTACACACGCCGAGAGAAGAGACACGAGGCCGCAATCTACGACGCGATCATGATCCAGGGCAACGGCAGCGTACATCGGCCACTTCCACTCGACTCAACTAAGGCGTACTAGCGACCTGGCGCTATCAACACATCGGAGATGACGACCGCATACCCCCCTTTCAACTTCTTCCATGGTAAGTACCTCACTCATATATTACATTAAAATAAGTTTACTGTAAAAGTGATAGTGCTCATTCTAACCTTCCCTCGCGCATAAGTACCTCCTCCACAAAAAACACCCCTCCCGCTATCGCCTTAATTTTAACCTCCCGCATCCGACAAACCTTATGCTAGGACGGGAAAACGAAAAATGTGCAAAATTATTCGAGGTCAAATATCCTCCATATTCAAATTATGTATTAAATATTAATTTTTGTTGGCGAACAATATGAGTGGGTCTTCGAGGACGCAAGGATGTGGCGCGGAAGATGAGCATTACCAATTTTGAAACAAATAACGAATTATGTCTACCTAGCCTCATTGATTCATTTTCATAGTATTCTTCGTTCATATTTCCCTTTTCAGAATTTTTTCCCAACTATGTCATGTTATTTTGAGCCATATATTATCTTCTCAGAACACGACGCCTATATTCATTTTATATGCATAACCTCTTTTACATGCAATTATTTCACACATGATTTTCACACGCATGTTTCATTCATTATTCCAACCATATAACATTTTACCAACAATACGATCTCAACCACGTGTCAAACGCATTCAAACGCATGAACCTGACGGTTAGGCAAATTCAAATTATCAAGGCGAACTCAGGAACCAACTAAAGTGTCAAAGATAACAAAGCCGTGAAATTCAAATGTTTATCAGTCTAATTTAAGGTTTTAACAGTCGGCCCGTATACCCAGGGCTGTTTAACTACTTTTGCAAACATGCTGCACTCAGACATTCACACAGATAAAAGACCCTCATTTGTGCGTCCACCAATTATCAAGGATTAAAGACTCCATTGTAATTGCAACAAACACGACTGTCTCAGAGGGCCCAAGCTGCCACCCTTTAATTGCACCTAATTTAAGTCTCAAGGCAGTCTTCAAAGTGACATATGCATTTGACGCTTAATCTCACGCATCCTTTGCCGCCACACGAAATCCAGTAAACTGTGAGTCAAGGTTAAATTATATGAAGACTTTTAAAACTTGTCTTCTTCCACGCAGCGCAAGCTTGACACAATGATATCATCAATTATATTCACAATTATTTTGCCTCTATGTCTGCCGATGTTAAGACAAAATCTTACAATAAGTGAAGTCAACTGCGCTATTATCGCACCGTCTGGCATATCATGCGGACACGCGTAAAATTAGCGACCCTTTATGTTACACATTACCCATAACGCTAATCTTATATTATTCAAGTATATGCGGGGTATAATCTCATGAAGGAATCTGCAGCTTAGGGAAGGCGTGCGTATTCATCCAAATAATTTATCGAGAAGTATCATTAACATTTAATTCTCAATACAAATATATATGAGTTGTTTATATTGATCTTCTCCCGCACGTACAACACATACAATTAAAGTGTCACACAGTTGTGTATCCGGACTTACATGTTAGATAGTGGCCATGTGCAACATATATATTCTTTTAGGCATAATTATTCTAAACAGAATCACCGCAGCATAGCTTTCTTAGACACTATCTTGGGCAATAACCGTCACCCATTTACACGCACTCTAATCACTTTATGCAAAGTAATATGCGATCATTCAAACACACTTTTCTTTGCACGATACACCAATATTCATTTTGAGATGTTATAATATTACACATAAGTAACATACTCACTCACACTTACACATTGAACACTCATGTTTTAATATAATATTACACATAAGTAACATACTCACTCACACTTACACATTGAACACTCATGTTTTAATACGTCCTACCTTACCCATAATCAAGACACACTGATCGCTGCCGTAAGTTCATTTGTTCCCAGGTATATTTACACCATACAAGAGGGAGATAGTGCCTTCACGTACGCGCCAACACATTGCAGCCAAAGTTTACGTCTCCCTGACCAAGGATACAGTAGAGACGCACCACGGCTCAACCAGGCGTCGGATAACGCATACCCCTCCCCTCAAGCGACACCTGGAGAACCCAATGCGGCAGCCCTCCAGATATTTCCCCTTCAAGAAACATCCAAAGAAATCCACAAATTTCAATAACAGCCATGGCATTATTCCATTGTTCTTGTATATTTAATTTTCATGACATTAGTTTAATTCTTTCAAAATTAATAGTTAAATTAGATACAATAGGTTATATTACTATTTTCACGATTATTAAGTATAGACTCATCGCTTTTTCCCATGTGGTTTTAGTGCGGAGTAATACTGTGAAAATGTAATTAATGTCATAACGGCTAGGGTATTCCATATTTTAAAACTTTCTATTTTATTGTAATATATTTATCTTAATACCATTTAGGATAGCGAAATCAGAATATTTGAAAAAAATTATTGTAAACTTATATAATTACCTATTTTGTTATGGATATGTGCCAATGTCAAACAGTATTGGCGCACGTCCAAGCTACCCTGGGATCATTCAAAATCAAAATCTAATAATATTGGGCTCGTGTCATGCTGTCCCTTTACTTTATGACTCTTATTCCAAATTCTATTTCATCAACCTTCAATTAGTTTAACAAAGTCAATTTCCAAAATTCAAGGGTAAATTCTAAATTTATTGAACAGTGGAAGTTCAACTTTATTATGGTTGGGGAGGATGTTATAATACTATTTTGGCTCATACGTTCTTAAAAAGCCTCCCCCTTTAATTATCAACACGAGAGCCCGGGTTACATCACACCACTCTTTGGGAGGGGTGTAACCCTGATTTCAGCAATCCTCACAGCAAGCGAGTTCACCCTCCAAGTGGACTCGTGGTGTCACGTGGGGATTGTTTTAGCCTGGCCTATCGTGTGGACCCTTTATAAGGTCCACAGATGGGTCAGTCACGGAGAGATCACCTAGTCAGAGAAACGATTCGGACCGCGAGATTCCAGGGAGCTTCATTGTTGAAATCTAAATAAACAAATAAGCAACTCTACTCCAGGACTCGCGTTGATTTCCTCTGATTAGTCCCCACTCCAGCAACTACAGGCAGTGAGTAACAGTACTATAACGAAGAGCGTGCATAAGCAAGAAAGGCTAAGAAATACTAGCTTTACACCTCTCTGTTCCGAACTTGCTGTATGTTTTCTTCGGCATCTAAGCTAGTAAACAGCTGTTATTGTTGTTGTAATTAAAAACCGAATTAAAAAAAAACCGCGCAATACCACACAGCGATCTGATTGTTTTTGAACGAAGCTTCCCATTTCCGTTCCGTGACAGGCGCGCTGAATGGCAGCGAGTGGTGTAGACCTTGACTTTTGTGCGCATCAGTTGAAAAAAAATATCCGCCGCCGGGTCCCCCGGAGTCAACACCCACTACCCCAGTTGGGCTAGTTGTGGGTTTTTGTTGCTTTCCACTTCTACAAATCGCACATGACAGATGTCTAAAACAGCCCTGTTGATATCGTTTCTCAAACTTGTGGCATGTATATAATGACAAAAGCCAAAGGAGGTACATACACATTGAATTTCTCTGATTCATCATATTCAGTCCATGCAACAGGTGAGGATCATTTGGACTTTTGGAACAAACACCTTACGCATACCTTTAACTTATTTGAAAAAAAAATGCTGAATCATTAAGACAGAACCTAACAACTGCTTTGGCGGTGCTCGAGATCAGAAAGGGTGAAGCATCCAGCAGATGCATTCGATGTAACAAGAACTGTCTGTCGAAAGCTATTCTGTGCCTGACAAGCAATCACGAGGTGCACTTTAAATGTGAAACATTGTCCCAATCTGAAATTGGTGCTATCAGCCAGCCAACACATATTCTGTATTGTTGTAAAGCCTGTTCTCAACAGATTAGGTCTATAGGTGACAAATCAGTCGTCACAGACATTACTCAGACCTCTCAATAAGGTCTACAGCTCCATGATACAAAGCTTCATCTGGATCAGTCACAGGATGCAGACCAACACCTAGAAGAGTCTCCAGCTCCAGCTCAGGACGCAAAACAAGATGAGATTCTATCTTCCCAGCAATCAACGGAAGAAGCTTGACCGCCATCTGAAACTATCCTTAAACAACTACACCTCCCAGAAACTTCTCTATCACCTGAAAGTGATATGGATATGCCGGTCAAAACCTCCCCTAATTCAAATGAGAGACCACTGGAAGGCCACTCAACAACTAGTAATATGACAGATGTACCACATGCTGTTCAAGAGAAATCCCCATTAAAACAAGAAGAAAGGGGGACAATGGAAATGAGCAAAATGAAACCTGGTTCAAGGGTAAAGAGGACCATTTATCAAATCTATACGAAGCATATACAATCAGGGTGTTTGAACGGTGCGAAATTCAATCACTGCAAGCCGTATAGCGACTCGCTACGAAACAGTGGGTCATCCTCCATACATGAAGATATTATGCACCCTACTCGGTGGTGGCAAATCTGGAAAGGACAAACTGGGGGCTCTTCACATGGTGATCAGAAGAATGTGCCTTCACAATCAACGTGCCTCAACTGTCAAGTCCACCTTGCAAATACACCACGTAAACTCACCTCCCTCTAAACCCAAGGTCCTCATAATAGGAGACTCCAACACAAATTCAGGCCCTAAAAGAATGACAAAACAGTTATAACCAGTTCACCCACTACGACAGATGTCATTGAAGTAGTCAAAAGAATCAGGCCAAACGACCAAATTGTGCTGGTAACGTAACCAAAATGGCCGAGCAACTACTGCTATCTAGCAACAAAATAGTTTAACTTTGATGGATATGCCTCAGTGAAGTGGGTAAACACAACATTTGCAAATATTCGCGATAATTATAGTTTTGAATATGTTCCCTCAAGCACCAAAAATGGAGGAGTCTGGATTTTGTAAAAAATGGGTAAGTCAGGTTAAAAAACAAGTGATACAAAACAATCTGAAATGTAACAGCCAATGCTGCCAAGTGGAGGATATATGGGTAAAAGTTAAACTTGAGTGTGAAATTATTCCTGTCACCTTCTGTGTTTGCTATAGGCACCCACCTGGCAATATTGGCCACTTTAATAGTGCACTGGAAATCTTTTTAAATGAATTATAAAATGTTGCTCCATGTGCACTTGCTGGTGATATAAACATTGATCTCATAAAAGCAGACACCAATCTGCAAAACGACAATTATGCAAAATTACTATTAGCTTATGCTTTTATGCCCACTATTTCTTTGCTTACACGCATCACAGATAAGTCGCTGACATTAATAGATTACTTATTCATCAGACTACCAAAACACCTGCTAGCTAACTGGATAAAATTAGGCAATCTGTACAGTGACATTATTGACCATCACCCAAATTTCTGTTTTACAGAGGGGAAAACCAAAAAGCCCAGACATTTTGGTCAGGCAATAATGAGAAAAATACTATGCTGTATTCACAGAATATTTGGAAAATAATGCCTTTAGTCAACTCTATTCATACAATGATGTCAATCAAACATACAGAACATTGTCAAATAAAATTCAAAACCTACATAACCATTGCTTCCCAAAAACAAGACTTTCTAGAAAAAAAATGAAAGACAAGCCATGGCTGACAAAAGCTTTAAAAAAGTCAATATCTCAGTAAAAATAACATCTACTAGCAATTTATTAGAAACCCAACTAATAGACTTAAAGACAAACTCAATAAGCACAGGACCATACTTAAATAAACCATAAGAGAGGCCCAATCGTCGTACTATAAAAATTTACTGCATGATAAACAAATCAATGCTAAAAAATGTGGAGCTGAAATTCTTGCTCCTCTGCTTTCCCATATTTTTAACTGGCATTTATCCAGATGATCTGGAGCAAGCCAAAGTCATCCCAATATTTAAAGGTGGTGACCGTAGGCAGCCGGAAAACTATAGACCCAAGAGTTTATTATCATGCTTCAACAAAATATTGGAAAAAATCTTAGAACAAAGAAATTTCTTTGAAACTAACAATATTTCATATGAATATCAATTTGGGTTCAGAAAAGGTCATTCAACAAACTCTTATATAAGCAACCAACAATGCACGCAAACACCTTGATGAAGGTTAATATGTCCTTGGCCTGTATCTCGATCTCAATAAGACATTTGACACCGTTAATCATCCAATTCTGTTGGATAAACTTGAATCAAGTGGCATAAGAAGAAAGGCCCTTGTCCTCATATCTCTCTAACAGAACCCAGTGCATGTATGTTAATAAAATACTGTCTAAACCTATGTTCTTGGCCCATTACTTTTTTCTTATGTATGTCAATTACATGAAAAATGTCATACCTAATACATACATATATATATATATATATATATATATATATATATATATATATATATATATATATATATATATATATATATATATATATAGATAGATAGATAGATAGATAGATAGATAGATAGATAGATAGATAGATAGATAGATAGATAGATAGATAGATAGATAGATAGATAGATAGATAGATAGATAGATAGATAGATAGATAGATAGATAGATAGATAGATAGATAGATAGATAGATAGATAGATAGA
>CM067347.1:52514743-52549743 GCA_034190875.2 Urechis unicinctus | reverse complement strand
GATATGTAGTTTTTACCTGTAACATTGAGTCTGCCTAAGGAGGACGACGATAGAAGGAATCCTTTGATTTGGTGAGGAGTGACGTCATGATTGATTTCACTGAGGTATCTGGCAGCGACGCCCGCCACGTGCGGTGCGGCCATGGAGGTGCCTGATATTGAATTCGTCGCTGTGTCGCTGCCAATCCAGGTGGATTTGATTTCATGTCCGGGTGCCACAATGTCAACGCATGCGCCGTGGTTGGAGAAGGAACTGATGTCATCAGTCTTATTAGAAGACGCTACGGTGATAACTGATGAGACCATTGCAGGAAATGCATCGCAGGCATCGCTTTGATCATTGCCAGCTGCCACAACTAATGTCAACCCTTTATCGACGCATGCTGATATGAAACCAGTGGCGATATTCGCATTCAAGTCAAAACTCGATTTGATACCCAACGAAGCATTGAGAAGACCCTTCCGTTTTTTCCCCCCATTTTGTTGGGCCTGCTTTGCAAAATCCTCACAAGCCCATATCAAGCCCTCTAGTGCAGATGTCACGGTTCCGTTGCCCTCCCTGTCTAAAACTTTCACAGATATCAGCTGGGCTTTCTTGGCCACGCCATACGTCTTGCCACCCACCGTACCAGCTACGTGCGTGCCATGTCCATTCAAATCATCATCACCCTCTAACGCCACTTCACTTGATCTCATCCCAAACACAGCTCGCCCTTCAAAGTCTTTATGCGCCAAATTGATTCCTGAATCCATAATATAGACATCTACACCTTGTCCCTCGCTGTCTATGTCACGCCCATATTCCGCCGTGTCATAGTTGGGCGGGGCATATCTGACTCCAATTCGACTCAATCCCCACAATGTGGCGCCTGTTTATAGCACAAAGCCAATTCATGATTAAATTTGGAACTTATCAAATGCGTATAAAGTAAAGAAAGACTGACAAAATTATTAGTTAGAAAATTGGTTTGCGAGGCAAATTTGATTAAGTTCATTTAGGCAAATTTCAGTATAGAGCGCATCTGAATTTCTAGCAGAATTTCGAGTGTTGCAACTCTACAGATAATAGTAACATAGTACATTTTCTACCGAGATAGATAGAAGTGTCCCACGAGAGGAAATACTTGTACATGAAACAAACAGCTATCCGTCACTGCAGTTGGGAGACGGAGTGCAATAAGCAGGCGCTGTTTCCTGCACCTGATAGCAATAACTTACCTGTGTTCTGCACCTGATAGCAATAACTTACCTGCGTTCCGCACCTGATAGCAATAACTTACCTGTGTTCTGCACCTGATAGCAATAACTTACCTGTGTTCTGCTTTTCACAAGAGTCTGATGAATCAAGTCTTACTACCACGTTCGATTCGATCTGAACCACCTCAGGATGCGCACGTAGCTTCTCGACGTCATCGTCATTTGCGCGCACCTTCAGGGCCTTGACTTGTTCGAAAACATATCTATGCATGACTTGCATGGACGGGAATGTCTCCTCGATGTCTGCCACAATACCATCAACGTCATGGACGTCACCATGTGCTAACATGACTAACCATTCTCCGGCAACTCTTTGATTTTCTGGAGCGACATATAGCGGAGAAAGTTTAGCGCGGGCACTCCCAGGGCGATGACAGACGACGACAATCACTAATATAACCAGTTTTAGCGACGACATTCTCCCAAACCTTTGGAAAGACAGCAAATGCCTGACTAAGGACAACGCCGAACGAAACCAGGTCAGTTAAGGCTCTCGGGCGCCGAATCCTTCAATGTCCCTCCTCAGACCCACATATTCTTCCCAGTAAGCTGGCACATATTTAATCATCCTTTCTGGTACAAGAAATTTTTATCGGATATTTACGTGACAAATTAACTGTTAACTTCAACGCATTTGTGGAAATTTAATTTGTTTTTGTATCTATACTGCCATTGCTTGTTGAGCGTCCTTAAAGTGAGTTTCGGTTGTGCTGATAAGGCGGGTGACGTTGTTTCGTTTGTGCAGATAAGAAATTTGTCGTAGTATCGCTTGCCTGCCGATAAACTTAGTATGTGAAGGTGTATTTTGTCGTGAAGTACTCGCTTAGTCAAACACTGCAAACATGGTCTTATACCCGTTAAGTTTATCATAAGGACTCTATCTCTATCTGTCCGTCTGTCTGTCTATATGTCTGTTTTGTGTATCATCAATGTTCTGATTCATTCACACTCAATTCAATCAATCATTCATTCAAATACGCACTCAACCGACCACATACACACCCATAAACTATCCCGCTCACTTGCTAGACTACACTTTATATGTACTCGTACACTTACTCATCCACTTACTTATATGAACACTGACTTTCCTGATCAACTGGTCACTTTCGTTGTGGTCAATGATAAATCATCATCACCAGCCAGTGTATCTAGGACACACCCCTGGTCGACATTTGCCAACAAGGAAATGAATATTTGACCAGCTTGACTAATAGGTGATGTATGTTTCTTATTATGGTTTAAACAAGTTTTAGCATCGAACCACCCGCTTACTGAAGCCGAAAAGCTCAATATCTTCATCGAATCATCGCTTACTGAAGCCGAAAAGTTCAATATCTTCATGGAACCACCCGCTAACTGAAGCCGAAAAACTCAATATCTTCATTGAACCATCCGCTTACTGAAGCCGAAACGCTCAATATCTTCATGGAACCACCCGCTAACTGAAGCCGAAAAACTCAATATCTTCATTGAACCATCCGCTTACTGAAGCCGAAACGCTCAATATCTTCATCTTCCCACCCGCTTAACTGAAGCCGAAAAGCTCAATATCTTCATCGAACCATCCGCTTACTGAAGCCGAAAAACTCAATATCTTCATCTTGCCACCCGCTTACTGAAGCCGAAAAGCTCAATATCTTCATCTTGCCACCCGCTTACTGAAGCCGAAAAGCTCAATATCTTCATCTTGCCACCCGCTTACTGAAGCCGAAACGCTCAATATCTTCATCTTGCCACCCGCTTACTGAAGCCGAAACGCTCAATATCTTCACTAAAACCATATATGCTTTGACCAAAATATTTCATTATGCGTGCTGAAAATATATATTTGCAATATTAGATTATTTGATTCATTTCCAAATTTTGAATCTAGGAAACTTGTTAGTCATCTATGTACGGCATTGAATGATGTCGCGAAACTCTACCCAATATAATGATTTTGTAGTTAATAGGGCGTCAAAGTTATGACGTCATAATTATATCCGACCCCACGTTGCGCACGGAAAAAAGTCGCAAAATTAGCCAGACTGGCTCAAACAACAGGGGTCCCTGTAGCATTGTATTTAGCTTTAAAAACGTTTCTAATGGATAAATCATCCATATGTTACAGCACCAGTAATTCTCCCAATCATATATATATATATATATATATATATATATATATATATATATATATATATATATATATATATATATATATATATATATATATATATATATATATATATATATATATATATATATATATATATATATATATATATATATATATATATATAGGTCGAGTTCAAGTGAATAAGTCTACTCAGGACAAGAAGTACTTGAGAGCACATGTTCAATAGTGGCTAATCAATATGACTATTGTACATTATAAGTGAATACTTAACTGTGAGTATTATATGTACATGTCTACATCATGATAAGATCTTGATGGGTCAATGGTGGCCAGTCCTATCAGTCAGCATGGTTGAGTTGTTTCAAAGACAAGTTTTATGGCATGATAAGCAAACAGAAAGGTCAGGTGCGTACATTCTCCTTCCACTGTTTCCTGCAATATCGTCATCCTCATGGGCCGGACGTCCTGTGGCGCTCGTTGATAGCCTGCGGGCCCGAGTCACACATCCGTTTATTTAGCGGCCGCTATTTAATTAACTGCCTTGTCGTTACGAACTAGAGCATCGTTGGGACTGTCCACGGTATCAGCAGTTGCAGTTGCGAAGCTTAATAAACGTACCTTTTCCTTCTGAATCGTTAGTTTGGTTTATGGATGGGTCCCCTGTAGCTCCGCGAGGTGGTCTAGATATGATTTGGGATCATTAATTTTGATATATGTATTGGTGACCCTTTTAACGATTTTGTATATGAATGGGTCTTTTTTCAGAGGATTTGGTATGTAAATGGTTTCCTTTTCTCACTTTGGCTTGGTATAGATATGATCCGGTTCTTGTTTCCCATGGCGGCTCACACGTACCCTTTTCCAAGGACAGAATGACTTAACTGTTGACTCACGAATATATACGTGCTGAATTGATAAACGCGCGTCGTAGGCTTTCGTACACCTAGGTCACGGGCCAGATTGTCACACCTAGGTCACGGGCCAGATTGCCAATCGAAGTGGTTCATTATTTTGACTTATTTCATTTTAGCGATTATCATTTACTGTTGATCTATGTTCCAAAACAATGATTGCAATATATTGTATAGCATAAAAACGAATATTTTAACCACAGCTGAGCTAGGATGCTATCAACTTGTCGAAACCAAGAGCTCTAGATTTAGAAACAAATACTTAATGATGCAAACTGTCCTGAGCTACTACAGAAATTCCTTCCATATAACGAGACCAATCGTCCCATGAATAGAGGGCTTCAGTAAGTGAGAGAACATAGACTTAGTGAGTATAACACTCTGATTCCTGAATTGAAATATTTTATCTGTTATCGATAGGTTTATAATTCCACAGTCTCGATTGAGTGCAATTTTGGTATTGGACGGGTGATAGTGGTAGCGCCGAGCGATGGACGGGTGATAGTGGTGGCGCCGAGCGATGGACGAGTGATAGTGGTGACGCCGAGCGATGGACGGGCGATAGTGGTGGCGCCGAGCGATGGACGGGAGGCTTCCCAGCAAACAATTTACGTACTATATACGTTGTGATAACGTAGTTGCTTGGTAGTGATTACGTAGTGTTTCTACGCAATGATTACGTAAAAGTGTGGACTACCAGAAACGTATTAACTACGTGGTTAAAAAACGTAGTGAAATTATCCTTCCGCAACCTATTTGGGATATTGGGGTACTTGTATGCTAGCGTCTCATCTCGTCATAATGGACAGCAAAAATGCCATTCATAACGGAAGAAGATCAGCAAAATGTTGTTATTGCATGATATAACAGGTTAATTTGGCTGGGTAACTTCAGAATCCGGAGGATCAATGGCAGCAAGAGAGGGGGTGGGGTGGGGTGGGGGTGTAGTGATATATAAGCGTTATGAAGTGACTGAATAACATAACGAGCTATTATGAAAAATTGCATCATCTACTCACGTAAGTGATCAGAGCTGTTTTTATTCGATTCTGAAGTTTGTCATCCACCGTCAGCGTGCATGATATCAACACTCTAACGAGCGTCCCGCGTTGCAACAAAGAACGTAAGTCTTCACAAGTATTACAAAATGTCGTCTTACATGCCCAAAATGGACTGGGAGACCAGTTCCGGTGACTAAGCTTTTAAGGTTCGAATGGATTTATTTTTTGAGGACCACAACATAACTGACCCAGCAAAGAATGGCGACCAAAATCATTTGGCGACGAGGGCATGAAACGCATATTGTCATCTGGCCTCAGTTCAAAAAACCCACAGACACCTAAGGCAACAACAAAACAATGCGGTAACTGTGAACTCAGCCATCTGCCTCGCAAATGCCCTGCGTTTGGTGCAAATAAACCTGTGCATGAAATCAATTTGAACAGTGATGAACACCACGACGAGTCTAACCTCTTCCATGGACTTGACATTCATGCTCAGTCATCTAAAGCTGATAGGAACAAAGTGTTCACAGAATTGCTCATACATAACAGCAATCCCGATGTAAAAGGTCACATTCGTCTTAAAGTTGATAGTGGTGCTCGAGGTAACACTTTGCCACTCAGAACATTTAGGCAGATGTTTGGAACCAAGGATCCAAATGACATCTTGTGCAAGGACCCAGTACACTTGACATCTTACAGTGAACATGAAATACCTTATTTAGGTCCCCTCAACCTAAGCCTACAGCGGAAAGACAGCCCTGAGACAACACAGCATAGATTCCATGTTGTTGACGTCAATGGTCCTGCAATCATTGATGTAGGTTTAAGTGAAACATGAAGTTAATCCAATTTGACAAACAAATGATACACGGGATCTCCAAAGAAGCCCCACCAAACAATAACCTTGCAGTCCAACATGTAAATATAAAATCAGTCGAAGACCTGAAGTGGTAGTATCCAAACTGTTTCGATAAAATTGGAAACTTAAAGGGTGACATGACACTCAATGTGAAACCGGACGCAAAACCCCACATTGACCCACCGTGCAAAGTGCCCATACACCTTCATAACAAAATAAAGGATGAACTCATTCGCATGGAAACAAATGGTATCATTCGCAAGATATCTGAACCAACAGATTGGTGCTCATCCCTCGTGTATGCAACCAAACCAGATGGAAGTTTACGTCTGTGCCTGGATCCGCGCAAGCTCAACGAGGCACTGCAGCGGTTCCCACACAAGATCCCAACAACAGAAGAGATCCACCCAAAATTTGCAAATACAAAATTCTTTTCAAAACTCGATTGCAAATGTGGCTACTGTAGTGTGGAGCTATCTGACCAATGACAATCGCTTACCACATTCCGCTCACCATTTGGTCGATACTGTTTCCAACGGCTAGCCCTTGGTGTGAACGTCAGCCAGGATCATTTCCAGGAGAAAATGGAGGATACAATCAATCGATGTGATGGAGTTTCAGATGACATCATCGTCTATGACAAAACCACGAGCAAGATCAACGTCTCATCAACTTTATGAACATTGCTGAAAAAGAAGGCTTGGCCAGATCAAAACAAACAAGATCAGCTTCTTCGGTCGTCTCTACAATGACCAGGGTATGCTTCCAGATCCATCAAAGGTGAAAGACATAACAAAAATGCCTACTCCACAGGACAAAAAACAACTACAGATATTTATCGGCATGGTAACATTTATGGCATGCCATGTCCAAAACCTTGCACACACAATGGCCCCACTGCGCGACCTGCTGAGGAACGATGTTCCATATGAATGGAGCGAACATCACCAACCAATATTTGAAGAAGTCACAGAAGCTGTTGCTGCTTGTATCAGTCTCAACTACTCTGATCCCAGTAAACATGTCACACTTGAAGTGGATGCATCTGGCCGAGGTCTTGGTGCAGCGCTTATCCAAGATGAAGGTCCTGTTGCAGTAGCCAGCAAGACATTGACAGAGACTCAAGCCACATACAGCAACATTGAGCGAGAATGCTTAGGAATTGTCCACGGCATACAACGTTTCCACAACTTCTTATACAGGGGTATAACTTCAGCGTACAATACCGTCCAGACCCCACAATGACATTGGTAGATACTCTGTCCCGGTTCCCAGGAGACAACGATACTGAGATAATCCTTGATCAAAACGTTGACTGTATCGAGCTGGATCTTATCAACTTCTCGCCAACCAAACGCAGAGACCTACGAGAGGAAACTGCACGAGACAAAACTCTCCATGAGTTGGGCCAAATATTATACTCAGGCTGTCCAAAAACAATGAAGGAACTACCTGCAGAACTGAGAAGTTATTGGCACTATAGAGATGAACTTGCTATGGAAGATGGCATCATCTACAAAGGCAGACAAATACTTATTCCGGAAACGATGCGTGACATACTATCACAGTTACACGAAAGCCATCAAGGGGTTGAGAAGACCAGGAAACTAGCACGGGAAAGCGTTTTTTGGCCAAAGTTTAATGAAGACATCACAAAAATACGCAAACCTTCTGCCAGGAGCTGCAGCAGCCACAAAAAAAAAAGAGCCATTAATAATGCACGAGAAGCCATGCAAACCATGGGTCAAACTGGGCACCGACATGTTCAGTATTAACGACAGAACATACCTGATTATAAGTGATTACCATAGCAGATTTTCTGTAGTCAACATCAACTTCAGCAAAATCCGTCATCACTGCTACCAAAGAAACACTTAGCCTGTTAGGCACACCTGCGGAAATCATTTCTGACAACGGGCCACAATTTCAAAGAGAATATGACGAGTTTTGTGCTGAATGGGGAATCGATCACACAACAAGCAGCCCAAGATATGCCCAGTCTAATGGATTCATCGAGCGGCAGGTAGGCTATATAAAGCCAATCATCAAGAAATGCTTAAAATCAGGTGCAGACATAATTAAGGCACTCTTGAACGTTAGAGCTACTCCACTAGATACCTTAAATTCCTAGCCCTGCAGAGATGTTGTTCAGTCGACCAATTCCTACAACACTACCAAGTTGGCGTCCAGACAACACTGGTATACAACAGAATCATAACGAACAACTCCAGAGAGCCATGTTCAAACAAAAAGGCTATGCCGATCAACACGCAAGAGAGCTACCTCCCTTAATGGAAGGAAATGTACGAGCTCATGATGAAGCATCCAATACATACAACCTCACGGCCGGAAGGAGACGTCCTCGAGACGCCCTCACGACCGGCAGCGAATGTTCCTATGAAGTTTCATCCCTGATTATTTAAATTGATGTTTAAAGTGGTACAGTTGAGAAGCTCATTGTGTCTTATTTCCATGTTTTCAAATATATATTTCCCTACAATAAATATCTTCACACCCGCTGACAAACTTTAGCAATGTTACCTCGGCCCGGAGGATTGTTTACTATGTTATATCAACAACGGCGGTGGGGGGGGGGGGGGGGGGGGGGGGGGGGGGGGGGGGGGAGGGGGGGGGGGGGGGGGGGGGGTTTCATGGGAAGATCGGGAGTACGGCACGGGGTAATGCGATCTCCTGCGCATCGGCTTCTGCGCAGGCTGGGATTCGATGTTATGTTAGCAAAGCGTCAAAAATGTCTGCCATGGAGAGTGGGGATAATGGAGCAGGAGTGCAGCGCAGGAGCACGGAGCAGGAGTGCGGAGCAGGAGTGCGGAGCAGGAGTGCGTAACAGGAGTGCGGAGCAGGAGTGCGGAGCAGGAGTGCATAATAGGAGTGCGGAGCAGGAACACAGCTGGAGTACGGAGCAGGAATACGACGCAGGAGCACAGATCAGGAGTGTGGTTCAGGAGCACGGATCAGGAGTGCGGACCAGGAGTGCGGCGTTGGAGCACGGAGCAGGAGCACGGATCAGGAGCACGGAGCACGAGCACGGAGTGGGAGTATGGAGCAGGAGTATGGGGCTAGAGTTCGAGATAAAGAGTCGTGATAAAGGCGCAGGAGTGCGACTTGGACGCTGGGTAAAGTGAAGACCACTCACCAGCTAATTCATCTATTTAAATTGGGTTTTTAAAACCGACCCTTTGTCTACCATTGCCAAAAATAAATAAACCCATTGCTATACCTGGCAATCTCAAATAAAGACCCATTCGTTCACCAAAACGTCAGAAAACCGACCCATATTGGCGGCACATTCCCACTTATCTTAATGTAGAGAGAAATCACCACCCCTTTCCCCCACCTTACTGCGGGTATTAAGGTTAGCCGTCATAAATGCAAATAAACTAAAATAATTGCACCGAAATACCCCTATTGGATGAAATTATCAAAAAGATACGAAATGTAGAATTAAGGTCCATATTAGGTCCGTTTTCGTTTTCCAAAAGACATAACGAAAAAGGATAGCCTAACAGTTTACCGTTTTTCATATACTACCACGGAAAACGGTTGACAATAAACCTATTCGTTTTCAGTGTTTCTTTCACAAAAACAAATAAACGGGAAACGAGAAACATACGGTAAACGAGCGACGCTGCAGTCGCCGGTGTTTTTATTGATGCAAGCGGTTGTTGATACTCCCGCCACCTTTCTCGGCGGGATAGAAATCCCTCCTCTGAGAAACCACACAGAAACCAACACAATGACGTATGTTTTCATTGTATTTATTTTAGAAAACTATGTTGTATTTACAAATGTGTCCACTTGGTCGAAGCCTCGGGGAATACATTTAACACAATTCAAACAGTTTACCGGCGGCTAAGTGAGGGTGTGGCCAATGTTCATGCTGTAGCTGGGAAGGTGCAAGAACAGCGGGATTCTGAGGTCTCAGTGGTTCTCATCGACTGCAGAGGCCAAGAAATCCATGATAAACCCAAGGTGTTTATGTGATATCAATAAGATACATATGAAATTAATCTGTCATTTTTCTATTAATCTAAATATATGGTGCTGGAGTATGGGTAATGTTTGTTTCATTATCATGACTAATATGTTAACGGGATAGACTCATGGCAGCCACCGACACAGCGGATCCCGTGCATGACCGAATACATTGTGGGTGTTATATAAAAACGAAGTTAAAATCTCCTCTCTATCTTCATTTGTCCAAATGTTAGGTAACAGGTTAGGTCATATAGCTAACAGCTAAATATCCTTAATGAATACCAAATCAATCAATGCTTTTTTAGGTCACTGTGATATACTGCTTTTTCTAAGTCAAGTGGAGTAAATAAATATCTGCTACACAAGAATGATGAGACTTCAGAAACTTATTAATCAGTTCCTAGTTATTTGAGTTCAATGTGATCTATATCAGGTGTTTGCAATGAACTCAAAAATGTTATCAAGGACAACCAATGTCAGGCTTATCAGGGTTTTAAGGGCTGAAGGATCTAAAAATAGGCTCATACAATTTAATGTCCTGTGAGGACAGTGAGGACTGCGAGCACTGTGAGCACTGTGAGCACTGTGAGCGAGTCGAATGCCATATATTCTATGGTCCTAGTGATGGCCAAAACAGGGGATTTGAGACGAGAGCTAGACACCCTTATCACAGCCACCTCAGCTGATGTCCTCATAAAAGTGACTCGGGAGGAGGGCATTTACATGCATCATATGCTACTATCTCCTAAGCAAAATTTATTGCATTATGTTGTGAGATACTCATGTTCTGAATCCAGTAATGTATCACCACAAAGTAAAGCAATTTTTACTTATTACTTTTTGTTACCTTGAACAGATTCAAGCTGGTGATATATTTTATTTGCATGTCCAATTAACTGGTGAACCCACGGCAAAGCAACACACAATCAAATGTTACCAGGGTCCATTTATTGTTGAAGTTCCATGTTGCCCTAACAATTATCTTTAGTGATATGAACAATATCTAGGCTGTGTGTTTGATGGTGATTGTCTCTGTTATTTCTAATTAACAACGTTTACTTTGAAAAAGCCTCTTGATGGATAACTTTTGATGAGCTGCTGTCCCAATTGTGTGACTGATATATTCGTGGACCCATATTTTTCTCCATGCTGCAAAACATTGTTGGCGTGCAAAAACTGTTTGGACGAGTGGTATAAGGGAAGTAGTATGTGTCCTAATTGCAGATACAGACACGAAGACAACATTGTTGAAGTCAATGGCCTTGTTGATGCCTTGATGCTGTTGAGATCAGTTGCAGTTAAGTTGGTTATCTCATGACCAACCTCACTATATCCTGTCTTTTAACACCACCATTGATCATATCCTAGATGACTACTCATAATTCAAATACTTTCACTTGTGAAGAAATTAATTTTAAAATATTTGCCATGTTCTCTACTGGAATCAGTTGTGTAAAGTATGTGGTTTGTTTGGACTCTGGTGTCGCCTATTAGTGGTTTGTTTTGCACTGTACACATTGGTTAGAAATGCATATTGTAGTAGGTGCACTATTTTGTTGCATGGTCTCCACCATTGCCGACTTCACTGGTGGTGCTTTTGATAGCAACTTTTGAGCTCTGTAATGTTTCTGTATTTTTTTAACATGTATGTCATATAATGATTCTGTATGTAGCTGTTTTGTTAGTGTGTTGTTGTATTACACATACATTTTTTAAAATCACATTCTGGAATTCAGTTTTATAATTAAGGCAGCAAGATCTCCAGTAAATAAAAAAACCCATCATACTGTCCATTTGGTTGCAACCTATTAAGATATAACTCATTTATTGCCACTGCCAAAGGATACTGCTTACGCTGAATGAGAAAAATCACGACCGTAACCAATCAAAACCAAGTAATAACCCAACAATGTAATTTTAATCTTGACAGACAAACAGTGAACAAAGAGGTGATATACATACAAATGCATGAACAATACAAATGAGTTCAAAGTTGAGCTGCTTAAAACAGATTGTTTCTTTCTCCATAATTAAAGTCTCAACAAGGCATGATATGGAATTGGGTTGAGATGTTTTGCACCCTGTGAAAGAAGGGTATACACGATATTTTGTCTAATAACTAAGCCAAATCAGCAATGCAGCATCCATGTTATAGATATGACAATGAATGAATTAAATGAAACCGAATAACAAATGCGTGATAGTTTCTACTAATTTCAGCTGTAAGTTCAACCTCATAGCTCCTCCAGATCTATTATAAAATTGTGCCCAGGAGTTCAGACTCATGGCTTATCTGGATCCCTCGGAAGTCAAATCAACTTTCGGAAGCAAGCAGGTAAGACTTGTATGATATTTAAAACTCACGGAATCTTGCAGGTATATCTTGAACAATATTTCACAAACAATGCATCTATGGGTTTAATCTTATGGCTTATCTGGATCTGTCGGCTGAACCTACAGAAACAAGCAGGTATGGCGTGGGTGAAAGTTCTTACTAATTTCAGCTGTGGGTTGAACATCATAACTCCTTCAGATCTATTACAAAAATCCTGAAACTCACGGATACTGGCAAGTATATCTTGAGCAAAATATAAAGAAAAATGCACCTACGGGTTCAACCTCATAGCTGATCTGGATCTGTCGGAAATCAGATGAACTTACATAAGCAAGAAGGTAAGGCTTGCACGAATTTTTTTTACTAATATCAGCTTATGGTTTGTACATCATAACACATCCAGATATATAAGAAAATACCTTAAACTCACGGAATATTGCAGGTATATCTTGAACAATATATCATAAAAAAAGGCACCAATGTGTTTAAACTAACTGTTTTTCTGGATCTCTCGGAAGTCCGATGAACTTACAAAAGCAAGCAGGTATGGCGTGGGTGATATTTCTTACTAAATTCAGCTGTGGGTTGAACATCATAGCTCCTCCAGATCTATTATAAAAATCCTGAAACTCACGGATACTGGCAGATATATCTTGAGCAAAATATAAAGAAAAATGTACCCATGGGTTCAACCTCATAGCTGATCTGAATCTGTCGGAAATCAGATGAACTTACGGAAGCTAGCAGGTAAGGCTTGTATTATATTTCCCACAAATTTCAGCTCATGGTCGATTAGAAAATTTCTGAAACTCACGGAAACTTGCAGGTATATCTTGAGCAAAATATCAAAACAATTACACCCATGGGTTAAACTTCATGGCTTATCTGGATCGCTCAGAAGTACGATGAACTTACGGAAGCAAGCAGGTATAGCTTGGACGATATTTCCAACTAATTTCAGCTTAGGTATAAACATCATAACTTATCTACATCTATTAGAAAATTCCTGAAATTCACGGAAACTTGCAGGTGTATCTTGAGCAAAATATCAAAAACATACACCCATGGGTTTAACCTCATGGCTTATCTGGATCTGTCGGAAATCAGATGAACTTATAGAAGCAAGCAGGTAAGGCTTGTATGATAGGTCCAACTAATTTCAGCTTTTATTTGAACATCGTGACTCAACTAGATATATAAGAACAATCCTGAACCTCGCGGAATCTTGCAGGTATATATAGAACAATATATCATAAAAAATGCACGCATTGGTTCAACCTCATAGCTGATCTGGATCTCTAGGAAGTCCGATGAACTTACAGAAGCAAGCAGGTATGTCTTGCGTGATAGTTCTTACTTATTTTAGCTGTGGGTTGAACATCATAGCTCCTCCAAATCTATAATATAATTCTTGAAACTCGTGTCTTATCTGGATTGCTCGGAAGTCCAATGAACTTTCGGAAGCAAGTAGGTAAGACTTGTATGATATTTCCTACTAATTTCAGCTATGGGTTGAACATCATAACTCATCCAGATCTAATAGAAAATTCCTGAAACTCACGAAATCGTGTGGGTATATCTTGAACAATATATCACAAGATCGCACTTCAAAGTATGGCCTCTATCAACCGAAGAGGATAGCCCTACAAGACGTCTGAGTAGACGTCTTACTTTCTCTTGAACCGACGCAATGTTAAAAATTTTGAGATCGATTCAGACAAATACCAAACACCAAACATACCCAAGTGGTGGAGTTTTAGAATGCAATGATGTTCACGGACAATTTTGTACCTTTTCGGCGGGGGATTTCATCCATGGTAATTAGTTATAGTGCGATAAATTTGGGAAGTGGTAAAAAGTCCGAAACACAGCAACATGTTTGTTTTCAAGTTCAAGACCACGTGCATTGCGCATGCTCAGAATGACGTGACCCATCGACGACTAATGCTAAGGCAATGCGGATGAGGCAGGTGGGAAATCGCAGGAAACACGCGACGCAATATTTTCCAAAATGGCGGTCATCGTATCGCGATTTTTCAGAAATGATATATCGATGGCATTTCTTAAAAAATAGCGTCGAGTGGGGGTAAGTTTTTTGGTGCGTTAGGACTTTTTGTTGTACAAGCTCTTGATATATGTTATTTTCTAGATGCGTTAATGTGCACTTTAACCCAAACGCATTTTCTAGGACGCGCGGCAAATGTTGAAGCAGAACGGTATATATTCATTTTACCGTTCGACCGGAGCAATCGAAGAGGAAAGACATTGTAAAATGTAAATCCAATTAGTGTAAGACTGTAACTTGCCCGAAAATTATCAGCAGTCTAATGAACCTTAGGTTAAAACATTCATGCATCCCAGCACTAAGTCAGAGGTCCGTCGTGAACTCCAAGGTTCACAAGCTGATCAACAGCAAAATGATAGTACAAAACAATCATCTGAAGGCCTGAACTTACGTCTTAAACGTCTTATAGCTCTGTCAACGGTCTGGAGTGCGCTGCTCGAGCGAAATCCCTGTCGTTTTACACTACTGAACACGCTGCTCCGTAGCCGCCTTAGCATCGTGTGATTTGCCAAATCGTACCATGGGAGGGGTCGGTGCAATGATGCAAACCACCTGGTATCACTATCGCGAAAACTGCTCGCCTGCGGGTCCTATGAACTCGAATGGGTAAATCACTGGGTTTCCATCGGCACTTACGCAGGTCCCTGACCCGGGTTACCGAATGCCCTGCACTGGCTTGCATTCCACCATTTACTGGTACTATGAACTATTGACTTCCATTCTATCAGATGTTGAAACATTTGAGCGCATTCAGCGCTAACAATTCAGGTGTCAGTATTTGCTAGTCGTTCTACATCCGTGGTATTTGGCAATATTTTGGTAAATAGTAACTTACAGAATGTAAGTAATTGGATACTGCACTGTAATGCATAACATTGTATCATGTTATTATTCAACAGCAGTGAGCAAAAATGAGAAAATCGACATTAAAGTAATGTTAAGTTTTTACTGGGTTATTTGTAGCCTACTTGGTGAAATAATACACTAAAAAATACAAATTTAAAGTGATTATTTGTGATCCAGATGGTCAACATGTTGGTAGTCCGCTCTGGACTCTTGTTGTTACTAGCGTCCGCACCATTTTTCCTCTTTTGGCCCTATTTTGGACAACTATAATGCAAAATGTAAAATAAAATCTATGTTTAATTACCTATGTCCAGTTGCAGTATAGAGGAGAATATAATGCAAATTATTTTGTCTGTAAATCAAATGCCTCGTATCTAAAAACTTACTTCAATATTATAAAATGGGATATATGTGTTTATTTACGGCTAAAAGTGTCATGTACATTAAAAATGAACTGTCATCTTCAACTTACCATTACATTGGGAATCATAGGTCATACTATGATTGACTTCATATAATCTTAGAATAGACGAATGTTTGAACACTTATTCATAACCACACTAAATTATAATATTGGGAAACAGCCATTCACTATTACCACCAGCAGTTGATACACGTTGTTTTGCTGTTCCCCACTCAAAAAACGCTCTTCAATTATCGTTCGCCACCCGCCACTCGCTTCCCGATATCATGGTACCGAGCACTGAGTGACTCGAGCGCCTAGTCGATTCGCGATGGTGTATACGGACAAGTCAACTCCTGTGGATCTGAGAAAGTTTGAACTGAATTCGTGTGGAAAATTTCCTCACTCCATTCTGGTTCACCAACGTGTGAGGATGTTGCAAGTGACAAATCTTTCATAGTTAGAAAACCCCAAGTAGATACGCTCATGTCCTGCTGTGGTTTGTCAGGTTAGCAGTAGCATAGTCAGAGGGTTTATATGTTAGAAGGGAGTGCAAAGTGAAATTTTCTAGGATGGTCGTTTTTCACCGGCTGTGCCACGTGTGGGAAGATAAAGGTTTTATTCCCCAGATAGATTCCTATCGTCTACGTAGTAAGAGTATCTCCTCGAATAACACTCGCCATGTCGCATTGTTTCCTGACCAATGCAGGTCAAACAGTTCATTGGGATGTTCCAATGAGCAGTAGTGATAGGTTAAACGGGATATATTTTAAGCATGTTAACAGTTTCACCAACACACGCTAAATGGCTGTGAATCGTGAAAATGACTGCACCAGTCCTATTGACTTTGTAAATAGTTTCATTCTATATCAACAAAGTTCCAAACAGTGTCCTACTCAGACTCGCCTTCCTTTGACAAAGCCACAATATGAAATCTTCCAAGGACGCGGATCGATGCCCTGGCGCCGAAGCTATGGCGTGGGGAGATTTCTCAGAGAAAATAAGCAGATAACATGGTATCTTAGAATTGACCGTATCGTTTTATTGTTGGTCCCAGGGAAGAGACACACATAATTTATTCTTTTTGATAACAGGATAACTTCTTTATTGATCAAAGTGGCGAAAGATATATACTTAACGAGGGAAGAGATGTCTCTGACTTATGGTGGGTATTCTTGAGCTCCTGTGAGCGTGTACTCACTCCCTTATATTGCGTTACTTGTGGAGACTGCACCCATTATCGAATATTATTGGCTGTGGGGCTTCTAGCAGAACCACAAATGAGGTCGCCCTGGATGAGTTTTGTTGGGGTTAAGGAGTAACTGACGGGGAACTGACGGGTCAGACGCTTTAAGGTAGAGAGGGTAAATAGAGAACAAACTGTTTACGACAGTATGCTTAGGTAAATTTATCAGGTACAATTACTAGTTTGGTGCTAAAATATTGTGATATTGAATATACAAGAAGCAGCACAGGGAGCAGCACAGGGGGTACTGTCGCATTTTTTTGGCGTGGGGGGGGGGGGGCCTCGAAGTGGGGCTCGAGTGGGTCGACGCAGAGAAAACAGCACATTTTAACGGTATTTCGGCCACTTCGACTAATCTTTTAAATCAAGAGACCCAAAAAGAACAGGGGTAACTATCGTTTGGGGGGAGGGGGCGAGACTTGGCCCCTCGTACAAGGTCGTTTTGGAACCGCAGCTAGCCTCTATACCACGGAACCTCCACAGCCAACGCAGCAGGCCGCAACGGGTCAAAGTCCGCTACTCTGTGACCATATTTGACAAGCATTTAGACTAATGGAAAACATATGGCATACGCAATGACTAATGCAAAGAGAGCAAAGGCCAAACGCAAACAATTGGAAGCAAAGACTGAGAAGCGTCCACAGTATGGTTGAAGTTGAAGGCCCTAGAGCTGCAAGAGGTGGTCCCGAAAGTGTGTAATGAAATACCGCCTCCACAAGACGCTCCTTGGACACACGCATACGAAACTGCCAAAGATGAGTTTGACCTAAGAAGACGTGTCGATGCTTTCGACAACCTGGAGCACCAACGCGGGCTCCGACGCCGGGCTCACCACAGAACGCGCAAAAGAAATCCTCCAGAAGTTTCCACCAGGCAAACATATACTACGAATCTGCAGGAAGTCCGAGTGGGCGAGTAGGAGCTCAGAGATAAATATCTGCCCGTGCGGGATAAGAATAAGAAAATCGTTCTGCTGACAAAAAACACACACCCAGGGGTCTTGGTAGGAATCAATCAGAAATACTATAGGCATGCATATCCGGTGACGGCAGTCATCTACGGCACATATGCGGTCCGTGAGGCAGGTTTCCAAAAGCTCTCCCCGATGAAAGAGAGCTCCAATGTCAACTGCGTGGCCAAGCGAGTCCTGGAGCATTTCGTGCGGCAGCAGATTGGCAACGGATTGACTGAGAAAAGAAAAGATTCTAGAATGGGAAGAAGGGGTGCACGACGCCGGAGCACGGATATGTGATCTACCTGTGTTAGAAAGCATCCTTTCTCGCAGCATTGTCGTTTGTGACATTGCCGGCGGCAAAATAACCCAGGGCACAAGATACACATACACATCGTTCTTCACAATGGCCATGCCTAGGTCGGCCAATCTCTCGTTTCCACGCACCGGCACCGTAGACTTCTATGAAGGCGACGTCTGGCAATCAATTCAGGAAACCACCAGGGATCGACCTTGCACAGTGTGGCTACTTGAGCCTGGTGATGCTACCCTGGCCATTGACCAGTACGTACTCGAGGACGGCACTCTCTATCGACCTCGGGCTCTACAAAAGCATATACAGACTGTGGGCCTCTTGGGGCCCCTGATCTCTCCGGTCGGGCCGTAAGTGCTAACCATGCAGCCAGCATACATGCACGAGAGAAAAACCAATGGCGACCTATACATTCTGGATATCTCCCCGACATTCGGGCTGCCTGTGTTGAGTATAGTCACGGCGGATGTGACCCAGATCGACATGAAACACTGCTATCCAGCGTCCATCCAAGGACTGGGTGATTGCACTCCCTGCTTTGCCCGCTTCGGTCACCCACGCCACCGGTTCCGATGAGTGGCCATCAACGGACCATTGTCTGGGCGCGACGCCACAGGATTTGCATAAGTGGTTGCATGGGAGTTTGCAGCAGGAGTACATCCAGTGGTCGTGCACTGGGTAGGCAGTCATTTCAGAGAAAATAAATGGATGCCACTGGCGCTAATTGACTTCCTAGTGGACCGCCGGGTCCTCGTCTCACTCCACCTGCGAGAAGCCATCATATCCTTTGAAAAGCAAACAGACGTGTGGATGCCTTCCGACAGAAATTTTGGCCGTAAACTGATGGGGAAGCTCACACAGGGACAAAGCGTAGAGTGCAAAAACGTTACGCGATGCCTGGTCACTTGCGAGGCTGAGAAAGACTTCCTAATGCGTGATATGTCCTCCAACGGAACTCTTGTTGGTCCCGATAAATGTCCAATTGGCTGGGTGCTGACATACTACGACGGCAACCAGGCTCAACATACTCATCTCCGAGCCAGCATGCTAGGCTATGTGTACATCAACCTGATATCCATGCTACAACGCTTTCAACCGGACGAAATGGTGCGAGTGGCCACCGACTCCATTTACATCTACAAAGAGAGCCTGGCAAAGATCAGCAGCGGGGTGCCCAGCTATACCGGGGCCCTACCTGGTCAGTGGCGAGATAAGGGCGATATACCCAAACAGGCAGCCGAATATGCTTGTTATTCTCCTAGTATAGAAATGCAGGTGGCATTGGATGCAAAGCTTCCACCGCATTCGCTGTCCCCTTCCATCTACGATCCCCTATCCACAAAGAAGCTCTTCTATCTTGCGGGTGGTGGTAGCAGTGGAAAGACCACATGGGCAATAGATCTGTTCAAAGACGTCCAGCCACTGGTGCTCACACCTACTCATCGCCTAGACAAGAGCATGAAAGAGCGGGGGGTAGATACATAAACCTACCATAGCTTCTTCCGGTGGTGTGGTGATAAAGACTGGTCACCAGAAGTGATGGGGAAGAAGCGGATACCCCGAGTCTTGATCTTGGATGAGATCTGCACTGTGCCTAGAGCCCAGCTCGAAATCTTCCTTGGGTGGCTGCGAGAGAAAGGCGCGCAGGTTGTATGCTGTAGGGACCCAGGACAGCCCCCTCCAATCTTTGGCGAGCCCCCACACCAATGGATGCCGACTACTACGAAACGGTGCTTACAGACTATAGGGCCAAGAATCCGGCACTACAAAAATTAAAGAAATCCATGCAGCTCAAATCCAACACCACACAGTGTAGGCTGACACGGAAAGCAACGAAACTGTGGAAATGGGATGCCTTTGTCCAGCAGTGGCATCCAGGGGATATGGTCCTAGCCACACGTAAAAAGATACGCGACTAGATCACAGACATCCTCTTGGAACGGCACAGAGTTCTATTCCCCACCATACCGGTGCCGCTGATATATCACCCAAAGAGCATTCGTCAGGCTTGTTGCCATACCCGGCGGTGGTAGTTCCAACCTTGTTGTCAACGACGTGGTGTATGTGCCACTCTCTGTGGTAGGAACACCGGCCTGCCCCGAACCTGGCATCCCATCAAAATGGCGATATGGATACGCCAACACATTTCATAGCTCCCAGGGCCTTACCATCCAATCACCGCAAAAGGTGTGGCTCATTGACGACTACCTCGGCTTTGCAAACTTGGCGAATTTGGCCGTATCCAGGGTCTAATACATGGAGCAGCTGGCAAGGGTGTGTGTGTCACCAAATCCGGAACCACGGTCGTCACGATCGCCATCGCCTCCACCAGACAGGGGTGTGGTTGCAGCGAAGCTAACAAAATATAAAAAGCAAGATGCAAAAAGGGGGCACCAGACGGACGTGGATGTGGACCATGTGCTGGCCATGTGCGAGGCGCAACATTCCTGTGTTGTGGGAGGGCTATTCGCAGTGGGAAGAAGAGCAGTGGACGCTGGACAGAAAAAATAACCCAGAGGGTCACTGCGTTGGTAACCTTCTTATCACGTGCCTAGAATGTACTAGGTCGCGTGCGATTTCTACTATACAATGTGAAATATAGAGAAAAAAGTGAACGATATAGAAAAAAAGGTAGACACAATTTCAGAATCCGTAGAGGAGGAAATAGACGACGTTCTGGAAGACGATATAGAAGTGGTTGGAACCAGTGTAGGAACCATTGTGGACCTAGCGTCGTTTTCGACAAGATTGCAAATGGCGGGATATGCAGGAGTTGCCGCATTGCTTGCATGGAAGATCTGGAAAATTACAAAGAACCACATAGAAGCGCCATCGAAGCCTACCCCAATTCGGGACCCATTCTACATGGAATAGTGCAAGCTTGAAGCTGTTTCAGCACCTGTGGAAAGATTTGTCCGCATCGTTTTTCTGTCCAGCGTAGCACGTCGCGTTCCCGCTTAGAACCACAAGATACGCAAATCTGCAAATTCGAGATGGTTGCGCGTCCAAAGTGTATACAGGAGGCCGGAGGGTTTACCTTGTACTTGCTTGCTCGCCACCGGTGCTGCTTGCAGTATTCAAAATTGCAAGCCTTTCCACATAGTTCGTGTGACCCCAAATCATCAGTCTAAATATTGTCAAATATGGTCACAGAGGAGCGGACTTTGACCCGTTGCGGCCTGCTGCGTTGGCTGTTGAGGTTTCCGTGGTATAGAGGCTAGCTGCGGTTCCAAAACGACCTTGTACGAGGCTGGGGCCAAGGCTCGCCCCCCCCCCCCTTAACGACAGTTACCCCTGTGCTTTTTGGGTCTCTTGATTTAAAAGATTAGTCGAAGTGGGCGAAATAACGTTAAGATTAGTCGAGGTAGACGAAATACGTCGACCCACTCGAGCCTCCCTTCGAAGTAGTAGAAGCAGCTATTGACCGTGAATATCAGAGCTGATATTACGGCTTGATGAGATTATACCGAGTGGAGAAGTGGCCATGTCGTCAAAATTATATGTACATTCAGATGAGACAAAGGAACATTGATGTAAAAGAGGTCTATGTATGATGTGGGGCTGCATGCTTTATTTTATTACAAAACAGCCGTATGGACGTACGCCGGAGTAATGGTATATGACAAGCTCTGCTGAACATAAAGTGAGTGTGTGCGAGGGATCATTGGAGTGGACTGCCTCGCCTACTCTGAGGCAAGCATAGAAGGATAGGAGGTAAAGGGCTTTGATCATGCAACGAGTAAAGTGACAGGATGTACAAAAAGGAATCGAATCTATCAGTTTGTGAAGGATGTGTTTGATTATTGGTAATAGTTTTGAAGCTGGATGAAGTTGTCAGTTGAGGATACCATTTAAATCTTTTGTGACATAGAGGTTGGCAGTAGGGTCAGACTCTGCTTTAAGTCGATGAATGAATGATATAGATGATGTGTATGTTTTGATTGTGGAGTATTTTAGACCTTGATTATGTAGGTGGACGATAAACAGTGAAACGGAAACTGCGTCTGAAGGTAAGGCGTTATGACTAATGGACAAACAGAATTGTGCAAAAGTATTCCAGTGATGTAAATAAGCTTTGTTTGTGGTGGGTTTGGGGGATTTGTTCAATAGTGTGTTGACTGTAAGTTGAAGTTTTTGGGTAGTAGATGTGCTGGGATAATTGTTGGATGGGGCTGCATCCCATATCGTTTCAAGAGATTGGAGTCCACCTAAAGCCGAGAAATTGCGTCATTCAATAACTTGTGTACACCAGGAATGTGAAGCGCACTAAAATTGATGTTATACTTAAGAAGGACCAGAACAAGGGGTCGAATTATGTTCATTATCGTGGGTTGTTTGGATGACTGTTTGTTGATAATGGCCACTACTGCTTCATTGTCACAATGGAATGTGATGGTGGAATTGACTATAGAAGGAGCGAACATGCTAACCAGAACAAAGATGGGGTACAGTTCCTGAATGGTTATGTCAAGAGTTTGCCACTCGCTTGGCCAAGTTGCTTGTATCCACTTGGATTTGTAGGTGGCACCAAAAGCCAATTTGGAAGCGTCGCTGTACAGATGTATGCTTTTTGAGTGTGCAATGGTGGAGGGATTTATGATGGTGGTTCCATTATAGTGCTGAAGGAAATGTAGCCATATCGAAAGAGCTTGTTTAACTTTATTGGTAATGTTAATGAAGAAGTTTGGATTGGAGACCCCTATGGAAATGTCATAGAGTCTGCGCAGGAAGGCTTTGCCGGGACGAACAACTGAGGTTGCGAATTGAAGCATGCCAGTGACTGATTGTAAATCACGCAGAGTTGTTTTGCTAATTGTTGTTAAATGTTTCACGGCTTGTGTATATTTGAGTAGTTTATTATGAGGAAGACTGGCTGTCATTTTGATGGTGTTGAGCTGTATTCCCAAAAATGTAAGTGTGGTTGTGGGACCTTGTGTTTTGTGAGAGGTTAGTGGAACCCCAATTAAGTTGCAAAGTTTGGTGAAGATAAGAAGCTGTTTTTGACAGATTTCTTTGGTTGGGGCTACAAAGAGAAAATCATCCAAGACTTTGATTACATTGTGGATTTGGAATTTGTTGTTCAGTATCCAAACAAGGCTTGAAGAGAAAGATTCAAATATATTACAAGAAGAGGAACACCCTTGTGGTAAGCATTTGTCATAGTAGTATCCTTGCCAGAAGAAACCTGTGAGGTGATATTGGGATGGGTGGATAGGTATAAGTCGAAAAGCTTGTGAGATGTCGCTTTTGGCGAGGTATGCGTTTGGTGAACATTGCTGTATTAATTGTATGGCATCAGTGATGCTTGCGTAAGTGACCTGGGAAGCTGATTTGGGAATATTAAAATTGACTGAGTTGATGTAGACATTGGATATGATAAGTTGTGTAAGAGTCTGTATTTACCAGGATCCCCTTTTTCTCGTAATGCCAAAGGCGAGCACTTGAAGGATTGAAGAGGGGGTGTACGAAAAGGTCCTTGAATCCTGCCAAGTGCCAGTTCTGAACTAATTTCCTGTGAAACTTTGATAGGGTTACTAGTGGCTGATATGGAGTTTTTCGAATTTAGTGACTTCTGGGGACCCTGGAAATGTAGTTGAAAACCGTTGGTGAAGCCGGAAATTATGTATTGTTGATGCGGATATCCCGTTAGGAGCTCAGCGAGTGGCTTTATTTTTACTGGGGAAGGAAGGGTTGAATGTGTTGTGTCTGTGGTTGTTTTTGAAGCGGCGCTTTGTTGTACCTGGGCGGGCTCCAAGGGTTGCACTAGCTGGGGACTGGTGGGGGCTAAAGCACTGGAGGAAGGCGGGGTGGCTCCTGCTGCAGCGGGGACACGAGTGCTTGAAAACACAATGTGTTTTAGTGCATCGTTCGTTGACTGCATGGTATGCAAAGCAGAAGCCTGGGGGACTTTTGTTGCAGCGTTTGCGGCTTGGGTACGAAAAGAATGAGGTGTAGAGGAGGGTGGGGAATGGTTGGGATGGGGTGTTTGTGGGGGTGGGTGAGGGATGCCGCTAGCTGCAGGTCTAACCTTAATGCCGCCCAGGAGCAACGTGAAAACTCTCTGTCTGTTCTGAACTTTGTGTCATAGTGGAGCCAGTTGTGGCCCTTGTTCATCATAGATTTGATCGTTTTTCCATAAGTGAGCAAGTCGTTCAGTTGCTGTGGGTATTTCTGTGTGTACACTGCCAGAAAATCATCCCAGGCAGTGCACCATTCAGTTTGAGTTAGTGATTTGTTCCTTTTAGGGAGGAAATTGATAGCGGGGCTCATTCCGCTACCAGTGAGTGACATAGTGTAGCCGGGGTTGCTGTCAGCTGTCAGGGGCCAAAATTAAGCGAAAATCAACAAATTTGTCAGTCCAAATTTTAAATTTCAAATTGTCAGGAAGGTTGTGTCCTGCTGGAACGCCTCCGGACAAGAGAACTGGCCTTTGAGCAGCATGTGTAGGGGAGGGTTGATCGTTTGAACTCACCAGATGAGTAGGTACAAACGATGGATGGGGGTGCCTCATTAACGGGTTCACTGGCGTTTGGGGTTGGCTTGTCAAGAAGCTGTCCAACCACAGTCACTAAGGAGTTGACTGTGGCTTGTAGTTCCTTGACCTGGTTAGCCAGATTGCTGGTTTGGGGATCTGGGGTACTTCCGGCTGGTGGAGGATCTGAAGTAGATGTGGCAGATGGTTGCGGAGACCTTAGTTTTGCCGGTGTGTGCTTGGCCCGAACGGGTCGGGAGCTACTACGAGCCCGTTTGGCAGGTTGAGTTGCAGCCGAAGCGGTGCGTCCTCGGGTGGTAGGTTTCATGGTGGTTGCTGGTTGACGGCAAGATTGTACTGGTGCAGCAGAGTTGGAGAAGTAGTTCAAAATGTCAGACGAGTAGATGGAGCAGATCGCTGGTTTGGACGAGTGGATAACGGTTAGCTTTTTTGAAAATAGATGCTTGCAGCTGAAGAATAGTTTAAAAACTGAGCAGCAAAGAGCGGTCTCGTGATCAACAGGTTTGCGTCACGTGACTTGTAAGGTGGCGCCTCTAACGGACAGCGGGAACCACTGGGCTATCGCGTTATAAGATATCTTCGACTCCCACACAAAATGAGGATGGGGCGTTGCCGCCACAACCTATGTTATCGTGTTAACCTAAAAGTTATGTAAGCCTCAATCTAATGTAATCCCCGTTTTACGCCAACGTCTACCTAACCAACCAGTGAATGCTGCAGACATTGAATTATAGCTGTAGTGAGCGGCCCGTCCTGTGGTGAGTATGGCGTATTAGTGAGTGAGTGAGCGAGTGAGTTTGTGCGCATTGATGAGTGAGTGAGTGACTTTTTGCTGTTAATTAATGAGTGAGTAAGTGAGTGAGTTTGTGGGTGGTAGTGAGTGAATTAGTGATTTCATGCGTGTGTGTTAGTGAGTGAGTGGGCGAGTTTGTGCGTGTTAATGAGTGAGTGAGTGAATGAATGAGTGAGTAAGTGAGTTTGTGTGTGTTAGTGAATGAGTGAGTGAGTGAGTTAGTGAGTGTGTGTGTGGGTGTTAGCGAGTGAGTAAGTGAATTTGTGCGTGTAAAGAATTACAAATGATCAAAAAGGCGACTGATACACCAGAGGTTGACTGACTAGTAAGTTGGTTAGAGGATTGAGGAGAGAGTGAATGTCGTAAGGCGGGGGAGGGTTAATGAATGTCGTAAGGCGGGGGAGGGTTAATGAATGTCGTAAGGCGGGGGAGGGTTAATGAATGTCATAAGGTGGGGGAGGGTTAATGAATGTCGTAAGGCGGGAGGAGATCAGTGAATGTCGTGAGGTGGGATGGGATCAGTGAATGTCATAAGGCGGGATGGGATCAGTGAATGTCATAAGGCGGGATGGGATCAGTGGATGTCATAAGGCGGGAGGGGATCAGTGAATGTCATAGGTGATCGAGTAAGTGAAAGAGTGGCAGGGTGGACGAGTGAGTGAACGGTTAGGTTTGTGAATGAATATGTGCTCGTGCGTGAATGACTAAGTGCACCGATGCAATCACATTCGAGACAGTTGCGGTTTAGAGTTTCAATAAACATGAGTAAAGCGTTTTTTTGTTCAGAGCTGAAACGTGATGTCGACTGAGCTAACTTACATATATTCTTCTAGTACTTTGCATAGAAAACGATGCACCTTAAAGGCGCCTCGGACCCGACCCCCGAAACAGGGGATAGATATTTTCTATGGGTGCACGACTTTAATGGTGTACCGCTCACAAGCTCGTATGACACTTGTTGACAAGCTCCTCTAGATGCTCCACTCGCTCCATAAGATCATTGTTGTTAACCTCCCGATCTCTCACTATGTCCTTTAGTTACACAAGGTGTACTTAGTCTCCATATTCGTCCTCCAGATCTATTTTATCGTCTTTCAGATAATCTACCTCTAACTTCAACTCTTTTACACAACTTTCAAGTTCATCAATGGTGTTCATTTCTTTTGCCCTTGTCTTTTAAATAGGCCGCTTACATAGTATGTCAGTTGTGGCAAAGCTGTCCATCCACTCCCCACTCATGCATGGTACACTGTTGTGGGGACTGGGAACACGGCTATGATTCAATCCGTCGGTTGTCTCCACTCATGCATGGTAGAGTGTAGCGGGGGTAGGGAACATGGCTATGATTGGTGTGAACGCTATGATTGGAGGGCACGGCTGTGTGCCACTATGATTGGTGAGCACGCTATGATTGGAGTGCACGGCTGTGTGTCACTATGATTGGAGTGCACACAGCGTATTTTAGCTAAATAGTTGCTGCTAATCTAATTACCACCAATCGATAAAATGTTAAAATAACCATTTTTTAACTGTGTATAATAATAGGCAGTCTTTCCAAGTGTCAATCTCAATTTAACGCTTATCAGAGTGACAGTATTTTTTGGTGAACACCCATATCTGTTCTGCACGCACGTTGTTATGCTTTTATAGTTTTTTGGGATATAAAAGGGTGTCCCTTGGTATGACATTGCATGGCTCGAGTTGTCGATTGCCACTGCATTTGTGTTTTGTAAAGAGGTTTCCGGGCCCTCTATACCATATACATCTGCTCCTACTTCCAGTACTTATTCCTAGTTTTTGCCCCCCCCCCCCCCCCTCCCCTATAGTGGAAGGGATAGGGATGAGGCACGTGGGGTAGGCCTGGCTAGATAACATACAGCCCAATCTTCAGTGGAGGTGAGGTTGCAGGGGAAATTCTGAGGCCCCTGTGGTCCTGCTGAAACGGGAGAGCAGTTGTCATACAAGGGGGCTTTTGCACTTTTTCAAACAACGTAAAAAGTCTATGGGCCATATTCTATGTATTGGGGCGGGTCAATATCATCCACAGTCAGCTCAATGCTAAAGAAGCACCAAATTTATGTCTGATACCTTCCAATGCTTTGTTTTTTACATCAAAGAAACAGTATGGCGCGCTTTAACAGATCTAGCCTTAATTTCGCCTTTCATATGGGTATATTTCGTGACCTCAGCTAAAACGAGCTAAAACTCATGATTCGAGATATTACCATCTTCGAGTGCAGTCGATACAATGTTAGCAATGGTTATCAATTTGCTCTGCGCTAGAATGCAAATAGGATCATACTTTTTCACCTTGATGGTCAGTCGCCGACTGACTAATTTTCCAGCAATTACAAGTAGCCCACAAGCGGATCCAGTAACACCCAACACTGTGGCAATAGGAATGGCAACTACCGTAGACATTATACCTACACCACTTACGCCAAGACACATACCAAAAGTAACTAAAGCAGTGTCTACTGGGTCCACTGAGTTTACTGCACGCGTACATTTTTTGTATATTGCACCATATTTTTCAATTTCTTTCTCAATGTATTGCTTCTTGAGACTGATCTCATTCAACCGATAGGAGTGCCCTGGATTCTCATCAGGCGGCTCCGGATATAACGGTGCAGTAGGAATGGGTGGTTGTTGTTTCATACTGCCATTGTATACATAAGTCTATATGTCAAAGTCAATTAGGAGTGATACTAATTACATTGTTGCCTGGGAAGCACTACCACCTGTTCTGAAACAGATTTGGTCACCTGCAGCCAACCTCGAGAGGTGTGGTTAACACTTGGACGCCCAATTATTCGTTCCTTTGTTTGGTTACATATCAACTGCTTTGTTGGACACGATTAAGCACAATAGTTACACTTAGAAGCGCAGGATATCCACTCAGACTAGTTGATAGCCCCATACGCAAAACTCGACCCGGCACCATCATAGGATATCCATTGTCAATACCACTGCCACGATCACCAAATGACCATTCATGCAATCCATTAACCAATCGACCACTTTCTTCCGTACAAAAAGTAATGAGGTGTTTCGGTGAGGGCTGGTTGTGAAGCGCATAAACATAGGTTTTTTTTAACATATTCAGAGAGGTCGGCGCCCTGATCCGTTTTTTTTTGAGTTCCATAAATACTCGCTTTTATTGACATCTTGTAAATTGAAGAACAACACTAATAGGAAGGTCGTGAATGTTCAACCAGAAACACGTTTTGACACAGGATTAGCGATGTTTGTGTTTATAATAACACTAATAGAGCCGCTCTCAAAGCCAATAACTTCAAGAAGCGTAGTGGGTGCACCATCAAGCATGTTGTTTGTGGTACTGACTTAATCAAGGTGCATATAAAGTGGGTTAAAGGTGCTAAAGTTGATGGGCCGGTCACCTTTTTAAGTACCTGAAGGAATCTATTCTCCAGCCAGACTGTTATCAAGACCCAACATTTTTAACACAACGTCGTCACATCAAAAAGTCCCATCAGGAATTGAGAGGGTAATAGTGCCATCTAAAGCATCGACCTCCAAACTAAGACCTATAGCTGTAAATACCTCTTGTATGAATTTGAAGTTCCAGAGGCCAGGTCTTAACTGGGCACACCTCCTTTACCTGCAGTCCTTGGCTGCCATACAATGGCTATATTTGATTCAATGTTATACCAACGCATAGATCACCTGCAATGTTGTTAATAGCATTTTGCAGGGACAGAGTCTTGCCGCTTAGAACATTTGTCAGAGTTTGATACATAGCACTATGGATAAACAAGCCTTTACATTCAATTGAAATGAAATATACAAACCGAACCTGCTGTACCTACCCCATAAAGCAGCTGACCTCACCATGTGTGATGATTAAAGACTGTTTGAGTATGTTTCATGGAGTTAGGTGACATCTCATGTACATATATTTTGTGAAGGAGTGACAGCAATGTTTGGGTAAACATTTTAATTTTATATTAGCAAATAATTTGAAGTAGCACATTGTGTAAATCATGGTTCAAAAACCATACGTAAAATATTCGGTATTACATAATAGAATAGAGTAATGCATGTACAGCACAAATCAATTACCAGTATTTCAATGAGGCAAATAATGATTACAAGTATAGTAACGTTATGATTGTTTGACAGGTAAAGGTATATGTATGATGTTGATACAATAAGTGAGATACATAACTGTCTAGGACAGGTTACACAACGCAGGATAAAGCTACTTTAATTGGTCATGACACAGATAGGAAAGCATGTAAGAAAGGTGGGATGACATTGATAACGCCAAAGTCAGAGATTGAGGTTCTGACTGACATCCCGCGTGACAGAAATACAAATGGCACACCATATTCACTAACAAGAAAGAAAAATGACCCCTAGCGGAAGGGTCATTATAGAATGACGGTGCTAGGATATCAGTTGGAGTAAAATTACTGACCCCTTGTGTGTGGTTTTTGGATATCAAGGGAGTAAAGTACAGACCCATTGTGTGTGGTTTGAGTAACAGGGGAGTAAAGTACTGACAACTTGTGTGTGGTTTGAGTAACAGGGTAGTAAAGTACTGACCCCTTGTGAGTGGTTTTGAGTTACAGGGGAGTAAGGTACTAACCCCTTGTGTGTGGTTTTGAGTAACAGGGGAGTGAGGTACTGACCCCTTGTGTGTGGTTTCAGTAACGGGGGAGTAAGGTACTGACCCCTTATTTGTGGTTTGAGTAACAGGGGAGTAAGGTACTGACCCCTTATGTGTGGTTTGAGTAACAGGGCAGTAAGGTACTGACCCCTTATGTGTGGTTTAGGATATGTTTTATGTAGTATTTTAGTGAGAATGCCCCAGGGCGGATGTACTAAGTGGAGTTTTGTATTGGTTTTAAGATAAAGTTAGGGATGTATTGATTGCTATGTTTATAGGAGGTGAAATGAATCTGGTAGCTGGGAGGATTTGTGTTTAGCAAAGTTGTGAGTTGGAGTTAAGTAAGAGTATGTGTTGTGTCGTTAGATTGGACAGCCTCTCCTACTCTGGGGCAAGTATAGTAACATAGGAAGTAGCCTAGATGGGTTTTGTGCAGTTTGGAAATTTAGTATGCCTTGGAATAGTTTGTTGATGTATAGATGTGAGGTTGTGTCAGGTGCATTTTTTTTTTAAATTTGTGAATGAAAGACAAAGAAGAGATGTGTGACCTGATGGTCGAATATTTCAGTCCCTGGTTATGTAAATGTGTAACAAACATGGCAATGGTAATAGTGTCAGAAGGCGGAGCAGGGCTATGGTGTATCTTATTACGGAAGAAAGTGTATGTGTTCCAGTGATGCAAATATGACCGGCTAGTGGAAGGATAAAGGGATTTGTGAAGGAGGCTGTTTATGGTAATTTGTAGTTTTTGGCAAGAGGTGGGTTGGCATAGGGGTTGCACCCCATAACGACGTGAGGGACCCGGTTGTATTTGCAGGCGAGAAACATCATTTAACATGTTGCAGGGCCTATTGTTGTGTGCGAGGCCAGAGAAAGCCCAAAAGGCTTTGAAAAACCATGATATTGTAGGGAAAATGCTTGAAAACTGGAGTGAATTAAATGTTTGAGGGGAGGATGCTTAGGAGCTGAGCGAGGGGTTTAATTATTTTCGGTGTTGGGAATGAAGTGCAAGTTTTCCCTTGATGGGGCCGGGGAAGCGGTTGGCCGTGTTGTTCTGAGCGATTGTTTGAGTGGGGTTGAAGTTGTTGTGGTGTGGATGAGTGGGTGATGGTAGGGGCTCTGGTTCTGGAGCAATGTTAGGCAATGGCGGTGGTGGTGTGGCATCCGGGGATTTGTAAACGGGACTGAGCTTTGCAGGAAGCTTTTTGGTGCGAGATGGACGGGATGAGGGGACCGATGCTGCTGGCTCTCTTGCAACGGAGGTGCTAGTGGTTGGGGGTTTACAGTCTTTTGTTGGTGTTCATCTCCCTGAGAAACATAAAGAAGGGGGGAAGGACAGTACATTTTTCTTAAAATAGGCAAAACAATGGGCAACTGCCGTGCCAAACATAGTACAATGGGCAACTGCAGTGCCAAATATAATACAATGGGCAATCTGCGGTGCCAAAATAATATATGGGCAAGCTGCGGTGCCAAAGATAATACAATGGGCAACTGCGGTGCCAAACAAAAACAATGGGCAACTGCCGTGCCAAACATAATACAATGAGCAACTGCGGTGCCAATTATAATACAATGGGCAACTGCCGTGCCCGACATAATACAATGGGCAACTGCGGTGCCAAATATAATACAATGGGCAAGCTGTGGTGCCAAACATAATACAATGGGCAAGCTGCGGTGCCAAACATAGTACAATGGGCAATTGTGGTGCCAACTGTAATGCAATGGGGAACTGCGGTGCCAAATATGATACAATGGGCAATCTGCGGTGCCAAAATTATATAATGGGCAAGCTGCGGTGCCAAAGATAATACAATGGGCAACTGCGGTGCCAAACAAAAACAATGGGCAACTGCCGTGCCAAACATAGTACAGATATCGGAGTAGAGGAAGATGGGGGAAATGTAAAATTAATGCGAACAAAAACACAAACAATGAAAACCTGCCAGTGAAAACGAGGAATCGAAAAGCGATAAGGAGAAATGTGAATAAAATCACCTGATCGGGTTATATGATGACTGGAGGAAAGGTTGGTTGCAACTTGATATGTGGACGAGGTTGAGATTGAAAAGCGGTTTTGCGGAATGAGGTAGAAAACTGGTAGCACGAGGTTCGGAAACAGAGAACAAGTGATGTGATGTCGTTGAAATCTAATTCCGAAAGACAGTACAACGCTGGTCCCCTGACCCTATCCTCGCTATTAAAGCTATCACCCATGGTGTCAATTAATTTCTCAACATTGTGTTTGGTGTGCTATAAATGGTAATGCATTTATGGTTATCTGATTCAACCACTGACACCAGTCATCTAGTTTCTTATTAAATACCACTTAAAGATTATTACAATTGCAGATAATGACTGAATTACAAAGACACATGTGCTATTAAAGCTATCACCATGGTGTCAATTAATTTCTCAACATTGTGCTTTAAGTTTGGTGTGCTATAAATAGTAATGCATTTATGGTTATCTGATTCAACCACTGACACCAGTCATCTAGTTTCTCATTAAATACCACTTTAAGATTATTACAATTGCAGATAAAGACTATAAGAAATTATTCACATCACAATTCATTATTATCTAATAATTCATTTGTTAAGTATGTTCTCTAAGACAAATAAGTAAATTTTCTTGCATACTTCAATACAAATTACACCAAGAACACTGCAACACTTCCATTGCTTACTATTGGATATTTCTGCTATTCAATAATTCATAGATTGATTTTCACAGAGGCATCATGTAGAGCTTCTTATAGCATTCCAGTGTTTCATCATGTTTTCAACCTTCCCCACTCATTTATTTCCCTGCTTAGGCAAACATGTCTATATTTAGCAAATTTTATGGAAAGAGGGTGTTTAAGTCAAAGCATTATTAACTTGGCGAAATCGGATTCGCCTAGTTATGTTGGTTTGTCCCATTTGTGGCTATGTTTGTTAAAAAAAATTGATCAGCGATACAGGTCGAAAGTTTGTTTTTTTAAATGGTGTGGAGCAATGATGCGCAAAACCGAGATGTTTTGTTTTGACCTTTACCTCATATTAAGGTCAAGGTCACGTTGTGCGATTTTGATTAGCCAACTTTTCATAACAAATGCCATGAAAAAATATACATATTTTCGCCCCGTAGCCCCCACTCGAAAATTTGTGGTAGTGTTTTACCACGTTTTTCAATCGCTTATAACATCGACAATTCGATTCATAAAAGTGGGGTCGAATGTTGTAATGAGCAGTGGCTATCGAAAGATAAGTTTTTACGGATGTCGATGACGTCACTTCCGGTTGCGAGTAAAACAACGCAATTAAGCTCTGCAATCGGAAGTTAACGCGTCATTTCTCTGTCGTTAAAGGTCACATTGTAAAAAATGTTTGACCTGAAGATAGCCCATGCACTTCCAAACTTGTGACTTATTCATCTAATTGTATATCTCTAATAATTTTCTCACTAACTGAGCTGAAAGTTCACAAACGCCTCCAAAATACATTAACACCCCGATATGTTGAATAATACTTGGTCGATTTTGAAAATTTTTCCATGAATTTGTTGGTAACTTTTCTAGTAACATTTTGTGTGCAGCATATCAGCAGGAATTTTGCGTAATTTTCTCACGAATCGCTGGTAAAAGTTTGAAAAACAGCGAAAATTTGCAAGAAATTTTCGATCGCTTATAACATCGACAATATGTGTTCCAGGGTCATATAACGCGGGTCAAATGTTACCATGAAGAGCGTTAACCGAATTATAATTCTTTTGGGGAAGTCGCTGACGTCATTCCCGTTCACGAACGAATCAAAATTAAAATTTGGTTTGCCCTCGAAGAAAGCCCATTCAATTCTGAACATTTGACTAATGTATGTTTAATGTAAATAACCGACAGTTCTCTCACAAAGTAAGTTTGTTCCGCGCCAGACTCGCGGGGCGCGGCAATAATGGCTTTGTTAACTTTTTTTGTCTCACGATACAGGTCGCAATTGTTAATGTATTTTCGAATTTTTTTAAATATTGTAGGTGTCAAGATGAGCACAACCCAGAGGTTCTGTTTTGAACTTGATTGTAAACTAAGGTCAAGGCAATCGACAGAAATTTTAACTCATCGACATCTCCCTGGAAAAGCTTTATTAACATGTCGGTTAGCAATACCATTTGGGCCACATGTTCTCAGTGACAGCTCAAGGCGCAAGATTCATGGAGGCGATGACGTCACTTCCGGTTGCTAACGCAACAAACATTCGAAAAATAGTCGTAAGATTAGATCTTAATGCCTCCGTAGATAATACTCTGATTGTTCAAAGGTTTACATATTATTGAGGTAAAATGCAATTGCAAACTTTGCCTATATATAGGGTGATTGGAAATGATACATATTTTAAAAATTCCAGCTTAAGTTAGCGCTTCGTTTCATCATCGTTTATGGCCGTATCGTTAATGACCCTCTTTATATTGAACAAATAACTCATTACATGTACTTGTAAATTGTTGAAAGTTTTAAATAGCCAAAAGTTTGGTGATGGCACAAAACAGGGCTACTATGTATTACGTCAGATCGATGAAAACGGTTTTTCAACCACCCATTGACCACCATCCCACATCGACCATCACCCCACATTGACAACCACCGCACATCGACCACTACCCCACACGGACCGCCATACCACATCGACCATCACCCCATATCGACAATCACTCCACATCGACCTCAATCCTACATCGACCATCGCCCCACATCGACCACTACCCAACATCGATCACTACCCCACATCGACCACTACC
>CM067347.1:52152243-52509743 GCA_034190875.2 Urechis unicinctus | reverse complement strand
CATAGACACAGTGCAGGCTAATTAGACATTATTAAAAACATGAATCGAGTATGGCACAAAATTATGTTGATATCGTTTTGTGCGGCATGAAATGGCTCTCAGCCTCTTGTTTGATCACATGGTTGTATATGAGCTATTCAGAGGGTGATCAGCGTTAGACTTATGCTTTCCACTTTTCTAACTACATAGTTTACACATACATATCAATATACTAAATATCTTGACAAACTTAGCAGCTTTTCTGCTAATTCTGTTTAAAATATATTGGTTACCTTACTTGTACCAGACCACCAGGTGATAAAATTGCAAGTTACAACACTTTGAACAATGGCTTTGTAGAAAAGTTGAAGAATAATATTATTAACACCGAACGATTTCAAAAGACGTAGGAAATATAGACGTTGTCGGCATTTACTGTAGACCTTATCTATATTCAGAGACCATGACAGTTGGTCGTCAATAATGGTGCCTAGATATTTATAGGAGTGAACAATCTCAGCTTCTGACCCTTCGATGTTTAGTTGCTTATGGCATCTTTGATTTTTTCTGAAATCGAAAACTAGTTCTTTGGTTTTTTTGACATTTAGAAGTAGATTATGTACATTACACCATTCAATAATGTCTTTCACTTCATTGGTATAATCCTGCTCATTATCCTGTGAAATTAAGCCTATTATAGCAGTATCATCAGCATATTTTAAGATGTAACAATTGTCATACCTGTACCAAGGGTAACAACTGTACACAATAAAATAACTGCCGAGTATAGCAGATGTCCGAGCGCAAAGGTTGTACCAGTGATGTACTGTACCTGCTATATATTTATATATATATATATATATATATATATATATATATATATATATATATATATATATATATATATATATATATATATATATATATATATATATATATATATATATATATATATATATATATATATATATATATATATATATATATATATATATATATATATATATATTTCTCTCGACTTCTGTAAACAACGACTTTTCTGTTTCCTCATAATATTCACAAAGTTTTCTTAGACCAATACCACGCCTTAATTTCCTACTTTTACTAACTCAATTTTTCTGTATAATGAAAACTGTTGGATTGATCTTCGGTCATAGTTTTGTGTCTGGTCTCAGCGACCACCTCTAACACGTTTCTAACTCTACTTCACCTCTTCACCTCCTCAAAGTACAGCTATGCAGCTTAAGGTCAACAACAAAGTCGGTGGCCTCACTTAAGCTGGACACACAGGTCTAAAAGCTACACAATATGTGTTGCCCTCTTCCTGATAATTTTAATGTCGTCCCGATTTTGTCATCATTGACCTTGGCTCTAACGACCTAGCTGCAGGCGTTCAACCCCGCACCGTAGCAATCTGCCTGGTTGGCTTAGCTAAGGCTCTCATTTCAGAACACAGAGTCAAACATGTGATAGTCTGCTCAGCTTTGTACAGGCACAATTCCATTGGCTCCACCCCATCAGACATTTAAGCAGCTTGTCGACAATTTCAACCACTACCTCTGGAATGTCCTTGACGTTGAACCACACATTACTTACCACACCCACAGAGGTTTTTGCAAGGCCCCAATTTCAGCATGGTCAAGAGACGGCATCCGCTCAAACCAACCAACCACCCCCCTTTTTATATTTTCCAATCCACCAACATTCCATCTATTCACACAACTCGGTACTTACTGTCCTATTATTCTGAGTCAGCGTGTGCTGTCCTTGGGTCACTGCTAATGCAATATCTACTGCAGCTAAAAAAAATCCTTTATTTTCCATACTTATCAATACTTGCTTTATATTCGGACGAGTTAGCGCTTGTTGTCTTGGACTTTTGTTTGTGGGATGTCAGTCAAAGCCTAATGCCTAGCCTCTGACTTAGGCGTTTTCAATGCTACCCACCTTTTTCACATTAAGTTGTACATACTTAATTGTAATTTTCATGTAACACTTACTATGGTAACAACATTATCGTATGTCTTATATGTATATACACATCTTTGCTATATAGGTCATTATCAATTTATAAAAAAAATTCCTGCGTTATGTAACCTAGCCGTAGGCAGTTATTTTATCTCACAAGCTTATCTAATACCAATATGTTACTTATGATAAATAACCATCACAATGAAAATATTTGTTTTCACTTTTTATTTCTAATAAAGACTTTTGGTCCGCTAAAGGTTGTCTACGAATGGTCAAGCTTGTAATTCATAAGTACAAATCCAACCTTTCGTGCCCATATATACTTGCTTATATTTGCGGAATACCGATATTTTAAAATCATTTTCATACATCATGAATTGGAAAAATGATATTTGCTGTCGATGTGGTTATTATGAATCATTAGTAGCGTTTTGCGATACAATGTAGGTAGATAAATAAT
Source organism: Urechis unicinctus (assembly GCA_034190875.2). Taxonomy (NCBI): domain Eukaryota; kingdom Metazoa; phylum Annelida; class Polychaeta; order Xenopneusta; family Urechidae; genus Urechis; species Urechis unicinctus. The sequence continues at coordinate 52,507,333 of CM067347.1, read as the reverse complement.
GATAAAATAATGAGTTTTCAGTAATAAAATGTTTAAATCGATAAAATACTTCAAATATACATATTCAACAGTCATGAAGATAATCTTGACGATTATAATGATAATGACAATGATTATGATCAATATAATGTCATCCAAGTTCGCCGAGTTCGCCTATATACCTACAGGCCTCTTGCTTTACCGTTTTACAGATCGATTCGTTACTGTCTGGTGCGTTCGTCGGTGTAACAAAATATATATAGGTTTTGGTAAGTTGACTGGCACGCATTGCGTCTGGATTTCTCATTTAAAACTTGTTGCTAATAAAACACGCCAAAATTCGCTACGAGTCGCCACGGAGCAATGCGGTCCCTCGCCCGCTTCCGTTATTCAAATACGCACAGTGTACCATAGAAGGTTGCGCAACATCGTTATTTTTGCTTGAAACCTTTCGAGTTATATCTTTGATAACATTGGAGCAAATCATCACTGAAGGACAAGTACGGTCGTTTGACCTTACAGCAATTGAAAATAGAGCTGAAGAAGCGGAATGCGAAGCTTAGCGGGCGAACAATTGAACTTATTGAAAGGTGAGTTTGTTTGGCAAGGATTGTGTTTACGTTGGGATGACCCCATTCCTTCCATGTAATAACTCTGTCCTTTTTCTTAATAATTGTTTTTATACTAACCAGAACACTGGGTTAGCGTTTCCTACTCCGAACCCCACCCTTCTTGTCTAATCGGTTAAATACAAGGAGAGACCTAGGTATGAGGATTATTAGATAACTGCATGTTATCGCAACTTGTATAACCCAGTCAATACGGTTGTGGTTTATTGAAGGTGTTGCCATCTTTTCCACAGGCTTGAAGCTTATAACCGCAATAAGTAGAAGATGTGGGATAGGAATACAACATCAAAACCCCTGAAGGAGCGAAGTAATATACTGATTAATTGTTTGCAGCCTTACTTGCTTATGCCAATGTATTGTGTTAGTGATCATTGATCAATTATGAATGATTAGGAGTAAGAATTTTATCACATTACCTCTGTATCTGTTGGAGTAAAATGTTCAAGTCGATTATGTTTGTGCATTCTAAGTTTATTGTGTTTGTGTATTATCAGATATAGGGATATCAACGTGGACACCTTGCTCCCCTGCTTTGATATGATCGGGTGATTGCCTTTCTCCGCTCCCTCATCACAGACCTTACCAAAGACGCAGAAGGATTATACGCTGAAGGATTTCTCCGTTCTCTGCGAGCTCTCTCTGACTTGGGCTCTGACCAAGTCTTCATAAGAGGTCAGTGCTATGCACAGATGAAGAAGTCAGTGGAGTACGAGGTTGATGTGGTACTTGACATCCATGGCGTCATGAATGAGTGCCAGTGTGATTGTGGTGCGGGGTAGGGCCCAGAGGTACACTGTAAGCATTTGTGTTCTGCCTGCACTTGTAGATTTTAAAGTGTCTGGTAACCTTAAACTTGAGGAAAGCTGCACAGAGAAGCTCCAGATCTTCCATCAGACGTAAAAGTTCAAGGGGTCGCCTTTCAAGGTTCAGAACCTGAAACTGAGGTCAGCAACTTCTTGCAATGGCGACTTTGACCCCAGGCCATACAACTACCGCTCAATACCAGACTACCCCTCATCCTTCAGCAACAAGTGCCTCAACTTCGCCTCCACATCCATCTGCCGCATGCCTATCCTACAGCTCTTGCCCCCAGTAAACCAATATGCAATTGCCAATGACCAAGACCTTTTCACTCTTGCTCCTCGAGTTGAATTCCTTTATCATGAAGGCATCACCCTCATCACAGAAGCTCAATGCCACGAGGTGATGGATACAATTCTGGGGCGATGTCGCTGACCCGCGTCAATCATATTCGTGCCTAACCCATTGACCATGGTATCCGTTATGAGCCTGTGACTCTGAGGAAATATGCAGAGTTGAATGGGACCGAAGTCAAGCCATGTGGGATTGCTGTGTCACAAACTCACCCCTACCTTCTATGCTCACCAGATGGTGTTGCGTTTGATGAAATGATTGTTGAGGTCAAGTGCCCCTACAGTACCAGGGACAAATCAGTCAATCCTGTCTCGGTGCCATACCTAGTCAGTGAAAACAACCCTTAACTGCCAACATGACTACTATTGCCAAATTCAGGGCCAGCTGTTTTGCATGAACAGTCAACTTTGTCATCTTGTGGTGTTTACGTCTCAGAGCATGTAGATTGAGAAGTTAGAGCTGTTTTTCAGGAACTATTTCAAAGATGCTGTATTTGTTTCATTTTTTTTTTACAATTTCTCTTACTGAGTTGCCTTGTGCACTGATTTCTTTTTCTTCAAGGAATTATTTGCCTGCATATTGTGTGTTGAAATGTACAATAAACTCTTGTAACTTTTAAGTACGAAGTGTTTTAATTGATTTATAAAAAAATATTGTTCAATAAAAGGAACAAACATGAATAGGGTGAAAAAAGATTTTCTTCAACAGTATTCACGTATAGGGTTATAAATTACAATATGAGGCACATGGTATAAAAATACTATATAATATCACACCCTGAGTGGGATACACTTAAAAACATACACAGTCACACTTCACAGACACAGACTTCACTGATTTCTCAACGCTGGTTTGGTTGGGAAAGCATGCCCTCCTCTGACTGAGCACATTGGCACACAACAAAGAGCCGATGACATTCTCTTTCATAGAAATATCACAGCACTTGCAGAGAGAGCTCTAAGGTCAGCAGAGGGATTGGTCATCTTATTGTATTTATAGAGCCAAGAAAACGACATACCTGGGTCTCTTTGATCTCGACTTGGTCAGTTGTCCATCGCCGGCCGGCTTGTTTCAAAGTGTTTTGGAGATGCTCGTCCGCTACGCACAGTACATTTACAGTGACAGCTTTACCTTAAACGTCGTCACCATCAAATATCTCATGAACGCGTGAGGTAGTGCGATAAATTTTATTCGTCGAAGTGAAACAAAATGGAAATAAATCTTTTGTATTTACGCGTAAACCGTGAAGTAAGTGCATAACTTCCGGTCGAGCTTGGGACAGCATTGCTCTGTGCTGCCACCTGTGGGACAGAAAGAGGTTACAAGATTCAAAGAATATCAACGTTTCGTGGTCGCTGGCCGTAATAGCAAATAACTCTTTGGTAATAGGCCACCTCAGAAGTTACACATGGTGTCAAGTTTGGATTTCAGTAATGACAGGGGCACCGCTACTCATCCATACCATTCCATCTTTTAGCGGTTCTGGCGCACTGCTACTCATGCATACTACTCACCCTTTGACAGCTCATACAAGATTATTTGCTCACCCTAAGTTAAGAGATAATCATCTCGGACCCGACCCCCCAAACGGGGCCGAGGTGCTAGTTTGTAGGTGAACTAGTGTGCCAATAGGCCAAGATGTCTACACTGTTCGCGGCTATCCACCTCTTTGAATCAAAGAGAGAGAGTGACACTTTATTGACGTGGAGCCCATATATCTTATGACTATCACTGCGTAGCATATTCATTCCATGACGGAACTGCTTCTTGGTGAACAGAGACTCCATGTATTGTGATGGCGTAGGTTTTTTTTTAACCACAACCTTCTTCACTCCCTTTGCCCTTTTAATCTCATCCTCGTCAGACATCAGGATCGAGTACATCTTTGGGTGCAGACCAACGTACTCCTTGATGGGCACACTGGCACACTCATCTTTCATCTTTCCTAGTACCTTCTTGTTTACGTTACTGAACAAGGGATGAGAAGGATCATAATTGCTGGTATCAAAGAGGTCACTATCTTCTTTCAGGCTTGCAAACACGTCAGCTGTGCGGATCTCCAGAAGCAGCGAGTGCGTGTCTGTGTATAGCAGGCCAAGGTCGCCACCATATCTTGACATCATTGTGTTAAAATAGAAGTCGTATATCAGGTGCTTGGAGAGGTCAAGTATGCACATACCTACATACACCGGACGATTTAACACTAAGCGGTTCTTGTGCGTATGCAGGGTAGTCGTGTCATCATCGAATACTTTATGTCGACTATAGGCGGGACTGGCCACAAGCCTGCGTATTTTATCCTCTTATGCCGAGTGCACAATTTTGACGTCGACTCGCCTTCTGAGATTCTCCATGGTTTTACCAAACACAGAGATTGTTCACCAGCTTGTACAGGTCCATCTCAAAGTCGCTGGTGGCAACCTTACGCAAGTCTGTGCTCATGCGAATGTAAGGCTACATCCAGGGGCTCTGATTGAATACAAGCGCACTGTGTGTCTTGGTAAGCCTCATTCCCAAAGATAGGTAAAGCTTGAGATTCCTATAGTGGACTACATAGTTCTCTATATTGCGCAGGTTGGGTACCAGCTTCTCAACTCCGGTGCTCCCCAATACAACTAGGAAATCCTTCTGGTAGTCTGACAACCATTCATTAGGTACAGACATTTGCTCTGGCGCTAGTGAATAATCATTGTGATCAGCATGTAAATCATTGTGATCAGCATGTAGGGTATTCAAGATCAACTTCGAGTATATATCCGGTTTCCGCACTGTCGGGATGGTCTTCTATCTGTAGATTGGCCGACTGATCCACCCACTCAATACTCGCAGTAGGCAAAGGTTGACTCATCACCCACCCATACAGGTTGTTAGCGTCAAGGTACTGGATAAAACTCGCTGGCTTATCCTACTCAAAGTCCTCTACGTACGGGTTATTGGCTTTAACGTGGCGACGTGATACCATGATTATGCCATCGCGCAGGCCCTTCTCAATGAATAGGTGTTTGTCATAGTCGGTGAGAAGTCCACCCCTGTGCTCTTCAGAAGCGCATCCCATGAAAGGCCAGGACTGGTATAGTAGTAAGCTGGATGTAAGCCATACAGCTTAAGACAGGTTTTATGGTGTATCTCAAAAACATCAGCCACGAGTAGTACATCTGTGCGCAGGTACAGGTGATGATAGTCACCCATGTTTTTACACCCGAACACGCTCCAGACCTTCTGTGCATGTTCATAGTCTGCAGTAGATATACCTTGCTCAGAGATCTTGCTGTATAACTCCTGGATTGGTGGTAGCGAGGCATCAAACTTATCCCAGCCATCCGTAAACTCATTTGGATACACTCCCTTGCGCAGTAGCAGTCGGCGTTTCGTTTCATCAGGCTCATACTTAGCCATCACTTCAAAGGCGTCTGGGTTAGTTGCAAACACCAACTTGTCAAGAGAGGCCAGGTGGAACTGTGCACTGTCAATAAAGCATAATTGTCCGATTGATAGGGAAATACTTCTCCATATTGTTTGGGATACAGTTGATCTTCCCTTCCACCTTGCTTACGGCCTGCATCAAGAGGTGGGAGTCATAGCCCCGTAGGTTATGGAATACTAAAGGCACGGCCGCTGTCTTAGAATTCAACCGCAGCTTTAGGTTGCATGCAATGGGGCTGCCCCCCTGTACTTACCTGTTATATGACAATGGTCGCAGACGGAGTCCCCGTCCAGTTGGATTTTACACACATGACAGTGGGTTGATGCCTTATGCACTCCTTTATCCCTTCGCGTTATGCGCATGGGAACAGGGTTTGACAGAACTGCTTTAATCTTGAGCTCTTCCTGTTGCAGGGCTTGCAAGAATTTCTCCACAGTGTTGCCTTCAGGGGGTTTGGTCTGACCAACACACCGGACAACTACATAGCCATAACCACATGCCTCATGTTCCTCTGTTTTCTGTGTGTTTTTCTTAGTAAGATCAGGTGCAGGGCCTCAAAGTTGGCATAGATAACATAAGAGACAGCTAGCTGCTTCTGCCAGTTCTGGATGAATTATCCATTCGCACAGCAGTTTGCCCTATCCCCATACACTCAGGTTTTTGCTCAAAGAGCAGTTTATCAGTGGTATAACCATGTAGGCACTGCTCACAGAAGAATTTGCGGTGTTCGAATTTCTCTGATCATGCAGCAAGCAATTCAGATTTTTTTTCCGCATAATGGAACCATCCTCCTCAATCAGCATGAGACTTATACGTCGACCAGGATGTTTACTGATGTGGTCTATGATAGTGGCCCTCCCATCCCAGCCAAAGACGTTCAAGGCTGGGTTAGCATGCTTTTCTACCTCCTCAATATGCGACACAGGTGTTGGATATTCTACGCCTTTACCTTCCAACAGGGTTAACAGCCACTGAATGTTACATTTAGATGGCCGCTGCGGGTCCTTGACAACCGGGTGCAGAGCCGATTTAATTTACCATAGAATGCAGTAGACGTCGGTGTTTTTTAGGTTTATGATAGCCTTCTTAGCGGTAAGATCACTCGGTAGTGTTAAGTAGAAGCCACCTATCAATGGCTGGCTGCTGGCAATATCAATCCACAGAGTTGTAACTGCCTCAAATTCCCAGCTGGAACCTTTATTGATCCACTTCTTCAACCGCTCTTGGATATCAGAATTACTCTGGTCCAGCGCATGGTTTATATCTTCTGAGTAGAGAATCACCTGCTGCTTATTATGCAATACAGGCTCAACATACTCAGTGCTACAATCATCGGTGTGCTTCATAAGTCTTACTTGAAGGGCAAAGTTACACTGGATTCCACTTAGCTCTTTCAGCTCATCACTCAAAACTTTACACATCTGCCAACGTACGCCTTTAAAGAACATCATAAGGTCCGAGCCGAGGGGGTGTGACTCAGGAACGTTCATCACCCATCCGTGCAAATAGTTTTCAACAGCCCACAGTCTTCTTGAACTTAAGACGTGGTGTGGGGACTGGGGTGCACGGCGCGGGGACTATGGTGCGAGGTGCGGGGACTCGAGTGCGTGGCGTGGGAGGTGCCACCCCAGCCTTTAATCTAGCCAATATCTCATTGTATGCGCGGTCAATTTCATTATGCTTGGAGTGCAACCTTAGAGCGTCAGTAAGGCGGTTTATAAACATGAATTGTAACAAGATCGTTTTGGGCTTTACATGCTTGTGTATTGTCACGTTTAACATATAAATCCATATCTCTAAATGGAAATTTTATGATACACAAAAGGCAACAACTAGACAGTAAGCGGACTTTGACCTTGTTGACAGCCCCACAGGATTTCTATTTTTATACAGCAGGACTTTCTTGGAAATCCTGTAGCGTTGTAGGGGTGTCTTATAGGAGCAAAACAATCAGCGGTTTCTTGAAAAATCATGTAATGGTTGTCTTTATATGAACAAAACAAATGCAGTTTCTTGGCTCTATTGGTCAGCGGTTTCTTGGAAATCATGTAGCTTTGTCTTTATGGGAGCAAACAATCAGCGGTTTCGTGGAAATCAGTGTCGCCGTCTGGTGAGCCAGTGTCAGGCTATTGTGAAGCATTGTTTTGTGTGTGTGGTAAACACGCCTGTGGTTGACTTTATCGATCTCACAATCCATACATAATCCTAGGTTATTGTTATACCCTTCTGACAAACTGTACAAAGACAATTAAAGACACCATGTTTTATCTTACATCTGTGTAATTTACAAAACTCTTGCGTACAGACTCGTCAACATCCCTGAAAGCATGATTGGCATGTCCCTGGCGGCGGAGCTGCTCATTGATGAAGTATAACTGCTCTTTTTAGCTCATGCTGTCTGAGCAAATTGTAGCTGTTCTATTGTCTCATGATGACGTTTACGTTCCGCGTCCACTTGGCTGCTTCCTAACTTAGAGAATAAGAAGTTGCTCCCAGAGAATGCAAGGGGGTTGACAAGGGCACATGCTATATTGGAGTTAGGGGCACATGTTACACATGTTATAGCAAAGTTAAGCACATGTTATAGCAGAGTTAAGCACATACTATAGCCCGCAAGAAGTGTCTTCTTCTCCGCGGTCCCTGTTGATTCGGTGCTTGTTTTTCCAAATTGACAGTACTTAGCTGTTGTTAAAGCCGTAGTAAGTGGAGCTGAGAACATTCCATAGCGATGATATAGCTCACATGTGCATGGCCAACAAAGGGGTCGGCCTCGAGGTCTGTAATTAGCTTTAGCTGGTGTTCTGCTGGGATTGGTACAAACATGCAAGCAATACCTGAGTATAGATCTAGCACTGCCTTACCTATAGTGTGCGTCGTGCTAGTGCTTAGCCGAGTTTCATATTTCACATACAGCTTTGTGATCTCTTCGTCAGACATTAATTCAATCTGGTCAATTTTAATACCCTGCTCACCAAGGTACCGACGGCCTGACCCACAGCTATGACAGCAGCAAGCCTATCTCTCTTATAAGACATCCCCTCTGGATTCCGCTCGCTCAGACTTTGTGGCTACTGGGCTAGCTGTGTCCTGTACAAGGAGTTGATCAATGATGGTAACATGATCCATATATACAAATATACAGCGTAGCCTCGCCCTTAAAACAATGGTAGAAAGCCCTTAGGTGGTCGTGGAGCCGCTCCCCTGGATTCAACACGCACACCTCTGAATCATTGCACACCCGTGACTGCGACTGATAGGCCTCGTTGAAATGTATGGTGCGACAGAGAATTATAATATGCTTAAAGGCACTGAAGAAGAGGTTGAAGATGAATACGGTTTTCCCGCATCCTGTCTGCACACAAACAATATCCGAACTGGGACCATCTGGAAATGTAAACTTAGTAGACTGCGTTGAGGAACTTGCCATTTTTAATGTTAAGCTGTGCATCCATGACAATATACATTTAGACGTTCAATGCACTGGCCGCCTCTGCTTTTTTTGTAATCTGAATGGTGATACCTTCAGACGCATTCTCCACGGCCCTGCCATAATCGTCCTTAAGCCGAGCCTCAGAACATACTTACTGGTTAGGTACTCTCCTAGGGAAACGTCCGACAATGCCAAGTCTTTTACATCTATTGCTACACTGGGGTCTTGTTCACTCGTTGCTGCAAAGGCCTTCTTCACCTCATCCCTCTGCTGGTAGCCACACATGCGAATGAGGTATTGGCTGGGTCTTCAAAGAGCAGTAGGATGCCCTTTATGCTGCGATCAGGCACGTTCAGGTTGGTGCTCCACAGTGTATCTTTTTTATTGTATACAAGCCTTCGGTGACGAAGCACACGCTCATACAGAATTGCAAGTCGACCTGTGTACTGGGTGCGTAACATATGGGCCAACTCTGGTTGGGTAAACATGTCATACTCTAAAGAGATTCCATCAATTTTGTAGCTGGCGTCTGTGTCGCCTGTTGCGTGAATCATGCGGTTGTAGTCTTTGCATGTAAGCTCGTATTCTAGTCTGTCACTAAGTACACTCTGTTGAATGTCAAGCGGAATGTAGAACCTGTTACCATAAACATCGGCTACCGCTTTGTCCTCTTCCTCTGCCTCCTCCTTGTCTCCCGCTCCCATTCGTATCTTAGTTGTGTTTCTGTCATCTGATGTGTCAATGCCCTGATACTGGAGGCCCTGTCACTCCTGTGCAGTCCGCCACAAGTCGTGGTAACAGTGGTAAACATTGCTGTCATCAACAGACATGACCTCTTGATTGTCTTTTTCTTAACCACTGCACAACCCAGGTTTTGCACAACGCTGCGGTTAGCATCAGCCGAGGTCAGCGTGATTGTAAAGGCCAGCCAGGCTGTCTCTGGGACAATCACGTCGTCTGCACTTAGATTGGGGAAGTGGACCAACAGTTGTTGGTTCTGGTCAATAGTGCTTGGATTGTTTGTAATAACTGCAGACTGTCACACGCCTTTTACCCCGAGGGGCTCACGTACCCGGCGGTTTAGATTTAGTTTGTGTCCGTAAGTAATCGTCATGTTAAATAGTAGCGAGTATATCTTTAACATAATAACATGGAATAGTTTGAAGATGACCCTTATTGGTGGGACACTGGAAGAGAGGATAACGTAATCCCAGAGCCCCCTCTCCCAGAGGCCCCTTCTCCAACTCTAGGAGGGGACATTGAGATGGATAAGTCTATTCCACAGGGAGGCCGACTCGTTATAGGCCTCTGAAACTTCAAACTTATACAAGAGGTATTTAGTTTAGAGGTTGATGCTTTAAAAGGGACTATACCCTCTCAATTCCTGATGGGACTTTTCGATGTGACGACGGTGTGTTAGAAATATTGGGTCTGGGTGGAGAATGGCTTCCTACAGGTACTTATAAAGGTGACCGGCCCATCAACTTTAGCATCTTTAACCCACTTTATATCCACCTCAATCAAGGCAGCACCACGCACAACATGCTTGATGGTGCGCCCACTAGGCTTCTTGAAGTTCTGGGCTTTGAGGGTGACTCTTTTGGTGATATTATAACCACAAACATCGCTAATCCTGTCTCACAACGTGTTACAGGCAGAGCTGTGAACGAGTTAAAGGTTCAGTTAAAGGATAATAAGGGACGTTTATTGGACAATCACGATCTTCCTGTTGGTGTTGTTCTTTAATTTACAAGATGTCAATAAAAGCGAGTATTTATGGACCTTAACATAAAACGGATAAGTGCGCCTACCTCTCTGAATATGTTGAAAAAATTTATGTTGATGCACTTCACAACCAGCCCTCACCGAAACCCCTCAATAATATTTTGGCAGATGAAAGAGGTTGGTTGGTTAATGGAATGCATGAGTGGTCATTTGGTGATGCTACCAGTGATGTTGACCATGAATGTCCTATGCTGGTCTCGGGTCGAGTTTTGCATATGGGGCTATCAACTAGTCTGAATGGACGGCCTGACCTTTTGGGTGTAAGCATTGTTGTTAATCGTGTCTTACAAAGCAGCTATTATGTAACCAAACAACGGAACGAACATGTGGGCGTTCGGGTGTTTGCCACAACTCTCGAGTTGGCTGCAGGTGACCAAATTAGATTCAGAACACGTGGCAGTACTTTCCGGGCTTCTAAGTCAGTAGTAGCACTCCTAATTCAACTTGACATATAGACTTATGTATACAACAGCAGTATGGAACAACAACCAACCATTCCTACAGCACCGTTATATCCGGAGCTACCTGATGAGAATCCAAGGCACTCCTATCGGTTGAATGAGATCAATCTCAAGAAGCAATACCCCGAGAAATATTGTGCTATGTACAAAAAATATAGGCGTGCAGTGAACTCAGTTGACGCAGTAGACACTGCTTTAGTTACTGTTGGTATGTGTCTTGGCGCAAGTGGTGTAGGTATAATGTCTATAGGACTTACAATTCCTATTGCCACAGTCTTGGGTCTTACTGGAGCCGCTTGTGGACTACTTGGAATTGCTTGAAAATTCGTCAGTCGGCGCCTTACCATCAAGGTAAAAAAACATGATCAGATCCGCATTCTAGCGCAGAGAAAATTAAATAGCATTGCTGACATTGTATCGACAGCACTTGGTAATGGTAATATCTCGGATCATGAGTTTAAACTCGTTTTAGCCAAGGCCGCACAATATACCCAAATGAAGAGTGAAATTAAGGCTAAATCTGTAAACGCGCGCCAGTCTGTTTCAACTGATGAAAAAAACGCGCTGATCCAACGTGGAAAAGACGAAGCATTGGAAGGTATCAGACAAAAATTTGGTGCTTCTTTACCATTTAGCGGACTGTGAATGATATTGACCCACCTCAATACATAGAATAATTTTAATTGCGTGGACATTTGTACACTGTATATACCGATGATCTATTGAATAAACGAGGGTATAAGGTAGAGAAATGAACACCGAAAAGCGTATTACTGAACTTGAGGGTGGAGTTGAAGTTAGATACAGATTATATGAAAGACGATACAATAGATCTTGAACTGAGTGATGTTGATATGGAGACTAATTACGATCACCTTGCGGAACTGAAGGACATGGTGAGAGATCTGGAGGTTAAAAACGATGATCTTATGGAGCGAGTGTAACGCCTAGAGGAGCTTGTTACCAAGTGTCACACGAGTTTGTGAAAGGCGCACTGTTGAAGTAGTGCAACCGTAGAAAATATATATACATGGCCACCTAAAAACATGTTTCTAAGTCCATTGACTTACTTTATAAGGAATCAAACTGTGTTTTCCTTCGTGAAGGAGATGAATAAAAATCGAAACAAAGTACCCCCCCCCCCACTTAGTACCTAGTATTTCCGCTAATTACACTTTGATTTTTATAAATGTTTATATACTCTTGAATTTCAATTTTTCAAAATATGCGTCGTTTTCAACGCGCGATGAGTTTAAAAATGTTTCACATGGACAATTCTCGTAAAAAAATCGAGAGCTTATAAAATGGTAAATATCGGGTCAAATATTGGTGGTCAATATCGGGAAAAATAGGTTAGTTGCTGTCATTTACAGCGCGAATCGAATCCTAATATTTTATGAATATTTCCGGTACAGAATGTTAATTTTTTTACGATCGGACGATAATTAGTGAATTAATTGCGAAATTAAAAAGTTTAGAGATTGTGGCTACCAGAAATTATCGACCTGCTACAATTTTTTTAACAATGCATTATTTACAGTTACATATATACAGAAAAAGTTTACAGCTACATTACACTTTCAGAATATGCAAAATGTTTTAAAATCAAATACTAAAGCATGGAGGTATCTATCAATCATTGAACTTGTGTCACTTTTTGAAAAGTTTGATGCTTTGGCAAACGGAGATGACGTCATCCACACCCATAAAATTTTACGATGAACCTAACCATGTCACTGACAACCTTCGTGAAAATTTTTGTTGCAATGGAACGCTTATTATTTGTTTTACAAGCAATTGAATGTCTTGGGTTAATTTTCTCAAAATTTGGACTGATACCACAATTTTTCAACATTAGGCGCTTTGGAAAACTAATCCACGGAGCTATTCGAGATTTTAGATTTTCACATTTTCGATGACCTTGACCGAACTTAATCTTTGACCGGCCGTATTCGGGTCAACTCGTTTCCAAACCAAGTCGATTATGGATTTTGAATTTTAGGATGAATGGGGTAACTTTCAATTTTTAACAATTACACATATTTCTAAAAGTTTACAATTGAGTTAGGCTTCCATAATAAGCAACACTTATTACGATTGAACAATTCTCCATAGATATGTTAATGTTTGATGATCTTGAACTTGATTTGAGGTCAAGGGAAAAACAATGGAAATGGGCTTTGCGCATCATCAACACCGTCCAAATATATCTTGAAAATTGCGAACCGTATCACAAGACACAAATTCTTTACAAACAAACAAGGTCAAAATAAAACCTCTGGGTGTTGTTAAAAATTGCGAGAAAAAATAAAGTTTACATAAATTTATTTAGTTTCTTCAATACATATTACCTCCGATAAAGTTGATGATGTTACCCTCCATTGAATGAAAAAATAATCGTAATTTTTTATGCGCGTCGAGGTGAATTGTATTTGTTCACGTAGACAACCTAGTTAATATTTCAATCGTTCACAAAACGGATAATATCGATTTAATAGTCATAAAAATTGGGTCAATTGTTGTCATGGACAGCGCAAATCGAATCTTTAAATTCAATGTGTGTGGATGACGTCATTTCCGGTATGGAACGCATTGATTCTCCAGCAAAGAATAAATCGGTACTGATTGCCATGATAGCGATCCACCCATAGCTAGGATTTTGCCAGTTCTCATTGAAGATTTTGTCATCACAAATGTGATGATCGTATCGTTGCCAAGTTCATCAATTGGTCAATTGAATTCTTGCGTTTAACTTCTGAATCAATGTTTGTTTACTTTTTTTGTCTCGCGATACTGAAAGCAATTTTCAATTTTTTTAAAAAAAATTGAAGGTGTCTAAGATGTGCAGAGGTTTTAATATGACCTTGCTTGTAAACAAAGGTCAAGGTCATCGAAGGAAATTTTAGATCATCGATAAATCTATAATTACATGGTCAATTTTGGGCCGATTTTGAATTTTTTACAACTTCCTGATTTTGCTCGCCAAGCTCTTGCATTAAATGGCGAGTAAACTGATAACTGACTTTTGTTTAGAGTTGGTACATGTTTATCGTTGTTAATCATCTGTCAATACCAATGGTGTCTAGCTGATACGGCAGTTTATCTTCATACCATAGACAGGATTTGGGCTAGATGTAATCTCTGTGATCATACATAACGTCTTCACTACTCACCGTGTGTCACGTGAAAACTTTACACATAGATCAGTGATCAGCTGGCTGCAGTCGGTATTCAATTTTGGGGCGCAAACGTTCAACAAGTTAGACAACAGCCCACCTCAATCCCTCCCAAGCTATCTAATGGCAGCCTCACACATTTAAATGCAATATGCACCAACTGACCTGAATAAGTTGAATGATTGTTTGACATCAACAAATCAACCAGGCTCCCCATTTCCTGACTGGACAAATTATATAATACCGCTTTTACGTCGCGCAAAGGCATATTTATTTGAATTCAATAATTCGATTTACCATGTATCATCTGTGACTGGTATTAATAAGAATTGAGATAAATGCTAGATTATGCAATTAGCGGGTTCATATGTTATGCAGAAAAGCGGGGTTCACACATTCAGGGGCATTTGCAATGATTATGAAGAATGATAGTAACCGCAACAAAACAAACTTCATGCAACGTTGAAAGTAGGCAAGTCAATTGTTCTATCGCTGGGTAATATTTTGAGTGACTGGCTTATCTGCTGTGTATGACGCGACGGAAAGACGTAACATCACCCTTGCGCGCGCCTTGTTTTCTTTCTTGGTGAATTTTCTCCCGCGTCTTTGGGATTGCAGTGTGCTCTATTGCATAGAACAGTTTTACGACTTACGTATCGTCATGCGTCCACAACTTGGCATATTTTTGTTTTGCGCTTCTTGAAAGATGTTTGCCACGTCGTCGGTAAGCAAGACCATGAAAGTGGTCTCATCGAGAAACTCAACCCCAACGATGTTGTGTTAGCTGACAGTGGGTTCAAAATGTCAGAGGACTTCCAAAGAAGTGGTGCGAAACTAATGATTCCTGCATTCACTATAGGGGAAACAAATGCCAATCAAGGACATTGAGGAATCGCGCATTCTTGCTCGTGTCAGAATACACGTGGAGCATCAACAGGTGTAGGGACTATAGAATACTGAAAGGACCCATTCCAATTTCCGTAGTGAAACGCAAAACCGATGGCATATATGCAACTGCTGACAAAATAGTGTGTGTGTGTGCTGCTTTAACTAACTTGAACCCGCCCATTTTAAAATAGGCTTCATATTTACCAGTTCCATGTAATGTAATGTAGCCTTTCATATCAATTTAGCGCTTTTATTTCTGTGTTGCTTAGTGTTGCATATTATATTTTGTCATGAAACACTGTTATGTTATTAGAAAATAAAAATGAATTTGATTTTGGCAGACCTGATTTATTATATTATACATTTACACATAGGAACACAAAATGCAATGAAATCAAGGTAATTACATTTCACATTATAACTTTTTACATCCTGCGCAATACCAATTACCCTTGGTTGCCCTTTTCATGTGAAGACTCTTCATTTGGTACCATTCCACCTTGCAGTGTTCACCATCACAAGCAACCATATTGGCATAGTCTTCGCCATAACCACAGAAACACCATGAAGGGTCTTAATTTGCTGTACGGAAAGAGGCGCTTGCTCCGTCACATGGTTATAGTGAGGCGGAGTTATCGGAGGCTGAGCTGGTGGACGGTGTGCAAATTTTCCTGTGCGAATGAGCGATTGTGTCATCACTTCCGGCAGAATAATTTGGAAAAAGTACTCCTTCAGTTTTGCAATGTATTTAATGTGTATCCCTCTGGGGGTCCAACATACAAAGTGGCAAAATGAAGCCGTGGGATGCAGATGGAGTGCGCCTTGGACCTAACTGTAATAGTGATGGTTTTTACAAAGACACAGTTAAAAGAGCTGGGTGCTTGCATTGTGCTGACCGAAATATGAAACTCCACTTTAACATGGGTCAGCTTCCTTGCGGCTGTATGGGCATTTTACCTCCACAACACCTGTTCCATGGCAAATGCAGCTGAATACTACATCAGGGGATGCCCCTAAAAAGGGGAACTCTGGGTCAACAACAAGACCAGAGGGCCGGATCTCAAAGTTTTGATGTTCCTTTGTCATTATCCCTTGGACTGTCCCAAAGCAATGCCTTCTTTTTCCATCCCCCATTTAACAGCTTCAGCATTACACTCAGCTCCATAACCCATAATCAGATTCAACAGACTTTGGCTGGGTTTATCAAGGGTTGTATTTAATAGGCGTCCAAAGTTTGATGCTGTCAGTCGACCACGTTCTTTTCATGCATGATATTTGCTTTGTTTCCCTGTTGCATTTTCAAGGACTGAAGTTTGGTGATCGTTTAGCTGCATACCCTCCATAACAGCTAGTTTTGCTCATTGAAACTGACTGTGGTCCATTTCAGTGTACTTGGTAGCATAAAAGTGTGTCAGAGGTGGAGGAAGGTTGAAGTTGAGAGGTTCACAGGGTTTGTTATGGTGAACATAGCAGCATCTGGTCTTATGGCTCTTAACTTGGCAATGAATGGTGTGGGGTCTTCGATGATGTCATCTATTTGGTGGTTTCTTTTTTCTTATCTTAGGGACTGCTGTGTTTCCGGCATAATTAGGTTTGTGAAACTCAATGTTTCCGGAAGTACTTGCATGTCGAACAAAAAATGCTGAGTTCCGTGACATAATAGACCAACATAAAAATTAAGTGACCATGAAATTAAAACGAATGAAAAGTGAATACATACCACATATATATACAAATATAAATGCGCATACCTTCTTTAAGCTAGTCGAGTTCCACTCAAAAGGCAATGAGGTGCAAAAAGATGCATAAAGAGCTCTCTACGTGTCGTAAATTTTAATCAATATAGCTGCGATGTGGGAACAAGCTTCGCCCAGACTGTAAGATACCATACAAAGTTTGCATTGTGTTACATTGCATACCCAGAAGATAAAATATAAAATGTGGGACAACTAAATGTGGGAAGTAAACTGACACAAGATACTTTGATACTGTATGTGCATCTTCATACTGTTACCTAGGTTTTCTAATATTATTATATTATTATTATCATTATAACTAATATAAATTGAGCGCACATACCCAGCCATGCATGTGCAGTGTCCAGATAAAACTGTACCATCATTCCTTAAAGCAACCCATGCTTTGTGGTCCTTCTCTGACTCTGTTTCGCTTGACTGTACCCCTGATGACAAGCCCCTGTCTGTTTGACGGTGGTAACATGGCCGTACCCAAGCGGTCTGCAGAAAGTTGTAAGCATCCAACGATTTGTAGGCTTTAACTTCCGTCCATAGTTCAATATTCCAGAGAAATGGATCGTCTTTTTCAGCGGAATTTAAACCAACTGTCTCAAGTTTTGCTCGATATCTTGTCTTCATACTTTCCTCAAGTTGATTAAAATAATCAGACATCTTGGAAATTCAAAACGCGCGATAATTCGTACGAAAATAGTGGACACTTTGAGCTTTCGATATCACGCCCGCTCAATACACAAACGTATTTACCTTCGAGGATCAGCGCGATGTTGCGCATGCCCTCAGCGCACCACTTCGCGGAGCCAATACACAAAATATAGTGCTCCGCGAAGCGATCTATTGGTTATATATTCGTAGTTTCACCTTCACTTGACCAACAAATTTCAGTTTAAGGGCCTTGGCATCAAGAGGCTTCTTGAGGGAAAGCAGGAGTTGGCCTTTGACGGTGTCACCACGTTTGTATATTGGCAACAGGCGTCGTAAGAGATAATCTGTAGAGGCTTCAGGGTCACTGAGCTCGAACGCAGAATCATCAAATGACGAATAAACTCCAGATGTTGCTGTTGATGCCACGTATGTGTGTGTGTGTGTGTGTGTGTGTGTGTGTGTGTGTGTGTGTGTGTGTGTGTGTGTGTGTGTGTGTGTGTGTGTGTGTGTGTGTGTGTGTGTGTGTGTGTGTGTGTATGTATGTATGTATGTATGTATGTATGTATGTATGTATGTATGTATGTATGTATGTATGTATGTATGTATGTATGTATGTATGTATGTATGTATGTATGTATGTATGTATGTATGTATGTATGTATGTATGTGTTATAATGTTATATTAAGGTAATTCCTCTGTGCATCTCCCATTCATTATCAGCACGATATGGCCCGCCAATAGCGTGGGTCGGTCAAAGTCCTCTGGGAAATCGAACTCCCAGAGCAGGATGTGACCAGCCTGGCATATCGTGTGGATCGGTCAAGGGTCACGGAATAGCCAGTCAGCTGACCCGTGGGACCCTTTATAAGGACCACAGATGGGGCAGTCACGGGGAGATAATCGAGTCAGGGACAAGATTCATACCGTGAGATTCCAGGGAGCTTAATTGTTGAAACTAAAAAAAACAAATAAGCATCTCTACTCCAGGACTCGTGTTATTCCTCTGGCTAGTCCCCACTCCAGCAACCACAGGCAGCAAAGTAACAGTAAAGAAACAAATAAGCATCAAAACAAGAAAAGCCTAGGAAATAAAGTTTAACACATGTATGTATGTTTGTAAACAATTTTTTGGATCCACGATACAGATCGCAATTTGTGATATTTTTGTGATTTTATTTTAATCGTTAGGCATTGTTAATGCACAGAACCCAGAGGTTTTATTTTTGACCTTGAAATCAAACTAGGGTCAATGTCATTGAAAATGTGAAAAAACTAGGATCTTGAATAACTCCGTTTTAATGGTCGGATCGCTACATAATTTACATAATTTTGAAGCTCGATCTAATTGCAAACTTTATCTTAAAATATATTGGGCCATCAAACCAACAGTTTTCCCAAGCGCCCAAGGTCGAAAAATCGTGGTATCAGTCCAAATGTCTGCAAAAGTGTCATGAATATTTCTAGCGCCTATAAAACAGTCAATACATGTCCGATGGTGATAAAAATCACGTCACGTGTTTTCCGTGACAGCTTAAGTCCCACCCTAAGATTTCATGGATGTCGATGACGTCACTTCCGGTAATGAAAGCATCTTAGTTTTCAAAAAATGTTCAATGCTCAATACCTCCATGCCTTAGAATTCGATTTTAAAGCATCTCACATATTCTGAAAATGAAAAGTAATTGTAAACTTTTTCTAGATATATGTAATTGTAAATAATGCATTGTTGAAAAAATTGTAGCAGGTCGAAAATTTCTGGTAGGCAAAATCTCTAAACATTTTATTGATATCGGTTGCCTTACGTCCGGTTTTGAACGAATTAAAGTTAATACAGGGCTGAAATCTGAGGTTATTGCGTCGTTAATCAGTCGTAAATGGACATATCGAGAATTTATTTACACTCGAAGGAAGCCCATTCAATTCTGATCACAGGACTAAGTATTTTCTGCTCTAAGAAGTACCCGACAGTTTTCTCACAAAGTAAGCTTGAAGTACATCCACTGTCTTTCTGCTGGCTCTTCACTGTTTTTTTTTTTTTTTTTTACAACAGCCAACTTATCGCGCTGAACAAAGATTGCCTCTGCTCTTTGCTCGCCTCGCGGCACGCAGTCAAGTATGGTACGCCGCGGTAATATTTAACAAATTAAGCTTCTCCTTCAGTCAGCTAAATCATTGTCAATATATTATGGAACCGTACAGCATTATATCTTTAATAAATTTTAATGCTTTTAAAATCATCAATATACATGCGATGGTCATGACAATTGGTTCAATTATAATTGCCAAAAACTCAAAATCCATAATAACCTGGTCAATTATGGGACGATTCTGAGATTGTTCAAACTTCCTTATACAGTTCACCAAGTTTTCCATAGGCCTATTTTAACTTGGCGAATTCGCATTCGCCAAGATAAGGCGATCAGTCCGGTTTGTAAGTTTGTTTGTAGGTATGTAAACTTTTTGGGGCACGCGATGCAGATCTCAATTTTTGAAATTATCCTTGATATCATCCTAACGTACGGCGTGATTTTGAAAAAGTTCATAGTTCCTTGTAGCTTAGTTTTTAGGCCAACTTTTCATAACAAATGTCATGAAAATATATGGATATTGCGCCCCGTCGCCTCTACTTGAAAATTTGTGGTATTGTTTTACAAAATCTTTTCAATCGCTTATAACATGAACACTATTCGATGGATGGTTATACAAATTGGGTCAACCGTTGTAAGTGGCAGTGACTACCGACAGTCTTTTTATAGATGTCGATGACGTCAATGCTGGAGCAGAAAAATTGCACAATTTGTTGGCAGTTGTCATTTACATGATACTACCAACGGCCTAACAAATTGCCTTGTCTAAATGAGATCGGCGCGGCGTTTGACCGCCCTACATTGAGTAAAGTCTGATGCGTGCAGCCTGACCAGAAACATATGGCCCCGAACATGGATTCTAGGCCAGGATGCCCCTCTGTTACACTCGCAAGAGAGGTACATATAAATGTAGACGCTCGTAAGCAGGGTAAGGAGAGGGTGATATCGCCCCACAGCTTTACCAAGATTTACAACAAAACTCATACGCCAACCCACTCACTGATTGACCATTCGCTTACTCTCTCACTCAGTCACCCACTAACTCTCTCGTTAACACACTTACTCACTCACTCTCATGCTAACCAACTCACTGACTCATTCGATTACTCTCTCACTCAGTCACCCACTAACTTTCACACTAACCCACTCACTCACTCACTCTCATGCTAACCCACTCACCCACTCACTGACTCATTCGATTACTCTCTCACTAACTTTCACGCTAACCCACTCACGCACTCACCCACTCACTCTCATGCCAACCCTCTCACCTGGCTAAGGTCTAGAGATGCCTGTTACAAGAGACTTACTGGCTCAGGTCTATGAATGTGTGATTAAGCAAAAGACTTACTGGGTCAGCTCAAGAGATACCTGATACAAGAGTATAGACTTACTGGGTCAGGTCTATAGAAACCTGATGCAAGTCACACAATGTTTGCAAAATATTTATAAATGTGTGGACCGCTTATAAAATCGTTAATACGTGCCTGATGGCGATTACAATTAGTTCATATGTTGTCAGTGACAGCTTCAGTCGCTTCATATGCATTTATGCATGTCGATGATGATGATGATTAAAAAATGTTATCAAAATGAATTATCTCGGTTTAAAGGTGATACTTGTACTGTCTGTTTTTGCAGGTTAATAAACACGTGCATGTGATGTGATGATAGCATGGGAAGTACACGCTACAAACGCTTCTACGTGCGACTTGGTGTGCTATTCTGGCTGTCACTGGGAGGTATCTGGACGCTATATGGTCATTCTGAACACAACACGATACCAGGGGCCGTGATACACGATCAAGACGATGGGGATGTAAGGAGGATCCTGCTCTACACACCCTGGTTTGACTACGAGTCTTGGTTCTTCCCTGGTTTGGGCAACGCTCCATTTCTGAAAGATAGTTGTTCTGAAAGTCGTTGTATTTTGACCACTGACCGACGTTTACTGCCTGTCAGTGATCTTATTCTCTTCCATCTTCGGGATACCGTGAACGGCAAGCACGCTCTACCTAAATCCCAACCCCGGGGCCAGAAATGGGTCCTCGTCACTTTAGAATCCCCTGCTAATTCATTTATTTCCAGATCTTATTTTTCTTACCTTTCTCCTTAGGATCTCACTGATGTCGATGGTTATTTCGACCTTGTCATGACCTACTTATCAACATCGGACATCCAAGTCAGTTACGGATACTACACGAAGAGATCACAACGAGAGCCGCGTAGAAACCACGCTCTGGGGAGAACTAAACTGGCTGTTTGGTTTGTATCCAACTGTTTCACAGAGACATCGAGAATGCGAATGAGTTTTCTGCGCAAGCTTCAGCAGTACATTGAGGTGGATGTGTTTGGTGCGTGCGGCAAGCCGGATCCATGTAAGGACCCTACCCAACCAACTTCCTGTTACACCACATTGATGAACAGATATAAATTCTCTCTTGCTCTAGAAAATAGCTTTTGTAAGGAATATATATCTGAAAAATTGTGGAAAGCCTACGCGGATGGACTAGTTCCAGTATTTATGGGTGCGAGCGTGGAGGACTATATCAAGGTAGCTCCACCAAACTCTTTCCTGCATGTGGATAACTTTACTTCGGTCGCGGCCCTTGCTCGATATATGATTCACCTTGATACTCACGACGAAGCTTACAACCGATATTTTGAGTGGCGAGAGTTATACGAGAATTCAAGAGGCATAACAGACGCCAGCTGTCGACTTTGTGAGTTGGCGCACAACGCAAGTGTGATGGGCACCTCGCAAAGAGCTCGCTACAAGCTGTCCGAGTGGTGGAGCCCCAAGCGCCTGTGTACCACTCGTTCGTGGGACAACTAAGACGAAAATGGGACTGATATCTGACGAGACATGGGGGAACTCAGTGAACGCTATCAAAGTTTCAGAATTGGCCCATAATTGACCAAGTTATTATGGATTTTAAATTTGTGGCTACCACAATTCAACCAATTTTCATAACCATCGCATGTATATTGATGATTTTATAAGCAATTCAATTTATTAAAGAAATCCGGCTGTCCGGAGCCATGATAGATTGACAATTATTTGGTAGACTCAAGGAAAAGCTTAGTTTATTAAATAGTACCGCGGCGTGCCATATTTGCAGGCGACCCGTGGACGAGCAGGGAGCAGCATCGGCCTTTGTTCAGCGCGATAAGTTGGCTGTTGTGAACAAACCAGTGAAAAGCCATCAGAAATTACGCCCGCTGTACTTCAAGCTTACTTTATGAGAAAACTGTCGGTAATTTACAACAGACATTTATATTTATATGTTCTGAATCAAATAGGCTTCCTTCGAGTGTAAAACAATTTACGATACGACAATTAACTTCAGATATCAGTCCCATTTTAACTTTGATTCGTATGTTACCGGAAATAACGTCAGTTACATCCCCCCCAAAAAATATAATTCTGTTGACGCTGTCTTAGATAATATTTTACCCTTATTTTATAACCATCCAACGCATACTGTCAATTTTACCTGTTTTCCGAATTTTCACCTTTGATTCATGAGAAAACTATGCATAATTCGTGCTGACATGTAGCCAACGAAATGTTACTAGAAAAGTTACGTACAAATTCATTGAAATATTTTAAAAATCGACCCAGTACTAATAAACATATTGGGGTGTTAACGCATTTTTGGGGGTGTTTTTGGACTCAGATTGTGAGATAACTGTTAAGAATATATTGTTGTATGTTATATGAATAAGTTCGGAATTGTGTAGCCTGCAACCAAAAGGGGTGTTATACATCAGCGGTAATGTCAGGCTAACTCAGTGAATGATAACACGGTTTTATATTAAAATAACAGATTTTATTCACGTTGCAACCAAACAACCAACTAAAATTGTATTGCAACAATGTGCAGTTTAAATAAGTACCCGAATTATGGTGGTTGATAACCTGACCTGGCAGGCGCCAAGCTGGACGAGCAGCAAAAAGAGCAGCACAGCGGGCCGGAGAGCTGGACAGAGCAGCGGAAAGAGAGCCGGGCAGAGCAGGAGAAAGAGAGCCGGACAGAGCAGCGGAAAGAGAGCCGGAGAGAGCAGCGGAAAGAGAGCCAGACAGAGCAGCGGAAAGAGAGCCGGACATAGCAGTGGAAAGAGAGCAGGACAGAGTAGCGGAAAGAGAGCCAGACAGAGCAGCGGAAAGAGAGCCAGACAGAGCAGCGGAAAGAGAGCCGGACAGAGCAGCGGAAAGAGAGCTGGACAGAGCGGCGAGGAGAGCTGCGAAGAGGCTACAAAATGTCCTCAAGGATCAAGTGTGTTCTTGCTAATGTAAGTGGTCAGTTCTGGTTGTAATGCCTTGGATGACAGTGGTCAGTTCTGGTTGTAATGCCTTGGATGATAGTGGTCAGTTCTGGTTGTAATGCCCGGTCAGTTCTTGGCGGGGGAAACAACGGCCGTCGAGTATATAGGGAGATGGAGCATTCTAGCTTCGGGAGCTTAACCCCAGGGTCCGGGTTGCGGGTAGACGCGACTGTGCACACTGTCTAGAACTGGGATCGATGTGGCGTTGGTTCTGTGGTCAATATATATTGTGCGATATGAGGTCGTTATGTATCGGCTGTGATAACAGTGTCAATTAACACCAGCTGCTGTGATAACAGTGTCAATCAACACCAGCTGTTGTAATAGCAGTGTCAATCAACACCAGCTGCTGTGATAACAATGTCAATCAACACCAGCTGTTGTAATAGCAGTGTCAATCAACACCAGCTGCTGTAATAACAGTATCATTCAACCCAGCTGTTGTAATAGCAGTGTCAATCAACACCAGCTGCTGTAATAACAATGTCAATCAACACCAGCTGTTGTAATAGCAGTGTCAATTAACACCAGCTGTTGAAATAACAGTGTCAATCAACACCAGCTGCTCTAATAACAGTGTCAATCAACACCAGCTGTTGTAATAGCGGACGAACAGATGGAAGGTATATGATAAGCTTTGCTGAACAGCAGAGCTACAAATATTCCATAAATATTATTCCACACTGCGTTTATATAGCACAATATATTGTTTACAAGTTTATTTCCTGTAGATAAAAGTTTTAAGATCATACTGGGCAGATTTTAAGTTGCCAGGAGCTATCACTATCAGAGCGGTCCGCTTGCATTTGGGAGCAGCTAGTTACCCAGGCCCGTAGCCAGGATTTTTAGTGGGGGGTTCTTTTCCCCTCAATTGTGGACCTTTCTCATCGAAACATGGGATCTATTGCATTGACTTAGTACAACAGATTTTCAAAAAGTTCATGTGCAGCTGAAATGTGCCATTAATCATTATACTGCATTGTGGTCACATAGTACATAGTTTGTCCAAAATAACTCTGACGTAAAATGCTATAAAGTCTAATTGTATAAGGCACGGAGCTATTAACATCAGATGTAATTTGAGACAGCTAGCTTGCTTTGTAAGGAAACGTGCATGTTTACGAATGAACACAAGCGTCAGCGACGGTATATGAAAAGCTCTGCTCAAGATCAGAGCTACAACAATGGGGTTTATATAATGTTATTTAGGGCAGTGACATTGTCTCCGCACTTCCTTGTCAGAGCATTCCGTCAATATGACCATAATGGCACAGAAGTCAGAGCAGTTACTTTTATTACAATATGTTTGCGGGTAAAAAAATATTAGTCATCCCATGAGCCCAAGTCGAACATTACATTGAAACGTATCTATAGTCTTCTCAGAAAATGAACTAAAACATTGCCTTGTCGAATGTTTTCAGCTTTTGTATGTAGACAGCAATCAATTATTTGCAAAATAAAAAGAACGTTTCATGAACTTTACAAGGTCAGAAGTAAACAATATATTCCAGGCCTTTAACAAAACACGGCTGTCTATCCCTCTGTGATCCAAGATTCGCGCGCACGCATGCGTGAAACGACCGTCCGTATATTCGTGATCATTCCGCGATTGACAAGATGCCGGGTCCTCGGACGCTGCGTGCAAAGTCATAGCGCACCGCCATATGTTTCTATTGCTGGTGCTGTCTTCACAACAAGACAGTCCAAAAGAAACATAGCTGACAATTCTTCCAAGACGACATCTAGTGCTTGAAATCATTTGGAGAAATAAACAGTACTAGACAAGGATCAGTTTAAAAGTTATTTCAGGGAGCAGGCTGTTGTTACAGTTATTGTCCCCGTTATGGCTCTAGGTTGCTCATAGCGCTGAATTTGTCTGACAAGAAGGTCTACGGTTTGTTACTGTGGGGTGCTCTAAGCGCTGAATCTGTCTAACAAGAAGGTCATCGCTCGTTGCTAAGGAGTGCTCTGAGCGCTGATTGTGTCTTTCGAGATGGTGGTCGCTAAATTTGTCATACAAGAAGATCGTCGCTCGTTACTGTGGGGAGCTCTGAACGCTGAATTATTCTAACAAGAAGGTCTAGACTACGTTCGTTTCTATGGGGTGCTCTGAGCGCTGTTTGTGTCTTTCAAGATGGTGGTCGCTCGTTGCAATGGGGTGCTCTGAGCGCTGTCTGTGTCTTTCAAGATGGTGGTCGATCGTTGCTATGGGGTGCTCTCGAGTGCTGTCTGTGTCTCTCAAGATGGTGGTCGCTCGTTGCAATGGGGTGCTCTGAGCGCTGTTTGTGTCTTTCAAGATGGTGGTCGCTCGTTGCTGTGGGGTGCTCTGAGCGCTGATTGTGTCTTTCGAGATGGTGGTCGCTAAATTTGTCATACAAGAAGATCGTCGCTCGTTACTGTAGTGAGCTCTGAACGCTGAATTATTCTAACAAGAAGGTCTAGACTTCGTTCGTTTCTATGGGGTGCTCTGAGCGCTGTTTGTGTCTTTCAAGATGGTGGTCGCTCGTTGCAATGGGGGTCGATGCTCTGAGCGCTGTCTGTGTCTTTCAAGATGGTGGTCGATCGTTGCTATGGGGTGCTCTCTCGAGAAGATGTGCTCGTTGCTGGGTGTGTTTGTGTCTTTCAAGATGGTGGTCGCTCGTTATGGGGTGCTCTCGAGTACTGGGTCTCTCAAGATGGTGGTCGCTCGTTGAGGGGTGCTCTGAGCGCTGTTGTGTCTTTCAAGATGGTGGTCGATCGTTGCTATGGGGTGCTCTGAGGGGTGCTGTCTGTGTCTTTCAAGATGGTGGTCGCTCGTTGCAATGGGGTGCTCTGAGCGCTGTTTGTGTCTTTCAAGATGGTGGTCGCTCGTTGCTATGGGGTGCTCTGAGCGCTGTTTGTGTCTTTCAAGATGGTGGTCGCTCGTTGCTATGGGGTGCTCTGAGCGCTGTCTGTGTCTTTCAAGATGGTGGTCGCTCGTTGCTATGGGGTGTCGCTCTCGAGTGCTGTCTCTGTGTCTTTCAAGATGGTGGTCGCTCGTTGCAATGGGGTGCTCTGAGCGCTGTTTGTGTCTTTCAAGATGGTGGTCGCTCGTTGCTATGGGGTGCTCTGAGCGCTGTCTGTGTCTTTCAAGATGGTGGTCGCTCGTTGCTATGGGGTGCTCTGAGCGCTGTCTGTGTCTTCAAGATGGTGGTCGCTCGTTGCTATGGGGTGCTCTTGAGCGCTGTCTGTGTCTTTCAAGATGGTGGTCGCTCGTTGCTATGGGGTGCTCTGAGCGCTGTCTGTGTCTTTCAAGATGGTGGTCGCTCGTTGCAATGGGGTGCTCTGAGCGCTGTTTGTGTCTTTCAAGATGGGGGTCGCTCGTTGCTGGGTGCTCTGAGCGCTGTTTGTGTCTTTCAAGATGGTGGTCGATCGTTGCTATGGGGTGCTCTGAGCGCTGTCTGTGTCTTTCAAGATGGTGGTCGCTCGTTGCTATGGGGTGAGCGCTGTCTGTGTCTTTCAAGATGGTGGTCGCTCGTTGCATGGGGTGCTCTGAGCGCTGTTTGTGTCTTTCAAGATGGTGGTCGATCGTTGCTATGGGGTGCTCTCTGAAGATGGTGGTCGCTCGTTGCTGGGGTGCTCTCTCTTTCAAGATGGTGGTCGCTCGTTGCAATGGGGTGCTCTGAGCGCTGTTGTGTCTTTCAAGATGGTGGTCGATCGTTGCTATGGGGTGCTCTGTCTCTCAAGAGCGCTGTTGTCTTGTGTCTCTTTCAAGATGGTGGTCGCTCGTTGCTATGGGGTGCTCTGAGCGCTGTCTGTGTCTTTCAAGATGGTGGGTCGCTCGTTGCAAGATGGGGTGCTCTGAGCGCTGTTTGTGTCTTTCAAGATGGTGGTCGATCGTTGCTATGGGGTGCTCTGAGCGCTGTCTGTGTCTTTCAAGATGGTGGTCGATCGTTGCTATGGGGTGCTCTCGAGTGCTGTCTGTGTCTCTCAAGATGGTGGTCGCTCGTTGCAATGGGGTGCTCTGAGCGCTGTTTGTGTCTTTCAAGATGGTGGTCGATCGTTGCTATGGGGTGCTCTGAGCGCTGTTTGTGTCTTTCAAGATGGTGGTCGCTTGCTATTGCTCTGATGGTTTGTGCTCTGATGGTGCTCGTCGTTGCTGGGGTGTCTGAGCGCGCTGTCTGTGTCAAGATGATGGTCGATCGTTGCTATAGGGGTGCTCTCGAGTGCTGTCTGTGTCTCTCAAGATGGTGGTCGCTCGTTGCAATGGGGCTGCTCTGAGTGTCTGTCTTTCAAGATGGTGGTCGCTCGTTGCTATGGGGTGCTCTGAGCGCTGTGTGTCTTTCAAGATGTCTTCGATGGTGGTCGCTCGTTGCTATGGGGTGGTGGTCGCTCTGAGGGCTGTCTGTGTGTCTTTCAAGATGGTGGTCGATCGTTGCTATAGGGGTGCTCTGAGCGTTGTCTGTGTCTCTCAAGATTGTGGTCGCTCGTTGCTATGGGGTGCTCTGAGCACTGTTTGTGTCTTTCAAGATGGTGGTCGCTCGTGGTGGTCGCTCGTTGCTATGGGGTGCTCTGAGCGCTGTCTGTGTCTCTCAAGATGGTGGTCGATCGTTGCTATGGGGTGCTCTCGAGTGCTGTCTGTGTCTCTCAAGATGGTGGTCGCTCGTTGCAATGGGGTGCTCTGAGCGTTGTGTTTGTGTGGTCTCTCAAGATGGTGGTCGCTCGTTGCGCTCGTTGCTATGGGGTGCTCTGAGCGCTGTCTGTGTCTTTCAAGATGGTGGTCGATCGTTGCTATGGGGTGCTCTCGAGTGCTGTCTGTGTGGTCTCTCAAGATGGTGGTCGCTCGTTGCAATGGGGTGCTCTGAGCGCTGTTTGTGTCTTTCAAGATGGTGGTCGCTCGTTGCTATGGGGTGCTCTGAGCGCTGTTTGTGACTTTCAAGATGGTGGTCGCTCGTTGCTATGGGGTGCTCTGAGTGCTGTCTGTGTCTTTCAAGATGGTGGTCGATCGTTGCTATAGGGGTGCTCTGCGCTGTCTGTGTCTCTCAAGATTGTGGTCGCTCGTTGCTATGGGGTGCTCTGAGCACTGTTTGTGTCTTTCAAGATGGTGGTCGCTCGTTGCTATGGGGTGCTCTGAGCGCTGTCTGTGTCTCTCAAGATGGTGGTCGCTCGTTGCTATGGGGTGCTCTGAGCACTCATTAGCGAGAGTGAAAGGCCTATGGGTGTATTGATCTAGCCGGTGAGCGCTGGCAAGCTTGACATCAGGAGCCGTGCGTCTTAGATCATGACCATCTCGTCTTGTACTCAACGGTGCGTTGTGTGTCTTATTGATTGTATTCGGCTCATTACCAAAGGTCACAGCATATGATGAATTCTTATAACTTGTTGCTCAGCATTAACAAACCTTGTTCAGAGCGCCTCGCCGTGTCATCAATCGTTGGCCCCTCCCTCCCCTCAGCACACCCCGCTCGCGTCCACAGCCGAATCCATACCCCGCACCCAGGATCGCATCCACACAACCGACACACCACGCAGCACGACGCGTCAGCTTGCGACGCACCTTCCAGTCAGTTGTTAAGCACGTCTTTCCTCTGGTCGTGGCCAGATTGAGACTGTAGACGTCCTAGCTTGGCCATCATGCCTGTCCGCTCCACTGTTCTGAGTATTGTTAGGAGTGGAGGTCACATGGTTGTCCTCTATACCATTCTCTGGTTCGTAGGCTTCTACTGCGCAGGAATGCTCTATTACAGGTCACGACTTATAGTAGCTTCCGCTGATGATCCCTCGCAACAATACCTCCAGTCAAAGTCGGCTGCTGAAGCGGCGATGCTGGCAGGGCCTAATGACGTGGCGTCTCTTGATGTCGAGGAGAAACAGGTGCCCTTCCTCAATCGAGCGCCTCCGCTATCAACCGACAATATGACCATCTTGTTCTGGTCAGCGCGCCATGCTGACCAGTACAATGAGCAGATGGCCATCCACTGTGCGCCACGTGGGATGAAGACATGCCACTTCACTGAGGACAAGTCTCTTTACAACGTTAGTGAGGCTATCCTCATCAACTTGATTCACATCGGCATTGGACTGGAGACGAAAGACGTGCCATCCTACCGCTTCCGTTTCCAGAAGTGGGTCTTCTATGAGCTAGAACCACCGCCCGTCGTCTGGAACCTTCGCTACTGGAAAACTCCTCTCAGGTACTTACCGTACAGAAACCTCTTCAATGTCACGTGTCTGCCCACGACCAGCGCCGATATACTCGCGCAGCATCTCTACCTTCCGGCCGAAGTCGACGAAGCGAAACATGCAGAATTACAGGAAGTTGATTTCACGCGAGGTAAGACAAAGGGCGTGGCTTGGTTCGTCAGTCACTGTACGTCCCAGTCGCACCGCGAGGAATACGTGGCCGAGCTCAGCAAATACATCGACGTAGACATCTATGGTAAATGTGGCAATCTGTCGTGCGGTAGTGTAGGTCACTACGAGGACGATTGTGACGGAGGACTGCTCAGTAACGACTACAAGTTCTATTTGTCGTTTGAGAACAGTTTGTGCGAGGAGTACGTGACGGAGAAGTTGTACCGCATGATCCGGCGTCCCATCACAGTCATACCTGTTGTCCTGGGCGCTGTTAATTACAAAAGTATTCTACCTGAAAAAACCTACATAGACGTGAGTGACTTCCCGTCTCCCCAAGCTCTGGCGGAATACCTGAATCAAATCGACCGGGATGATGAATTGTTTAACTCTTATATTAGGCGGAAGAATGCCTTAACATGGACCAAATTCCCCCCGGAGTCCAAAATTCCAGTGGCCTGTCGCATGTGCGATTTTCTGCACTTTCGTCGAGACAACATAATGATAACACCGGATGTGACGCGATTCTATGGCATCAAGGAGCGTTGTTTAGAACCGGCCGACTATTACAGGGGGGTGCCGTTAGCTAGCGGTTAATTCGCCCAAAACAACCGCATTTCAATGTTTACAGTTCATGACATTTCATTGAGTGATCTTGCCATGGTTTAAATAAACCCCCATCTGTAGCCCGTTTTATCTCGTGTGTATTGACTGACCATGACGTAATGTGACGGGCCCGTGACATTGTGAAATGTGACGGTCGCTGAACATGGCGAAATGTGACGGTCGCTTAACATGGCGAAATGTGACGGGCCCTGACAAGGCGAAATGTGACGGGCCGTAAAATGGCGAAATGTGACGGGCCGTGACATGGCGAAATGTGACGGTCCGTGACATGGGGCATCATTATATAGCCAACATATTGATCATATTGATTTGAATGATAAGCAATATGTAAAATGGATTTCTTGTTTCATGATAACAAAAAAATAAAGCTTCTCATCTATTTCATGGATATGTAACTATTGTGTCACATCAAACGGGAAGTCAGTTCCTGAAGAGAAAAACTTCATGTCGAAAATGGCGAAATCACAGACACGGTGCTACTAAGTGTTATATTGATTAGCTTTTTCATGCACATCGGATGACACTACTCGTCGTTAAATGGTAACCCGAGTGAGAAGCGCATTCCTTCAATAAACATTGTCGAATTACAATATCCATTGCGATGGTTATCCGTACCGACAGGTGTGTACCACTGTACGTATCAGTTTCATATCGAACTCCCGGGGGGGGGGGTGTCTCACTATGTGGAGGTAAGTTGGGATGTGCCGCCAATTTGGGTCGGCTTTTTGGCATTTTGGTATACAAATGGGTCGTTATTTCTTGAAAACAGGTATAGCAATGGGTCGGTTTTTTGGGCAATGACCTGGTATACCAATAGGTACATATTTTTGACAGCGACTGTAGCAATGGATATTTGTTTTGTGATGGGTATCCAATACGATGCTCTATGGTTGGCCGTGGTGGACATAACGTTCAACTGTTGCGCGCAATCAAATGTGTAGCTGCGCGCAACTAAATTTGCCAATCACAACATAGGAATTAGTTGCGCGCATCCATACATTACCAAACTAACAATTCAGAATGAAAAAGTACGTTTATTAAGCTTCGCAACTACAAAAAAAAAACCCCAAAACGTCGCTGATACCGTGGTCAGTCCCAACGATGCTCTGGTTCGTAACGGCAAGGCAGTTAATTAAACGACCCATGAGGTAGACGATATCGCAGGAAACAGTGGATGGAGAATGTAAGGACCTGACCTTTCTGTTTGCTTATCATGCCATAAAACTTGCCTTTGAAACAACGCAACCAAATATGGCTGGCCACCATTGCGAAGCTTAATAAACGTACTTTTTCATTCTGAATCGTTAGTTTGGTATATGGATGGGTCCCTTGTAGCTCCTCGAGGTGGTCTAGATATGATTTGGGATCATTAATTATGGTATATGTATTGGTGACCCTTTCAAAAAAAATTGTATATGAATGGGTCTTTTTTCAGAGGATTTGGTATGTAAATGGTTCCCCTTTCTCACTTTGGCTTGAGTAGTATAGGTAATAGCGGTTCCAGAACATACTTCCAAATGGAGACCCCACCCACCAACGATAAGGAATCCCCCCACTTCAGAGCATCATTTACCCACTTTGACTATTCCTTTCGGGGTCTAAGGTCTCAAGAGCTGCCAAGAGCTGGCCGAGGATTAATGACGGGGAGCCTCTCAGCAGGCCATGAGTCGCAGGGGAGAGGGAGGCCATGACCACATGGGGGGTAGCGAGCCATGACCACATGGGGGGAGAGGGAGCCCACGAGTCACAGGGGTAGGGAGCACAGCAAGAGTCACATGGGAAGGGCCCACGCCACATGGGGGTGCCACGAGTCGCAGGGGAAGGGCCATGACCTCATGGGGGCGCCACGAGTCACAGGGGTAGGGGAGAGGGCCGGAAGCCGTTTGAGTCACTGGTGGGTTTTCGTCGCGACTTAATTTTTTGTCATTTGTATCCCCTTTTGAACTAATAAAACAGTAGAGTAATGACGACCCACCACATACGCGCGAA
Organism: Urechis unicinctus; assembly: GCA_034190875.2. Taxonomy (NCBI): domain Eukaryota; kingdom Metazoa; phylum Annelida; class Polychaeta; order Xenopneusta; family Urechidae; genus Urechis; species Urechis unicinctus. The sequence continues at coordinate 52,474,662 of CM067347.1, read as the reverse complement.
ACAGGCTCAAGCCGACTATGCTGAAATCCACGGCCAGGCCCTGCCACCCTATCCACGGACGAAGGTTGCCCTCGCGGCACTCGAAAAGAAAAACGCCTTTGACAGGAAGTACAAGGAGATCTACGCAAGACTGAGAACCATGGTGGACCGTGACCCAGCCCCTCCACCGACTCCATCTCCCCAACTCTGGTCTGAAGGGGTGAAAGCACCGGCCCCACACCCCAGGCCCGCCTCCAGGAAACCACTCCCCGCGTAAGGCCGGTCCCAGTTCCCCAAACAAGCCTCAGACCAGTTCCCACTTCCCGCCTCAAATTCAGGAAAACCAAGCGGGCCATCAGCAATCAACTGCGAGGCTGGGTCATGAATGTCTCCAAGACTCACCCCTACGCCCCAGACCTCCTGACCTTCGAGAAAGGCGTGCAACCCCAGGTTCGTAAAGTTCTGGCAGAGGAGCTGAAACTGCTAGGTGGCCTCAAAACCCAGCTCGCAGTCAAAGTAAGTCTCTACAAGACCGACAGAGATGGTGTCACGGAGTACACAGAGCCAGTCCTACGAAACAAGCAGCAAACGGTTCTAGGTAAAGAAGACATTGACTCCGCGATAGACCTAGCCGGCCCCCAAATCCAGGAGATGCTGAAGAAGTGGGTTAAACTAGGTTCTGGGTGGGTCTTTGAGGCGGTAAAAACCATCTGGATCGACATCGTGAAGTATCAACCACTCAAAGGCGGCTCATACCTCCCTCTACCGCCATCACTGGCAAACAAAGGGGCCATCATAAACGTAAAGAAACGAGACGACCTATGCATACTATGGTCCATCATCTCAGCCCTCCACCCAGCTGCCCAGAATCCACGTAGGCCCTCAGAATACAGCATCCAGTGGCTCATAGATAAGCTAAAAGGCTCAAGTGTGGCGTACCCCACCCTGGTCTCCAACGCCGGAAAAATCAAAAAGCCTCTTGACCTAGGCCTAAACGTATTTGGTTGGGATGGGAAAACCACAATAGTCCACTGGATCAGCAAATACCCCGGCACCTGCATAAACCTCATGCTGATCGAGGACGACGGAGTATGCCATTACACCTGGATTAAAAACCTAGACCACCTACTCTACGATCAGACAAAATACGAGGGCCGCAAATTCATTTGCGAACGCTGCCTCCACGGCTACACCAACTCGGCCCTACTCCAGGCCCACAAGCCAGAGTGTGCAGGGGTCGGCCAAACAGTCGTGCGGGTAGACATACCAGAGGAGGTGGAAAACATCCCATCCTTCCAGAGCTGGCAGCGTCATCTACGCAGACTTCGAGGCGCTCACAGTAAAGCTCCCAGGGCCAGCTCTCAATCCGGAAAAGAGCAAGAAGACTCAAGAACACCAAGGCTGTGGGTTCGGCTACATAGTGGTCCGGTGTGATGGAACGACCTCACCCCCAGTAGTCTACAGGGGAAGAGACACTGTGAAGAAGTTCCTCAAAGCACTACAGCAAGAGGAGAAAAAGATCAAATCAGTTCTCTCCAAGCCTGTCCCCATGCGGATGACCAGGGAGGACCAATGAGTCCACAAGACCGCAACCCAATGCCATGTCTGCAGCAAACCACTCAGAACCGACCGGGTCCGTGACCACTGCCACATAAACGGCAAGTACAGAGGACCAGCCCACAACGCCTGCAACCTAAAGCTTAGGCTGAGCCCCAAGACAACCCCCATCCCCGTGGTCTTCCATAACCTGCGGGGCTATGACTCCCATCTCCTAATGCAGGGCATAAGCAAGGTAGAGGGAGACATCAACTGTATACCCAACAATATGGAGAAGTACCTATTATCGCGCCTTGGGGTAGGGCTAAGATATTATTGTTTCTTCTCTTATTGCGCGTTCTTTTTACTTCCCTTTACCAACACGTTTGTAGGTGCACAGGTAAATGAAGGACTCCGTTTTCAAACTAAAGTTGGTTTAATTTCTTATTTCACTCCACAGCACAAAGTAAAAGTACTTAAGTCTCTTCTGAAGCCTATTGGGAAGTTGACGAGAGTCAGCCTCTTTTGGAGTCTGGCTGTCTTCCCTCTGTGGCTTCGATGGACGTCTGTGGACTTCTGTGGAACTTCTGCGGAACTTCTGCGGAACTTCTGTGTTGGTGCGCTATTTTGTGTGTCTTTTATACGCTAGGATCTACTTAACTACTTCCAATAAAGATAATAAGTAATTCACCACACAACATTTATCTACCCCTTCAACGCATGCATTTTACGAGAGATCTTAGGATAAAGCACTAAAAATGGTTTACGAGGGATACTAAAATAAAGCAATCACGCAGCATACGAGGGTTTCTGAGGACAAATGCATCAATATGTTATATAAAGCGTAGCCGACTTAATCAAGATAGGGGATTCTGAGGACAAAAGCATTAACTTGGCATATAAAGCAAATAAAACACATCCCAATCAATCAAGAAAGGGGAATTGGACTGCCACGCATACATCACTTGGCCATCAATGTCAAATAAAAAAGGAAGAACATTACTCATAAATAAGCTAGATGAGTAAGCCATGGTACAGATAAAAGTCTCTCCCTTAAGCAATAACATCACGCTTAATCATATCCGTAAATTTCGTACTATATTACTTTCCTAACTAGAAATAACATCACGCTTAATCATATTCATAAATCTCGTACTATATTACTTTCCTAACTAGCAGCTCAAAAACTGGATCGTAACACATATCCCTATCCCTCGGACAGCTCCGCTTCATAGACAGCGCACAGTTCCTCCTGGCCTCCCTCAACAAGCTGGTCTCAGCCAACAATCCAGACGCCTTCGCCATGACGGCAGGGTATGAACCAGACCAGACAAAGCAAGGGTTACTATTGCGCAAGGGAGTCTTCCCCTACGAGTTCATGGACAGCTGGGATAAGTTTGATTCTCCCCTCCTGCCCATCCAAGACTTCTACAGCAAACTGTCGGAGCAGGGCATATCAACCACAGACTACGCCCATGCGCAAAAGGTCTGGAACACGTTCGGCTGCAAGAACATTGGCGACTACCACGACCTCTACCTCCAGACAGACGTCCTCCTCCTAGCCTACGTGTATGAAACATTCCGGAAGACCAGCCTAAAGTAGTACGGCCTGGACCCAGCCCACTACTATACCAGCCCAGGCCTCTCGTGGGACGCTCTACTCAAGAGCACAGGGGCAAAGCTCGAACTCCTCATCTACTACGACAAACACCTCTTCGTCGAGAAGGGTCTGTGTGGAGGGATAAGTATGGTCTCGCATCGCCACCCAAAAGCCAACAACCCCTACGTAGGAGACTTCAACCAGGATAAGCCCACAAGCTATATCCAGTACATCAACGCCAACAACCTCTATGGATGGGCAATGAGCCAGACCCTACTGACCTCGAATAATGAGTGGGTGGACCGGCCAGAGTCGCTCTCCAGAATAGTTGCACCCATCCTGACGATGCCAAGACTGGGTACTTCTTTTAGGTCAACCTGGAGTATTCAGCTGAGCTTCACGACGACCATAACGACTACCCCCTGGCCCCAGAGCAACTCCTTGTCCAGAACGAGTGGCTCTCAGACTACCAGAGAAACCTCCTTGACGAATACGGCGGCCATGGGGTCGAGAAGCTGGTCCCGAACCTGAGGAATAAGGAGAAGTACGTACTCCACTATAGAACCTCAAACTGTATCTGGTCCTTGGATGAGGCTGACCAAGATCCACCGTGCCCTATCCTTCACCCAAAGCCCCTAGATTGAACCCTACATCCGTAAGAACACAGATCTCCGAAAGGCTGCATACAGCGACTTCGAGAAGGACCTATACAAACTAATGAACATTTCTTAGTAAGCACCTGTTATAGCGGAGTTAAGCACCTGTTATAGCGGAGTTAAGCACCTGTTATAGCGGAGTTAAGCACATGCTATAGTGGAGTTAAACACATACTATAGTGAGGAAGTGGTGTCTTCCTCTCCACCGGCCCCTGTTGATTCGGTGCTTGGTTTTCCATATTCACAGTGCTTAGCTGTTGTTAATGCCGCGGTTAATGGAGCTAAAAACATATCATAGTGATGATATAGCTCACAAGTGGCAGTGCTTAGCGCGTGGTCAACAAACGGGTCAGTCTCGAGGTCTGTAATTAACTCTGGCTGGTGTTCTGGTGGGATTGGCAGAAACATACAAGCAATACCTGAGTATAGCTGTAGCACTGTCTGACCTAGAGTGCGCGTCATGCTAGCGCCTAGCCGAGCCTCGTATCTCACATACAGCTTTATGATCTCTTCATCAGACATTGATTCAACCTGGTCAATTGTAAGGCGCTCCAAACCAAGGTACTGACGGGCCTGACCGCCTGCTTTGACGTCAGCAAGCCTATCTCTATTCTAAGACATATCTACATTTCCGGTGCAACTAGGTTCCGCTCCCCCAGACTTTGTCTCCACTAAGCTAGTCGTGTCCTGTTCAAGGAGTTTATCAATAATGGTATCAGGATCCATGAATATATGTACACGCCTTCAAGCTTCAAAATACTGCACCACTACCCAGACGAAGAAACCTAAGTTGGTTACTGAGGCAGCGGCGGTTATCAAGGCAAATATCACTTCAATCAACGGCATATGCAGTAGGTTGATCAGTCTTCAGCAGCAGTTTTGCGTGCTTGGTCTTTGCTAGTAGTTGGCGTACTTTGGCATATCCTCCTTTGTTGGAATTACATCATTTTCACGTAAGGCGTTTTCAAAAGAGTCACGGTCCTTGGTGTGGAAGAGCACCATCCAGCAAGTCTGCTCACGTAAGTTCTTCAGCACAGAGTTGCACTTTTGGGTGAGGACCCAGACACTTTGCTGCGCATGGCGGCCGCTAAAGGCCAGTTCGGATAACATGTCTTTCTTCTTGGTTAGGGCCTTTGTTGCCGAACAGTCATCAATAATGTACAGGGTAGGCTCGCCTTGAAGCAGTGGTAGAAAGCCGTCAAGTGGTCATGGAGCCGCTCCCCTGGATCAACGACGTAGACCTCTGAATCATCCCACACCCATGACCGCAACTGATAGGCCTCGTTGAAACGTATGGTTGGTCAGAGGATTACAATATGCTTAAAGGTGCCGAAGAAGGGCCCTTCAAGTAGGTCGAGGATGAATACGGTTTTCCCGCATCCTGTCTGTCCACAAACAATAGCCAAACTGGGACCATCTGGAAATGTAAACTTAGTAGACTGCGCTGGCGAACCTGCCATCTTTAATGTTAAGCTGTGTGTCCATAACAATATACATATAAGCGTTCAATGCGCCGGCCGCCTGTGATTTTTTCGTGATCTGAATGGTTATATCCTCAGACGCATTCTCCACGGCCCTTCCACTACCATGCAGCTGGTCGTCATCACTCGTCCTTAAGTCGAGTCACAGAGCATACTTGGTGGTTAGGTACTCTCCTAGGGACAAGTCTGTTGCAGCTATTGCTACACTGGGGTCTCGTTTACTTGTTGCTGCAAAGGCCTTCTTCACTTCATTCCTGCTGGTAGCCACGCATGCCCTGGGCATAGAGTTGGTTGGGGATGCCCTCAATGGTCACCTCAACTTTTGTAATCTTTGGGTTGTAGAACGACTCTGTTTTCCTGGCGAATGAGGCGCCTTGGGGCCTTCAAAGAGCAATAGGATGCCCTTTATGCTGCGAGCCGGCACGTTCAGATTGATGTTCCACAGTGTATCTCTTTTATTGTATACAAGCTTTCTGTGACGAAGTACACGGTCATACAGAATCGAGAGCCGACCTGTGTACTGGGTGCGTATCATGCGGGCCAACTCTCTTTGGGTAACCATGTCATACTCCAGCGAGATGCCATCAATTTTATAGCTTGCAGCGGTGTCGCCAAGCGCACTCTGGTAGAGTGGCATGTGACTCTCGAGTAGTTTCAAAGTCAAGCGGAATGTAGAACCTGCTGCCATACACATCGGCTATGGCCTTGTCCTCTACCTTGGTATCAACCTTGTCTCCTGTCCCCATTCGTATCTTAGTTGTGTTTCTGTCAACTGATGTGTCAATGCCTTGGTACTGGAGGCCCTGTCTCTCCTGTGCAGTCCGCCACAAGTCATGGTAACAGTGGTACACATTGCTGTCATCAATAGACATGACCTCATTGCCAGAAATCTTGATTGTCATTTTCTTAACCACGGCGCGACCCATGTTTTGCACAATGCTGCGGTTAACATCAGTCGAAGTCAGCGTGATTGTAAAGGCCAGTCGTGCTGTCCCTGGAACAATGACGTCGTCTGCGCCTAGATTGGGGAAGCGAACCAGCAGTTGTTGGTTCTGGTCAATAGTGCTTGGATTGTTTGTAATAACTACAGACTGTCGCACGCCCTTTACCCCAAGGGGTTCGCATATCCGGTGGTGTGGATTTAGTTTGCGCCCGTAAGTACTCGACATGTTGAATTCTTAATTACACTTAACACACAAACATGGAGTTTGATAACCCAGCATTTGACGACCCAGAGGAGGAAGGGGCTATGGGAGGGGAGAGGAATGAGACTTACTTTGATGATGAGGACACTAACCTGATTGATGAAACTTTAGATACGTCGAGTACGCCTAGTCTTAGTCTTAGTTATGAGGTGGGAGAAGGCAGTGTTTAAGCATAGGCTGCAGGCCACTCTGGAGTTTGGATCGTCTAAAGGAGGTGACCTTTGGGTTAGGTGGGGCCCAGAATGGAAGCTTCGGACATGGAAGAACAATCCCAACAAATACCTCTCTCCTAGTAGTATCGTAGGTTCCGGTGGTACACAGCTTGCTCGGGCACTTGGAGTGACCCCTGAACTATCCACAAAGGCAGCAAAAGCCCTACAAGGCGTTGACCAAGCTGCTGCTAAAGCAGAAGCTACACTTCCAGAGAAGTTAGAAATGAGCTGTCCTGAAGCCGTGACAGAGCAAGGTGGCACGGAAGAAACAAGCTTCATGGAGAACGTTCATAACACCATCCAAGACCTACGTACACAAACAGACAACGAACTACCACTCAGAGAACTTATGGGGCTTGACAAGGCTATGCAGACCCAATGGGGTGAGCTGGTCAATAACCTAGCTAAGATAACTGAGATAGAGAGGGAAGCTAAAATGGCAAGACTGGAGGAGGAAGGGAGGGGTGATAGTCGAGCATGGAAATTCCAAGCAAATGAGCTTGCAGAGCTTAAGGGTCAGCGGAGTGCCCGTCTTGAGGCTGCCTCTGTAAACCGTGAACGTCTATGAACCCAAATTAACCGCATCAGGGAAACGATCAACAGACTTCTGAACGAGGACACAACGCTAGCTGAGTGTGTACGCACCCTGTTCCAGAAGCAGGGCATAACAATCGCCTCCATCCTCACTGCGATTGGATTGGCAATCTCAACCCTGGTAGTTGCTTTGACGGGTGGAGGGAGCACTAGTGCTACCCCGGCACCAATACCGACGCCAGCTGAAAAGCCCGGGGTAAAGGAATGGATTTTAAAAAACTGAACTCCTTGGCAAACGTCCTGAAGGGCCTGGCCGGTAAGGCAGCAGCTGCCCTTCCAGGAATCATCGTATCATGGCTGCTTAAATCAGCTGCGAAGGTGGCTGGTTGGATGGAAGAACATGTGTGGGCCGCAGGGTCAATTGGGGGGAGTTATCCTCCTGATACTCCGTGACTTACTACGTAGCAAACCAAAGCACAGCTAAGCTTACAGCGATTCCGCCTACAATAACAACGGTTTTCTCATCCTCGTGCACCCCACGCAGACCGGCTTCGGCCACGCCGACAGGGGCCGGCCCTGCAGAGGGGACTCCCATATCTGTATCTGGCGGAGGGTCAAACAGTGCCCGCAGGTTCCTCTATCTGAAACCACCGGAACCGAGTTGACATCAGTATTGCTGCCGACCTGCTGTTCCACAGTTGCAATAGTAATTAGATTGTTGTACCCGGCAACGTTTCCAATGGCGAGGCTCATGTCCGACGGAGCCATGTACAGGCCCGTTCCAAACACATAATCATCCTTTGAGGAAGCTTTCTAGAGGACGTTCTGATACCGGCGGATGGATGACGGAATATCCACTGGGGAGTTAATGGCATCCTCAACGTTGGCCTGAAATTGCTTTAGAGCATCAAAGGACGTGCCAACACCTAGTATCTTTGAGCGGGTCTGCACCTGAGCCTCAAGAATGGCCCAGACATAAATCCGAATGCTGTCGTCAATTCGCTCAACGGTCTGTGTAAAGCCCTCAGACGTGTCCAGTATGATGGTACTCCAGGCCTCGTCTGCTTCAGGTCCCTGTGCTAGATGTAGAACAGCACCCATTTTCTCCTGAAAGGATTGTAGGTTACTCGCGCGGGCTCCCGCACCATATGGGGCTGGATACACCCCACCTGTTTTAAATGTAGCTTTTCTATTGAAACTAAAGGCTTGTTTATTCATAATGCTATGTATCACACTCCAAATCCTATTGACAACACTGCGGGCTATCTACGTGTTGGCCTAAGGTCAATCACGTATACTGTGGGCTGGTACAATCTCGAAACAGACGAGAACATTGCATGGCGGTCTGAAACTGCTGGGAAAGGAGGAAGAATCCAATTAAAACCTGGCCTGTAGAGTTTTAGTCTTCTTCAGCAGCAAATTACATCATTAGGTATTGGTTTGGAAGTTGATGCTGTAAATGGGGTAATTACCCTCGAATGTGAATATATCAGATGGAGTGTTAACAATGTTGGGTCTTGATGACGGTCTCGGAAGGCGGTGGATTTATTCACCTCGATCAAATCAGCACCACACACAACATGCTAGATGGTGGGCCCACTATGCTTCTTGAAGTTGTTGGCTTAGAGGGTGGCTCTTTTGGTGATATTATAACCACAAACATCGCTAATCCTGTATGTAAGCGTGTCACTAGCGGAACAGCGCATGAGTTAAAGGTTCAGTTATGTGATAATAAAGGAAGGCTATTGGTAACCACGACTTACCTGTTAGCGTTGTTCTTGAATTTACTAGATGTCAATAAAAACGAGTATTTATGGACCTAGGCAAAAACCGGCAAGCACTGTTCAGGGCGCCGACCTCTCGGAATATTCCACAAAGACCTATGTATCTATTGGCGACTCACAAAAAAATGGATAAAAGTGGCGGTAATATGACTGGAGACCTTGAAATGGGAGATAATAAAATCGTTCAGTTGGGAGACCCAATATCGCCTGAAGATGCTGCTAACAAAAAGTATGTTGATGCACAACACGGACAGCATCGCAGGGACCTGAGAGAAGACATTAACTCCCAAACGAACCATCTCATTACTATATGGGCAGAAGCAAGTGGCCCCCTTCGGACAGGATATGAGTGGTCGTTTGGCCATGGGGCTAGGGGTCGAGACTCACGAGAATCAAGCTGTGGATATACCATGTTAGCAAATGGTAGGATCATTCGTATGGGGTTGTCTTCGGGTGCTGGTGCTGATGCTAGTCCTATAGCAGTCGTTCCTGTTATTAATGGAACGAACCAAGTGGTAGGAATAAGTAAGCCTGCTGACCAACAGGCTGTTATAATATCTTTAGACCAGCCTTTACAGCTAGAACGAGGCAACGTTATTAACTTTTATACAACCACTCAAAACAGAGGGACGACTTGGGCTGTAGCTTCACTCCTAATTGAACATGACCCATAGACTTACGTATAAAGCAGCAGTATGAAACAACAACCAACCATTCTTCTGGAGCCGCCTGATGAGAATCCAGGCCACTTCTATCGGTTGAATGAGAGGCAATACCTTGAGAAAGAAATTGAAAAATATGGTGCTATGTATAAAAAATATAGGTGTGCACTCAGTGGACGCTGCAGACACTGCTTTAGTTGCTGTGGGTGTATGTCTTGGCGCAAGTGGTGCGGGTCTGATGTCTCCGGTGGTTGCTGCCCCAGTTGCAACGTTGTTGGGGGCTGTGGGGGCTGTGTGCGGGCTGGTTGCAATCGCAGGAAAGGTCATCAGCAGGCGGCTGTCGGCGAAGGTAAAGAAGCACGACCAGATTCAAATTCTGGCACATAGCAAACTAAACACGGTTACAGATATTATTTCGGCGGCGTTTGTAGACGGCTTTATCTCAGACGATGAGTTTAAGCTCGTTTCGGCCGAGATCGAAAAATATACTCGAATGAAATGCGACATTAAGGCTAAGATGTTGGCTAGGGCATCTCCATCCCCCTCACCGCCTAGGTCGACCACCCCCACGGTAAGTACAGCTGGCTGACCGTCCATTTAAAGAGTGGTGTTTGTTGGGTATAATGGAGGCGGCGATAAAATCTTTCTGCAACGATCATACCGGAGTCAAGCAAAATACGGACCAGTGGGAGATCACGAGGAAGGGCTGTGTTGGAGGAAGTGACTACTCCGCAATCATAGGGCAAAACTATAGCAAGAAGCTGACTGAAAAAAACTAGCAACGAGGGTGTTTGCTTTAGCGCGCCCTGCCTCTAGGGTACGACTTTTGAGGAGGTTGCAATTGCTGTATTGGAGAAGGTGTACGACACAAAGGTCTACGGAAATAATATCTATATTGAGGGTGACGCGACGGCCTACTCTCCGGATGGCTTTTGTGTGCTCCCGATCCGGCGGCGGCGTGGGGTGACCGGGGGTGGAGTGGATGCTGTCTGTCGGGGGCGGAGGTTGTGCTGCTCGATATAAAATGCCCCTACACTCGGAGTGCTGGGAGGATAATTCCGAATATATATAAGCCTCAGGTTCTGCTGGGGCTGCACCACATTCCGGTGGCGACCATCGGGGTGTTTGTCGACTGCGTTTTCAGATTGTGCTCCTTTGAGGACCTGGGTAGGGCTGAGGCGTATAACCAGGTGTATTACAATGATCGGAAGAAGTATAAGGAGATGGTGGCTTGGGGGTGGGTGGGAGTGGAGGGGCTTGAAGACGGCGACTATGGCGCGAACGAGAGGTTTAATAGTTGCCTGGGCTTGGAACAGGAGCATCATGGTCCTTGGCTGGGAAGACCGAGTGGGACCATGGAGAGGCCGACGAGGGCGTTGTACTGTTGGAAGCTCTTTACGATGAGATTGATAACCGCTCGTCCCGATCCCTACTTTATTGAGAAGAACGACGCTAAGGTTGCCCAGTTTATACAGGACCTCGACCGCATGAAAAAAGGAACTTACAGGGGTGGTCTCGGCCCCGGAATGTTTGCGCCAAGCTTTTCAGTCTCTGTCGTTATTCAGGAAATAGAGAGAAGCATAGCGAGGTCACAAAATGAAGGTTCTCTTTAAGTTTTGAACAGGAACAAATTATGTGGCGCTGCAATGGTAGGAAAGATAGCTGCAAGAGGGTTGCAACTTCGGCATCTACTATTAGCATACAGAAGAAAGGGCGAAGAAGGGTTGGTGTCGCTTTTTGGTGACAAAGATATAAATGGGCACATAAGAGTCACTAAAAGTAAAAGAGTAATTTCATCTGTTGCCAGTTACCTGAGTCAACAACGTTAGTGTGTGTTTCTAGTTATGATTCGTTGAATGTTAATGGTATGTCTTTTGGAAATTACACTGGTCGAAAATTGATAGTGCCGTTCTAAGTTACTAGACGTTATGTTGTTGACTATGTATATGACGATGATATGCCATTTTGTACGTCAATTTTGAAGTTAAATGTTATACAAATAAACATATATATTTTGTAATAATCAATAGCAGTCATTTTATGTCATTTTAAAAATGTAATACACCGCACTCAGGGAATACAGCCGAAAATCCATTGTGGCTTCCCATAGACTACGTGGACCTATCATTTTTTTAATTTATGCTCATAGTACACATACCACTGCACCATATTATCAAGTTTAGTTTAAAACTGATCTGTCAATTTTTTTTATGGAGGTTCGAATATTGTAATACACTGCACTCAGGGAATACAACCGAAAATCCATTGTGACTTCACATAGACTACGTGGACCTATCATTTTTTTAAATTTCTGCTCATAGTACACATACCACTGCACCGTATTACCAAGTTTAGTTTAAAACTGATTGGTCAAATTTTTTTTATGGAGGTTCGAATATTGTAATACACCGCACTCAGGGAATACAATCGAAAATCCATTGTGGCTTCCCATAGACTACGTGGACCTATCATTTTTTTAATTTCTGCTCATAGTACATACACCACTGCACCATATTACCAAGTTTAGTTTAAAACTGATAGGTAAATTTTTTTTTATGGAGGTTCGAATATTGCAATACACCGCACTCAGGGAATACAACCAAAAATCCATTGTGGCTTCCCATAGACTACGTGGACCTATCATTTTTTTTTTAATTTCTGCTCATAGTACATATACCACTGCACCATATTACCAAGTTTAGTTTAAAACTGATCTGTCAATTTTATTTTATGGAGGTTCGAATATTGTAATACACCGCACTCAGGGAATACAACCGAAAATCCATTGTGGCTTACCATAGACTACGTGGACCTGTCATTTTTTTAATTTCTGCTCATAGAACATACACCACTGCACCATATTACCAAGTTTAGTTTAAAACTGATCTGTCAATTTTTTTTATGGAGGTTCGAATATTGTAATACACCGCACTCAGGGAATACAATCGAAAATCCATTGTGGCTTCCCATAGACTACGTGGACCTATCATTTTTTTAATTTCTGCTCATAGTACATACACCACTGCACCATATTACCAAGTTAAGTTTAAAACTGATCGGTCAATTTTTTTTTATGGAGGTTCGAATATTGTAATACACCACACTCAGGGAATACAACCGAAAATCCATTGTGGCTTCCCATAGACTACGTGGACCTATCATTTTTTTAATTTCTGCTCATAGTACATATACCACTGCACCATATTACCAAGTTTAGTTTAAAACTGATCTGTCAATTTTTTTTTATGGAGGTTCGAATATTGTAATACACCGCACTCAGGGAATACAACCGAAAATCCTTTGTGGCTTCCCATAGACTACGTGGACCTATCATTTTTTATAATTTCTGCTCATAGTACATATACCACTGCACCATATTACCAAGTTTTGATCTAAACTCAAAAGAAAATAATTCGTCGCTATGTGCGCACAAATTTCGCGGTCGCACCGGGCGCAAAAAAGGGCGCAGCGCGTCAAAGGTGGTTCCCGCCGAAGGACGAGCAGTTACGCGACGGCCGCTGGGTGGCGCGGCAGTGAACTGTAGCATTTCCCTTTAAGGACCTCTGTGGATAAAGACCTTGGAGGCTGGTAGTATACATGGAAGCGGTTCCCTCTCCCCCTACCCCCCATGTGGTCATGGCCTCCCTCTCCCCTGCGACTCATGGCCTGCTGAGAGGCTCCCCGTCATTAATCCTCGGCCAGCTCTTGGCAGCTCTTGAGACCTTAGACCCCGAACGGAATAGTCGAAGTGGGTAAATGATGCTCTGAATGGGGGGATTCCTTATCGTTGGTGGGTGGGGTCTCCATTTACTTACTCTAGTCAAGGTCCCCTAGCCTGATGGCTGCAGGCGCTGTTTACATGTTACTGATATTCTATAGTCTCGCCTTCAGGTCTAGGCGAGCTTAATGTCTTGAACTGGACAGGCATCCCAGATATGGGATGCTCCAATCACAAGCCGTGTATCTCGGTCACTCTCGAGTACTTTTGAGTCGTTGTCTCTCATTGGTTAGTTCTTCAAGTTCCGAAGAACTTGTCCAACCTGACGAGGAGTGATTTTCATGAGCCTGGCACACAACACTCCGATTTGTTGTTTCACGCTGAGTGGCACCGTTAATCACACAGTCGGCGAGAGAAGCAGACACACAACTGGTTCTTTTAAACTGGCTATTACGTGCTATCATGCAGCTAAGCTATTAAAGCGCTTGTTGTGGTGCCAATTTGAACTTTTGAGACGCCCCATAATTCCAGAAGACATTCAATGTGTTCTCATTGGACGCAGACCACTACAATGTCCATGACGTCACATAGAACCGAGGGTGCGTATCACAAGCCAGGCACACGCAATTAATGTCAATCTGGGTCACAACCTTTGCGTTGATTGGTCACGAAGATAAACGAACGTGTCTAATGAATATTCGGACGCGCCAGTTTAAGACCTTATCTTACCGTAGACTCTTGGGCGAGAAGCGCAGCGGAACCCCTGGAGTCTGGGACGCAGACTAAATTACTCGACGGGGTATGGTTTTCAGCTGCAATCTGTTTTTGGGGGTGCTTCGTTTTGTACGACGCGGTATGTTTTTCTCTTCCCATCTGTACAGCCCGTTTGATATATATTTTGTTTCAGTAAGTACGTGGAGATATTCTTTCGGGATTTCCCAAATGCAATGAATGGTCCCTGTGTGACGCGCCGAGAATCACACGCTCGACCGTGCAAGCGCGCGAAGTTGTTACTGCATGTAATCAGAAATCAACGGATCAGATTTTGAGATTTTTCCGACACTATTATCCTGTCTACGACGTACGACAGGTTATACATTTGCATAATACCTTGTACGACGGGGTACGCTTTTTTGCCATTTTCACAATTTTTACCTTGTACGATAGGGTTATACATAATATCTTGTACGACGGGGTATGCTTTTTGTCATTTTCACCATGTACGACGGGTTCGGGATTTCAAGTTACCGCGGCAGACCCCTATCCGGGATAAAGCCAAGTGGCACCACGCCCCCCCCCCCCCCGTGCTGATTCCCTACTACTTATTGCAATGATATATGCAAAATCGAGTCCTGAAGATTGCTGTGGGTGCATGAGGATTAACATAGGTGCTGTGGGTCGTTTCGTTCGACTGAGTTCCCCGTGGTCCCTTCCGATCAACTAACAGACATAACGAACTAGTCATAACGTCCTGTTTTCGATTTGTTGTGGAAGTCGACCATTATGATACGCACCTTCTACAGTTTACGTAGACTGAATTGCGAAGTTTGATTTCGAAGGCAGATTTTGTTTCGCGGACCACTCAGGCGTGAAATGAACAGAGGACATTCATTGTTTGATGCCTACAATTGCAACGTTCGGCAATGAGACGTTAGCGGGACTTCTGCAACAGGGAGACCCCGGGGGAAGACCACAGATGCTGAACTGCGTGTTCGATATCAGTTAAGGAGGAGCTCAGGAGGGATATTTTGTATCTCAGTAATTATGCAGATGTCCTAATTATTTCTCAGTAATTATGAAGATGTCCTAATTATGTCTCAGTAATTATGTAGATGTCCTAATTATGTCTCAGTAATTATGTAGATGTCCTAATTATGTCTCAGTAATTATGTAGATGACCTAATTATGTCTACCTCTGTCTATGTCGACACAGCAGCATTGGAGCTATCTTCAGAGCATCCAATTCCTGCATGAAACACTATTGACCCCTAACAAATTTTACCAGAAAAATATGGCAGGTCATACTTGTGCACATTAAATATCTCATGACATTGGTAATGTTATGAGCACTATCAACCAGTATGGAGTAAACTACAATATCAGTTGTTCTCCTATTCTCTCCGAGTTATTGTCGTCAGGTAAAAATAAGCACCATAATTTTGCAAACGCCATGAAAATTGTCAGTGTCACTGATTGCCAGTAATCTGCATCCTAGACTCAAGGGGCACCTTTGACCTTGAATGAAAAGCCCCATCAAAACCAAATGTGTGTGCTTTATTGACTCTAATTGTAGATGCCACACACACACACACACACACACACACACACACACACACACACACATCATCATCCTTACAGTGGGTATTTCACCCGATGGTGTCTCCCTCATACATACCCAATGTTAGTCAGTGGATGAGGAGTTAAAATAAGCATGGATGGAGTATAATTATAGGTGTGGAGTATGAGTAGTGGATGAGGAGTATGATTAATGGGTGTGGAGTATGAGTAGTGGGTGTGGAGTATGAGTAGTGGATGAGGAGTATGATTAGTGGGTGTGGAGTATGAGTAGTGGATGAGGAGTATGATTAGTGGGTGTGGAGTATGATAAGTGGGTGTGGAGTATGATAAGCAGGTGTGGAGTATGATAAGTTGGTGTGGAGTATGATAAGTGGGTGTGGAGTATAATTAGTGGGTGTGGAGTGTGATAAACGGGTGTGGAATATTAGTGGGTGAGGAGTATGATAAGTAGGTGTGGAGTATGATAAGTGGGTGAGGACTATGATTAGTAGGTGTGGAGTATAAGTGGGTGTGGAGTATGATAAGTGGGAGTGGAGTATAATTAGTGAGTGTGAAGTATGATAAGTGGGTGTGGAGTACGATAAGCAGGTGTTGAGTATGATAAGTGGGTGTGGAGTATAATTAGTCGGTGTGGAGTGTGATAAACGGGTATGGAATATGATTAGTGGGTGAGGAGTATGATAAGTGGGTGTGGAGTATAATTAGTCGGTGTGGAGTATGATAAGTGGGTGTGGAGTACGATAAGCCGGTGTGGAGTATGATTAGTGGGTGTGGTGTATGATTAGTGGGTGTGGTGTATAATCTTCGGGTGTCAAGTGTACTCAGGGCCTCAGAGGGTGGTCTGGGTTTTTTGGAGAGTGATCTGGGTGTGTGAGGATATCAGTAACCCTTTTCCCAGTTGACCACAAAGCGCAGCTCTTTCTGCTCCAGAAAACGTTGGTAGTTCTCCACAAATATATCAGCCACCTGTAGTCAACATCAACGACTGTTAAACTGATGTAGCAATGAATAGTAGACTTACTGGTTCAGGTCTAGAGGTGCCTGATACAAGAGTAGACTTACTGGTTCAGGTCTAGAGTTGCCTGATACAAGTGTAGACTTACTGGTTCAGGTCTAGAGGTGCCTGATACAAGAGTAGACTTACTGGTTCAGGTCTAGAGGTGTCTGATACAAGTGTAGACTTACTGGTTCAGGTCTAGAGTTGCCTGACACAAGTGTAGACTTACTGGTTCAGGTCTAGAGATGCCTGATACAAGTGTAGACTTACTGGTTCAGGTCTAGAGATGCCTGATACAAGTGTAGACTTACTAGCTCAGGTCTAGAGATGCCTGATACAAGTGTAGACTTACTAGCTCAGGTCTAGAGATGCCTGATACAAGTGTAGACTTACTGGTTCAGGTCTAGAGATGCCTGATACAAGAGTAGACTTACTGGTTCAGGTCTAGAGATGCCTGACACGTGAGGCGTGACGGTAACGTGTGGGTGGTTCCACAGAGGACTGTCCGGCGCTAGTGGTTCCTCCTCAAGCACGTCTAGTATGGCATGACCCAGCCAACCCTGCCTGTACAAACATCCATCACTAACCTATAGGTCTTTCCATAACTCCAAACAAGCGTGCAAAGTCCAACGTTGTTGATGAATGCAATTCACTCACCCTAAAGCTTTCACTATCGTTTCATTCTTGACAACAGAGCCCCTGCCGATATTAATGAACACAGTTTTCTGAAACAGAACAGCTAACATTGACATAAAACTGTTCTAATGTTATATGTATTAATATGCGAACAGGCCAATGCTGTCACCTACCTTATGGGAGCAGTGTTGCAGAATGTCACCGTCCAGTAGACCCACTGTAGCTGGAGTATGGGGCAGAATATTGCACACATAATCACATTCTCTCAGCAGCTCCTCCAATCCACTACGGTCTCTATTGGCAAAGCAAGTATAACAGCAACAGTCAGACAATATCAATCCTCCAAATGCTTACCTGTAACAAGCTTACCTGGGAGACAAAATCGCTCACAAATTTATTGACATCTTGAGCTACTAAATAAGATTCAAAGCAGGGATTTACCTGAAGACGTCAACACAATCATGATTAGGTTGATCAGGTAGCGTGCTCACAAATCCCCACACCTTCATGCCGAATGCCTTCGCCATCTTAGCAACTAAACAGACGAGGTCAGCAATTGATATTCTTTATATGCCACTGACAGAGCAATATGGTGGTCAGATAGAGATCCAGGAGCAATGACAAATATACATGGCAAGAAATACGGCACTGTCAACATGGTATATAGGAGAGAGCAGCTGCCAATAACACCCACACCTCATCAACACACCACAACTAGCCGGCAATCTTCATAAATCTGCATATGAACGACAGAGAAGTTGAGGGAATCTGGACGAGTCGAGCAGTGGGAGAACTGAAGGAGAACTTACTGTGTCTGCCGATGTCCCCAACACCAAGTACACCTAGAGTGAGTGTCGAGAGTTCCCTGAACTGGGAATGTTTGTCTGCCGTCCTGCACAGTAAACAACAGGAAACCTAAGATGAACTCGTTACAATCGTTCTAAAACCTAATATATTGAACCAAGACAACAATCGTTCTAACTGCTGATATATTGACATTATATCAGTGATGTTCATGAAGTCATCTCAGTGGCTGCGTTCTATCTCAGTGATGTTCATGAATAACATCTCAGTGACATGAACAGCCATCTCAGTGATGTTCATGAACAGCCTGTCATCTCAGTGCTGTTCATGAACAGCCTGCCATCTCAGTGGTGTTCATGAACAGCCTGCCATCTCAGTGATGTTCATGAACAGCGTGTCATCTCAGTGATGTTCATTAACAGCGTGTCATCTCAGTGGTGTTCATGAACAGCTACAGTATGAGATTTCTTACCATTCACAAGCTCTCTGGTCAGTCTTCATGCCCTCAAAGTTCCGTTCCCTGGCTATCATTTGCCCCAGTATGTATTCAGTCATGGGAGGCCCGAAGAATGCCGCAAAACGAGTGAGCATGTATTCAGGCAGCGGCTTCACGGAAAACATGGTCCAATCATACTAAGGCTTAGCATTCAAAGTGATCTTTGGACAATAACAAACGCACCTTAGATTGATCCAATGCTTTGATCATGTGATCCACACCTGTTATACACACAGAGAAAGTCTGGTCAGATCCAACATACAAGTCAAGTATTGCAAGTTCAACACCATTGTTTTGAGCTAGTGAGCATGTGTGCAATAGTCAATACATATCAGGCCATTCAACTTCATGTTTTACAGTGGGCTTTAGGGAAAGAAACATTACTTTCAGATGGCACATAAATATTTGCTATTTCAGTTTGAACATTTTGATCCCAAACAATAATATTTACTTCACTGCATTTCATCGTAAGAAAACATCTAATACAGTAAAATCAAGTTTATAAAAAGTAGGGGGTAATTTTCTTTGATCAGATTATTTGGTTATTTGCTCAACAGTACTCATCAAAACACACATTTTACGTTTACCCAGGAATAACATAAAGCTGAAGCAAGTCTTATTTATTGGGGAGATTTATAGGTTGTGAAGATAACTAAAGATGGGTCAATTGTAGAGTTTGAATTGATTTTATGGGAGTTAATAAGATCTGCTGTGTAATTACCTGCCCATGTTGACTGCATCCACTGCAGCTTGGGCAGCCTCTGTACCAAGTGATGCCTGGACATGGCACCAGGGTCAGCCAGCATCACCTCAGCATTCATCAGACTCTCCATCTCACTGCTACTCAAGTCATTCCCTGACATACACAGTACTCATCAGTGCCAGAGATATAATGGGTTAGGATCGAGATCCAACACATCCAGAGATATAGTGGGTAAGGATCGAGATCCAACACAACCAGAGATATAGTGGGTAAGGATCGAAATCCAACACATCCAGAGATATATAGGGGAGAGGAATAAGATCCAACACAACCAGAGATAAAGTGGGTTAGGATCGAGATCCAACGCAACCATTGCCGAAACAAGTACAAAGTTCAACCAATTTAACCCCACAGTAAACATGTCAGCGTTTTCAGTCAGGTAATAATACCGCAATTATTAGAGAAGGAGGATGCACCAGCACGATGGTCATCAAACAACCCTGACTGGTGTATCTAGCGTTGATGCCTGTTGTACTGTATTGTTTAAATTAAAAATTGAACTTTCCCGTTTTTTGCAGTAATACTATATCTGCATATTTCCAAATATCTTCTTCACTGCGCTTTGGCCCATGATTTCTACCTTTCTACCCATGCATTAGAATGTGACTTGAATAATGGCGTTAGAAACAGAGATGACATTACCACTGCACACCACCTCATTGCCTGCGATCAGCCACATTTAAAGGTAGAGCTGAATACTGGTTTGTTACTCTTTCAATGTGTAGGTAGTTAAAATTTGGTTAGCGAGTTCTGACAAGAGCGATCGTTACACCATCATCAATATACAACCCACCCTACCCCTGCATGATACGTACATCACCATCCAACCGGGGCTAATCCCACCCTAGCCCCATAAACAGACCTAACTATCATTGACTTTCCGTTACTGCAGACACAGAAGCCGATTGTAGGTCTTATCCCACCCATGGTCACAAACTTGTAGGTAAGAACCGCTTTGGGGGTGAGAGACAAGGTGAGTACAACATAATGTACGTCGCTCCCTGAGTAGGCTTCGACAGAGTAGCTGACCGACGCTACCTTACGCCATGACTATCAGTTAAATAGCCAGCCAAACACTCCACAGCCCACGCAGTGTGAAGGTCGCTGGGTGGTGTGCGTGCTACTATAATTCATAGTACAAAGTTCAGGCGGCCGATGGTAGGTATACCATCTCCCCAAAACTTGCAAAAGAAAGCAACTATTCGCCCAAAGCAAAGTAAGCCTAATGAGAGCTAATTACCTGTATCATGAATGTTGATGATGTTGACATGAGGTAAACGCGAGGTAACAGCTTTGCTGAGACCTGGGATTTTGCTGAGGATGTACACAGACCTACTGTTCGCCATTGTTGGTTTACGTGGTATCCGCTCGGCGGGCGAGGTGCATATCTCCTCCCCTCAAGTAAGCGGGCGACAATCATAATGTACTTTTAACACAGGCGCAAGGGCGAGACCATCATGATCTTACCAGCTCACATGCAATATATAGTAATGATAATAGTGTTCATTGACTGCAGTAAACATATTTATGTATGTGAATTAATGTCAATAAAGGTTACATCAGCAACAGAATATATGATACATGGTGAGTAGTATAGAGACTGGGGGAACGAGCGCAGTTTCCAAATGAACTCGCATAAGCCAGCCTGCAGTGCGCTCGCACCTCCCCAGTCTCTATACTACAGTGTCAACCATCCCTTCCAGCTAGCTACTTCCAGCCGATCTTCTCCAGGGCCACACCGGTAGTTAGTCACCATAGAGGTCATCAAGTGAGAAATATCTGCGACCGTCGCTGTAAGTTCCCATCTTCACCCGTTCGAGGTCCTCCATGAACTGAGACACCTTAGGTTTGTTCTTCTCAATAAAGGCGGGATCTGGGCGAATCGTTGTCACTCTCATCGTAAAGAGAAGAAAGCTCCAGTCGGTCTTTCTGGAATCTTTGTCGGCCTGCCCATCCAGGGGCCGTGGTGATCCAGATCCCCGGGGGGGGGGGGGGGGGGGGGGCACTTGGCCTTATTCTGGATAGGGGTGTGCCGCGGGACCTCGAAAACCCGTACCCGTCGTACAAGGTCAAAATGGCCAAAAGCATACCCCGTCGTACAAGGTATTATGCGAATGTATAACCCTTCGTACAGATTGAAGCTCAAAAACATACCCCGTCGTACAAGGTATTATGCGAATGTATAACCCCTCGTACAGATTGAAGCTCAAAAACATACCCCGATGTACAAGTATGAGGCCAAAAAACCCGTCGTACAAGTCAAGAGGCCGAAAAAACATACCCCGTCGCGCGGCACATATGTACTACCTCTATACCATTAAGTGCCCCCCCCCCCCCCACGGGTCCAGATCGTAGTCGAAGATGGTGTCAAACTTACCGTTTGCGGCGTAGTCCCCTTCATCATCTATGTCTTGGATGGTTGTGTACCCCCAAGCGACTGTCTCCTTGTACTTCTTCCTGTCCTTATGGTGGTACTCCAAGTTGTACGCTCCAGCCCTCCCCAGGTCCTCATAGGCACACACCCGGAAAACACAATCCACAAACACCCCGATGGTCGCCGGCGGACTGTGGTGAAGCCCAAGCAGAATCTGAGGTTTGTACTGGGGCGGGATAATCCTCCCAGGGACACGTGTGTAAGGACACTTTATTTCAAGCAGCGCTATCTCCTCCTGACTTGGGTCCCCAGGAGGGCAGAGGAGGTCACCATCAGACTGGACCGGGAGGACACAAAATCCGTCTGGGGAGTAAGCTGTGCACTCCCCGCCATGGTGGATGTAAATGTTGTTCCCGTAAACATTTGTGTTGTATCTGATCTCAATGACTGCAATTGAAACCTCCTCGAAGACCCGGCCCCAGAGGCAGGCGACGCTCGTGTGGCCGCCCTCGTTGCTAGTATTCTCGGTCAGCTTCTTATTATAGCTGTTAAAGTAGTCCTGACCGATAACCGCGGAGTAGTCGCTTCCACCAATGCAGTGCTTTCTTTTATTCTCCCACTGAGTTGTCTTTTGTCTGATCCCGTCATGTGAGATACAGAACGACTTAATCACTTGTTCCATTACCAAGCTATACCTTATAACTATCGACTGTTTAAATAGATAGGTAGAGACCAAAGATGTCTGCGCACACTGGGTTTATTCTATGTATTGAGGCGGGTCAATATCATTCACAGTCCGTTTATTGGTAAAGAAGCACCCAATTTTTGTTGTTTCATACTGCTGCTTTATAGGTAAGTCTACAAGTCAAGTTCAATTAGGAGTGATACTACAGTACAAGTCGCCCTTCTGTTTGGAGCGGCTGTATAAAAGTTAATAACGTTGCCTTGTTCCAACTCTAAAGGCTGGTTAAAAGATAATACAACAGCCTGTTGGTCAGCAGGCTTACTTATTCCTACCGACTGAGTTGTCCCATTTATAAAAGGAAACACTGCTATAGTACCAGTACCAGCGCCCGCACCAGACGACAACCCCATACGAATGATCCTACCACCACATGTCATGGTATATCCACAACTTAAGTCTAGTGAGTCTTGACCCCCATCACCAAACGACCGCTTATACCCTATGCGAAGGGCGCCACTTATTCTGCCCAAATAGTAATGAGGGGTTTCGTTTGCGAGTCTACGTATTGTATCAGGTCTCTGCGTTGCCGTCTATGTTGTGCATCAACATACTTTCTATTAGCAGCATCGTTACGTGATATTGGGTCCCAACTGAACGATTTTATTCTCTCTCATTTCAAGGTCTCCACCAGAGTGTGCCGTTTTTTGCCTAGGTCCATAAATACTCGCTTTTATTGACATCTTGTAAATTCGAGAACAACACCAATAGGTAAGTCGTGGTTGTTCAATAGACGTCCCTTATTATCTCTTATCTGAATCTTTAACTCATTCACAGCTCCTACAGTAACACGATTTGACACAGGATTAGGGACCCGGGTGGTTATGATATCACCGAAAGAGCCGCCCTCATGGCCCACAACTTCAAGAAGCGTAGTGGGCGCACCATCAAGCATGTTGTGCGTGGTACTGACTTGATCGAGGTGGACATAAAGTGGGTTAAAGACGCTAAAGTTGACGGGCCAGGGGGCATCGTAACGACCTGAAAGAATCCATCCTCTAACCAGAGTTGGCTTATCAAGACCCAACATTTTTAACACACCGTCGCCACATTGTATAGCCCAATCATCAGGAATTGAGAGGGCGATAGTCCCATCATGAGCATTATTCTCCAAAGTAAGCCCTAGAGCTGTAAATTCATCCTGCACAAGTTTAAAGTTCCAGAGGCCAGGGGACAAAACGACACCTTCTTCTTCTCCTGTAGAAATTTGCCTCGTCGTTCTAATTGACACATATGATTCAGTGTTATACCAACCCACAGTATACGTGATTGACCTAAGACCTACGCATAGATCACGTACACTATTGTCAATAGCATTTTGCAGGGACATAGCGTCGCCGCTTTGAACATTTGACAGAGTGTGATACATAGCAATATGAATAAACAAGCCTTTACATTCAATACGAATAAAACGTACAAAACCAGGCCGGTATACCTACCCCATATTGCCCGCGAGGATCTGACACATCTCCTCTCCTCATCAGGTAAAAATCGGATAATATCACAGATGCGTTTGGTGTAGAGTTCTCCAACCTGTTTGATAAATACGTGGTGCCAAACATAAGCGACGACAGCCTTGTTGTTGGCTGGAGAACCAACCACATGCAATACTGGCAGAACCAGATAAACTTTGTTGTATGGTGTGCAACAAGCGCCTGCGGAGTTACTGCCCTGGACCACCTCAGATCTGATTCGCCAGCACTAAGTAACCTCTACAGGTTCCACGTCTACTACACAATCCGGAGACTTTTAGACGAAATGAGAATAGCATTGCCGGATGACAAGACCACTGCCACGAGTGGTCGAAAACAGCAACTGGAGGAACAGGCGGCAACCAGGGTTTAGGGGCGGATCTACATCACCGACCCAGAAACACACGAGGTACGGGTGATCACTCATTATGGAAACACCCGCCTCTACGAATCCGTCAGGCAAACTTTTGAGAAATCAACCAACGGGTTTGTTTTCCCAGGGCGGCAAGCTGCACTTGATTTCATAAAGCAAGACCAAGAGTGGGCAAACATTGCCTGGAGCACCTTCATCCTGGAAAAATCGGAGGGGTTCACATCCCCAGGTATCTCACGGATTAACGACAGCATCAGGACTTATGTCTGGGCCATTCTTAGTGCTAGGCGCAGACCCGCTCAGAGATACTAGGTGTTGGAACGTCCTTTGATGCCCAAAAGTAATTTCAGGCCAACGTTGAGGATGCCATCAACTCCCCAGTGGACATTCCGTCATCCATCCGACGGTATCAGAACGTCCTCCACAATGTCTCCTCAAAGGTTGATTATGTGTTTGGAACGGGCCTGTACATGGCTCCATCAGATATGAGCCTCGCCATTGGAGACGTTGCTGGGTACAACAATCTGATTACTATCGCAACTGAGGAGCAGCAGATCGGCAGCAATACTGATGTCAACGCGGTTCCGGTGGTTCCAGATAGAGGAAGCTTTGACCCTCCGCCAGATACAGATATGGAACTCCCCTCTCCAGGACCAGCCCCTATGGCCGAGACCGGTCTGCGTGGGGCGCACGAGGATGAGAAAACCGCTCTTATTGTTGGCGGAATCGCTATAGGCTTAGCTGTGCTTTGGTTTGCTACGTAGTAAGTCACGGAGTATCAGGAGGATAACTCCCCCCACCACCACAGCTGCGGCCCATACATGTTCTGCCATCCAACCAGCCACCTTCGCAGCCGATTTAAGCAGCCATGATACGATGGAGCCAATGATTCCTGGAAGGGCAGCTGCTGCCTTACTGTCTAGGCCCTTCAGGACGTTTGCCAAGGAGTTCAGCTGTTTTTTAATCCATTCCTTTACACCGGGCTTATCAGGTGGCGTTGGTGTTGGTGTCCGGGGTTGCACTAGTGCTCCCTCCACCCGTCGAAGCAACTACCAGGGTCGAGATTGCCAATCCAATCGCAGTGAGGATGGAAACGATTGTTATGCCCTGCTCCCGGAACAGGGTGCGTACACGCTCAGCTAGCGTTGTGTCCTCGTTAAGAAGTCTGTTGATCGTTTCTCTGATGTGGCCAATTTGGGTTCGCAGACATTCACGGTTTGCAGAGGCAGCCTCAACACGGGCACTCCGCAGGTCCTGCAGCTCTGCAAGCTCATTTGCTTGGAATCTCCATGCTCGATCTCCGCTCCTCCCTTCCTCCTCCAGGCTTGCCATTTTAGCTTCATGCTGATTGAGAAGGACGGCAAGTTTCATTGCACGCAAATCAAAGACCTGAACCGCTTACTGTATGACCAGACCAAACATAAAGAGCGCAAGTTCTTCTGTGAGCTATGTCTGCATGGATATACCTTAGAGGGTCTGCTCCTGGCGCATAAGCCTGAGTGTATGGGGATAGGGCAAACTGCTGTGCGAGTGGATATGTCTGAGGAAGGGAAGAACATATTATCCTTCCAGAACTGGCAGAAACAGCTTGCTGCACCCTACGTCATTAATGCTGACTTTGAAGTGCTCACAGTGAAGCTTCCGGGTCCTGCGCTTAATCCTGGTAAGAGCAAAATGCAGAGAACGCAGGAACACCAAGGTTGTGGCTACGGCTATGTGGTTGTTTGGTGTGACGGTAAGACCGAACCCCCTGTGGTTTATAGAGGAAGCGAGGCTGTGGAGAAGTTCTTACAGGCTCTGCAGCAGGAGGAGCAAAAGATCAAAGCAGTTCTGTCCAAGCCAGTCCCAATGCCGATGACTCGGGAGGATAGAAGGGCACATAAGGCTGCAACCCACTGTCATGTGTGCAAGAAAAAACTGGGCTGTGACTCTGTCCGCGATCACTGTCATATAACAGGCTTGTACAGAGTGCCAGCCCATAACGTGTGTAATCTGAAACTTCGGCTGAGTCCCAAGACAACACCCATCCCTGTGGTGTTCCATAACCTGCGGGGCTATGACTCCCATCTCTTGATGCAGGATATAAGCAAAGTGGAGGGGAACATCAACTGTATCCCCAACAACATGGAGAAATATATTTCCCTGTCGCTTGGACAGTTGCGCTTCATTGACAGTGTACAGTTCCTGCTGACCTCGCTTGATAAGCTGGTGTCTGCTAACAACCCAGATGCCTTTGCTGAGACGGCGGAATATGAGCCAGACCAGATGAAGCGGCGGTTGCTGTTGCGTAAGGTAGTCTTCCACTATGAGTTCATGGACAGCTGGGATAAATTAGATTCCCCTCTGCCGCCAATCCAGGAGTTCTACAGCAATCTCTCTAAGGAGGGTATATCTGCTGTGGACTACGTACACGCACAAAAGGTCTGGAGCGTGTTTGGGTGTTAAGAACATGGGTGACTACCATGACCTGTACCTGCGGACAGATGTACTGCTCCTGGCTGATGTGTTTGAGGTGTTCCGCAAGACCTGTCTTAAGCAGTACGGGTTGGATCCGGCCCACTACTATACCAGCCCCGGTTTGTCATGGGATGCTTTGCTTAAGAGCACAGGCGTGGAACTCGAGCTACTCACCGACTATGACAAGCACCTGTTCATTGAGAAAGGTCTAAGCGGTGGTATAAGCATGGTGTCGCGCCGCCACGCTAAGGCCAATAACCCGCTCGTGGATGACTTTGACCAGGATAAACCAACGAGCTACATCCAGTACCTTGATGCTAACAATTTGTATGGGTGGGCTATGAGTCAGCCTTTGCCAACTGTGGGCATTGAATGGGTGGCTCGGCCGGAGGATCTACAGATACAGAACCACCCAGATGATGCCGAGACTGGATACATACTTGAGGTTGACTTGGAGTATCCTACTGCACTTCATGACGAGCACAACGACTACCCGCTGGCTCTGGAGCGGCTTCTTGTAGAGAACGACTGGTTGTCGAACTATCAAAAGTACCTTCTGGGCGAGTTGGGTGGCACCTTGGGTGAGGTTGAAAAGCTAATGCCAAACCTGCAGAATAAAGAGAAGTATGTGGTGCACTACAGGAACCTCAAGCTGTATCTGTCTTTGGGGATGAGACTTACCAAGATCCATCAAGTGTTGGTCTTTAACCAGAGCCCCTGGATGGAGCCTTACATTCAGATGAATACGAATCTGCGTAAGGTGGCCACCAGCGACTTTGAGAAGGACTGTATAAGCTGATGAATAAATCTGTGCTCGGTAAGACTATGGAGAATCTCCGCAGGCGGGTCAATGTCAAGATTGAGGTGTAATGACTTGGCTGCTCTGCACATGCATAAGACTCACCTGGTACTGAACCGCCTGGTTTATGTGGGCATGTGTATACTCGACCTCTCCAAGCACCTGATGTACAACTTTTATTACAATACCATGAAGCCCAGATGTGGCAAGAACCTTGGCTTGTTGTACACGGATACGGATTCTCTGCTTATGGAGATACGCACGCCTGACGTGTATGCTGACATGAAGGAAGATGGGCATCTCTTTGACACTAGTAACTTTCATCCCTCCCGTAGCCTCTACAGCAGTGAGAACAAGAAGGTTCTGGGGAAGATGAAAGTTGAGTGCGCCGGCGTGCCCATCAAGGAGTATGTTGGTCTGTGCCCTAAGATGTACTCGATCTTGATGTCGAGCTGGGATGAGATCAAAAAAGCAAAAGGTGTGAAGACGGTGGTGGTGAAGAAGCATCTAAGGCACACTCAGTACGTGGAGTCGCTGTTCGCCCAAAAGCAGTTTCGCCACGGAATGAACATGCTCAGGAGTGACTGCCACAAAATATATGGGCTTCACGTCCACAAGGTGTCTCTCTCCCCCTTTGAATCAAAGCGGTGGATAGCTGAGAATGGTGTAGACACTCTGGCCTATGGGCACGCGTCGGGGCTGAGGTATAGAATGAGCACCGATCAAAATGTGGTGGCCGTACTGCGGGTAGATGTGAATTATTTAACGGAGGAGAAGGTGGACCTTGAGATTGAGGTGAGGGATTTGGAATCAAAGTATGAGGACCTTTTGGAGCGTGTGAGTCGTTTAGAAGAGCTTATTCCTCAAGGTCCTGGTGATCCCCTCTTTTAGTGTGACCCTGGAGAAGATCGGCTGGAAGGACTGGTTGACACTGTAGTATAGAGACTGGGGAGGTGCGAGCGCACTGCAGGCTGGTTTATGTGAGTCCATTTGGTAGCTGCGCTCGTACCCCCAGTCTCTATACTACTTGGCGAAACCATGACACTACAGCAGGAACACACGAAAGCTTAACTAAGAAATATTGGTGCTATGCATATTTATTTATATTACATGGTCATCCAATATTTGAGGTACTAGCCCCTTGGAGCAATATTCCCAATTAAATTCCTATGTGTAGTCTATGTGTAGTCTTTATAAGGAAATTGTAGGAAGCTAGATGAGTTGGGGAGAAATGGATTTGATTTTGTTGAAATAAAGCTGCCTCGGGCTTGTTATTGTGGTTTGCACTGTGCATTATGATGTGTTCTTTATCATCGGTAGCATTTAGGTCACAATTTGTACATTCCGTTACATCCTTTGTCGTCGCAAGAACAGCCACTAAGCTGAGAATCATAGCGTTATCATGGGAAATGTACAATAATCTGCCCATGGTCATTGGCCGTATTCAGGTATGCAAAGGAGAAAATGAAATTTTGCATGACCCTGGGTGCACCGGCCTGGCAATCATACATAATTATCAGTGTCTCATAGAGACTACTGTAGGTGTATGGGAGCTCGTCTTCTGTCATTAAGAAAAGTTTGCGTCTCGAGGTTGAAGACGTGCCTGGTGATGGGCAGCCTGGTGATGGGCGGCCGTTCTGATGTAGGACCATATCTTGATACCCCATATTATTCTAGTGAATTGTTTGCAGTGGCTGTGGAAAGACCCGTATATGATCTAGTCATAGGCTGTATTTCAGGAGCCCAGAATCCTAGGTATCCAGATCTAGATTGGAAGGTCAACGTGGAGACCGAGACAGTGGCAGCTGTGGTAACATGATCACAGAAGCTTACTCAGAAGTTGCCGCCATTAAATGTCAGTAAAACTGCTGCTACTGGTAGTGACAATACACGAACGAAGCAGGCGCAGAAATAGCCCTACAGGACGTGTGAGTAGACGTCCTTCGATGTTCGATCGCAAAGTAATCCACAAATTCACAATTCAAATCTGATACCTTGTAAGTATAAAACCTGACGAGTTATTTTCATCGCATGTTTTGATGGTAATGAACAATTTGCACCTATAATCACGAGTGGATGTATTCAGCTGACATGGACTACCATTGCGTTTGGAGTCGTGGTGGCATCATCGATGAGCACACGTCGACATGTTGAAGGCGCTGAGTTGTCAAGGAATACGTGTATTCGACAGCACCTCACAAGAGAAGCCAAGGTCCTTGTGAGCGGATGCATCAACATGCAGCCCCAGGATGGATATCGTGAAGCACGGAACCTGCTGGAGACGGAATATGGAGATCCCTATCCAATTTCTCCCGCCTACATAAGTGTAGCGGTTGGTGATTTTCATCCTAGTGGGCTTACCATACTGTGTATAGAGGCTTGTCTCTTAATTTATACACTGATACAGTTTTTACTCTACTTTGTCGTAAAGTGTGTCTGATTTATGATTCCGATGTATCTTTGTATGTATTATGTTTAATATTGCATGTGAATGTCATATCTAGTTAACTATTTATTCTATGTATCTTTTGTTAAGTCACGTGACCTCCCGGACTATATAGCTTGGGGCATTGGCGCGAAAGCTCAGATCGAGGTACCTGTTTTGTAGTGGTCGAGTGACTCTGTAAGTGCCAGCGTTCGATTTAGTTGGACTTTGGACTATTTTCACTCGAATCGTTGGTGAGTTCCATTTGAGGGACTTACTGTTGTAATTGCCTGTTCGAGAGATCTTAATATTCTACCGTGTACACAGCTGGTGTTGTTCTTTTTAATGGAATAAATACACTTTTGGCTACATCAATCTGTGTATTTTTTTGGGGGGAAGGGCGAAGTGAGTTCAAGCTTTACTTTCACCCCACTCGCTATTTAGAAACAACTCGCACGCTACGCAAGCAAGATTACCACCTGGAAATATATCCGACATGATCATTGACCAGAGCTTAAAAGGTATTCCAATTTTCTCACCAAGTGCCCACACCGCCATGCAGAACATATCCTATAAGACTCTACTTGATCACTCAGCACCCGGAGTGGAATTCTAAAATTACCAAGTCAGAATGGATGGCGAGGAAGAGTGAACTCAGAAACCACCAATACGGAGTACTTATCGTAAGGACGTTATCGCATTCATTAGAACCGAAATGGCAAATGACCTGATCTATGGAAACGATGCACCGAGTGACCCGTAAAGAACCATCTAGAGACCGAAATCCGTTAAAACCAAAGAGTTCGAGTGTCTCGATAGCTGAACACAACGCCCCTTACAACCATACATATGACGCATGAGCAAGTATATCCACCAGGGTATATGACGCCATGAGGTCATGTATATCCACCAGGGTAATGTGTATGGTTGACCACCAGGGTCATGTGTAAAATGGTTAGACCACCAGGGCTCGATTGTATGCAATATCGATGTTCGGTGGACCACCAGGGTCCCTTTCTTCTCCCCGGATGTGTATGGTTTCGCACTCACAAGCCAGGGATCATATTTTACGCGTAAAATGAAATGTGTAGAAATGCTCATGGTCTAGTGTACTAGTTTTGAAGCTCGATTTATCACTTAGATTTCTTTCTACAAAGTGCAATATCGATGTTCGGTGGACGTTTCAGATCGAGAAGCAACAAAAACACCCTTCTTCTCCCGGAGAGGTGTTGTCATCACGATGATCGAGGAAACTACCACCCCCACACCCCCCCACATCCCCACCTTACATACAGTGGAGTGTGGAATTTCTTCGATCCAGCCTTTATAAATGTCTGCTGCAACTGTTCATAAGCCCGTAGATGTCACTGTTCGGTGGACGTTTGTCAAAATCACAGATGCGAGAAGCAACAAAACATCCCTTTCTTCTCCCCGGAGAGGTCGTGTCATCACGCTGATCCTTCGCAAGGCTCACAAGCGCTGCCGCGTCACGTGACGATGACGAAGGCATCCATTTTGGAACCAATTATGGCTTGCCGAAGAATCGCAATGTGCTGATATGGAATTCGATTTTTGTTAAACCCAGTTAGTATATCTAAGTGGGCAAGCGTTAGGGCACGTTGTGGAGATTGATGTAAATATGCTGTTTTTTGTTGTTAGAGTCAGTGCGTGGCAGAGCTGTTGTTAGTGTCACTGCGTGGCAGAGTTGTTGTTAGTGTCACTGCGTGACAGAGCTGTCGTACGTGTCAGTGCGTGGCAGAGCTGTTGTTTTAGTGTCAATGAGTGACAGAATTGTTGTTAGAGTCAGTGCGTGGCAGAGCTGCTGAGTACGCTGAACTTGTTCTGGATTAAGATTCAGTTGACAGGTGTACGTATTGAGCTAAGCAGAAAGTGATATTGCGTTGTAAAACTGCTTAAAGAGACTGTTCAGCCCCATATAAGGCAATCAGGGATCATCTCGTTATTACATTACTACGATTAACGCAGACGTAAGTAATAACATCTTCTAATTTATGCCGCAAAGTTTACATGGTGGAAATTGTGTTGATAAGTTTTTAACATTATTATTTGACTGGAAATTTCATGATCTGGAAATCTATTCATGATTTACATGGTGGAAATGTGTGTTGATAAGTTTTTAACATTATTATTTGACTGGAAATATTCATGATCTAATGTGGAAATCTGTTTTATTCAGTTATGTCGTTCCATCGATAACGGCGCCTCCCTAAAACCATGAACCACACGAATGTTAGCTGTAAATCATAACGCGCTCTGAATTTACCTCGCTATCGATGTGTATTCTTCCGCTTTAGTTACATGAGGTATATTTCATAAAATCTTCACTCATTCAAGATGTGTGCATCATTGTGCACACATTAGACTGACAAGCAGGAAGGGTAATGTCCGACAACATAAATGGCGACAGCCGAAGTAAGAATCTTTTTTCTGAGACCACAGCGCCGCGTAGCGACTGAAAGCCTGAAAATGTAACATTTTTGGTTTCCAAGGTGCGGTTGCCAAGCAGCTTGCTAGGCAACCTCGTTCCAAATATGGGGCTGAACAGTCTCTTTAATGTGTTTAGCGGGTTCGTATTGAGATTAATGCGGAAGAAAGTGACTGGTTGGTGTTTCAAGGTACTAAAGGTACTAAAGGTATCCAATGGAAGGACACGGTCATTTAATGACGCAGACAACGCTTGACCGAGTAGTCCAGTATTTATTGGCCAGGAGCGCGTGATGATGAGCATAGGTATTGTCAGTGACGAGATACCTGTGATTAGCACTCCATTCTCTGGGGTTACAGATGACACAATAGGACCACCTCTTAAGTCAGCGCGTGGACACAGGTGGGTACTTACGCTAGTGGACACAGGTGGGTACTTACGCTAGTGGACACAGGTGGGTACTTACGCTAGTGGACACAGGTGGGTACTTACGCTAGTGGACACAGGTGGGTACTTACGCTAGTGGACACAGGTGGGTACTTACGCTAGTGGACACAGGTGGGTACTTACGCTAGTGGACACAGGTGGGTACTTACGCTAGTGGATACAGGTGGGTACTTACGCTAGTGGACACAGGTGGATGCTTACGCTAGTGGACACAGGTGGGTACATAAGCTAGTGGACTGTGCTACCAGGTATCCGGAGGCAAGTATCGACAGCGCAGAAGTTTCTGAAGCAATAGTAAGTATGTTTAACAGGGTTAGTTCTCAGAGACAGGGGAACAATTCTTACCTCTCATAGAATGTGTGAAATCTCAAGATCACTTTCCGTACACCAGTCGTTCACAACACCACACCATGCAGTGGCTAATGGTGTCGTTGAGAAATTGAACGGAACGCTCAAAAGAATGTTGAGCAAAATAAGTGCTGAGAAACCAAATGAGTGGGATAGATTGATACCAGCTCTGTTGTTGATTTAACGTGAGAGTTTAGGGTTCTCCCCGCGTGAGATCCTCTACTGGCAATCTGTGACTAAATTGTTTGAACCGTGGTCTGGTGAAGAGGTTACCGATGATAAGAGGTCACCGATGATAAGAGATCACCGATGATAAACGTAAAACGTATCGGTATGTTCCTGAGTTAAGACAAAGGTTGGAGAAGACCTGCCAGCTCGCTCACGAGGAGCCGAAGAAGGCACAGGTAACGCAGAAGAAATAATGCAAAGCCAAGAGTAAGCCAAATAATCTAGAGATAAAGCGTTGATATTACTACCGTCTGACGGTAGCAAGGTGTGTATGAGAAGGATTTATTTCGGGATGAAGAGAAAATGTACCAGGCTAACATGCTACGTAAGTATCATGAACAGCAATTGTGCTAGAGGTAGGTATGTCGTGCTGTGGTAGAGGTAGGTATGTCGTGCTGTGGTAGAGGTAGGTATGTCGTGCTGTGGTAGAGGTAGGTATGTCGTGTGTGGTAGAAGTAGGTATGTCGTGCTGTGGTAGAAGTAGGTATGTCGTGCTGTGCTAGAGGTAGGTATGTCGTGCTGTGCTAGAGATAGGTATGTCGTGCTGTGGTAGTTTGCAGCTTTTGTTCTTGCTGACCTCTGGTGCCAATGATGGAGCAGGTGAGTTGTCGGATGAAGAAAAGGCATTTTGCAAACTTTATTCTCTCATTATTTTTCTTATTTTTCAATATTTACGCTGCATTAGCTTGGAATTCCCACAGCTCTGTGTACAGCCCACTAGATAAAGATTCACCCCCCATGATTAGCAATAGTAGAGGAAAGGCAATGGTATTAGGGCTGGTGTCGGCTGGTAAACCACACACACCGCCGCATGCAACAATAAATCTACACCCAGGCGGCCTTGACTTTCATTAAGGATCCTGTTTGCTCCTTGTGCTGGAAAACTAGTGTTCGATCTGTTTGTTTTTGTTAGAAAGAGAGAGAAGTGGAGGCAACTACACATGAAGAATGGACGCACTAGGAATATTTCCTACACATGCCCTCACAAATTCACACCTGTTGCCAACAGCCGGAAAACCAGCTGAAGTTTGCATAGTTAAAAACAATTACGACCTGGTAACCAGTCCAAGCGACACTAAACTGTTCGTGAAGCAGACTACGCTACGTAGGTGATAACGATCTACTCTATTAAGGCTTGTAAACTCGGTTCCAAATATCGTTTATTTATTATACTTAGGGGTACGTATGTTGAACTTCGTTATTTCCTACCGGGAGCCTTCATTTGGAGTGCATATTGACTCCGCCATGCAGTTCTTGCGGTGATATGGGTGGCTCTATGCTCAACATTGAAAGCAGCAAGCGTCAACTAAAGACAAAAGTTCAGTTCTATAACAAAGACTGCTACATATGTTTTAAGCCGGTCATCTAACATTTACAAAATCATAATCTGCTTTTGTTATAAATTAATAATGCAACAACCAAGGGAGGTTGGCCTGTCACACACAGAAAGTTTCACCTGCCAAGAAGCTATACAATGAAACAGCACTTTGACAGAGGCCAGTGCCACTCTGACATCATCAATATCTAATATATTGTGACGGAAATATTCAGTTTAAATTCTGGCTGAAAGAAATAACATTTTGGCTAATGTGTCAGAATATGTTGTGGCCCCGCTTAGCGAGTGATTATTTTTTTCTCTCGCTAAGCGGGAGATAGTCGTGCCGTCATCGTCATTGTTTGACGCCAGAAAGGACGAATCTGTTGATTACACCCGGGACATTTCATACAATGTTGAATCCCCATCGGTTATTAAATACACGTGCTTCCACTTGTAAATCTTGTCCCAGAGAAGTGCTCTGCAAACTGGGACTCGATATCTCGACCCACGCAGAAACATACACTCGTTCATGCACTTAATCGTTTGTTCTCAGCGGGAAGATATGACTCCTGGAAATGTTATATGATATTATCTTGCCATTACATTGGCCTATTTGTATTTGTTATGACACGGCGCTGTCATCCCCGTTCTCTTCAATGTCTCAATCATGAAGGAGGGGTTACTTGGACAATGTGTGCTACAGTATTTCCAAGGGCAGGATTTGACGGAAGCTGAGAGAGAGAAAGGATGAAATCATGTCGTCACCGAGCTGAACACATACCTTTCAGCACCTGCAACATTACTGGCCAGTAGTGTTCCCTGATACCCAGCACCCCGGAACATTACTGGCCCGTAGTGCTCCCTGATACCCAGCACCCCGGAACATTACTGGCCCGTAGTGTTCCCTGATACCCAGCACCCCGGAACATTACTGGCCAGTAGTGTTCCCTGATACCCAGCACCCCGGAACATTACTGGCCCGTAGTGTTCCCTGACATACTTCATGCAGTTTATCAAAAATAAAACTTCTTGTTTTGAATCTTGTTGGTGTATAATATATTTTAAAAGGATAGGCTAGGATATGTTATGTGGTATCGTTTCGTTATTACCAGGGGACATATATATTTCATTATCAAACAGTAAGGTATAACATAATGTATAAACATATGGTGCATATGTGTTATTCACCAGGGAAGTGAAAAGTTGTGCCTTACTGAATGATTAAATACATGACTGATTTCCAGTTGCAGTATTGTTAATCAAACTATATTTCGATTATCAATTGTCTCCTGTTGCCTCAGCATCCACTAGTTTACACCAGCATCCACTATCTTACACCAGCATACATACACAGACACATCTTTCTATGTGTTAGCGACATATTTGGAATGGTTAGTTCTCTGATATGTATTTTCATCTATGTGGAGTGTTACATTCAAATGAATTATTCAAGTTGCCTTGTATTGAGTGTGAAGTCTTAAACTTAAGTATGCTTCGTTTGGTGCTGGAAGAAAAGTGTTTTTGCACATGAGGAATATCAGCTAACCGTTATTGTCAGTTATTGACTGCGACGAATTGTTTACTGGCTTACAGGTTACTTACAAGACGAATATACCAAGTCGTCTAGATTCCGAAGGCGACTAGATATTCCAAACATTTGATTGTGCAAAATACCATATTTGTAAGCCATTGTATTTTGATAATTTCATAAATTGTCAGATGCAGTTATTGATCATTATAAATTATTATAGAGTTTTCTAGAGAATCGATCAATTATATTGGAAAAGTCCATTTGAATTATCAGAAGATAATCGAAACCTATTGAAATGCTGTATTAATTCAATTCTCACAACCAATCATATGACAACGGATTCTGTTGAGCAGATGTGTTGGTGGCAGACAATAACAGCTGTTGACATGTTGACTCTTTTGTGTTTGTAAAGGTTTTTTTAGGGTAAGTTATTCAAGAGAATCCAGATCCTGGTTTGAACTATGGTGCTGGGTGGCGTTGCCTTTATATTATGATGTAGCTTCTTATTCGGATCCTTCAAGAAGAATACTCTAGTTACGTCCACATCAACGTGGCTAGCCTGACCAGGGCTCGAAACTAACGCCCGCCCACTCGCCAATGGCGGGTCAAAATCGCCTCGGGCGGGTAGAAATTACGAAACTGGTCGCCCGGGTGGCGAGTGAAAAATTCGCCTGCATTAGGTACTTGTGATCCGCTCGCAAGAAACAGCTAACAGCCGAGCGCCCCACCTTTAATTTAAGACGCAGTTAACCTTCCGAACCCCGACTGAGATCATCGGTGATTGTTTACTCCAAACGCAGCGATTATTTATCAAGACGGTCTTCATCGTAGTACTGAATATACACATTTGGACACATTATATGACCTTATCCGATGTCCCGTTGGTATTGTTAATTGGGCCCTAAAATACCGTCGCTCACTTGGCTGACCACTATTTCACATAGCTTGCCTAACTAACGCTGCAGTGTGACGGTTATGTTTAATGATGCATCCCCATTCATATGTTTTCTGGTCTTTTATATATAATTAAATATAACTGTTTGTTTCATCCCAACTTCGCCAACATTTTCATTATCCCTTTACCCCATCCGATGTAGCGATATTTTCCGTACTTCGGGAGTAAAACACCCCTCACGAGCGGCCGTGATTTTTTGTGCTAGTACTTTTTTATATTTGCATGTGTCGCAGTGAGCCGGAATATGCTACTTCATTGTTGTTGTATCAGGTAATAATGTAAGTAGGTGCACGGAGGTAATACTCTAAGGTTAGTGTCGACTTTTGAGAAGCTGTTACAGGAGCTCGCGCTTTCAACTGGTCAGCGCGTCACGATACTGAGCGTGCTGACAACGTAATGGCATGCGCGAAACGTTGCTCACTGCATGGCGTCGGGCATCGCGTTTTGGTCTAGGTGAACTTAAATGGATATATGTCTGGTCATGATTAATCACCAAGCTCTGTGTACGAGTCGACCATTTCAAATCGTCAGCGTCCAATGCACACTGCACTTAAAGCCACGCAAGCAATCCTCACAAGATACCAAGAAAAGTAGGACAAATTGACTTGATTGACTGTAAATATATGAATTTAAATATATATATATATATATATATATATATATATATATATATATATATATATATATATATATATATATATATATATATATATATATATATATATATATATATATATATATATATATATATATATATATATATATATATATATATATAAATTGGATCATTTGCTTCATTTATCCATTTAGGGCAGGTCCAATGTTGTAAGAGTTTGATAGAGATCCTGTTTACCAAAGCAACATTCAATGTGAAAGTGAGGAGGAGGATGGACGAGAGTATGAATTCGTTTACGTTGGTTTGTTGTTGAGTATGGTGTTTTTGTTGTGTATAATATGTTCTTCCCCAAGTGTTAATAAGTTTTTCGAGCTGTGTAGGTCAAGTGATTGATTTTGGCACCTAGCTGTTTGTTGGAATTATATTCTGCAGGTCATGGGTAAAACAAAGTATTTGTAAACACACATCAAGTTGTTGTAGATTTCATTTGGCTGGTTGAATTTTTTCTGGGCCGGTGGATTTTTGGAACTACCAGCCCGGATGGCCGGTGGCAAATTTTCTTAGTTTCATGCCCTGCTGACACAGTGTTAAATCAGATTCTTGCCTGAACCTCATGGTCTTAAGGAGAGATATCTATAATTGAGTTATGATTATCATTCTGCAGGCAGTATAATATACATTGTTAAATACAGACGTAGTCCACTAGCTCAAAGAACCAGACATCCATAGA
This sequence comes from Urechis unicinctus, assembly GCA_034190875.2. NCBI lineage: Eukaryota > Metazoa > Annelida > Polychaeta > Xenopneusta > Urechidae > Urechis > Urechis unicinctus. Next base: position 52,436,040 of record CM067347.1, on the reverse strand, counting down.
CAATATTAATATTCAGATAAAGCCATCAACATCAGAGGGATCCACGTGTAATTTGGGACAGCTAGCTCGCTCTATAAGGAAATGTGTCATCAAAAGTTATTCTTCACAGGGCTAAAAGAATATGAGAGATTTGTTTTTCTCTAATATCTCAGGGTTTAAAGATCATAAAAGGCCATCACCTTTAGAGTGATCCATGTGTTATTTGGTGCAGCTAGCTTGCTTTTATAAGGAAATGTGCCATCACATGGGACACAAATTTGTTATAAATATTTCTCTAATAACTATGGGGTCATATGGGGCTGATGTTTGGTTTGCAAGGAGCCATCAATATAAGAGATGTCCATGCATTAGTTTGGGATCATAGCTTGCTTGATAAGAAAACATGCCACACGAAACCGACGGGCGGAAGAACAAACTCGAATCCAATCGGTGACCCCAGTTAGGTCGATGGCCTTTGTAAAGTTCGGAATCTTATTTTTGACGGGACGTGAATTTTATTCCTAATTTAGCACACAGTAGACTCTACAGTACATCCTGAGCTGAGAACGGGCGGAGTGTGAGCGATAGTACCAGAGTTTCTCATGCGCAATTTCTGGTCCAGGTCGCTTTTCATTTGAATATTTTTGTAAACTAAGTTCGGAGGCTGTTTCGGTGCGCCTATATCGATTAAGTATCGATGATTTGGTGTCCTGCTAACATGGAAGGATTATAAACGATTCCTTTTAACAACTACACAAAAATGGAAACAAAATAAAAATTGCACAAAATCGTCGAAAATGTATCTCTACTTCACACGCCTACTTATCAACAGCTATATGGATATTTCGCCATTTAGCGTGCGCGTTTATGCGCTTGAGGCCCTGTCAACCAGAGTATCATTTCTCCAACTCTAGGCGCGCTAGGATGAAGCGCCCCCTGACGGAACGGGAAGCGGGCAAGCGGAACACCAGCCCCAAGGGGACGGCTGGATGATTTGCCTGCCACATAGTTCCGGTCAAATAATTATAGGAGGTAAATTGCATAGCAAGCACATCTATCATTGATATAATCATTTATTGAAAAATACCAGTCGGTAGTCTGGTAATTGCACACACCAATATAAGCACGAGTTATGATTACTTAGCTGTTAGAACCGGGGTGGCAAGTATGCAGCAAATTGAAAAACCACGTTACCGACAAAAGGCAAAACTTAGCAACATAACAGCCGACAAGTGTAGAACTGCAAAATATCGACTTAATTGGGGTTTGAACAATTTGTCTTGTGGCCGGTAAGTGGCACTGATAGATACTGGTGGATCATTAGGTGAGGCTGATAGATGCTATGCTTGTGAACTTATTTCTTAGCGTCATTGCCAGTATGCCCCGCGGCTGCCACGTTGCTGCGCGAGTTGCTTGTTCCTCCCACAGGGATTTGCATTGACCGGCTGGCTGCTATCTTCTATGAATACAAAAACCCAAGGGGGACAACGATTTCGCCACCAGCTCACCAAAAATCTCGCCTAAACAATCTCAAGTCCCGTTTACGAGCCTATCGCGCCTCATATCCATTGAGAACATGCCATTCTACCTACCAAAACCATCCGCCCCGACATCTGCCACCCAAAAGGGTACTTTATTCGTGGCCAATGGAAATCCCCGTGGTTCCTCCCTGTATGCGTCTCTCAGATACTCGTCTCGTGTGCTACTATGTGGGGCTGGCTATTGTTGACATAAGTGGGATATGTTGAATAGGTTTTTATAGCCGATGAGGAGCCCCGCGATCTGCTGTGTTTAGATGCTGGCTGGCCCTTGCCCTTTTCGCGGATCATGCGGAAGACTTTCTTCGTGCAACAGAAGGCAAGGCAAATAAAGAGGCCCTGAAGACTATTAAATACAATGAACGCATACCAGAGAATGTCGGAATCAGCAACCATGGCCAGGTATCCGAGCAGCCAGGTGAGTCCCATGATGAAAGCAAGCTTCACGTAGAGGAGGAACCTCGTGCGGTTGGCCCTGTTATTGCCGCCGTGTGGAACCATCGACCGCATGTCCTTGTCTGTTACACAAATGTAATACACCGTCACAGCGAAGCTGATGACGTCAAGGAAAAGTAAAACACCGATCGGAAGCGCAAACAGAAGAAGTAGCGCCCTCTGGTTGGTGATCCAACACAATCCCTCGCCGTAGTGTGGTCGGTAGGTGTCACCTATGTCGATTAAGTCAAGAATAATAGAAAGTCCAACAATTGCGGCTGGAGTCAGCCAGGCGTATGCCGAATAGCAAGCGAACCTCTTCGAGCAGCAGCTATCATTGGATCGAGGACTGACAAACGTCGACGAAAATGTCCGACAGATATCCATGGAGAGTACATTCATCCAAAAGAACGCTGCTAGAAAGCAATAATGCATAGTAGCGGATAAAGTGAAACAAATTTCAGAGATATCTGTTTGGTGCGTTCCAGATAGGAAGAGACCCTGGGCCAGGAAGAGCGCCACGACAAGACAGATGGTACACTGTCCGGGCAGGTTGCGAAGCTGCGCTAACATCATGTATACGACGAAGTGAACAACAAGACCGGTCATCGATATCACTAGGCCGATCGTAGACACAAGGCTCTGTACGGAGTCAAAGGCGAACATCTCGGCGACGATTGTTCCGTTCTGGTTTTCAATATAAGTATTGTTGAAAGCGTTGCATATGAAGAGAGTTCTGGTTGTCAGATAGAACTCCCCTTGGCTGTACATCTTGGACATGGTCAAAGTATACAGGGAACCGTTGGATAAAAGGATATAATCGCCGTCAGTCAGCTCTAGTAAGGGACACTGAAGGCGCATGTAGGCCTCGTGGGCGGGAGAAGACCTCTCCACATCGGACATCGCTGGCTTGCGGTGTAACGAGTTGCGGTCGTTGATCAGCGGGGATCTGCTTGATGGAGAGATCGTCATCATATCGGTGGAAGAGTAGGCGTCTTCATGGCTGTTGTCAATGGTAACGGAGAGCCTGTCAGGGAGTTTGGCGCACTCTCCATGTCTGAAGTGAGTTCCTGGTGGACAGTAGACAGGTTGGCATCGCTCGCGGAAGATGTTGTACACTTGGTCAGAGTCACATTGTTCATACTGCATGGAAGCGCTCTCCTCGCCTAAGGACGATACCACAGTTCGCTTTGCCGAGCCCACGTCGAACAGAATACGATAGGATCTCGGCCCAGCGAAGTCGGTCCCATCCAGCCGGGGCGTGTACATATCCTCACATGTCAGAGCAGTATTGTTGACATTGAGGCAGGCGGCGCATGCGCGGTTCCGTATGGCGATGTTGCCATAATACACGTAGGCAGCGTAACTCTCACAGCGCTTCCGGACCTTGCCATCCCTCCAGTCGTCGGAACATGTGTCGAGAACGCCGGACTTACACGAGCGGGGCCGAGCGTCTCCGGGCAGGCGATACCGGATGCTACACCATTCGGACGGAAATGCCAGCGCCTGGGTGATGTTAATATTGATCACATCCGGACTCTCGGGCCCGCTGCACTCAAGGGACACCGTCAGAAATGTGTAGTTCTCTTCCCCAAAGCAAATAGCGCAGTAGAGGTTACGGAAGAGGATACCGGTGTTGATGCCTACGACAGGAATGTCGGAGATACCATCCTCGCGTCCGCCATCGGCGCACCGCTCCCGTACCTCCCTATCGGGGAACCTATTCGGACACTTGTCGATGATGGCCAATTCATGTTCCGGGTCGATTCGACTCATTTTCACGCATTTCCACGATGATTTCCTGATATTAAGTTTAATAGGCGTGATACGATTTCTTTTTACATAGCGTCTGTAGTCTTGGCAGCAATCATTGAAGGTCAAACATAGGTCGTCACAAAACAGTTTTTGGCGTACAACTCTAGTTGGTCGTTACTGCGCGCCAGACAACTGTTGCGGACATTACAAGGCACATCATCGGGAATGAATCGTCCGGGAGGTGCTGCCAAGTCAATCGTGCCGGACACCTCAGCCAGAGTAGGGTAGGGGTTCAGCTGAGCGGATGTAACATGTAAGACGTAAAGAAGAAAGGTGACAAGCTCGACACCAGCCATACTGCTCAGCTGATGCTTACCGACGACACAACGCGATTTGACCGACACACGGAGCGTCTCTTGCGGGCGTTATAACGAGGTCTGCTGAGGCCTCCACCGATCTGCCCACCTGCCGGCGATGGCAGCGTTTGTCTGTCTGCAGATGCAGTCCTGAAGGAGTGAAGGAAAGCACAAAACTGGTCAAGTTGAATTCGTCCAAACAAATCACACCTGAAAACACAGAATATCGTACAGAACTATTGCTCATACAATAGAGTAAATTCTGCAATATACATTGCAATATAAATCTTCATGGCTAACGAAACCATGAAGGTTAATATTGCTGTAAAATTTATCGTAGCATACGTAGAAAAAACAGGCGTGCCATACTTAGTACCAACAGGCGTGCAATACTTAGTACCAACTGGGGTCCCATACTTAGTACCAACAGGCGTGCCATACTTAGTACCAACAGGCGTGCCATACTTAGTACCAACAGGCGTGCTATACATAGTACAAACTGGGGTGCCATACTTAGTACCAACAGGCGTGCTATACATAGTACGAACTGGGGTGCCATACTTAGTACCAACAGGCGTGTCATACTTAGTACGAACTGGGGTGCCATACTAAGTACCAACAGGTGTGTCATACTTAGTACCAACAGGCGTGCCATACTTAGTACCAACAGGCGTGCCATACATAGTACCAGCAGGCGTGCCATACATAGAACCAGCTGGTGTGCCATACTTAGTACCAACCGGCGTGCCATACAAAGTACAAACTGGTGTGCCATACTTAGTACCAAAAGGTGTGCCAAAGATGGCTGGTATTGCTGGGTGAGACGGACATTACAGTGCATATGCTGAATGGTTTAACCCGTTTATTTATCAACTCCACATCATGCTCGTGAAGGTATACTCCACTGTAATATTATGTGTATGGGCCTCTTTCTAATCAGTCAGTGGCCGCCCGTGATCGGTCAGCCAATCACAGGTACACTCTTAACCCAATCTAGTCAAAATGACTAGCTAACCTGGTCACCCAGCTATCGAAGTTAGCCAAACTCTGTAACGACTAATCACATGGTCAAATCGACTTAGCAACATAGTCACAATGACTAGCAAGGCTGGTCAGGTGTTATTTGACTAGTTACCTAGTCAATTTGACCACCCTGAGAGCGTTTTCTCTTTGTTGGGAGACCGCGATGCGCGGATCACACGGGTTGGTTACATAACCACGTGTTATGTACTACGATTGGGGGTAAATAGTACAAGTCCGTTTTTGAGTAACAAGTCTCTTTATTTCCAATATCTCTCTCTCTCTCTCTCTCTCTCTCTCTCTCTCTCTCTCTTCGTGCCTCGACTGCCTCGCACCTCAACCGTAACACCGATCTCCTGCGCATCGGCTTCTGCGCAGGCTGGGATTCGCCTCTGCAATACTCTGATCGCTTTGGGCCAAATTCGGGCCATTACGCGACGAAATATTATTACGGAATGTCATCTGTTAAATATTACAAAAACATTTTCTGTTGTGTGTGATTAGAATAATAATAATCATTTTGTTATGGAAAACCTTTTATAGGCCCATTATGAGGCATTTATCGAAAAAAAGTAGTTCCGCGGACGTTTCATGGCCGTCAAGCGTTTCTAAAAATGGCTGCAGTCAGATGTGAAGACGAATTTGTTAACGAAAATCGACTGAAAAAAGCAATAGAAAGTTACACGCCGGGATTGGAAATGACAGACAAGCAGCGAGAGTGTTTGGAGAAGTTGTTCTTTGGAAACTTATCTACCAACGGGGTATGGGAAAAGCCTGATATACCATTTGCTCCCAGATTTGCTGCTCCCCCCAGCCCTCCGATGGGAGTTCACATGTTTTATGGAAAAAATAAAAAAACACACAACCAAAAAAACTTGGACTGCTAATGTTAGAATAAGATTTGCCCAAATTTAATACTTGTGACTGCAGGGCCTTGGTTATATAACCGAAATAACTGCAGCGTATAAAGTAAAGAAAGTTCATAATCAAAGACATCAAAATGCGGCCTTTGTGGACAGTAAACACAGCTTACTTCCGAGCTTCCCCGATAAGCTCCATTCATGTTGACCATTCTTGTTTGTTTATGTTTGACGCGCGCTGCTTGTTATCGCCCGGTCAGAGGTTACAACCGGGTCAAATCGCATGCGCTCCGTGAACTATTGCAGAGATGTTATGTTAGCATTGCATCAAACATGTCTGCCATGGAGAGTGCCGTAACACAATACTTTGCTGGTCCTCCAGCCAATCACATATCGATACATATATATCAAATAACATATATCCAATCAGAGGATGCGAGGAGTAGGGTCCATCTGGGCTGATTGTGGCACACCCGCCTCAGCATTTTTACGATGGGTAATCCCAACTGACCAGATGTTATAAACGTCAAATGCACACAGGCGACTACGCATGTCCAGATGGGTCAATTACAATTAAGGAAACATCAAAGGTACAACGATGGTCAGAAAGACGGGATGTGACATAGAACACATACAACGATGGCAATAAAACAGATAACAATAAAGACGCCCAGCCAAGATGAAAAACTACATATTCAACCCAGGAATATGACATCCCGCCACAAAAACAAAACAAAAAATTACCCTTTTTTTTTTTCTCAATCGTAAAACAATGATAGTGATACAAGAGTTGATGTTCCAATGTAGTTATGACATACATATAAAAGAAAAACGTGTACCGTAACATATCACGTTAATCAACAAACAAACAAACAAAATTCTCATTCCATAAAATATCTGCCTTACACTTACATGCCCTTAACAGTTAGCCATACAGCAAAATACCGTGTAAACATCACATACAAGCATAGTGTCATTTCGAGTAATTGTACAATTGTAAATGATAATGTGATACATAATTAATCTTGACAGAGAACCGAAAAGATTACACAACAAACAAGTTATGAAATTGAGTTACCATTGCCATAATAACGATATGATTCGTACAATTGGTAATCTTGGTGGTCTTTCCCGAACGCGCAAACACAGCGGCTGATACTAGTGGGGACTGGAGTGTGAAACGAGTCGCTTTTCGCGGTCTACTATCCCGCTTCATCGGGTACTACGCATCCCAATACCCTTGAAATCAAATATAATAGCTCACGAAGTATTGATGACAGGGGGAGGTTTCTCAACTATGCTTTTCCTGGCTTTAGCATCAAGCTGTGACGGGCGTATCCAAAATGATTTTTGGGACGGTTCTCCAACTAACTGTACGAGATATTGTATGTCTCGCCCTTTCCCCTTTTGGCCCAAAATACGCTTAATTTTGTGGTAGCCTCGCGAGTCACTGGAGGGAGAACTCGACAACACAGTATCTAGACCAATAGGTATCCCGTACCTAGAAGGACTCTGCTTTAGACGGTTAGAACGTCGAACCGTAGTTGTTGGTGGAGGTGTGGGGGGAAACGTTAGAACACAGACGGTCATCAACTGAGGGCGGGTGGTTCTCTAGGGCAGTATCATACTCCGTGTCAGCGCCATCTAATGGCTCAGGGGTGACATTAGTGATAATGCGATCTGCAAAATACCGAGAGGGGTTTGGGACACGAACGTAGGCCATTTTGAGACGATTTATATGGACAGGATCTCTCAGCTTCCTTCTGCTTTCCAAATTTTCGAGTTGAACCATATGAGGACTCGGTACTTCCTTTTTACAACATATGGACCAGAATACTTGGGCTTCAACTTTTTACCCTTGCCTCCCTGCTCGTCCATCATGTACACATAATCACCTGCCTGCAAACTCAAAGAATGTAATTTGAGATTCGCTCGTTCGAGCATTTTGGTGCTGGCTTTGGTGGCATTCTCCAGAACCTGTTGACGTATTAACTCGAGTTTATTCTCATGTGATTTGATAAACCCGTACATATCTTTGGGGATGGTTCGGGTGTCACAGGTAGGAGGGGATAGGGGGAAACGGGGACGCTGTCCAAAGATGACTTCATATGGGGAAAACCCTGTAGAGAAATTCACTGAATTATTCATGGAGAACACAATAGCTGGAAGTACCTCCTCCCAGTTCTTCATTTTAGCATCCATGAAGGGAGTAAGTCTCTCAGCTAACGTAGCATGAGTCCGTTCGCAAGCACCTAAGCAATGATGTGCGAAGCTAGGGGTAAATTGTTGAAGGACATGCATTTTTTCACACAACTCCTTGGTAACTATGGAGACGAACTCAGACCCTTTGTCGCTTATCAGTGCGTCACATACGCCATAAGAACAGAAAAGTGTGAACAGTCCGCTAGAGACAGATAACGCATCTTTGTTTGCCAGGGGAATGGTGACTAGGAATTTACTAAACATGTCAACAGCGGTCAAGATGTAACTTTTTCCCTCTTGCGAGTGCGGTAATGGGCCGTATAGGTCAATCTCCCAAACCTGGAAAGGTCCAGATGGGGTCGGGAAAGAAACAATACCATTCTTGGTGTGAGCTTTAGTTGTTTTCCGTCGCTGACATTCATGACAGGATTGGACATATTCAGTTATAACTTGGTCCAGCCTCGGGAAGTGGTAACACTCCCGTACTCGATCAATCGTATCCTGGATACCTCCGTGTCCAGCTAGTGGTGAGTCATGGTACATTTTAACAACAGTCTGAATCATTACATCAGGAACAACCAGTTGATACTGTTGCAAATTTAGCGTCCTCTTACTGCGAGCTAACCTGGAATGGAAAAGCAAACCCCCCATTATCACATGGTCGGCCGAAAGTAGGATTAGTCGCCGCGCTGCCCGCTGAGATCTAGGCAACTTGTCATGTTTTAAGTATTGGATGATCGGCTTTAGCGCAGGATCAGCCGACTGCATCTCGGCAATACTCTCCGGAGTGAAATCACACTCACTGAATAGAGCGATTTTGTTTATCTGGTCATATACGGGGCTGTCAGTAGCCGTGTCAGGATCAGAGGTCGTATGAAGGTCACCACCTGAACTACCTTGATTTGTACAACTGCTGGGAAGATGATTAGATTTGCTATTAGCATCATTAGTCAGACCTTCAGTGTCTGACAAAGACTTGGACTGTGACGCTGAACTATTTGTCGCTGTCACGTGACTATCACGCACTTTGGTCCGACGTGACTTTCTTTTCCTTTGCATACGGACATTCTGACTGTCGTCTGTGTCAGCGTCGTATTCTGCTTCATGCAAAGGTGTAGGCTTATTGTCGATGGGACGACGGGACATTTGATGAGAGTCAATGCCTGACAGAACCTGCGGAGGAAAGAAATGCACATTGTTAGAGCCGGCGACCTGTTCACAACCATGATGAATGAAATCTCTTAGCTGCTGCCCGCCCGGCAAGCGGACGTCTCCAGCCGGTTCCTCTGTGTATGGAAAGTAATTATCGTCCTCGTCCGGACTGTGAGTTAGTTCACCAAGGTCAGGGTTAGGGTGACAACGACTTAGTGCATCTGGCACAACCATTTGTGCTGTTGGTTTATACTCCAGCTCGACATCAAACTGCTGAAGAATTGCCAGCCATCTTTCGTAGATTGCCCCACTCAATTTCTTTTGAAAAAGTGGTTTTAGGGCTTGATGGTCACATTCTACAACAAATTTGCGCCCCCTAAGGTAGGTTGCGCATTCAATCACGCTGCTAACCATGCCTAAAAGTTCGAGCTTAGTCGGGCCATATGACCTCTGCCATTTGGACAAGCCTTTGGAACCAAATCTGACTACACGAACTCTCTCTTTGTCTGTTGCATCTTTCCCACACTCCGTTGGGGGGAGAATTTGGTACAGCATATAACCAATGCCATGACTAGACGTGTCTACACTTAGTCTGAAGGGGAGGTCAAAACGAGGAAAGGCTAGTATTGGAGACTCAAGAAGACCGCGTTTGAGATTGTCAAAGGCATTTTGTTGTTCGTTGCCCCAGCAAAATGAATTGCCTCTACCAAGCAGTTTGTTTAACGGTCTAGCCTTAGCAGAGAAGCTGGGGATAAACTTCCTAAACCAATTGAGAAGGCCCATTACTCTGCGTACTTCTCGTACGTTTTTAGGGGCAGGTAGCTCACTGATCGCTTGAACTCGATCAGAGGGCGGCCTAATACCATCCCTGGAAACCTCATGACCAAGATAGATGCACTTATCTTGAGCAAAGGAACATTTCTTGGGGCCTAGTTTCAGACCAGCTTGGCGCATTCGATCAAATACATCCTGTAGATCTTTCATATGTTGGTCAAATGTTGCTGAAAATACAATAACATCATCAAGGTAACAAAGGACTGATCTAAATGTCAAACCCCGGAGTACTTTGTCCATCAAAAGTTGAAATGTGTTGGGGGCGGTTTTAAGTCCCTGAGGCAGACGCTGAAATTTGAACGTGCCGAAACATGTGTTTGAAAGCTGTGTAACGGCTGGAATCTTCGGAAATGGGCATCTGAAAGAAACCACTAGACTGATCAATGGTTGATATGAAATTAGGAACATTGGATGAAAATGATTCAGTTAACTCCTGTAAATCAGGAATAGCATAGTTGAATTCCTGGGTTTGAGCATTTAGATGTCTGAAGTCGCAGCAAAACCTAAACATTGAGAGACTTGCCTCTTTTGAGCCCAGCGGAACATCTTTGGATGCTTTGCGCTTTGATACTAATACAATGGGGCTTGTGATAGGTAAGTCGTCCTTCTCATCAACAGGAGATATTATTCCCTGTGAAAGAAGCTCATCTAGTTGGTGCCTTAGGACTTCCCTCTTGTATGGTGGCAGGCGATAAGGGCGCTGATGTTTAAATGACGCGTCAGGTTTCAGGTGTATTTTATGTTCAACAACAGTGGTTTTTCCCAAATTCGGATTTTCCGGGGTCACAAAAATGTCCTTATTTTCAAGGAGGAGGTTAGTAAGGCTACAGTGTTGGGTTTCATTGAGGGAACTCTCGAGATTGAAACAAGAAAGGAATTTCTCGTTGTCAGAGCTGTCACCTGTCTGCGCTCTGTTCTGACTATACCCCTGTTGATCAACTCGCTTTGTATTCTTGTTACAACCTACCCTGGCGATGATGTCAGAGTTATTAAGCGGCCTATATGTAGCTACAACTTGCCCCCTCCTAATATTTATGTCTTTGTCAGAAAGATTCATCAGTTTGACGGGGACACGGTGTTTGTCATTAACCGTTACAGCAGCAGTAGCGACAAGCAGATCAGTAGGACGCGGCCGCGAACTCGCCTCACACACGCCGGGTAAGCCAAGGGGTAACTTCTTAGAAACGCTTGCCCAAACAACACTTTCGGAATTGGCTGGTATAAGTGTTTTGCTAGGAAGCGTTACTTTCGTCGAGTCCAGTTGGACTGACAAGTTATTGAAATCAAGATGGACTCCTTTAGCGGCCAGGAAAGACGTACCGAGAATGAGTGGATGAGAAACATCTTTCAATACATACACAGTGATTTTAAACTTACCATATTTCGTGCTGATTTGCACTCTAGCAATTCCCACAACAATAACTTTATAGCTATCAGCCACCATAAGGGTGTCCTTGCTCTCTCGAAATTCATGTACAACCTTTGAAGGCAGCGATCTAAATAAACTTTCTGACATCAAAGAAACATCACTACCTGAGTCAACTAGAGCAACAACAGTTTTCTGACAAAAAACAACATTCATATATATACAGTGACCAGGTTCTTCATCATCTAAAGACTCCATGTCACTACATGAACTACCACCGCATCGTTTGTCACAATATGGTACCTTTTCTGATGTCGGCGTTCTGTGGGTGGTATATGGTTGGTTGATGGCACTGTCTATAACAGCGTTAGGCCCAAGGGAACAAGCGCTATGTCCCTTGGGCTGTTCTAGTTTCCCTGGTTGCTTTGGAACTTTTTGCACATTGGGGCAGAGTGGCCCCTCTGTTGACAGATCTGGCAGGTGATCGCGGGAGACTGGCGTCCACCTTGTCGAAGGTTACACTGGAATGAGATGATCCGTACTATTGCATGTGTAACATCGGCGATCCTCCGGTCGCCGTGACGCCGCTTGTGCACGTGGCTGATGCGGTTGACATGTGTTGAGTTTGGCAGCTATTGAAGCTACTTGATCAGTTAAATAATCCAATCTAGCACTTGTAGAGTCGGGAGCCTCGGATATCTGACAGTGGTTGGATTTGGCGTCTTGGCGTGGTTGAACAGCGGGGTTGCTGGGGACAGCAGCGTGCCTGTAGCCAAATGCCTCACCTCTTTTGGCCGCTAGCAAAGCTTCCTCCGTTGAGGAAGGATTACCCGCTCTGACGAAAAACGCCAGCTGTGGCGGTAGTCCCTGTATAAAGTGAAGGAGCATGTCACGATCCGATTTCCCGATTCGCGTTCCCTTTTGCAGTATCAGACTGTGGAATTCTTCGACAGTCATGTGCGCTGCTAGCGATAGTTGGTTAAACACATCCGCTTCAGCAAGTAGAGCAGGGTTGTCGTGGCTGGTTGGAACATACCTGGCCTGAAAGGATTCTTCAATGGTCGACCAAGTCCTTTTCCGTTGTGAGTTGATTGTGTGGAACCACACAAGAGCCGGGCCCTGTAGATGAAGATGAAAAGCAGCCACTTTCCTGGCGTCGTTTTCCTGCCCCTGGAGCTGATGCAGAGTGCAATAGCTCTCAAAGTCCCGAAGGAATGTCTCACCATCTTCATTCGATAAGCCATTGAAAGATGTTATCGTCAACCTAGGCGAGCTGGCCATCTTCTCGAAGATTTGCTCGTCTCCGTCAAAAGACAATGGCAACGTCACGAAATCGGAGTGAGATGCCGATACCGACTTGGGCAGAGGAGTCGACGTTAGAAATGGCGGCGAGAGGTCGAGAAGATCGGAACTAGAATTTCTGACAGCTGGAATTGTCAGATTTAACGGTACTTCCATCGACGATCGACTTTGAATTCTCCACCATGTTATGTACTACGATTGGGGGTAAATAGTACAAGTCCGTTTTTGAGTAACAAGTCTCTTTATTTCCAATATCTCTCTCTCTCTCTCTCTTCGTGCCTCGACTGCCTCGCACCTCAACCGTAACACAATACTTTGCTGGTCCTCCAGCCAATCACATATCGATACATATATATCAAATAACATATATCCAATCAGAGGATGCGAGGAGTAGGGTCCATCTGGGCTGATTGTGGCACACCCGCCTCAGCATTTTTACGATGGGTAATCCCAACTGACCAGATGTTATAAACGTCAAATGCACACAGGCGACTACGCATGTCCAGATGGGTCAATTACAATTAAGGAAACATCAAAGGTACAACGATGGTCAGAAAGACGGGATGTGACATAGAACACATACAACGATGGCAATAAAACAGATAACAATAAAGACGCCCAGCCAAGATGAAACACTACATATTCAACCCAGGAATATGACACACGGATGCGCGCCGCGGCATACCGGAAGCTTGACCTTTGCGGCGGTTCTTTAACCAGTTGCTGCAGGAAATTGGAAATCTTCAGTTGAAATTTTCTGACAATCGCCTCCATACTATTAGGTGAGAATATTAAATAGTTTTCTGTATTTTTGTATGTATTGTCGTGTACCATTGCTGGTATCAGTACTAATGAGTGCTTAGCTTCAATCATAAGTCTACTATGTGTTTTAGAATGTCGCAACGCAGGACGACACCAGCAATAACATCTGTTGGAGAAGCTGTGGATGTAACAGAGGTCATGGCCATGGGCATGCTGATGGCCGCCATTTATGTATTTATGTGCCTTACCACCTATCGACCAAAAAGACGTTTCGTTATGTACAGAAGGTGATGCTGGTCGTTGATGATGAGGCTAAAGACCCAGTTGACGTGAAGCTTCTTTGTGTCAGGGCTAGTATTAACAAGGCATGCATGAAAGTGTTTATATACAATAAAGTCTACTTGTTTTGCATATTATGTTGTCTGACTTGTTTTTACACTGGTTCTTACACTGGTTCGACCTTTAATCATAGTCAAACTGACCTTCATTCATAGTCAAACTGACCAAATCTTCTAGTCGGTCTGACTAAGTACAATAGTCATTACTACTTACGCTATAGTCAATGTGACTAATGAGATAGTCATAGTGACTAATAGATTAGTCATATTGACCACTCTTTACTTGACTAGGTAGATTAGTCATTTTGACTAATCAATATTTGACTAACTGCATTAGTCAAATTGACTAACACAGTCGTTTGGTGGACAGTCAATATGACTAGCCAAGTTAGTCAAGTTAACTAGATTACATTAAGAGTGTAGAGGACGGGGCTCATGCATGGGATTGTGTATATATCGAAGGAGCGTCCACATTTCGGTAGCTTACCCCCAGGATATACAACGTAAGACCGGTTATAACGTGTTGGTTCATGCGAAATAAATATATATCGCGCTCATAGAAGTCGTTATATATCTGAGTAAAATGCATAGCCACTACAGAAGCGAACCCGAACAAAACATGAAGTACCGTCTCAACACAAGATGGAACGGTGCCTCAATGAACAACATCACGCAAAACACAAACTAACACGGGACATATTCGTCCATGGAATATGACAATCCAATTATGAATATACCAAATGCTGTGACATACGTCCTAATTTGTACGCTAAACATTGTACCAGGTGGCGAACAAATGATGTGGCGAACCTTGTGGCGAACGTTGTACCGAATGATGTGGCGAACCTTGTACCAAATGATGCGGCGAACCTTGTGCCAAATGATGTGGCGAACCTTGTGACGAACGTTGCACCGAATGATGAGGGAACCTTGTACCAAATGATGTGGCGAACGTTTTACCGAATGATGTGGAAACTTGATCTTCTTGCGCATCGGCTTCTGCGCAGGCTAGGATTCGCCTCTGCACCACACAGATCGATTTGGGGCAAATTCGGGCCATTACGCGAGAAATATTGATACTAATTATCAACTCTTAAATGTTACAAAAATATTTTCTACTGTGTTCGATTAGAAGAAAAATATACATTTTGTTATGGAAAACTTTTCAGTAGGTCCAAAATGAGGCATTTATCGGAAAAAAATAGTTCCGCGGACGTTTCATGACCGTCAAGCGTTTCTAAAAATGGCGGCAGGCAGATGTGAAAACGAATTTGTTATCGAAAATCGACTGAAAAAAGCAATAGAAAGTTGCAAGCCTGCCCGGATTTGCCCCCGCCCCCCTCCCCCCAGGCCTGATGGGAGTTCACCCTGGAAAATGCCCTCCGGGCAAAAAGACTTGTTTTCGATTTTTTTTTTGCATGAAACCGCCAGCGAGTGTGTGGTTTTGCGGATTGAACAGAAATCTTGTGTGAAAAACTGTCATTATTTTATCAATGCTGCCTTTGTCATATTTCACTTTTCTTTACGATATTGTACATACATAGCGACGTCTAGCGAGCGGACGATTCAAAGCACTTGAGTTTGACGCGCGCTGCTTTAGCCATTATGAATGCAAACCGAAAATCGTTATGACTGTTCTATTGCACTCCTCTCAACAAATTGTGCCATGGAGAAACGGTGGAAAATGCAATGTTTTCGTAAAAAATAATGAGGGCGAAGTATACCAAATGTGGATGCGGGCAGGTAAAATTTGGCAAGTACCTGCCCTCATGGCAGGCGAAAAAAACCAAATGAGTGCAAGAACATGAATTTGAATAGTCGAAAATCGACTGAAAAAAGCAATAGGAACCTTGTAAGCCGGGATTGGAAATCCCCCCCCCCAAATGATGCGATGGGAACTTTGTTTAATGGAAAAAACCTTGACACACAACCAAAAAGACTTGTTAGAATAAGATTTGCCAAAATTTAATACTTGTGACTGCAGGGCCTTGGTTATATAACCTAAATAACTGCTGCGTATAAAGCAAAGAAAGTTCATAATCAAAGTCATCTAAATGCTGCCTTTGTGGACAGTAAACACAGTTTTATTTCCCACAGAAGGGCTTACTTCCGAGCTTCCTCGATAAGCTCCATCCATGTTGACCATTCATGTTTGTTTATGTTTGACGCGCGCTGTACTTGTTATCGCCCGGTCAAATAGGTGGCGAACCGGGTCAAATCGCATGCGCTCCGTTAACTATTGCAGAGATGTTATGTTAGTACAGAGTCAAACATGTCTGCCATGGAGAGTGGTGGAAACCTTATACCAAATGATGTGGCGAACCTTGTACCAAATGATGCGGCGAACCTTGTATCAAATGATGCGGCGAACCTTGTACCAAATGATGCGGCGTACCGAATGATGTGGCGAACCTTGTACCGAATGATGTGGCGAACCTTGTACCGAATGATGTGGCGAACCTTGTACCGAATGATGTGGCGAACCTTGTACCAAATTGTACCAAACTTTGTGATGATGTGGCGACGAACGTACCAAATGATGTGGCGAACCTTGTACCAAATGATGTGGCGAACTTTGTACCGAACCGTGATGTGTGGCGAACGACCGTTGTGGCGAACCTTGTACCAAATGATGTGTGGCGAACCTTGTACCAAATGATGTGGCGAACCTTGTACGAACCTTTGTACCAAATGATGTGGCGAACCAAATGATGTTTGTACCGAATGATGTGACGAACGTTGTACCAAATGATGTGGCGAACGTTGTACCGAATGATGTGACGAACGTTGTACCGAATGATGTGACGAACGCTGTACCGAATGATGTGACGAACGTTGTACCGAATGATGTGACGAACGTTGTACCGAATGATGTGACGAACGTTGTACCGAATGATGTGACGAACGTTGTACCGAATGATGAGGGAACCTTGTACTAAATGATGTTACGAACGTTGTACCGAATAATGTAACGAACGTTGTACTAAATGATGTAATAGCCTTACATAACGTACAGGACGTCAATTGACGTATATCCCTAGAGGACGTCTATTAGCCCTACACGATATATATATATACCTCTAGCCCTGCAGGACGTCTACCGGCGACTGGCCCTACACAACGGCTATAGGCGACTAGCTCGACATAACGCGCTTTGGCGTCTGACTCTACAGGGCATCTATTGACGTCTGGCCCTATAGGACGTATATTGACGTCTGGCCCTACAGGACGAATATTGACGTCTGGCCCTACAGGACGAATATTGACGTCTGGTCCTACAGGACGCATATTGACATCTGGCCCTATAGGACGAATATTGACGTCTGGCCCTATAGGACGTATATTGACGTCTGCCCCTATAGGACGTATATTGACGTCTGGCCCTATAGGACGTATATTGACGTCTGGCCCTACAGGACGAATATTGACATCTGGCCTTACAGGACGTATATTGACGTCTAGCACTATAGGACGTATATTGACGTCTGGCCCTACAGGAAGTATATTGACGTCTGGCCCTGCAGGACGAATATTGACGTCTGGCCCTGCAGGACGAATATTGACGTCTAGCCCTATAGGACGTATATTGACGTCTGGCCCTACAGGACGAATATTGACATCTGGCCCTATAGGACGAATATTGACGTCTGGCCCTACAGGACGAATATTGACATCTGGCCCTACAGGACGAATATTGACGTCTAGCCCTGTAGGACGAATATTGACGGCTAGCCATATAGGGCGAATATTGACGTCTAGCCCTATAGGACAAATATTGACGTCTAGTCCTATAGGACGAATGTTGACGTCTGGCCCTATAGGACGAATGTTGACGTCTAACCCTACAGGACGAATATTAATGTCTAACCCGACAGGACGTCTATTGACGTAGCTAATATTCAGAATTTCAAGATGTATTCAGAGGCACAATTGTATAATTTCAACAATGAAGTATTGCGGTTGACAATGGCGTCCTAGATACCGTCCAATGAACTATACTCAGAAGAAGGCAAAAATTACCTGGCGGATTCGAGTAAATACTTACTGACATAATTTGGAGAAGGCGATTTCAGTTTCCAAGTATTGACGAGGTTAAGTTGACAACTATATGAGATCCGTATCCACAATGAACAGGCAATTTGCGCGACACGAGACATTTAGTAATATATTCACCGACTGCAGATTCATGCTTCTTGCTCAATGCCGCATACGACTAACTGTAACATTGAATCTGACCCCTAAAAACGCATCTATATAATACTTATTGGGCATTAACAAATGGGTCTCGGTCGGTAATGCCAGGTTCGGTAATGAGAGACCATGTGATAGCTCGCCTGCGGAGGTGTGTGTGTGTGGGGTGGGGGGTGATTGGGAGGGGGGTGGGGGTGTGGGGGGAGGTGGGGTGGTTGTTAGTGGCCTACTTGACCAGTTTTACATCAGTTAACTGGCACGTGCTCCGCTGTCTCGGGCCTTTCTCTCCTGATCGGTCAGTAATGCAACGTATCACTTGAGTAAATAAACACTCGCCGAGGTTGAGACACCTTCCATTATGAGGAGAGCGGTATCTGGGCGAGGAGAGGCTACCCGGCTTGGTACACACGTATACAGACTGATAGCCGACATGAGCTGGAAGCTAGCTCGTCTTGAGGAGATAGGTAGGGAGGAGAGTAGAACGTGCTTTATGAGAAAGAAGTACTCTCATCATGGCAACGGGACTCGTGTATATCAACACATCAACTAGTGATAAATATTGCTTAAATGTCATGGAATGTTGAAACAAAACGAACGCGTAAAACGAAGAGCTTGTTTATCACTTGGGAGGCGGACACGAAAGGAGGTAGCCCCGGTCGGCTGGCCCCGGTCGGCTGGCCCCGGTCGGACGGTGATACACATCAAGGTAAACGTCCGGCAGGACTAGAAAGGAGGTCGGATCGTAGCAGCAGAGAGTTGGAATGGCTTATGGTCTTCTCGTAACAAGCGTCACAATAGATCAGCCAAGAAGAATGAGATACATCATCCATGTAATAACCACTCACCATGGCAACATGTCTCATAGTCAATGGCAACAGAGGTGGCAGTCACTGGTATCAAATGTGGAAGTCACTGGCAACAGAGGTGGCAGTTACTGGCAACAGAGGTGGTAGTCACCAGCAAAGAAGTTGGTAGACACCAGGAACAGAGGTGGTAGTCGTTGGCAACAGAGGTAGTCACTCGGTAGAGAGAAGGTAGTCACTGGCAAGTGGTCTGGTCACGTGGTGTAGCGTCCGTCATCTCATTGATGATCACTTTATAGACAAGTTATCTAAGTATTCCAACCAATAAACCTGCGATTGATATAGTTGTAGACGAGAGACGCTGGTTATCCAACAACTTGATTGTTCTGCGAAGCAAACAAAGCGACCCAATTCCTATCCCTAATCTGAGCCCCGCGAGATGGGCGGGGCGAATGGGGAGGCTGGGCGGGGAAGGGGTGTTTCCAGTGGCTTAGAGAAGATGGCGGGCTTTTTACTGACGAGATCGAGTACTTCCTACTCGTGACCCCTGCACCCCACCAAACAAGCCGCTGCGCCTCTCGCCTCCCGGACAACGCCTCCATCACCGATAACTACCAGCATCCCTCGAGTTTTACACATCCAAGCTACCCAGCCTGACCTCTTAGTACGGGGTTGGGGGGGGGGGGGGGGGGGGTAGTGTGAGGATTAAGAAGTGGTGAGGGAGAGGGACTGTAAGCGAGGATCAGTGAGGGAGTCAGCCTAGTGGTTCCGGGAGGTTCGCCGGACTCGTCATATTGACGGAACGCGTGGTCGCCGAAGGGAATTCGTCTGAGTTGACGGAGTAAATAAAGAGAGTCATTTATTCTCGTACAAGAACTGGTCATCCAACAAGTTGTTCATTGGCAGCACCATTAGTTCATCTTCAGGGTCTCTCCAAGCTCCACTCGAAACTGCACACCCCAACCGCTCAACGTCCACCCCACCCCCTCACAACATCCCGCAGCCCCCCACCACCCACCTACACCACCCCTCCCCCTCACAACATCCCGCAACCCCCTACCACCCACCGACACCACCGTCAACTCCCTCTCCGCCCGCCCCATCACTAATACAGCAAAATAATCCCCCCCCCCCCCCCAACCCCGCAAACCGGCCACCAAGACTTCTGGCTCTGTTATCTCTATTCGCGGACCTCTAAGCTGGGCGGCCCAGTGACAGCGGCAGTTGGTGTTTCCGATGGCAGTACCCCTGAGTCATAGTCACTTCACCATGCAGAGCTGTCATTTATTCTCTCGCCGTGATTGGTGCACGCGGCATTGTTCCAGGTAGACGCGGTACCTAGTCTTGCTGACGGCTAATTCCCACGTTAAATTATTTTCAGCCGGTTGGATGCACCACAGAAAACGGACAGGGCCGAACGGAGTGTGGGAAGACGCGAAAACTTAACGGTAAAAAGGCCTGGCTGTGAAAGACAAGTGGGGTGGGGGGTTGTTTACCTACCACTCATCTTCATGATTCATCCACATACAGCAATCTGATTAAACCATTGATTGTCTTCTTTCATATAATGCTTCAAGTATGCTAAATAGTATCTACTCAGCACATATGCTTACTACGTCCAACTCCTTGGTGTCCCAAAGTTATAACTCGTCAATGAGCTTCAAATCTACAACATTTACAAAGCAACAAACCTATAGGCTGCTACTGGCAGAATTGTATGAAGTAGAAAGCTGACGGTAGAAGCCTAGCCGTGTGTACTTCTCAAAATATCTGAATGCAGAGGTGGCTCCGACTACGAAATTTGAATCCGGGCAATTTGACACACACCCACGTCAAGGAAAGAGTTCTTTGTCTATGACGCCGTTTTCGTTTCGCTATTCACTGTCGATTTGAAACTTGTTTTATTTCGACCAGGGGAAGAGCGTTTGTAGGGCGTCACAAGCTTAGTGGGCTGGTGCATTACCAGCCCCCCCCCCCCCCACCACCTCACTC
Organism: Urechis unicinctus; assembly: GCA_034190875.2. Lineage (NCBI taxonomy): Eukaryota > Metazoa > Annelida > Polychaeta > Xenopneusta > Urechidae > Urechis > Urechis unicinctus. Next base: position 52,415,155 of record CM067347.1, on the reverse strand, counting down.
CCCACAACCGTCAACTTGGCGAACTGTATCAAAAAGTTTGAAAAATTTCAGAATCAGCACATTATTGACCAAGTTATTATTGAACTTAAATTTTTGGCAACCACTATTGAACCAATTTTCATGACCATCACACGTATATTGATGATTCTATAAGCGATCCAGTTTATTAAAGGAATCATGCTGTCCGGGTAATGACTGATTGACAATGATTTGGCCGACTCAAAGAAAAGGATTTTTTTAGTTGTCTATTTTATAAGCGATCGAAAATTTCTTGCCAATTTTGGCTGTTTTCCCTTACTTTTACCTGCGATTCATGAGAAAACTACGCATAATTTGTGCCAATTTTAACTGTTTTCCCTAACTTTTACCTGCGAATCATGAGAAAACTACGCATAATTTGTGCCAATTTTAGCTGTTTTCCCTTACTTTTACCTGCGATTCATGAGAAAACTACGCATAATTTGTGCAGACATGCAGCAACCGAAATGTTACTAGATGAGTAACCTACATATACATGGAAACATTTTCAAAATCGACTCAGAATTAATAAAGATATCGGAGTGTGAATGTATTGAGGGTGGGGGGGGCGGGGGGGTTTTTTGGACTTTAAGCTCAGGTTGTGAAAAAACTATAGAGAATATACAATTAGATGTATCAGTAACGAATCTGGCATGGGCTATCGTCCGGCAGAAACTTTTTTACGATACGACTATTTACGACGGGAAACCACGTGTTAACTTCCGATTGAACTGATGAATTACATTTTTTTTAGCTCGTAACCAGAAACGACGTCATCGACATCCATAAAAAACTTACCATTTGTTAGACGCTGTTCCTTACAAAATTTGACCCAATTGTTATGACCATCGTTCACATTTTGTCGATTTTATAAGCGATTGAAAAAATGTGATACCACTTTTTTTTTCGACTTCCGGCGCTTGATATAGCTATTGGTTTTATGCAATGACATATGTTTCAAAAAAGTTTGCAATTAAAATGAGCTACAAATTGATGCAATTTCTTTAACGATCCTGTCACTATTAATGGAGCTATTCGATACTAGTTTTTTACTTTTTCGAAGGTCAAAACAAAATATCTGGGTTTTGCGCATCAGCGAGACCTTCCAATTAAAAAACCATATTAAAAAAATGCAACCTGTATCGCGGGCAAACACACAAACCCACCAACAAACTTACAAACGGACTGATCGCCATAACTTGTTAATAACTATAGCTCCCTCATACTAAATTTGCAGATTCTTTACGAAAAGATCCTGGCATGCTAAAATAAGCCTTAGCTGTCCATATAAATTGATGAAAATCTTGCCGTAATTGTCATGAAACGGTACAACTTTGAATTGGTACAGCTCATGAATGGGTACAGATTATGAATTGGTTCAGCTTTGGCATCGCAAACAGGATGAAATGGGAATACCAGGTGTATACACCGACACACACACACAGAAACGCACACACCTACCTACACACACATACACACACACACACACACACACACATATATATACACATACATACATACATACATACACACACACACACTCACACACACACACACACACACACACACACACACACACACACACACACACACACACACACACACACACACACACATATATATATACATATATACATATATATATATATATATATATATATATATATATATATATATATATATATATATATATATATATATATATATATATATATATATATATATATAGCATTTCACACAGATGTATACCTGGTTATATTGTAAGAATTCCAGTGTATTGATATAAAACCCGAATATAGCTGTTTGTTTGGGCTATTGCCTCTGTTTATTTGACTGTGTCCATTGGTGTGCCAGGATGAAATTGTGTCGCATCATTCATTTATTATCTCTGTCAATGTTTGATAAGTCCAATATTGGTGTGTTGTTAATGGAATGACTGTCCATCATCTGATGTTTGCTGATGATCTTGCTGTCATCAGCCATTCAGTATGTGAGTTTGATAAATTGCTGACAATATGTAAAACATGCCAATCTTCCTGCTATGTATTTAAATGGAGAACGACTCAAGACTGTCTGTTATTTCAAATAGCTAGGCTACATTTTGTATAATGATCTCAGCGATAAAGATTACATTAATCGGCAGAGACGTTGTTTATGCGGCATTACGATGTCATACGTTTAAGACAGCTCGTGACCACCAGAAAATGTTATAATTAGGACAGTTTGTCCCCTCTCGACACACTCACGTTAACAACGATCCGCGTCTCGCTACTAAAGCTCAGCCAATATCGCTTATACGGTGGGCTTTTCGATGCTTTCATTCGCCTTCTTCCCATCACACGTCAGCGTTCGGGCTACTTCCGTTCTGCTTGTCGTACCCACTCCATTCAGCTTACCCTGATGCTAGGGGTACGGCAGATTCTATCTATTTTCACCCCGGGTCTCCTCTTAACGCCTCTCCTCTTTTAAATAAATTAGTGTTTAAACTTATCAACTTAGGATTGTCAATGACTGAATGCGACGGATTATAGGCCGCTGGTAATTAACACGCTCTTGGTTGCACGCTACTTTTATAAGTTCAGGGAAATATTATCCTTTGCAGGTTGGTCATGTGTGCTGTCTATATGAAACTGAAACTGTTCAAAACATTTTGTTTACCTTTGAACACTGCAAAATTATGTTGACTTGCAGCATATTCCATCACATGTACAGGCGACTCTCAATTGGACAGCTTATTTTTTATCATACCATCATCTGCCTGATAATACATTTCACAGGTGTGTCAGTTTATACTAGATTTATACCTTTTAACTTTCCTACCTTATATCCAGTCGGGTCTGGAATAGGGTTGACCTATCCGTTCTTCCCCCCCAGCCCATAAGCATTCCCAGCAGATGCAGTCGGTGTGTGTGTGTGTGTGTGTGTGTGTGTGTGTGTGTGTGTGTGTGTGTGTGTGTGTGTGTGTGTGTGTGTGTGTGTGTGTGTGTGTGTGTGTGTGTGTGTGTGTGTGTGTGTGTGTGTGTGTGTGTGTGTGTGTGTGTGTGTGTGTGTGTGTGTGTGTGTGTGTGTGTGTGTATGCGTGTGTGCTAGGTGCTCAGGCTACAACTGCATTGAGCCGGGGACTTCGCACTGCCCCACTCACCCCATCACACTGCCCCACTCTCCCCATCACACTGCCCATCTCTCCCCATCACACTGCCCCACACTCCCCATCACACTGCCCATCTCTCCCCATCACACTGCCCCACTCTCCCCATCACACTGCCCCACTTTCCCCATATCACTGCCCCACTCTCCCCATCACACTGCCCATCTCTCCCCATCACACTGCCCCACTCTCTCCATCATACTGTTTATAGTCCGACAGGACGTTGTAGTATATCACCGTCCGTCCGGGGCTAGCGGCTTTACTGCTGCTGCCACCGCGGGACTGACAATACACTAACACCATACAGTCTTTATCAGAACTCAAGTTTACCATCAAACTTTCTTGAAAATAATTCAATACTTAAATACACATAAGAAAAGAAACCGCTTGCGCGTCCACAGACACTCATGGCGACTTCACCCTCAATTTCGACCTAAATACCAATCTTTATATGCTTGTTATTTCAATGTTTCGCCTCGTGGACTACAACGGCCATGTTCTGCCAAACATACCACTGGGAGAGCCTGATCTGCTGATAAACATGTAGACGCAATCGTTCGTGTTGCCATAGAAGAAGGCACATGATTTCTCGGAAGCGCTGAGCACTAAATGGAAGCATGTCAGTAGGTTAAGGTCTGGCTTGCGTTCAACAGAAGCAACCTCGGTCCTCACCAAAAACTATCAACCAAAGCTAAACCGCTAACCAGTTTGCATTCGTGACAACGAAAAACGGATAACCGTAAACAAATTAGGTTCCTCTTTTTATATTTCATGAACATGATAAGCGAAAAACAAACAAATATATATATATATATATATATAATATATATATATATATATGACCAAATGGGGTACGGCATTTGAAAGTTTACTACTTGGCACACACGCATGGATAATGTATAGGGCTTATTTGTAATTATAGAGTTTCTTGTAAATATAATCTTTAATTGATTTGTAATGGAGCCTTAGATTCATAGACGAAAGATCGTTCATGGGCGAATTAGGGTCGCATTTGTGGTGCTTGAGATAACCACTGAGTATTTACAGCCAACCACCGAAAGATTGCATAATGCAAATGCAGTTCCTCACATGCCCAGCCGCCATGTTTCCTGACATTCCAGCCGCTAGAGGAAGCGTCGGTGGACGGCGAACGCCAGTTCATCCTGTGTCGAAAATGTCCCCGGGCGGGTGGGGGTGAGGGGGATTTAAGCCGAAAAACATACCCCGTCGTACAAGTTTGAGGACCCATAAAACCCGCCGAAAAAAATACCCCGTCGCGCGTCACATATGTACTACCTCTATACACTTAAGTGCCAACCCCCACCCCCCCCCCGGGCTTTTCCCCTCCCTGTTTGTGTCCATGCCATTGTTTTCATAACGGTACAGTTCACGAGCGCTTGGATTAGATCATTATGAACCTCACATCAGGCTAGCATTCTGAAGTATCATCAAAGAGCGTATAGCTACGCGAGTAGGGCTCTCCGACAGGCTTTGTGGTGATTATGAAAATGAGTGAAACACACGCCCGTCGTCAGGTGACCCTACCATGGAATCAACAAAAGCACATTGGACGCTTGATCAAACGTCTCGGGGCTTGGCATCTGTCAAAGACCTTGTGTCTTCTGATCGGTCGAGGCGAATCAGAAAATTCCACGTGTTCTAAGAGACGCCATGACAAAGCACTGCGCCGCCCACATATTTTCCGGGTCGGAGGAGTGGGTGAGACCTCTTAGTGTCTGTAGCTATAAAAATCATAGGTATCATAGCCCAACGTCTTTCTTACACCACTTCAAATATCATGATAATATTAAAAGGCATGGCTCTGACATAAGCGTGGAGCTAATCTGTCCAAAGAGTTTATAACTACGCTTATTGGGCCTCCGACCGACAACATATGTAACCACACCACATATCTGCAGGCGAGTTGCTCGTCATAGCATCAATTTTTTCCCACGTGGAATTTGGTGGATCACTCTTCCCTTATTCACACACGAAATCTGTCTTTCACCAGGGACCTCATACATTGCGATTAGTGTTTCTGATGCTCAATAAAATCTTTTCGACAATCAAGCATTCCGCCCTCAATGATCGACTTTCGAACGGCTAGTATTTCGCGTTTAATCACGAGTAAGTCCGCGGCAGCGTAGGACACGCTCGCCAGTCTTTGGTTTCAGCTGAGCTTGTCTGGAGAATTTCCACCAACAGTCCCATGTGCTGTTGAAGATTTGATGGCAGCGCCACCGAACAGAGGGCTTACTATTCACCCGTGGAAATGCGCATTACATAGCCTGTCGAAATGAGCAGTATTAACTCTTTGATCTGTCCACTAAATAAGTAGTATGAACTCTTTGATCTGTTCACTAAATAAGCAGTATGAACTCTTTCATCTGTCCACTTAATGAGCAGTATTAACTCTTTGATCTGTCCACTAAACGAGCAGTATTAACTCTTTGATCTATCCACTAAATGAGCAGTATTAACTCTTTGGTCTGTCCACTAAACGAGCTGCATTAACTCTTTGCTCTGTCCACTAAATAAGCAGTATGAACTCTTTGATCTGTCCACTAAATGAGCAGTATTAACTCTTTGATCTGTCCACTAAATAAGCAGTATGAACTCTTTGATCTGTCCACTAAATGAGCAGTATTAACTCTTTGATCTGTCCACTAAATGAGCAGTATTAACTCTTTGATCTGTCCACTAAATGAGCAGTATTAACTCTTTGATCTGTCTACTAAATGAGCAGTATTAACTCTTTGGTCAGTCCACTAAATGAGCAGCATTAACTCTTTGCTCTGTCCACTAAATAAGCAGTATGAACTCTTTGATCTGTCCACTAAATGAGCAGTATTAACTCTTTGATCTGTCCACTAAATTAGCAGTATTAACTCTTTGATCTGTCCACTAAATTAGCAGTATTAACTCTTTGATCTGTCAATTAAATGAGCAGTTTTAACTCTTTGATCTGTCCACTAACAACTTCAAATCAAGATTGATTTTATTTGAACACAACTGGTAGGAAGCTACTGAGAACATTGCATAACGAGTTGGACGGTGGTAGTTAGAGTCTCTCTTCGTCCATTTCGGCGGTGACGTCATGCACCTGAAGCTGTTTGATGAGGTGGAAGATGTCGTGAGTGTTGAAAGGTCGCTGTCCGTCCTCTTCGATCGTCGACTGATACAATCACACAACATCACACGTGTTAATACGTCATCATTACATCACACGGGGTTAATACGTCTTCATCACATCACACGGGGCTAATACGTCTTCATCACATCACACGAGTCTAATACGTCTTCATTACATCACACAGTTTTAATACGTCTTCATCACATCACACGGGGCTAATACGTCTTCATTACATCACACGGTTTTAATACGTCTTCATCACATCACACGGGGCTAATACGTCTTCATCACATCACACGGGGCTAATACGTCTTCATCACATCACACATATTTAATACGTCTTCATCACATCACATGGGGCTAATACGTCTTCATCACATCACACGGGGCTAATACGTCTTCATCACATCACACGGGGTTAATACGTCATCATCTCACTACACCGATGTCACCTGTAATATTCACTTCACAACACATACAAATTCGATTGCTATTATGACCCCCAAAGACCATTGGATAGTTAAGACAAAACAATACAAGGCATCATGACGTCACGCAACCCATCATCATGACGTCACATCAGAGGGTAGCGTGAAGGACTGAGAGACTTAACGAACCTCACCCATTCTTTGCGAAATGTGCAAGTTGGACGATGAAAATGATCGAATTGATCGAAAACGCTCCAACTTTCGTTCAGATCTTCCTCGTCAAAGAAGGTCAGATAGGATGTATAATTAACTGAAACAAGGGTGTGGTTCACTCGTCAGTCATCATGAGGTACGCCATCACTCTTGTAGGACGTTAGGCAAGCGGCAAACTCAAAGCAATAATCGCTAAGACCCCACGTACAGTTCAGTGCCTCGAACCATGTCTGCTCATTGAAGAAGTTGCAGTCATCATCGACGGCTGTTTTGAAATGAGCCGAGAAATTGCCCGCCAGGTTGCGCTCATATTCATACGTGTCGTAAACGAGCGTCTCCTCGCCAACGCCCAGGCGCGTTCTCTCAACGTGAACGGCCTCCTCTGAAAACCTCATCAAACATTATTGTTAAAAAATTTAAAATTAAACCTCAGCTGATTGTTACAGACACATGTCAATGGCAAGTAATTAAAAACAAGTAATCTCTATAGTAGTAATTTGTCGTCATGGAGAGTTAACAACCCTGTCATTATGGACGGAATCATCGAGTGTGTGTGTGTGAGTCAAGGAGATCGTGTCTACCTGGCACGCAATACCGGCGCATTGAGGTCATGAAGGACAGCATGGGAATGATGGTACAGCTCCGGGAACTCACGAACATACGCTCCATCTGGCGAGCAACACACACAAAACGTTCCCAACAATATGTACAACAACTTAGTCACCAAACAGCCGAGATCGTATAGTCACATGACAACCGACCTCGTTATAGTCCTCGATGTAGATGTTCTCTTTGTAGGCGCCCGACTTGTAGATGAACCTAGTGAGGACGCCCCATCTCTTGCCGGCGTAATCATACGCGAAGTGCGTGTCCAACTGGATGGTACCACACACATACACACACACGCGCGTAAACATACACAGATACAGTACACCTGTATGACATCGAAGAATAGTGCATGCACGTAGTTCATAATGCCGGCAATGAAAAATTACAATCGTTTCATGAAAGGTGTGCGGTTATAAGTGTTCAAGATGAAATCAGCCCCGACCTTAATGAGGTCATAGAAACGCCCGCTGACAACATGGCCATTACAGGTTACCACCGCGCCAATCACAAGGAATTCGTATTATAACGAAGTATAATGCCAAGTTTTTGAATCTTAGAAATTGAAGTCCATTTAAGGGCTTCTGATTAAATCAAGATCAAAAAGGGATCAAGAAGGGATCAAACGTTATTGTGCTAATCGGTTAGAGATATGGTGAGCTATAAAAAGTCGTTCGTATTACTTACGTCATAGACGCCCGATACTCCGCCGGTAGCCAGTCCGCTGTGTGTCCCCACCGTATACTGGCGACCGTCCTTCATGCAACATCCCCGCCCGGCGCTCACACCACACACAGCTACCAGCAACACAAACAGGCCGACCTGTACCACTCCCATCACGACACGAGCGTCTCAAAGGATGTCAACACCGCCGCGATCCGTCCAGAGTAAGTTTGACAGAAAATGGCCACAGAGAGGAGACTTCTACTGCAACATCCAGCTGTTCAAGTTGGCCACTTCGCAGAGACAATGTATGAAATCTCGTTGGTAATGGAGAAAGCGCGACGTGGGCGTTGTTACACGTGGAGAAGCTGTCGACCAGGTGTGAAGTTTCCCACTACGCGTTGGTGTGTGTGAAGCGTGGACCTAGCCATATCACGCTCTTATCTTCGCTCTAATCACATTATTGTGCCCCTCACCCCCTCACTGAATATGAATGACAAATCTCCAAGTGCGCCCAGATCGTCCGACTTGTCCTCCTCTCGACCTATCCATGACCTGGTGGTATGAGACTTACATATGAACTGGCGAATGCTTCACCCAACAGTGATTGACATTATTTTGAGGTGAATGAAATTATAGTAAGATCAGCTGTGAACAAATAGCCAACAAAGATGGAAACATAGTCGCAGGTAAGTAAAAACATAAATTTGGACACATACGCTGGGTGAGATAACGTAACTTGGCTGGACCGGTCATTCCCAACTTGGTAGTTGATAGCAATCAGAGCCATCGTAAATAAGGTGTAGTATATCTGGCGAATATGGCGTCATATATGATCCCGGAATCCGATTTATAACTAAATGACCAATTTCGATTATATTTCAGTTTATTTACAAATGGTATTATTTGATGGACTACACATTACTGATATAAGTCTAAATCATTTCCGGTCTAGTATTTCCGGTTTGGTTCCTCGTTGCGCGTCCACCCTCTCTCTTCATCCATCTCAGCCTCGGTGTCATGACCTTGCAGAAGCTTGATAAGATGGACGAACTCATGCATCATCCACACGCGTTCTCCTTCGTCTTCCAATGGAAGCTGCAAGTCAGACAAACGACCACGTAAAGAAATGGCCATGTAGGCGAAACATAAACGGAGACAATGTCCTGGTTAATCCATAGTTAATGCAGGCGGGCTGCTGGTTAATGCGGGCTGCTGGTTAATGCGGGATGCTGCTCAATGGGGGCTGCTGATTAATGCATTGGTTAGTGCAAGTTGTAGTTAATGCAGCCTTGCTGGTTGCATAATTAATGCAGCAGGATGTATGTTTGATTAGTGCAAGGCTGCTGGTTAATGTAGTTAATGCAGCCATTGCTGGTTAATGGTTAGTGCAAATGTAGTTGTTGCCTTAGTAATGCAAGCTGTTGGTTAATGCAGGCTGCTGGTTAATGGTGGTTAATGCATTGGTTAGTGCAAGCTTGCTTAATGCTTGGTTAATGCCATTGGTTAATGCAAGCTGTAGTTAATGCAGTCATTGGTTAGTGAAAGCTGTAGTTAATGCAGCCGTTTGTTAGTGCAATCTGTAGTTAATGCAGCCATTGATTAGTGCAAGCTGTAGTTAATGCAACCGTTGGTTAGTGAAAGCTGTAGTAAATACAGCCGTTGGTGAGTGCAAGCTGTAGTTAATGCAGTCATTGGTTGGTGCAAGCTGCAGTAAATGCAACCATTGGGTAATGCAAGCTGTAGTTAATGCAGTCATTGGTTAGTGAAAGCTGTAGTAAATGCAGCCATTGGTTAATGCAAGTTGTAGTAAATGTGCAAGTGAATCCACCTGTAGTTAATGCATTAAAAATTACCAAGATGAAAGGTTGATTAGTGATTAAGTGTAGTAAATGCAACCATTGGGATAAGTGGCAAGCTGTCCCTTACTGCTTGCAGCCATTGGTTCCCAGTCAAACACATTCTCTTCGTCGTTTCTAATGCAGCCATTGGTTGCAAGCGTGTGGTATCTACAGCGACACAAAGCAAACGTAGGGGTTAGTGCAAGAGAGAGAGAGAGAGAGAGAGAGAGAGGAGAGAGAGTTAATGCAGCCAGAGAACCTCAGAGAGAGGGCGATGGTTAGAGGGAAGCAAGCTGTAGTTAATGCAGACAGCCATTGTGCAAGCTGTAGTTAATGCAGTATCAGCCAACCTGCTACTACCACAGTAAGTATCGGCTGTAGTAAACAAAAAAATATCAGCAATCCATTGCTTGTTAGTGCAAGCTGTAGTTAATGCAGCCATTGCCATTAGTGAAAGCTGTAGTATCGCCTAAATACAGCCGTTGGTGTATAGTGCAACTACCTGTAGTAATGCAGCGCATTGGTTAGTGCAAAGCCACAAGCTGTAGTGTAATGCAAAAATTGTGTCCGAGGCATCATAACATAGTGACTCACGGTCCATAAACGTGAACCAGGCTTGTAGTAAACAGGTGTCGCAGTCATTGGTTAAAGTGAGCCGTGCTGTAGGCGTATTGCAGTCATAGCTGGTAAAGGACACGGATTCTCTATCCGCGCCCACCCGCGTAGTTAAACGCAGCCACGACATCTGATTAGTGCTCGTATGAAATACTAGCTGTAGGGAAATAATGCAGCCACCTGGTATGCAGTAACGTCGCTTTATCACCCACACGGTATGCAGTAACGCTGCCATATCACCTACCTGGTATGCAGTAAATGTCGCTTTATCACCCACCTGCTATGCAGTAACGTTGCCTTTATCACCTACCTGCTATGCAGTAACGCTGCCTTATCACCCTGCTATGCTGGTATGCAATAAACGTCGCTTTATCACCCACCTGGTATTCAGTAACGCTGCATTATCGCCCACCTAGTATGTAGTAACGCTGCCTTTCACCTACCTGGTATGCAGTAACGTCGCTTTATCACCCACACGGTATGCAGTAACGCTGCCATATCACCTACCTGGTATGCAGTAACGTCGCTTTATCACCCACCCGGTATGCAGCAACACTGCCTTGTAACCTACCTGGTATGCAGTAACGACGCTTTTATCACCCACCAGGTATTAAGTAACGCTGCATTATCACCCACTGGTATGCAGTAACGCTGTCTTATCACCTACCTGGTATGCAGTAACGCTGCATTATCACCTACCTGGTATTCAGTAACGCTGCATTATCACCCACCTGGTATGCAGTAACGCTGCCTTATCACCTACCTGGTATGCAGTAACGCTGCCTTATCACCTACCTGGTATGCACTAACGTCGCTTTATCACCCACCTGGTATTCAGTAACGCTGCATTATCGCCCACCTAGTATGCAGTAACGCTGCCTTATCACCTACCTGGTATGCAGTAACGTCGCTTTATCACCCACCTGGTATGCAGTAACGCTGCCTTATCACCTACCTGGTATGCAGTAACGTCGCTTTATCACCCACCCGGTATGCAGCAACACTGCCTTGTAACCTACCTGGTATGCAGTAACGACGCTTTATCACCCACCAGGTATTAAGTAACGCTGCATTATCACCCACTGGTATGCAGTAACGCTGTCTTATCACCTACCTGGTATGCAGTAACGCTGCATTATCACCTACCTGGTATTCAGTAACGCTGCATTATCACCCACCTGGTATGCAGTAACGCTGCCTTATCACCTACCTGGTATGCAGTAACGCTGCCTTATCACCTACCGGGTATACAGTAACGCTGCCTTATCACCTACCTGGTATGCAGTAACGACGCTTTATCACCCACCAGGTATTCAGTAACGCTGCATTATCACCCACTGGTATGCAGTAACGCTGCCTTATCACCTACCTGGTATGCAGTAACGCTGCATTATCACCTACCTGGTATTCAGTAACGCTGCCATATCACCTACCTGGTATGCAGTAACGTCGCTTTATCACCCACCTGGTATGCAGTAACGCTGCCTTATCACCTACCTGCTATGCAGTAACGCTGCCTTATCACCTACCTGGTATGCACTAACGTCGCTTTATCACCCACCTGGTATTCAGTAACGCTGCATTATCGCCCACCTAGTATGCAGTAATGCTGCCTTATCACCTACCTGGTATGCAGTAACGTCGCTTTATCACCCATCTGGTATGCAGTAACGCTGCCTTATCACCTACCTGGTATGCAGTAACGTCGCTTTATCACCCACCCGGTATGCAGCAACACTGCCTTGTAACCTACCTGGTATGCAGTAACGACGCTTTATCACCCACCAGGTATTAAGTAACGCTGCATTATCACCCACTGGTATGCAGTAACGCTGTCTTATCACCTACCTGGTATGCAGTAACGCTGCATTATCACCTGCCTGGTATTCAGTAACGCTGCATTATCACCCACCTGGTATGCAGTAACGCTGCCTTATCACCTACCTGGTATGCAGTAACGCTGCCTTATCACCTACCGGGTATACAGTAACGCTGCCTTATCACCTACCTGGTATGCAGTAACGACGCTTTATCACCCACCAGGTATTCAGTAACGCTGCATTATCACCCACTGGTATGCAGTAACGCTGCCTTATCACCTACCTGGTATGCAGTAACGCTGCATTATCACCTACCTGGTATTCAGTAACGCTGCATTATCACCCACCTGGTATGCAGTAACGCTGCCTTATCACCTACCTGGTATGCAGTAACGCTGCCTTATCACCCACCAGGTATTAAGTAACGCTGCATTATCACCCACTGGTATGCAGTAACGCTGTCTTATCACCTACCTGGTATGCAGTAACGCTGCATTATCACCTACCTGGTATTCAGTAACGCTGCATTATCACCCACCTGGTATGCAGTAACGCTGCCTTATCACCTACCTGGTATGCAGTAACGCTGCCTTATCACCTACCGGGTATACAGTAACGCTGCCTTATCACCTACCTGGTATGCAGTAACGACGCTTTATCACCCACCAGGTATTCAGTAACGCTGCATTATCACCCACTGGTATGCAGTAACGCTGCCTTATCACCTACCTGGTATGCAGTAACGCTGCATTATCACCTACCTGGTATTCAGTAACGCTGCATTATCACCCACCTGGTATGCAGTAACGCTGCCTTATCACCTACCTGGTATGCAGTAACGCTGCCTTATCACCTACCTGGTATGCAGTAACGCTGCCTTATCACCTACCGGGTATGCAGTAACGCTGCCTTATCACCTACCTGGTATGCAGTAACGTCGCTTTATCACCCACCTGGTATTCAGTAATGCTGCATTATAACCCACCTGGTATGCAGTAACGCTGCCTTATCACCTACCTGGTATGCAGTAACGTCGCTTTATCACCTACCTGGTATGCAGTAACGTCGCTTTATCACCCACCTGGTATGCAGTAACGTCGCTTTATCACCCACCTGGTATTCAGTAACGCTGCCTTATCACCTACCTGGTATGCAGAAACACCTCCTTATCACCTACCTGGTATACAGAACTGCCGCATGTGCGTCATAAAGGGTAGCATGCTGACGATGACGCAGGTTCCTGCCCCGAGGAAGGTACGCGTCATCTACACACAGGCGCACGACACGGAAGTGAACACGTGCCACAAGTGGGTGGAGCTAAAGGACTTGTGGTATCGAGTAGGCTTACCGTATTGTAATCCTCCACGTAAATTCTTTCAAAGGACTCTCCATTAACGAATGTCTTCTGACCCAGGACTCCCCAACGCTGGCCTTCGTAGTCATACGCAAACGTCGTCTCCAACTGACAACACAACAAGCAAACGTCGTCTCTAACTGACAACAAAACAAATAAACGTCATCTCTAATTGAAAACGCAACAAGCAAACGCCGTCTGTAACTGGCGACACAACACGCAAACGCCGTCTTTAATTGAAAACACATAAATCAAACGCCGTCTTTAACTGGCGACACAACACGCAAACGTCGTCTCTAACTGACAACACAACACAGAAACGTCGTCTCCAACTGACAACACGACACACATACGTCATCTCTAATTGAAAACGCAACAAGCAAACGTCATCTCTAATTGAAAACACATAAATCAAACGCCGTCTTTAACTGGCGACACAACACACAAACGTCGTCTCAAAAGTGAAAACACAATGAAACAAACGTCGTCTCAAAACTGAAAACACAATGAAACAAACGTCGTTTCCAACTGACAACAAACACACAAACGTCGTCTCCAACTGGCGATGCAACACGCAAACGTCGTCTCTAACTGACAACACGACACGCAAACGTCGTTTCCAACTGACAACACGACACACAAACGTCGTCTCTAACTGGCGATGCAACACGCAAACGTCGTCTCTACCTGGCGATACAACACACAAACGTCGGCTCTAACTGGCGATGCAACACGCAAACGTCGTCTCTAACTGACAACACGACACACAAACGTCGTCTCCAACTGGCGATGCAACACGCAAACGTCGTTTCCAACTGACAACACGACACACAAACGTCGTCTCCAACTGGCGATGCAACACGCAAACGTCGTCTCTAACTGACAACACGACACGCAAACGTCGTTTCCAACTGACAACACAACACACAAACGTCGTCTCCAACTGGCGATGCAACACGCAAACGTCGTCTCTAACTGACAACACGACACGCAAACGTCGTTTCCAACTGACAACACGACACACAAACGTCGTCTCTAACTGGCGATACAACACGCAAACGTCGTCTCTACCTGGCGATACAACACACAAACGTCGGCTCTAACTGGCGATGCAACACGCAAACGTCGTCTCTAACTGACAACACGACACACAAACGTCGTCTCCAACTGGCGATGCAACACGCAAACGTCGTTTCCAACTGACAACACGACACACAAACGTCGTCTCTAACTGGCGATACAACACAAAAACGTCGTCTCTTACTGGCGATGCAACAGGCAAACGTCGTCTCTAATTGACAACACAGCAATCAAACCACGTCTTTAACTTGCTACACAACGCACAAACCGTCTGTCACTGACAACGCCACACACGAACGTCGCCTCTAACTGACAGCGTCTAGGACCATGAATCTTAGAACAGGTCGTAGACCGGTGGTATAAGATAGCGAATAGCGTACCTAAAATCGAGAGTCTGGATCGCAAACTATGGTGCATACCTTAAACAGTTGTGGTACTCCTCCTGTCGCTAGACCGCCATGCGTGCCTAACGTGTACTGGACCTTGTCTTCTATACAGCAGCCATGTCTGGCCACCACACCACGCAGCACCACACCACAGAGTGTCACGCACAGACAAACGTACTCAGCCGAGAACATGACGACAGCGCCTACTCCTCTACGGGCAATCTGAGTAGTTAAGGGGGAGAAGTACAAAACGACGGGTTTCACCGTGTCACTTTCGTTCACTGCCTCGGCGAGATTCACCATAAACCAACCAATACAGCGAATTGGGAAGAGGAGACCGGAAAAAGGAGAAATCACATGTAGCGCGTGCGCAGTGGTGCATTCTAGCCGCGAAATCAGCACCTGCTTCGCTCCCATGACCTGACAAAAACTCTCACATTAATCTGATAACCTGATAACCAAAAAGAAGTTGCATCTGAGATAGAAGCCACATTTCGCCTAGAGTAAAGGGGAAATTGGTATACCGCCTCCGCTGGCTGAGTACGTTAAAGGTCAAATACAATGATTTTTTTTATTCCATTTTTCCAAAGTTCTATGTTTTAAAAGGGTATCGTAACCAAAATAAGGTGACTGCGCGCTTTTTTTTCATTAGAAAAAATGATTTTTAAATGTACATTTTCCACGTCGAATCTGACAAGATACCGCTCGGTAAAATTCGTGAATTTCCGGACAGTGACGTCATTCGGGTTGTTCGCGGGTATTCCTCGCCATCTTCAGCCTTCACGGTTGGTTGACAGCGTGTGACTTACTCGTCTTTCTTCTCGGTCTGGTGCGTTTCTTGGTGTGGATTATGCCTTATTGTTGTGCGTTCGGTTGTCGGAACAATGAGAAGTCAGGCGTTTTTTTCTGTTTCCAAAAGACAGCCAAATGCGCCGCATATGGGTGTCGAAAGTCAAGGGTAAACACTGGAGACCTACCCTTACGACAGTTCTATGTTCTGATCATTTCGAGAATGGTGCTTATGAGACTGACCCAGAGCTGCTCAAAAGTCTAGGATTTCTTAAGAAACCTAGGCTCCGAAAAGAAGCTATACCGACTCTCTTTAGCCACGTTGGAGTCGACCCTGATGGACCTATAAAGACTTCGAAGGTTCTAGACATGCAACTTGTTCAGGTATAAAAGTTACAATTTATGACCAGTATATGATGGATTCGTTAATGTCTATTGTACTATCAATTGCCTGTTAATTTCTTTCAGAGCAACCAAGTTAAAAATTCAAATGCTATGGAGTTAGCTGGTCTGAAGCTTGCTTTGAAATTCCTGTCTGAGAATGGCTTGACCGTTGAATCCATCACTACTGACAGACATTTGTAAATGAAGGGATCAGGAAGAAAATACTGGCCAAAGGGAAAAGAAAAGACTGCAACATCCTGAGTGAGTGGGCCAGAAGCATTTTCAATCATGTTTTCTGGTGTGCTGCCTCAAGTGATGGAGATGCGGATCTGGTCAGAGCTAAGTGGCTCTCTGTCCCTAGGCATATCGTCAATGAGCACGTGGGGCATGGGGATCTGTATCCGGAATGTGAGCCTGCACTACTAGTGTTATTAAATGAGTCGTAATGGTAAAATCCATGCCCCTGTGGTACTACTTTACCAAAGAAATGTAATCTGTATTGATAGATGTGTTAACCATAAAAAGGATCGAAGCCACACAAAGAGTTGGAATTGATAGTCTCCAGCAAGCATCTCCTAAACGACATTGGCAGGCTTTCCCCATCAGAGCAGACATCAAGCCTAGAATCATATCACAAAGTGGTCATATTCTTCGCACCAAAGAATGTCCACTATCCCTATGCCACCATGGAGGCCAGGTAATACCAATCAAATAATATATTTGCCGCCCGGGTCAGGGAAGGATTCTCTAACAGCTGTTACCATACAGGCTGCCAGCACTTTCCTGTTTCTTTTGCCCAGTCTGTGCCATATCCAGAATGTAAACTGGCGGTAGGCTAGATACCTGAATAATCTGAAGCAATATGTCAATTAGTTGTCTATGGTTTTGAAATAAGTTAAAAAAACAATTGTCATTTGTCAACCATTCCCTCACTTTGTAATTTTATTGTAAGCTCTGCCTCTGGATTTCATGTGACTGGTATTATTTATTCTTGGCTATGTGAAATATATTGTATTTTATCAATATGAATACTGAATATTTTACACAGCGGGATTGATGTTCCCCTAGCAATAAATATGATTGTTCAACATCAAACCGTCCTTTTTGGTAGCAATAATGGCTAACTTACTCATTGTAGAGACCTCATCTCCAACAGGTCCATCCATTTGAATAGATTCAAATTTGGACGCTTCCAGCACATTTTTATTCAGCCAGTTTGCCAGGAATCTGGGATGCTTGGTGATGCATGTCCATTCCTCCGTTATAGCCATCACTCTCTCCAAACTTCTGCAACACACTCTGGCTGTGTCCATTGGGATGCAGTGCTGACAGCTACACCTAAGTTAGAGAAATAATTAAAGAGTCATTGTAAATTTATATTTGTGGTACAATGAATGAATATAAAAGGAAAATACTTTATATACTGCATGCAAACATCTGTCCACAATTTTTAATGTGCTGAGGGTACAATGACAAAGCTACATTCACTAGCCAAGTACTATTTGTTGTAGTAGTTAAGTCTATCAACATACCATCCTCAACTTACAGAATGTGTAAATATATTGGGTAACTGATACTAACGGTTATTTTTTACCAGTTAACATAGTTCAATAAAGCTTGGGAAGGGTGTTCTAAAACTCACCATTCGACGAAATCTTTTGTGGATTCTTCATCTGAAGCGGACCCTTGAGTTAGAGCTCCCGGTGTCATTTCGAAATGTGACTTGGATGATTCAACTCCCGCCCGTATTGGCTCAAATAAATAGTCATGGACATAATTTGCCCCAATGTTATGCTATGGGGCCTCGTAATCTTCATCAGAAGATGGCATGGCTTCATGGAAATACGGTGTTATCTTAAAATCCAAACAATCGCTTTTCGCTTCGCTCGCTGTCAAATTCTCTTGGAGGCCGCGCAGTAGGTATGACGTCACGCAACATGCCCCTAGCGGCCAACTGAGGCAAAATGGCATCGAGAAGATGGCTTCGTATTTTCTTCCAAGTGGAACCTTATCGGTGGATTTTTAGTACTTATGCATTCCGGTGCAATGAATTATTAAAGTCCCCGTTGTATGTGTTTAATGTCCGCCAGGTGGCGAGTTATTAATCTCCATTGCTAGGTCTGAAATCGACACATAATAAATCAAACATCTTATGTTGTATTCTTTGCTTGATCATAACAGCGTGAATGTTTTTCCCCTGGTATACGCTGTGTGTTACTGCTAGCTGTGGTGGTTGTCGGCGGGCCCTGGTATACGCTGTCGTGTTGTGCCAGCAAACATCTGTCTATTCTTTGCTCCGATGGCTCGTAAGGCCCATATATACGTCCCCTGGTATCGCTCCGGCGGGCCCTATTCCACGGCGAGGGCGACCCACAAGATACATCTGGGTCTGGCGTTCCTACCAGGCTCATGAGGCTACTCGTCTGGCGTACCATTGAGCTACTCGTCTGGCGTACCAGTGAGCTACTCGTTTGGCGTACCAGTTCTACTCGTCTGGCGTACCATACCTGGTCTGGCGTACCAGTGAGCTACTCGTCTGGCGTACCAGTGAGCTACTCGTCTGGCGTACCAGTGAGCTACTCGTCTGGCGTACCAGTGAGCTACTCGTCTGGCGTACCAGTGAGCTACTCGTTCCCGCCGGCCATTTGTTCTGTGCCATGCGTCGTGAAGAACTCCCAGACGGTGACACTCTCAGGTGGCGACACTTTCAGGTGGTGACTCTCCCAGGTGATGACTCTCCTAGGTGATGACACTCAGGTGGTGACTCTTCCAGGGGTGACTCTTCCAGGTTTTGATCACATACAATCCCTTTAGTCATCCTCATAGGCCAGTGATGGAGTGAACCTGCTGTGATACATCCGGCCAGTGATGGAGTGAACCTGCTGTGATACATCCGGCCAGCGATGGAGTGAACCTGCTGTGGTCCATCCGGCCAGTGATGGAGTGAACCTGCTGTGATCCATCCGTCCAGTGATGGAGTGAACCTGCTGTGATCCATCCGGCCAGTGATGGAGTGAACCTGCTGTGATCCATCCGTCCAGTGATGGAGTGAACCTGCTGTGATCCATCCGGCCAGTGATGGAGTGAACCTGCGGTGATCCATCCGGCCAGTAATGGAGTGAACCTGTTGTGATCCATCCGGCCAGTGACGGAGTGAACCTGCTGTGATCGATCCGGCCAGTGATTTACTACGCATGCTGTTGACTTCTGGGAACTGCTCTGAGTCTAAATGTTGCACAATTATTAAAAATAACAAGATATTTAAGTTTGCAAATATTGTGTAAGGTGCAGGAAGCTACTTATGTTTATTTTGACAGGAGAGTAAGTTGATTCCGATGCTTTGGCAGCCACGTCCATGATCCTGGCATAAATCTCTTACCACGCGTACATCATTATCCCAGCCTAATACGCTTATGGCGAGGTAGTTTATACCACTAATTTACCACATCTACGTGATCTTCTTTTCTCGTAAACGTGTTCATGCTGATCTGCGTATTTGTCGGCTCTCATTGAACCACCCGTATTGACGTGTCCAGTCCGTGAGATGGCGCCACAACTCGCCTGTGTGTCGTAACCATGTACCTTGCAGATAACGTCAAAATAATTCGCACCATCATTCTAATAAAATTTGAACTAAAAAGGCGCCATTGCACCTTACATTAGGCGCACGAGGTTCATTCTAATATCTATACAACATTCAAAATTGTAAATTATTCATGCGTGGTACATTGACAATGGGGTTAAGGATGAATCTCTGAATGAAAGGCCAAATGGCCAGATGCTGGTCAAATGTGCTACGAGATCAATCATGAAATCACTCGCGTCTAGTTTTCGAACACTTTTTTTCCAAATAATGTATATATTTTCTCTGATGCACATTTGTGTCATTGCACAACTTAGCAAGTTGATACAAGCTTTATCATATATATTTTAATTGTAAAAATCTAAATTGTCACATGTCACAAGTTTCCACTTGCGGTGTGTGTTATGGTCAACAGAATGATTTGGAGAGTTACAAAGTACACCTACGACTTAATGTAGTGCAACATATTTAGGGATCCATCCACTTAAATATTCTTCAAATGCCGAACATTATGGCAATTATGCACAATGTCTATATATGACGTCACTCACATGTGTTCCTGGCCCCAACCCCTGATCCCTGGAGACTTCTTCCTAACCCTGGATCCCTGGAGACTTCTTCCCAACCCCTGATCCCTGGAGACTTCTTCCCAACTCCATGATCCCTGGAGACTTCTTCTTAACCCCTGATCCCTGAAGACTTCTTCCCAACCCCTGATCCCTGGAGACTTCTTCCCAACCCCTGATCCCTGGAGACTTCTTCCCAACACCTGATCCCTGGAGACTTCTTCCCAAAGATTTGTACAATGGAAAAGACGCAATGAAATTGAATTATGCATTAATGATGTTACATAAGTTTGCATTTGCATTGAGGTTCATGGATCAAGCAGAGGTCAGGCGCACCACGCTATTCCGGGCTTAATTTACAAATAATCAAATACTGATGTAACTTCATCTATATGAGAGCACGCAACATATTTTATTAAAAACATATAAGGAAATGTAATTATGCCTACTAATGGGTGATTTTAACATAGATCTCCTCCAACATGGATACTATCCCCATAATGACATGCCAAACGTGGATACTATCCCCATAATGACATGCCAATTGAGGTTCATGGATCAAGCTATCCCCACCACGCTAATGACATGCCAAATAATGGATACTACCCCCATAATATGACATGCCAAACATGGATACTATCCCCATAATGACATGCCTCCAACATGGATACTATCCCCATAATGACATGCCAAACGTGGATACTACCCCCATAATGACATGCCAAACGTGGATACTACCCCCATAATAACATGCCAAACATGGATACTACCCAGTAGTATAGAGAGTGGGGGTACAAGCGCAGTTTCCAAATTGACTCACATACAGAAAATGAGCCAGCCTGCGGTACGAGCGCACTTCCATCAAGTGAGAAATATCTGCGACCGTCGCTGTAAGTTCCCTTCTTCACCCGGTCGAGGTCCTCCATGAACTGAGACACCTTAGGTTTGTTCTTCTCAATAACGGCGGGATCTGGGCGAATTGTTGTCACTCTCATCGTAAAGATTTTCCAGTAGAAGAAAGCTCTCAATGACTGCAATTGCTCGTGTGGCCGCCCTCTTTGCTAGTTTTCTCGGTCAGCTTCTTATTATAGCTGTTGAAGTAGTCCTGACCGATAACCGCGGAGTAGTCGCTTCCACCAATGCAGTGCTTTCTTTTATTCACCCACTGAGTTGTCTTTTGTCTGATCCCGTCATGCTTTATACAGAACGACTTAATTACTTGTTCCATTACCAAGCTATGCCTTACACTCTCCACTGTTTAAATAGATAGGTACAGACCATAGATGTCTGCGCACACTGGGTTTATTTTATGTATTGAGGCGGGTCAATATCATTCACAGTCCGCTCAATGGTAAAGAAGCACCCAATTTTTGTCTGATACCTTCCAATGCTTCGTCTTTTCCACGTTGGATCAGCGCGTTTTTTTCATCAATTGAAACAGTCTGGTGCGCTTTTACAGATCTGGTCTTAATTTCGCCCTTCATTTGGGTATATTTTGTGTCCTCAGCTAAAACGAATGATCCGAGATATTACCAGCTTCAAGTGCTGTCGATACAATGTCAGCAATGGTATTCAATTTGCTCTGCGCTAGAATGCGGATCTGATCATGTTTTTTTACCTTGATGGTCAGCCGCCGACTGACGAATTTTCCAGCAATTCCAAGTAGCCCACAAGCGGCTCCAGTAACACCCAAGACTGTGGCAATAGGAAAAGCAACTATTGTAGACATTATACCTACACCACTTGCGCCAAGACACATACCAACAGTAACTAATGTAGTGTCTACTGCATCCACCGAGTTCACTGCACGCCTATATTTCTTGTACATAGCACAATATTTTTCAATCTATTTTTCAAGGTATTGCTTCTTGAGGCTGATCTCATTCAACCGATAGGAGTGCTCTGGATTCTCATCAGTCAGCTGCGATATAACGGTGCCGTTGGAATGGTTAGTTGTTGTTTCATACTGCTGTTTTATACGTAAGTCTACAGGTCAAGTTCAATTAGGAGTGATCCTATACAGACTCTGTTTTGAGTGGTTGTATAAAAGTTAATAACGTTGCCTTGTTCTAGCTGTAAAGGCCGGTCTAAAGGTATTACAACAGCCTGTTGGTCAGCAGGCTTACTTATTCCTACCACTTGGTTCGTTCCATTAATAACAGGAACGATTGCTATAGGACCAGTATCAGCACCAACACCAGAAGACAACCCCATACGAATGATCTTACCATTGGATAACATGGTATATCCACAGCTTGAGTCTTGTGAGTCTCGACCCCATATAGTAATGAGATGGTTCGTTTGGGAGTTGATGTCTTCTCTCAGGTCCCTGCGATGCTCTGTGCATCAACATACTTTTTATTAGCAGCATCTTCAGGCGATATTGGGTCTCCCAACTGAACGATTTTATTATCTCCCATTTCAAGGTCTCCAGTCATAGTACCGTCACTTTGATCCAATAGATACTTTGTGGAATATTCTGCGAGGTCGGTGCCCTGAACAGTGCTTGCCGGTTTTTGCCTAGGTCCATAAACACTCGTTTTTATTGACATTTTGTAAATTCAAGAACAACGCTAACAGGTAAGTCGTGGTTACCAATAGCCTTCCTTTATTATCGCTTAACTGAACCTTTAACTCATGAACTGTTCGTGGTTATAATATCACCGAAAGAGCCACCCTCTAAGCCAACAACTTCAATAAGCATAGTGGGCGCACCATCTAGCATGTTGTGCGTGGTGCTGTCTTGGTCGAGGTGAACATAAATTGTGTTAAAGATGCTAAAGTTGATGTAAGTACCTAAAGGAATTAATTGCCTACCCTGAACGTCATCAAGACCCAATATTTTAAACACACCATCTGATATGCGCGCAGCCCCATTATCAGGATTTGTGAGGGTAAAAACCCCATTCGCAGCATCAACATCTAAACCAAGACCTATTGACGTAATCTGCTGCTGAAGAAGGCTGAAACTCCAGAGACCAGCTTTCAATTTGACAGATCCTTACTCTTCTGAAGTTCTTGGCCGCCATTGAATGGTCTCGGTTGATTCGAGATTGTACCAGCCCACAGTATACGTGATTTACCTTAGGCCAACACATAGATTGCCCGCAGTGTTATCAATAGGATTTTGCAGGGGCACAGCGTCGCCGCTTTGAACATTTGACAGAGTGTGATACATAGCACTATGAATAAACAAGCCTTTAGTTTCAATAGAAAAGCTACATATAAAACGGGTGGGGTGTATCCAGCCATTTTGGTGGGAGATAAACTAACCCGACAAACAATTCAAGTTGTTCACAATGGTGGTACATTCACAGCAAAGTTTCCTGATCTATTCAGTAACTTTAAGGTGCCGCCGGTAACAGCGGACAAAGTAGTGAAAGACTGGTTGACAAATCCAATGCAGTTTTGGCAGAACCAGGTAAACTTTGCAGTGTGGTGTGCAACATCCGGCTGTGGCGTGTCATCCCACGACCACCTCGAGGCTGGGATTCCACTCGTGAAAGCTCTCTACACTTTTCACCTTTATTACACAGTGCGTCGTATATTAGCAGAACTGCAAGCGCCTTTACCCCTATAACAATACATATGACAAGAGGGCATATGAGAGACTCTGCACTAACTTTGGTGTTCAACCAAACACAGACTGGCGCCAGAAGTCGAACCGTAGCTAATAGTGGCCTTGGTATCTTATATACACATGATGCATATGGTTACGGGAGTGTCGTCATGGTTGCTAGTCGAAACGTTCGTTATGACCCTACACGGATGGCCTTTGAGGCGGAAAAGGATACAAAACCAGGTTTTGCCCACGCGAGTAACCTACGATCCTTTCAGGAGAAAATGGGTGCTGTTCTACATCAAGCACAGGGACCTGAAGCAGACGAGGCCTGGAGTACCTACATACTGGACACGTCTGAGGGCTTTACACAGACCGGCGTTGAGCGAATTAACGACAGCATTCGGACTTATGTCTGGGCAATTCTTGAGTCTCAGGCACAGACCTGCTGAGAGATATTAGATGTTGGCACGTCCTTTGATGCTCAAAAGCAATTTCAGGCCAACGTTGAGGATGCCATCAACTCCCCAGTGGATATTCCGTCATCCATCCGACTGTATCAGAACGTCCTCCAGAAAGCTTCCTCAAAGGTTGATTATGTGTTTGGAACGGGCCTGTACATGGCACCGTCAGATATAAGCCTCGCCATTGGAAACGTTGCTGGGTACAACAATCTGATTACTATTGCAACTGCGGAACAGCAGATCGGCAGCAATACTGATGTCAACTCGGTTTCGGTGGTTTCAGATAGAGGAAGCTTTGACCCTCAGCCAGATACAGATATGGAAGTCCCCTCTTCAGGCGTTCCAATCGGCGTGGCCGAGACCGGTCTGCGTGAGGTGCACGAGGATGAGAAAACGCTCTTATTTTAGGCGGAATCGCTATAGGCTTAGTGCACCTTCCTCTTTAGCAGCAGCTTGGTCAAAGCCTTGTAGGGCTTTTGCTGCCTTTGTGGATAGTTCAGTGTTCACTCCAAGAGCCCGAGCAAGCTGTGTACCACCGTACTTTTCTATACTACTAGGAGAGAGGAAGTTGTTGGGATTGTTCTTCCATGTCAAAAGCTTCGATTCTCGGCCCCATTTAACCTAAAGATCACCTCCTTTAGACGATCTAAACTGCAGAGTGGCCTGCAGCCCATCCTTAGACACTGCCTACTTCCACCTCATAACTAAGACTTTTGGTTCTACTTGGGATCCCACCTGATCTTATGTTAACCCCGCAGGCATTTCAATAATAGCCCATGGTGGACTAGTCGTACTCGAAGTATCTAAAGCTTCGTTAATAAGGTTAGTCTCCTCATCATCAAAGTTAGTCTCATTCCTCTCCCCTCCCATAGTCCCCTCCTCCTCTGGGTCGTCAAATGCTGGGTTATCAAACTCCATGTCTGTGTGTTAAAGATTTAATTGTAATTAAGCATTCAACATGACAAGTACTTACGGACGCAAACTAAACCCACACCGCCATACGCGAAACTCTCGGGGTAAAGGGCATGCCACAGTCTGTAGTCGTTACAAACAATCCAAGCACTATTGACCAGAACCAACAACTTCTGGTTCGCTTCCCCCAATCTAGGCGCAGACGACGTCATTGTTCCAAGGAACAGCACGGCTGGCCTTTACAATCATGCTGACCTCGACTGATGCTAACCACAGCGTTGTGCAAAACCTGGGTCGTGCCGTGGTTAAGAAAATGACAATCAAGATATATGGCAATGAGGTCATGTCTATTGATGACAGTGATGTGTACCACTGTTACCACGACTTGTGGCGGACTGCACAGGAGAGATAGGGCCTCCAGTATCAAGGCATTGACACTTCAGACGACAGAAACACAACTAAGATACGAATGGGGTCAGGAGACAAGGACGAGACCGAGAAAGAGGACCTGGTCATAGCCAATGTGTATGGTAACAGGTTCTACGTTCCGCTTGACTTTGAACTCCTTGAGAGTCACATGCCATTCTACCAGAGTGCGCTTAATGACAGACTGGAGTACGAGCTCATGTTCAACGACTACAACCGCGTAATTCACGCAACAGGTGACACCACTGCCAGCTACAAAATTGATGGCATCTCCCTAGCATATGTCATGGTTACCCAACCAGAGTTGGCCTGTATGATACGCACCTAATACACAGGTCGACTTGCAATTCTGTATGACCGTGTGCTTCGTCACAGAAAGCTTGTATACAATAAAAGAGATACACTGTGGAACATCAATCTGAACTTGCCTGCTCGCAGCATGAAGGGCATCCTACTGCTCTTTGATGACCCAGCCAACGCCTCATTCGCCAGGATCCAAAGATTACAAAAGTTGAGGTGACCATTGAGGGCATCCCCAACCAACTCTATGCCCAATGCATGTGTGGCTACCAGCAGTGGGACGAGGTGAAGAAGGCCTTTGCAGCAACGAGTAAATGAGACCCCAGTGTAGCAATAGCAGTAAAAGACTTGGCATTGTCGGACGTGTCCCTAGGAGAGTACCTAACCAGTAAGTATGCTCTGTGGCTCGACTTAAGGACGAGTGATGACGACCAGCTGCATGGCAGTGGCAGGGCCATGGAGAATGCGTCTGAGGGTATAACCATACAGATCACAAAAAAAGCAGAGGCAGTCGGTGCATTGATCGTCTATATGTATATTGTTATGGATGCACAGCTTAACATTAAAGATGGCAGGTTCGGCAGCGCAGTCTACTAAGTTTACATTTCCAGATGGTCCCAGTTTGGCTATTGTTTGTGGGCAGATAGGATGCGGGAAAACCGTATTCATCCTCGACCTACTTGAAGGGCCCTTCTTCAGCGCCTTCGAAAATATTGTTATCCTCTGCCCCATCATACGTTTCAACGAGGCCTATCAGTCGTGGTCATGGGTGTGGGATGATTCAGAGGTCTACGTTTTTGATCCAGGGGAGCGGCTCCATGACTTTCTACCGTTGTTTTAAGGGCGAGGCAACCCTGTACATTATTGATGACTGTTCGGCAACAAAGGCCCTAACCAAGAAGAGAGACATGCTATCTTAACTGGCTTTTAGCGGCCGACATGCGCAGCAAAGTTGTCTGGGTCCTCACCCAAAAGTACAACTCTGTGCTGAAGGACTTACGTGAGCAGACTCGCTGGATGGTGCTCTTTCACACCAAGGACTGTGACTCGTTTGAAGACGCCTTATATGAAAATGAAGTAATTCCAACAAAGGAGGAACGTGCCACAGTACGCCAACTACTAGCAAAGACCAAGCACGCAAAACTGCTGCTGAAGACTGATCAACCTACTGCATATGCCGTTGATTGAAGTGATATTTGCCTTGATAGCCTCCGCTGCCTCAGTAACCAACTTAGGTTTCTTCGTCTGGGTAGTGGTGCAGTATTTTGAAGCTTGAAGGCGTATACATATATTCATGGATCCTGATACCATTATTGATAAACTCCTTGAACAGGACACGACTAGCTTAGTGGAGACAAAGTCTGGGGGAGCGGAATCTTAGAATAGAGATAGGCTTGCTGACGTCAAAGCAGGTGGTCAGGCCCGTCAGTGCCTTGGTTTGGAGCGCCTTACAATTGACCAGGTTGAATCAATGTCTGATGAAGAGATCATAAAGCTGTATGTGAGATACGAGGCTCGGCTAGGCGCTAGCATGACGCGCACTCTAGGTCAGACAGTGCTACAGCTATACTCAGGTATTGCTTGTATGTTTCTGCCAATCCCACCAGAACACCAGCCAGAGTTAATTACAGACCTCGAGACTGACCCGTTTGTTGACCACGCGCTAAGCACTGCCACTTGTGAGCTATATCATCACTATGGTATGTTTTTAGCTCCATTAACCGCGGCTTTAACAACAGCTAAGCACTGTGAATATGGAAAACCAAGCACCGAATCAACAGGGGCCGGGAGAGGAAGACACCACTTCCTCACTATAGTATGTGAACTCCACTATAGCATGTGAACTCCGCTACACCACTTCTTAACTCACTATACAGTATCCGTGTTTAAAGAGCCATTTGGACTATTTAGTAAGCATGGATGCTTAACACGAATCAAGGGGGGACAACACCGGTAGATAACATCTGTGACAGGTGTTCTTTGAAACTCCTTGCTATAACAGGTGCTTAACTCAGACTGGAGTAAGAGCTCATAACAGTATTTTGAAGCTTGAAGGCTTACTATATTCAGGATCCTGTCATTTGAACAGACAAATAAATTTGGGGGAGCGGAAAGTAAGACATGGACGTCAAAGAAACGAACAGGTGCTTACTAAGAGCTGTCAAGGGGGAAACGAACACGAATCAAGGGGGGACAACACCGGTGGAGATAACATCTGTGACCACTACAAAGAACGCTAAAAGGGTTGCGGCAGGACGAAAGGGTGCTGCAGCTCGAAAAGCCAATCAAAATAAGCTTCTGAGAGATCTCCGAGAGGCTAAGGCCGCGCCTACAGATGCTAGAGATGAAGCTGTCAAGCCAATATCAATGAGCAAGCCTCCGGAAAGGTGGGCGTGGCCAACATGGGCTGCGCCTGTAGTTGTCGGCGGTGTTGGGGTGTTTGGACTAGCATTCTATTGCTACAGGCAAAAACTAGCCTCACACCCTAAACAGGTTGTGGTACAAAAGCCTCTGGACACTCATTTAAAGGATCCTTTTTATATAGAATAAGATGACACCAATTACTGATGGAAAAATGCTCGTCAACGCTCTGTACCACATTGCAGTTGTTTCTGGTATTTCAATAGGTTATGCCAAGCTTACTAAGATGGCTCTGGGTGGTGGGGCGCCACGTCTTGATTTCACCCCACGGGACCTGGCTATGGCTGTTGCCGATGTATCACTAGCCATGGCCACAAAGGATATGCTAATTAAACAAGGAATCGTACCAGTTGATATACTGAAATAATGGCCACGATTGCGCTACTTGTTGGAGGCTCTCTTGTTAACGCCCTTGCATTCTCTGGGAGCAACTTTTTATTCTCTAAATTACAAGGCAGCCGAGTGGACGCGGTACGTAAACGCCATGATATGGCAATCGAGCAGCATCAATCTGCTCAGGCAACATGGGCCAAGAAGCGAACTGAGCATTTAGACTTCATCAATGAGCAACTGCATCGCCAGGGACATGCCGAGCATACTTTTCGGGATGTGGACGAGGCTATGAATGAGTGCTCCCTGATTACGGGTAAAACCATTGACCAACCCGCTGGGCTCTGAGCCGCAGCTTTCAGACTTCTAAGAGCCCTCAGATGGTCAAAAAGGGCGTGAGGTGGCGTTCATTAAACTGGGTATGGCTGCGACTGGGCTGATTGCATACAAGCTTGCCAAGTAGTTCATTTGGAGACTGGGGCATTTACTGTATGGATTGTCGCATGCAGAAGATCTACTATAGTCCTAAGGGTTACTGGAAAGGCATAACAGCTATCAAGAAGCTTGCAACAGAAGCGAGGGTTTCTGAGGAAGTTGCCAGGGGTGGCTAACAAAGCAAGCTCTATGGCAAATCTATCTGTCAGTGCCAAAACACATTCCCAGACCAAAATTTGATGTGTCTGAGCCTATTTCTTCCTCATGACGTTATGAAGCGCCGCACTTACAAGTATGCCCTAACGGTGGTGGATGTCGCCTTATGCTACAAAGCGACCGAGCCATTGACTACAAAAGAGGCTTAAGAGGTCGCAGGTGCACTCGAGAGGATATACAAGCGAGGACCACTACATTGGCCTAAACTACTTCAGGTCGACCCCAGACGGGAGTTTATGGGAGCAGCGAATCAGCTGTTAGTAAAACATGGAGTATTAGTCAGGCGTGGCCGTGTGAATATCCATCGACACCAGGGTATAGTGGAACGCTTTAACCGAACACTGGCTGAGCGACTCTTTGGTCACCAGTATGCCGTAGAGTTAAAGTATACTGGAAAACGATCTTCCGAGTGGGTTTCTCGACTGCAGGCTGTAGTCTCTGTGATAAATAATAAGGTGACCCGCTTGACTGGAAAAACGAGTTGCACAAAAGCCCTCTGCAGTCGTACCAGGGCGCCCTCTGGAGGTCAAAGAGCAAAAGCTTCCCTCTGATGTTGGCGTTCGCTACCCCTACCAGCCTGGTGAGGCAGAGCAAGACCAGCGGCGGCGGGCCACTGACCCTGTGTGGTCACTCAATGTTTACCGGATTGGACGCTCTGTCACTAAATCTGGTGAGCCTGTACTTTACTATTTGTTGGATGGACCCCTCCGAGGCTTTGTAAAGGAGGAGCTGCTTGTGGTGCCGTCCGATACCCAGCTGCCACAAGACGGTATTACCAATTAGACTAATATAGATCTATATATATAACAATGGTATTATTTGATAATAAGTGCCCATGGATATTATTCGGGAAGAAAGACCCCTGTAACAGACCCTGTACGCAAGAGCAAGAGTTATGTGGATTACACAGATATAAGATAAAACATGGTGTCGTTAATCGTCTTTGTACGGGTTGTCAGAAGGCTATAAAAAATTATGAGGTAGGATTGTGTATGGATTGTGGGTTCGATAAAGTCAACCACAGTCGTCTTCGTCTTGGCCAAAAAATTGCTTCACAACGGCCTATATCTGGGGACATTGACTCGCCAGCCGGCGCCACTGAACAGGGATTCCCCACTGTATAAAAATAGAAATCTTGTGGCGCTGCTAGCAAGGTCAAAGTCCGCTCGCTGTATAGTCGTTGTCTACTCCCAAGTGCGTAATGAATTTGACCGTACATACAAGGAGCTATTCTCTAGATTAAGGGCTGGGGTGGTACGCATCCCTGTCCCCACCCCTGCCCCGTGCAGACCAGTCCCTGCCCCATGCAGACCAGTCCCTGCCCCAGTCCCCACAGCGTGTCTTGACTTCAAGAAGACTGAGTGGGCTATTAAAAACTATTTGCGTGGAGGGGTGATGAACGTTCCTGAGTCTCACCCCCTTAGCTCGGAGCTTATGATGTTCTTTAAGGGCATGCATCGGAAGAGGTATAAAGTTTTGACTGGTGAGCTGGAAGGGCTAGGTGGAATCAAGTGTCAGTTTGCCCTTAAGGTAAGACTCTCCAAGCACGCCGATAATGACAGCACTGAGTATGTTGATCCTGTGTTGCGTAATAAGCAGCAGGTGGTTCTCTCCTCAGAAGATCTGGACGTTGCGCTGGACCAGAGTGCTGTTAATATCCAAGAGCGGTTGGAGAAGTGGACCAGTCAAGGTTCTGGCTGGGAGTTTGAGGCGGTCACAACTCTGTGGATTGATATTGCCAACTACCAACGGTTGAAGGGTGGCTCCTACCTGCAACTGCCGGCTGCGCTGGCGGCTAAGCAGGCCATCATAAACGTAAAGAAATGGGACGACTTCTGCATTCTATTGGCTATTGTAGCTGCTCTGCACCCGGTTGCCAAGGACCCACAGCGACCATCAAAATATAACATTCAGTGGCTTTTGGATCTGCTGGATGGTGCAGGTGTAGAATATCCAACACCAGTGTCGCATGTTGAGAAGATAGAAAAGCATGCTAACCTAGCCTTGAACATTTTTGGCTGGGATGGGAAGACCACTATCGTACACCGCATCAGTAAGCACTCTGGTACCCGTATAAACCTCATGCTGATTGAGAAGGACGGGCGGTTTCATTACACACAAATCAAAGACCTGAACCGTTAGCTGTATGACCAGGCCAAACATAAAGAGCGCAAGTTCTTCCGTGAGCTATGTCTGCATGGATATACCACACAGGGTTGGCTTCTGGCGCACACGCCTGAGTGCATGGGGATAGGGCAAACTGCTGTGCGAGTGGATATGCCTGAGAAAGGGAAGAACATATTATCCTTCCAGAACTGGCAGAAACAGCTTGCTGCACCCTACGTCATCTATGCTGACTTTGAGGCGCTCACAGTGAAGCTTCTGGGTCCTGCGCTTAATCCTGGTAAGAGCAACACGCAGAGAACGCAGCAACACCAAGGTTGTGGCTACGGCTATGTGGTTGTTTGGTGTGACGGTAAGACCGAACCCCCTGTGGTTTATAGAGGAAGCGAGGCTGTGGAGAAGTTCTTACAGGCTCTGCAGCAGGAGGAGCAAAAGATCAAAGCAGTTCTGTCCAAGCCTGTCCCTATGCGGATGACTCGGGAGGATAGAAGGGCACATAAGGCTGTAACCCATTGTCATGTGTGCAAGAAAAAAACTGGGCTGTGACTCTGTCTACGATCACTGCCATATAACAGGCTTGTACAGAGGGCCAGCCCATAACGTGTGTAACCTGAAACTTCGGCCAAGACAACACCCATCCATATGGTGTTCCATAACCTGCGGGGCTATGACTCCCATCTCTTGATGCATGGTATAAGCAAAGTGGAGGGGAACATCAACTGTATCCCCAACAACATGGAGAAATATATTTCCCTGTCGCTTGGACAGTTGCGCTTCATTGACAGCGCGCAGTTCCTCCTGGCCTCGCTTGATAAGCTGGTGTCTGCTAACAACCCAGATGCCTTTGCTGTGACGGCGGAATATGAGCCAGACCAGATAAAGCGGTGGTTGCGGCTGCGCAAGGGAGTCTTCCCCTATGAGTTCATGGACGGTTGGGATAAGTTTGATTCCCCTCTGCCGCCAATCCAGGAGTTCTACAGCAAGCTCTCTGAGGAGGGTATATCTGCTGTAGACTAATTCCCATGCGCAGATGGTCTGGAGCGTGTTTGGGTGTAAGAACATGGGTGACTACCATGACCTGTACCTGCGGACAGATGTACTGCTCTTGGCAGATGTGTTTGAGGTGTTCCGCAAGACCTGTCTTAAGCAGTACGGGTTAGATCCGGCCCACTACTACACCGGCCCTGGCCTTTCGTGGGATGTGCTTCTTAAGAGCACAGGGGTGGAACTTGAGCTACTCACCGACTATGACAATCACCTGTTCATTGAGAAAGGTCTACGCAGAGCTGATAGCATGGTGTCGCGCTGCCACGCTAAGGCCAATAACCCGCTCGTGGATGACTTTGACTAGGATTAACTGACGAGCTACATCCAGTACCTTGATGCTAACAATTTGTATGGGTGGGCTATGAGTCAGCCTTTGCCCACTGCGGGCATTGAGTGGGTGGCTCGGCCGGAGGATCTACAGATACAGGACCACCCAGATGATGCCGAGACTGGATGCATACTTGAGGTTGACTTGGAGTATCCTACTGCACTTCATGACGAGCACAATGACTAGCCGCTGGCTCCGGAGCGGCTTCTTGTAGAGAATGACTGGTTGTCGGACTATCAGAAGAACCTCCTGGGCGAGTTGGGTGGCACCTTGGGCTAGGTTGAAAAGCTGGTGCAAACCTGCGGAATAAGGAGAAGTATGTGGTGCACTACAGGAACCTCAAGCTGTATCTGTCTTTGGGGATGAGACTTACCAAGATTCATCATGCAATTGTCTTTGACCAGAGCCCCTGGATGGAGCCTTACATTCGGATCAATACGGATCTGCGTAAGGTGGCCACCAGCGACTTTGAGAAGGACCTGTATTAGCTGATGAATAACTGTGTTCGGTAAGACTATGGAGAACCTCCGGAGGTGGGTCAATGTCAAGATTGTTCGCTCAAAGGAAGAAGAAAGAATGCGTAGGCTTATCGTCAGTCCCGTCTACGCGCGTCATCAGGTGTTTGATGATGACCTGGCTGCTCTGCACATGCACAAGACTCACCTGGTACTGAACCGCCCGGTGTATGTGGGTATGTGTATACTCGACCTCTCCAAGCACCTGATGTACGACTTTTATTACAATACCATGAACCCCAGATACGGCAAGAACCTTGGCTTGTTGTACACATATACGGATTCTCTGCTTATAGAGATACGCACGCCTGACGTGTATGCTGACATGAAGGAAGATGGGCATCTCTTTGACACTGGTAACTTTCATCCCTCATGTAGCCTCTACAGCAGTGTGAACAAGAAGGTTCTGGGGAAGATAAAGGATGAGTGCGCCGGCGTGCCCATCAAGGAGTATGTTGGTCTACGCCCTAAGATGTACTCTATCTTGATATCGAGCCAGGATGAGATCAAAAAAGCAAAAGGTGTGAAGAAGGTGGTGGTGAAGAAGCATCTACGGCACACTTAGTATGTGGAGTCGCTGTTTGCCCAAAAGCAGTTTCGCCACGGAATGAACATGTTCAGGAGTGACTGCCACAAAATATATGGGCTCCACGTTAAGAAGGTGTCTCTCTCCCCCTTTGAATCAAAGCGGTGGATAGCTGAGAATGGCGTAGACACTCTGGCCTATGGGCACGCGTCGATCTGTTGAATAGATGAGGGCTGAGGTATAGAATGAGCACCGATCAAAATGTGATGGCCGAGCTGTGGGTAGATGTGGATTATTTAACGGAGGAGAAGGTGGACCTTGAGATTGAGGTGAGGAATTTGGAATCAAAGTATCAGGACCTTTTGGAGCGCGTGAGTAGTTTAGAAGAGCTTATTCCACAGGGTCCTGGTGTAAATTGTTGACCTGTCGCCCTCTTTAGTGGCCCTGGAGAAGATCGGGTCTGGCTGACACTGTAGTATAGGAAGTGGAAGTGCGCTCGTACCGCAGGCTGGCTCATTTTCTGTATGTGCGTCCTTTTGGAAACTTCGCTCGTACCCCCACTCTCTATACTACTTACCCCCATAATGACATGCGAAACATGAATTCTATCCCCATAATGACATGCCCCCAAATGACATGCCAAACATGAATGGCTGAATATACAGTTACTTTAATCGACTATACATGCTATTACAATCTTCAAGCACCTTAACATTATCAGTGGTCTTTTTAAGCTTATATATATATATATATATATATATATATATATATATATATATATATATATATATATATATATATATATATATATATATATATATATGATCCTCTTCCGCTTTGCACTTTTATAGAACGTCAAAACGTTAATTGAAAAATGATATTGCAGAATTATAACAAACGACAGCATACATGAATTCAAGGATATTTATTGAATATAAAGGACGCCCAGGTGACTTGCAGCTCATAACTTATGGATATTCAAGAACGCTAATGCAGCAATGCCTATGTAACTCGTTAAACCTATCAAAGGTCGACGCTTACCATGGTTAACACAATAGACTGTGTCGTCAATATATCGTCGAGAACCCACCATTTAAAATCACTATCAGCAGACAGAATATAAATTAACACAACGTCATCATTCGAACACGAGTCGGTCCATCAGAAGCGAAACTCACAAAAGAAGACGCTCCGAACTATTTCTATATTATCTGTATTCTCAAATATACTTACTTTTGATGAGACTCACTAATTCTATTGACACATATTAAACATGAACGACTTGCCAGTTCGGATTTCGAGCAGCTAACTCCATCTCCATCTCTTTGCTACCAAAATATTATCACAGCGATGTCAAATCTAATGAGATATACGCTATCAGTGGTGCCCCCCGAGGTTCGATTCCCGCTCCATCATTTACCTTACAGTATATCAATGATCTGCCTAATGTATGGCGTACATTACAAACGGTAATGTTTGCTGATGACACTACTTTATTCATCAACCTCAATGATGTTGCACAACTAGAGCAAATTAATAACGAGAAAATCACAAGATATCCACGTGGATGAAAGTTTATAAGGTAGCGTTGAATCTAAAATAAACCTCGTGCTTTACTGCTTGGAAACCAAAATAATATAACACATTAAATCTTTGCTTGGAAAACGTGGAACCTCGACCAACAACCACCTAATTCATGCGACCAGCGCGCTATCACGATCAATTTTACAAGTCCCGATTTTGAAATTCCGTATGCTTTAGCTCGAAGGTCGACCTCATTTAGGCAACCACCCCGTATTTACGACCACTTTAGCTCAGTCCAAAGGGTGGTCACCTAAGTGAGGTTACACTGTGTTGAATTTGATAATCAGACTAGAGTATTCAGCGTCATAATCGACAGACAATTACAATGACAGAAACACATCCAAAACATTTCATTCAATATTGCTAAAGTAATAGGAAATAGCTGTAATATTGCACCGGGAATGCCGCCAAAATCTACTTAAATGAGCTGTTTGTTTTACGGAAGTGCACAATTAGAATAATGTATACTTGTCGCGTAGGTGTTACAGAAAGCACCAAATTCTTATTTTATAAACTTGACATTATAAACATTTACAATCCCCACATATCGTGTAATTCAATGTTACTGTACTGATTCGACATAGGAATACTTCTATATGTTCACTAAATATGCTTATTCAATACGAACTCTAGCCTTGATTGTGTACAATATGCGTTCGTCAATAAACGGTTTTTCGTATTGGTGCCTGTCTATTGCATACCATAGCTGATTTTTTGTAATACTGAATCACATTGTAGTTAAGCTTTTGTCGGTTAATAAAATGTGATTGCGTCATTTGATCAGGGAAGGGAGATTGACATTGCCAAACTATAATTCTGTGCGCACTTTCTTGTGTATAATTGTATATCATTTTGAAAGTATTTGAAGTCGTTCATACACAAGTTGTTTCCGCCCCGTTTGTCACTGCATATATATGTATATGTATCTGTATAAATATCCTTAGAAATAAATGTACATATAAATTGGACAATTAACTATGACAACATAACTATCACAGTCCTTTGAATCTTCAGCTTAAATGTATATTTATTTGCATCTTGAATTTCCCTGTAATGTTATCTCGTTTGACTTTGCTTATAATGTTACCTCGCTTGACTTTGCTTATAATGTTATCTCGCTTGACTTTGCTTATAATGTTACCTCGCTTGACTTTGCTTATAATGTTACCTCGCTTGACTTTGCTTATAATGTTATCTCGCTTGACTTTGTTTATAATGTTACCTCGCTTGACTTTCCCTGTAATGTTACCACGCTTGACTTTGCCTAACATGTAACCTCGCTTGACTTACCCTGTAATGTAACCTCGCATGATTTTGCCTATTATGTTAACTCGCTATGAATTCATCTATGATGTGAAGTTTGCGTATAACGCAACTTCCCACGAGACATTGTATCTCAAATATGAAGATAGATGGCAGAGCACAGAGCAATGGAAGGGTTGATAACGCTTATCTGAAAGCACAGAGCAGTAAAAGGGTTGATAGCGTTTATCTGAAGGCACAGAGCAGTAAAAGGGTTGATAGCGCTTATCTGATGGCACAGAGCAGTAAAATGGTTGATAGCGCTTATCTGATGGAACAGAGCAGTAAAGGGTTGATAGCGCTTATCTGATGGCACAGAGCAGTGGAAGGGTTGATAGCGCTTATCTGATGGCACAGAGCAGTAAAAGGGTTGATAGAGCTTATCTGATGGCACAAAACAATAAAAGGGTTGATAGCGCTTATCTGGTGGCTCAGATCAGTAAAAGGGTTGATAGCGCTTATCTGAAGGCACAGAGCAGTGGAAGAAGTGATAGCACTTATCTGAAGGCACATACAAACAATGGCAAACTAGGAATTACTTACCTCACAGTGACACAACAGTGTCATTGTGACGACGTTATCAAGGACTGGCTCATACGTAATGAAATATGACATCATAATTGACTATGACGTCAGTGTTGGCAACTGGCATGGTAACTGCTTCGCAATAATTGACAACGCGCCGTGACGTTAAAATTTTGACTGTGACATTAAGAAATGTCAAAGTTACTACGAAGTCACTAATTCTGTATGTTACAATGCGTACAATTAATCCCCGAACAGTAACATAATTATTTACTTCTTATTCAAAAGTCCATTCTCCCAAGCGAACGTAAACAGTTGTCTACGAAAACCCTCATTGAGGAGGACGACTGGTCTCTCTAGCTTGACCCTCCTCACAGCTTCTAACAGCGATATGTTCTCGTGTTCCATGATATAGGCGACTGCCAGGGTGGCGCTCCTGTTGACGCCCATCTCACAGTGCACGAGCACACGACCCCCAGCGGCCTTGGCCTTGTTGATGAAGTGCCGGGCTCGACTGTAATGCCTCATCATGGGGTAACTCTCGTTGTCGAGG
Source organism: Urechis unicinctus (assembly GCA_034190875.2). Taxonomy (NCBI): domain Eukaryota; kingdom Metazoa; phylum Annelida; class Polychaeta; order Xenopneusta; family Urechidae; genus Urechis; species Urechis unicinctus. The sequence continues at coordinate 52,376,961 of CM067347.1, read as the reverse complement.
GCATCGAACTCACGATAGGCCTGCACACCACTGGCCTTCGGGTATGGGTTGTCTGTCAACTCTTGGGAATAGTCCACCTGCCCGGCGCAGTTGAGGACGTGTGTGATGCCGAGCCTTTTAAGGAGGGGGATGTTGTAGGCGTCATTCATGTTGCCCAGGTAGAGGTGGTCCATCAGTTGGGCGGGGCCACACGATGCCACGCCCCCTCGCAGCGTGATCAGGATCTGTTTCATCTTCTCCATGTAGATGTCTTGTTGCTGTAGACGGCGCACCAGTAAGCTGTCCTTATCTCGCTCCACCATCTACTCACACAAGGACACCAGCGTTCACTTCATCTCCGCAACGACGTACGAGTATTTGCACCGTAAACGATTGGCAGCCCAAACGAAGGGGCGTCCGTTCAATGGACACGAACTCTAACGATTAGAAATTAAAAGCAGACGTTACGCTTTGGCATATTTTATCCTTGATGCTGTTATGCGAGGCATCTTTCAGAGACTTATTCCCCAACAATGACTGGTTGATGTGCATCTTAACCTGCAAACGGCTCTAGGTCAGTGATGAGCCCCACTCCAGGTCGGCTCTAGGTCAGAAATGAGCCCCACTCCAGGTCGGCTCTAGGTCAGTAATGTGCCCCACCCCAGGTCGGACCAGAGGGCATAATACGGTGGACCATGTAAACCCTGCCATAAAAAGTGATCCACAATGGTGATACACGGTATTGGAGGGTTCGTGAAATACACGAGAATTTAGGTCGGCTGAGGAAACCGCTTATCTTCGGAATCATCCTCGTGAAACAGTAGCGAGTTCTAACGTCATTGAAATGTTTTTTCTAAGCAACTTAATAGCGATACACGTTGCCAAAGCGCCGTTGGTATTGTGAGGCCGCGTGACGCAGTTTCACCAGTAAATACTCAAACATGTCAGAGCTTAGGCAAATTCTTCTTATTTTGTATATAAGCTGTCCACCAAGTAGATACAAGACATCTTATGGACAGATAAGAATCTATTCTACCCTCTCAATCCATGTCTTAGGTTTATATAACAATTCTTCCTTCGACTTCAATCAATCATTGACAATCACGAATCATCTGGCCTGTATAGACTACATACTATAAATCTTATCATGCTTCACAATTTGTATAAAAACCCATAACAATTTACATAATCATCCAGAATTGTATCATCACAAGTACCAGTTTGTTTTAAAATAGACATCTGAACAACATGGCAACAAGTTACTTCTTCGCAATATGAGCATGATATTCATGCGCCTTGTAAGCGCACAACATGGCCATTAGAAACTAGACCTTGTCCTGGACTAGAATATCATCTATAGAATATACACAATATGAGATAAGTTTGATAAACAAAAGTGATCAACAATTTAGTCCAAATTCATGCAACAATCAGCTGGTGGTAGTCATAGATGTAAAGCGAGTTCCATAGACAAAAGAAAGTGGAAAACTTGGAATATTGAAAGAGGTCAGAAAAATAGACTATTTTGTGCTTCTTTAGGGGCAAATCAAAGAAGTATTTTTTCTCAGTGCATGAAATCGCGAATACTGTGGGATATCACTTTCAGGCACCTCACACTCCAAGCCAGACTGGTCCAACACCACTGACAGAGCAAGCTTTCAAAGAACAAGTTCAATCCTAAGTTCAGTTTGAAATCCTGTGGTCTTGGAAGCATACAGCTTGCATACGACCCAGGCCACCGATTATAGTTGTCTTACCTGTCAACTGGTGATTGTTGTCTAACTTGTCCACCGGTGATTGTTGTCTAACCTGTCCACTGGCGATTGTTGTCGAACCTGTCCACTGGTGATTGTTGTCTAACCTGTCCACTGGTGATTGTTTTCTGACATGTCCACTGGCGATTGTTGTCGGACCTGTCCACTGGTTATTGTTGTCTGACCTGTCCACTGGTGATAGTTGTATAACCTATCCACTGGTGATTGTTGTCTAACCTGTCACTGGTGATTGTTGTCTGACCTGTCCACATGTGATTGTTGTCTGACCTGTCCACAGGTGATTGTTGTATAACCTATCCACTGGTGATTGTTGTATAACCTATCCACTGGTGATTGTTGTCTAACCTGTCACTGGTGATTGTTGTCTGACCTGTCCACTGGCAATTGTTGTCTGACCTGTCCACAGGTGATTGTTGTCTGACGCGGTGTAAACAACAAATCTGGAGTAAATCTTGAGCTTTTGACGTCACCAAAATAAGCGCACCAACATGGCCGCACCCGACGAATAGAACGCATACTTTTCCCAAAGTTTATTTATTAATTATGGCTAAATGATTTTCATAAATCGTCTCATTTCATTCAGACTGACTTATCTTCGATAGTTTTATCATATGGCACAGCTATATTCATGACTGGAGTATCACTTTAAAGTTAAATCATGATTTAGAACATCGCTGATTTACGAATAAAAGTTGAAACATAAGCAGAGACAAACTGTAAGATTAAGGCCGGGTTATGCAGGTTAATGCACACGGAGGTCAGGATATATATCACATGTCTGGTCCACTTGTGAGGCTGTCTCAAGTAAGAGGTTTTTTTGTTAGTGCTTTATGTATTTATGTATGTATACTAGCTAGTGGGTAGACAGGCAGGTGGGTGGGGAGGAAGATGGGTGGGTAGGCAGGTCGGCGGGTGCACTGGGAGAGCTGAGTGCAGCCCAATATTACAACAAAACAATCTATGAACTTGGCAATGTTTTATGAATGCGGCTGATATACGCGACGTTATCTGCCATGTAAACACGTGTTTATAGGAACAAACATTCGGCTTTCCCCGTTAATACTGCAGAATTATTCGGTTACAGCGGTTAGGTCGTTATCTAACCGGATATGACGTCATGAAATTATCGTACACCATCAGTTGTATGGGGCGGGGGGTGGGGACAGGGGAGGTAACCAGAAACTAGACATGGTTGGGGAGGCTTACAATAGAGCCTCCTCCTCCTTCCCATGTCCTCATCCGCTCCTACACACCGAGATATCACGCTATCAGAACAGCAACCACCGCAGTGTTCAGTGGCTCAGGATAGACGGACACAGGACTCGCATAAGAAGTTGGATCAATGAATCACTCCCACGCTAGCATGTAGGGTTTGTTCAATAACTATTACCTACATTTCAAGATAACAAGATTGGTTTTTTGAAATTTTTGATTGATAACATTTCCGTGATTGACTTTCATTGCAATGAGTATTCAACTCTCAATAAACCAGTAAAGCTCACCTTTTTGGTGTTCACACGATCGCTTGCTAGACTGTCAAAGTAATCACGAACGGGGTGATTGTTGTCTAACCTGTCCACTGGCGATTGTTGTATGACTTGTCCACTGGTGATCGTTGTCTGACCTGTTCACTGTGCGATTGTTGTCTGACTTGTCCACTGGCGATTGTTGTCTTACATGGTTAACAAGCAAAATGATCCTCCTTCCAACACGTTTCTGATATCATTGATGGCAAATGCCTTATGAATTACTAGTCACCCATATGTCCGCATTCCATCCAGCGCATTCCATCCAAGGCCCAATATCAGTAGTTTGACTTTTCCGCGGGGAATAAGTGAACAGAAAGATTGACGGCGCTGTCTTGTAGTTATGTAGACTGCGCTATGGCAAAGCTGTGAAAGCTAATACACAGATAGTGCCTTGACAAAAGCATGAGTATTCAGTTCCTCTGTCATACCAGAATATATCTTCACGCTCGTGATTCTACCTCAATCTCCCTAACACGGCGCAATAAGTTACCGGGCCTGTCGGACTGAATGGGTTGCGCTGAATGAGCGGGTACTCCGCTGTCGACGCGTAGCCCGGTTCCCTGCCGCCGTGATGAGAGCCGCACAGGTGTTATGACAGAGATGCGGCGAGTAGGTGCGTTTTGTTGGTGAGACGGGCGGCCCAGCGCAGCCTTGTCAGTCGCGTTAATACCAACCCATCCGCATTCCCATCATAGCTTCTTATCACTACTCATCCATCTTGACGGCCACAACGCGACTCGACGCGTCTGTAGTCGATTACGCCTGTCTGGTACACGGTGAACCGGGGTCTGCTTCGGTGTTCACAAAGCAAGCACTCTTGCCATGCTAATGGCTGGTAGTGAGGGGTGAAATCGAGCCCTGTACAGGCTACACTTATTTCACACTGCGCAATATCACGCAAAAGAGCCGATTATTGCATTGCAACCTCATCCCTGAGCATGCAGTGCTTAATATTTTTTCTCACGGAAAAAAACACACACATATGTATAATAGTCCACAGTACAATAAGATATAACAATTAAGATGGAAACATAATCTGTGTCATAAATTGTGTGGATTAGGCGAAGCAGTTGCGTAATCATTCGTCTTGTAGCATACAGCTATTTCGCTGATGTTATCGCAAATTTGCTACTCAGGCATTTGTTTCACTAAGTGGCTATTATGCTATACAGAAGTTTGTTTCATATTATGGCAATCCAGTTATGCCAATGTAAGTATGGAAGCATTTGTTCGATGTGGAAGTCGCGAAGTCTATAATACGTTTGACATCATGTTAGTTGATTCGTGCTATCTTAATTTATTGTTCATGATGTGGTGATGTAATTACACCGACATGTCTTCGATGTAGTGGTTATGTGGCTTTACAAAGATTAGTTTGATGTCATGGCAATTTAAGTACGCAACCATTAGTTCAACGTCATTGTAGTTTAGTAAGTTAAATATCCTGTAAGTGTATTCATGCTGTGTTATCACACATACATTAGGTTTATGTTGTGGTGATGTAGTTGTCCAATAAGTTTTTAATCACTAACGTGAAATATTTGTTGAATGTTATAATTTATTATTTGCTTGTTAAGTAAGTAATGTGGGTGAGAAACCGTTTGCTTGTTAAGTTAATAATGTGGTTAAGCAACCGTTTGCTTGTTAAGTTAGTAATGTGGTTAAGCAACCGTTTGCTTGTTAAGTTAGTAATGTGGTTAAGCAACCGTTTGCTTGTTAAGTTAGTAATATGGTTAAGCAACCGCTTGCTTGTTAAGTTAGTAATGTGGTTAAGCAACCTTTTGTTTGCTCTTTTGACAATGTATAGTGTAAGCATGTGAATGACGCCGCGACAATGCATGCATGAAACCATTGTGTTGTCGTGCCATTGAAATGCAACCATTTGCTTCCTGGCACGGTTGCTTCCCGTAATGGTTGACACAGTGACTTAGAGATGGATCTAGTAAACAAGTTTAGGGATGGATCTAGTAAACAAGTTTAGGGATGGATCTAGTAAACAAGTTTAGGGATGGATCTAGTAAACAAGTTTAGGGATGGATCTAGTAAACAAGTTTAGGGATGGATCTAGTAAACAAGTTTAGGGATGGATCTAGTAAACAAGTTTAGGGATGGATCTAGTAAACAAGTTTAGGGATGGATCTAGTAAACAACCAAGGGATGGATCTAGTAAACCAACCAAGGGACAGATCTAGTAAACCGACCAAGGGACGGATCTAGTAAACCGACCAACGGATGGATCTAGTAAACCAACCAAGGGATGGATCTAGTAAACCGACCAAGGGATGGATCTAGTAAACCGACAGAGGGAGGGATCTAGTAAACGGCCTTAGAGGCGGATCTGGTCTTGGTTTTCGGTGATGAAAGGATAATTATAAAGAAATTGTTTGTTGATAAAAAATTATATATATATATATATATATATATATAAATATATATAAATATATATATGTTTATATATATATAAAATATATATATAAATATACATATATATATATATGCATACATATATATATATATATTTATATACATATATATATATATTCATATTATATATATATATAATATATATATATACATAGGTATAATATATATATATATAGTACATATATATATATAGTATATATACATATATATGCATATATATACACACACATATATATATGCATATATATTTATATACATATATATATATATACACATATATATACACTAGTTTACACCACAGGGATAGCCATGGTAGAAACGCGGTAACAGGTGGTACAAATATCAGGCCTCTGTACTTAACCTTCCCAATTCATGGCATCTGTATGGCAGCGTCAATCCTTTGGTGTCATATTCAGGTCGTATTTCTCTCGGTCATTGTGGAGGTTTTGGGTTATTTTCCATAGATAACTACCCTGTTGTAAAATGTGGTTTTCTTATTGACATAACCATATGGCTATCTTGCATTTGAAGGTAGTCAGTGTATGTATGAGCTACCCTTCCGGAGTTACTGGTCAGCTATGTCCACCACCAAGTGCCATGAACAGTCATGAACTGACAGTGGTGTCAGGTCACTACACGTCTGTTCTGGTCACTTCATGCCTGTCCTGGTCACTATACGTCTGTCCTGGTTACTTTACATATGTCCCGGTCACTACTCTTCTGTTCTGGTAACTACACGTCTGCCCGGGTCACTACACGTCTGTCCTGGTTACTTTACATATGTCCTGGTCACTACACATCTGTCCTGGTCATTACACGTCTGTCCTGGTAACTACACGTCTGTCCTGGGCACAACACGTCTGTCCTGGTTACTACACACTGTCTGTCCTGGTTACTACACGTCTGTCCTGGTCATTACACTTCTGTTCTGGTCACTTCATGCCTGTCCTGGTCACTAGACGTCTGTCCTGGTCACTACACGTCTGGCCTGGTCACTTCACATCAGTCCTGGTCACTACATGTCTGCCCTGGTCCCTACACGTCTGTCCTGGTTACTACACGTCTGTCCTGGTCATTACACTTCTGTTCTGGTAACTACACGTCTGTCCTGGTCACCACACGTCTGTCCTGGTCACAACACGTCTGTCCTTGTTACTTTACATATGTCCAGGTCACTACACGTCTGTCCTGGTCACTACACGTCTGTCCAGGTCACTACACTTCTGTTCTGGTCACTTCATGTCTGTCCTGGTCACTAGACGTCTGTCCTGGTCACTACACGTCTGTCCTGGTCACTACACATCTGTCCAGGTCACTACACTTCTGTTCTGGTCACTTGATGTTTGTCCTGGTCACTACACGTCTGTCCTGGTCACTACGCATTGGAGGATGGTCTGGCTATTGTCAACCTTGAAGGCTTCTGAACCGTCTCCGTATCAGAGCACCTACAATTATCCATGACTTCATACATCATTCATGTATCATTCAGAGGGAACCTATCTGTTTAGGAAACAGCTTGATTCGTGGCTTAATGCACTACCAGCTTGTTTCCTTATTTCTGTTAGAGTGATGTCAATTCAGAACCATTTGTTTTGATGGATGTCATTTTTGTAGTCAATATTCGTAGAAGTAAATATTTTGTGAACCTGGCCAACAGATAAGTTGTTTTCAATTAAGTAAACAATGTTAACACCATGTAATCACAGTTGTTTTATATGTTCACTTCTGCCTCTATTTGATCACTAATGGGGACAGTAATGTGAGCATCACAATAAATTCAAACTTTTAGTTTACAAAGGGTTAATCAACCCTTCTAGTTTACAAGGGGTTAATCAACCCTTCTTGTTTACAAAGGGTTAATCAACCCTTCTTGTAACAGTTGAAGCATCAAACAATACTGTGCATTCCCTTGCGAGTATGATGATGTTGAACACCAACAAGTATTGTCAAGCCTAAGATAGTGTCAATGAAGAAAGCATTTGCAAGAGTTCCGTTAGTCACGGTAACACAGATGTAGAACAATAATCCTGCCAACACAATCATTATCCTCATCTCAGCTGTGATTGAGAATGTTGGCATGACAACACAGAAGAAACCAATGATGAGCAGAGAAGAGAGCCACACATCACTGCCCGCTTCTGCATCATGTCCGTCAGTTCCCAGGAGGATGACAGTCAACGATAAACGCTGCACTACATATGTCATAACAAACCACATAATTGCATTGAGCAATAGCTCCCAGGGGGCTTGTGAGTCTGTCCATTCCATGTCGCTGTATGAGGATGAATTTTCTTGCGATTCATTGGAGGTGTTCTCAGAAGCAGAAACTCACTGAGGAAGATGATCACTGTGCCTGTGAGGGCACCTGGGGTGGGGAATCTTGGGATGGCGGCATCCCAAACGAGTGCATCAAACAGCGAGTTCTGCCAAATAATGCTTGCCAATAAGGCAGCCGTGGAGAGGATCCATGGCCGGTGGGATAATCTGGCAAATGGAAGCAATAGGACAAGAAAAGCCTCCATGATTGAGCATATGAAGAGAGACGCATAGCTGACTGTAGAACGGTCGCTATCTTCACCATCCCACACACTCACTGCAACAGTTACGAGCACTGAAGCGCATGTGGAAGTAGCTGCCAGTAGGAAGAGTGTGTTAAGGGAAGGTAGACGTTCAAACACCAGACAGAATGTATACATGATAGTTCCCAATACCACAGGAATGTGTAAAACTTCTAAGCTAAACATTGTCCGTTGATATTTGGTGGCATTCTCCACAAACTGAACAGTTGTTGTATTATTAACAATGGAACACACAAATCCAGATAGGAAACCCAGCAAGGCACCACTGAACATGCTGAGGCTCTGTTTGTCCTGGTACACAATGACTCGTTGTAGAAGCACAAGTGAAAACAGGAGTATTGGTAGAACAAGGAAGACATTGGGTATTGCATACTCCATCATGATTCTAATGTAAGTTATTGTGGTGGCCGCAGCAGACATGACTTGCAGCACTGTCACTACAGCCTGGTAGGATGACTCCTCTCCTGTTGCCATACTTCTGCACTGTTTGCTCCTGTTTAAAAAAAAACAAAGTTCAGCAAGTTAATGACAATACAAAAAATTATTTTCTTGGCAGACTTTCAGATATTCGATCATTACTCTCCAGCAAGTGAGACTGCAACCAAGGGATGCTTCCACACAGGCTGACCTTTATATGTTGACTTGAGAGGATCAAAATCCTATTTTGGAAATGTGTTGATAAGCAAGGTTCGTGGCAAGTCATTAGTGTGAAGAGGTTAGTAGTGACATCAACATGACAGATGTGAGAGCCAAGAAGATATACAAATGCCAACTTATATACCGTTGAGGTCGAAGTGAAAAAAAATAAAATAGGGTTTAAACCTGGCCTCAGCCCGATTATAACTAGTAGGTTAGGACCAACACCAAGTAAAATTATAGGTGGGCAATAAAATAAGGCAGTTGTCAATTCCTCATAAATGTCTGGAGCTCTTGATTGTGACAGTACATCCGTCCTTAATCAGTTAATACGGATAAATTCTCATCTGAACTAATTCATTGAGTCAAAATAGTTCATTTTTTGATGAAGCCAACCAATATTTATTAGCCTAACAGTCGATCGGGTACTCCCTTGTTGGACTAGTTACATCAAGTGAATATCGTGAAGGTAAGGTCTTATGATCGAATTTTCTACATAGGGATAGGCGACGCCTTCTTCAAGAACCAAGAGGGAGCGCAAGCTCCACTTGGCTCAAAAGAGCTTACACTTATACCTTGCCAAGATAACTTCTTCTTCATTCAAGCTTAAAGCCGTTTTTGGCTACAGAGGCCATGTACGGCTAACCCAAGATAACGACATTCCCTACACATTATATAGTTGTCGGATAAAATTATCTGGGTCAATGTTAATTTCCGGTACTGGCGCGTCGTTTGCCGGGATCCTTCTGTCCTGTTTAGAAAATGTTTGTAAATCAAATATCATCGCATTGTATTAGGCATACTGGCTGCTTATATCTTGTTGTTGTTGATATTTTTACATAGAGGGGGTGGAATATTTGTTTTAGTTGTTATGATATTCTTCGTCGATTATTCGTTAACCGATTTTTTCGGAAAAGGTAAAACCGATGACCAAGCAAAGCCCATTCTTATCGACGCAATCGGTCGATGTCTTTCATATATTCGGTCGACCCCGAAGTAGAAACACTATAAAGTAACGCTTTTAATTTGTACTTTACTAACATAATTAAATTTTGATTTCTCACTGGGTGTTTTGTGGAGGTTTTCACCTACTTTTCGGCCTATCTTTTGTCATGCATTGGAATGATGAATATCGCTCCCGTTTTTTGATTGTGTCCCAATTATGCGAGTTATTTTTACTTACTTAAAACACTGGATGCACAACTGTAAATAGATATATGCCCAATATACCCCTGAATCCTTAATGTGGTCATTACTTACATCTCTTGAGTGACAAAACTTGTCATCTTGGTTTGATAATTTGAACCAATCTATGTTTTGTTTTTTTTATCCTTTATCCTAACATAATGTGAATCTTAAAAAAGATTTCAACCACATCCACTTGCACTATAGCAATATTGACAAATATAATTGACTTGCTGATGGAATATTTGGATACTTTCACACTAAAAGGTGTGCTAGCAGTCACAAATAAGCTTTTTATTCATTATTGGAAAAAAACCTAATGGAAGTATCAAACAGACATCACTGTGTTTGTGGCAAAATGTTAGTTTGCAGTTGCTGCGTATTGAACCTTGCTTGTTCTTACGTTTGTTGTCTTCTGGTGTCTGATGGTCAACTACCTTCAGGAGCTCTGTTCAGGATGATACTCCATGCTCAATAGCTGTCTGGGAAATCTAGGCAATATTTAAGAATTCTGGCTTCCCAAGCATGAAAAATTGAGTTGTATACACTTTATGTCCTGCTAATGATTGGGAGATAGTTGAGTACTTCAATCCCAATAATATGAAAAATATATGTCAATGTTTGTTAGATCAAATGATTGAATAATATTCATTCATGCTCTGAGTCATTTTATTGTAGGAATGGCGAGTTGCAAGCCACCATGCTGATGTGAGGAATACATTACAGGTGTCTTTGACTCCTGATCATAGAGTCAAGTCTTAGTTTTGTTTCAACTGCTGTATTTACTTGTATTAATTGCACATACAAAATTATCTTGAAAGTTGGTACAAAAACTTATAATCGAATTTTATATGATAATCAAATGTGCAACTTGTACACAAGTATATATAGTAATGTTGTATATTGTGTTAGTCTTTCCATTTAAGGGCCATTTAACACGATTCATGTTTTGAACTTAAAACTATGCCATCCTTTTTGCCTTTAATTGTTTTCATTGGGATGGGATGTACAAGGACCTATTATTGTAAAGACCAGATGTTGTCATTTAAAAATGCAAACCAGACCGTGTTCAGCTACATAAATTTGGCAGAATAGATAACTACCCTGGGTGGTGTCATTGAAAATAATAAATGATTTTGTAATATATTCATGGTTCATGATAAGAAGTACTGCTGTGTAAGACCTTAGTTTAAAACTACATATTAGAATAATTTAATTCTCTACTTCATGCTTTCCAATGGTTCTTTTGGTTGAGGAACCCAGTTCTCATCATCCCAATTACCCTGCCCCTTATGTTGCTGATGCATCCCATATGTTTTTTAATAGGGCACCAAGTCGCAGCAGAAGCCCAGTTGGTCGGGAGGCTAAGCGGCGTAGTTCTACAGGCAGCAGGTTGGCTCACTATTAATTATTTGTATGTTAGCATGTTGAATATTGTTGTCCTCCCTTCATCTCCATTTGTCTCTGTCATTGTGGGCTGGTCAGTCTCCCATCTACTTGTGACAACCCTATATTGATGGCCTGCTATGATGCTTAACCAGTGACAGCAGTGATGGCAGTAGCTCAAGGTCATCTTCCAGTGAAAGTGGGTCAGATTCCAGCTCTGGTTCATCTAGCTCTGCCAGTTCTCGAAGTTCGGACTCCTCTTCTTCCAGGTCCAGGTCACCCCCAGTCAAACGCAAAACTAGGTAAGTAAATCATTAATTTAGGTGAATGATTATATTTCAAAGAATCTTATTTTTATGTTGCATTTTCTTACGTCTGAACGTCTTCCTGAGCTGAACTTCCAATCATAGTTAAGGTGATGTTGTAATTTCAGGACTATTTCTCGATCAAAGTCGCCCAAGAGGAGGAAGCGCACACCAAGCCCACGTCCAACCAAGGTCCACGTTGGACATCTCACACGCAACGTCAACAAAGAACATGTCTCCGAGATATTTGCTGTCTACGGAATAGTTAAGCATGTGGAGCTGCTTTGTGATCGCAATCACCCCGAGTTCAACAGGTCCTTTGCATATGTCGAATACGAAAAGCCAGACGATGCAGAGAAAGCCATCAAGCATATGGATGGAGGTAGTTCTCCCTTAACGCTATTGCTCTTTTATGAAATAGACTGATTTGTTTTACTTTCACTGCATCAGGATGTTGACATTTTAAAAGTAATATGATTTTCTGCCCTTGTGATGCAGGTATGATTGACAAGCATGAAATTTCGGTGAAAGGTGTCATGCCACCTGCTAAAAGCAAGAAGAACTAGCACGGTCTATGAGAGCTGTGGAGCGGGGAGGCAATCTTAGATAGTCTGCTATCGTACGTGCTGTACAGCAGAGCATGATATCTAAAATATGGCCGCGGGCCCTCTGAACTCTGTCTTGTTAAAAGAAGTGATAAGCCAATTAAACATAAACAAGGGATCACGATGGTTGTAGTCCTGTCCATATAATGCTTGCATGGTTGAGTCTGTAGATGTTTATTACAATGGAGGCAGAGTTAATATGGTGGATGTGGCTTGTGTGCAGGTCAGATTGATGGGCAGGAGGTGACGGCTGCTGCTGTTCTTGTCCCACGGCCAGCGCGACCTCCCATGCGACGAAGTCCTCCCAGAAGACCCCCTCCACCTCGCTGGAGGTCACCTCCTCGCTTCAGGCGCAGGTCAGTGTCCATTTCTATCAGTTTGAGTAACTTTCATATTGAAGGCCCTGTTCAGTTTATTATGCTTTGCATGCACACAAACCCCACCAGAGAGCTTTCTTGATACTCACTGAAGGAGGGGATTGGGAGGCAACCGATGTAGGGTTGAGATTAATACTTGCCTCCTTCCATGTGATGTGTAGCCCCATTCGTCGCAGATCACCTCCTAGAAGAAGGTCACCAAGAAGGTCAAGATCTCCAAGACGATCAAGGTCGCCCCGAAGATCAAGGTCGCCTCGCAGGAGAAGGTACAGTCGGTCAAGCTCGAGTTCATCTCGTTGAGGATGTGAAGATGAGGCGTCTTTGGGACAGACCAACATCCCTTGGCAGCAGATATGATAATCGTTAGCAGTAGGCGATGGGAAATTATTTATCATGGTTTGATAACGACTGCAAATGACCTTGATGGCACATTCTCAGTGTTACCTCCAATTTGGGGTTGTTTGAAGGAGGTGATGTCTGTATTGTGGTTGACATGGGAGACTCGAAATTACTTCTATAGCAAATGTCATTGATAAGGTGATGCAGTGTATCTGGGCCTGTTTCCTGGGTAGGTGGGACAAATGTGTGTATGGCTGTATACCTGTCTTTTTAACATTTCCATGCAGTTTATATGTGAGATATGGAAATCTGAATTGAACAGTTTTGTTTTTTTTAATTTCGTAGTTGTATCAAAATTGTGTGGTTAATAAATTGATCTATCTCTTTTCATGAATTCTATTGCCTTGCCTTCAGTAATTCTGGTGGTGTCCGTGATATTGTCTTATCATTTATCTAGCGTTGAGTATGTAGATATATTTCATCATTGACTGACATTCACCCTATCATGTGCTAGTATTATGTGAATGCAAGTCTTGATATTGTACGTAGGAACTATTACTTATCGTTGTCCTCTCCTTTCTCAGGATCTGGTAATAATCTTTGGCCATAAAGAATTTATCGTCATGGTCATCTGCCGTCTCTCTGGCGTCTGTGCTTGCTTGTCTGTTTTGTAAACAAATAATTAGAAATAAACCTAGAGGCCCCCAAAATAATCATTGACTCCCTGTTATGTCAAGATATTGTTGCTAGCTAAAAGTCGACTACCTGATCTTAGATTCCTTCATTAAACTGAAATTTTGTTTCGTATAAACCCAATGGATTGTTCAAACAGCAATTTCCAAGCAATCAGAATACCCAAAATTTCTTTTGTAGTTGGACCTTATAGTAGTGAGGTTGTCAGTGACCTTGGGCTTATTTTCCAGGTGTTGAATTTAGTTGATGGTTTTGTTAATGTTGGGTTTATATGAGTTAGTGGCCTTGACACCTGCGCGTCAGGTCGACCGGATATCTATGGTCTGGAAAGACACCACACTGGCTGGCAATGTCTTGACAGGAAAGGCGACGCTTCTCCGCTGCGCTTGATTTGCCCAATCGATGACGTTTAAACACAAGTAACAAGTAATGGAGAGGTTTAAAATATTCGGATAGAACTGAAACAGTTTTTTTAACATCAAAAGAAAGCTTAAAAATAAAATTAAAGTGGGCAAAGACTCGACGGTTGGGCGAGTTGTTCACCCTCTATCATAGTCCTACAAGAAGTCTGTGTAGAGTTAATATTTATATTACCGTTCGACCGGAGCTACCTCAATCAATGACTTCTGCGTATTATAGTTCTAGTAGATGAATAATTCATGGTACGACCATTCGCTAGATGTTGGACGTTGTGATTGGCTCCAAAGCGTTACCATTTATGAATCGAGGCATCATTTGGAGGTTGAAAACGTAGCCCCACAAAATACAAAAAATAGTGCCCCGGGTGAGGCTCGAACTCACAACCTCCGCATCTCTTAGCCCGCCCTCTCCTACACGAGGTAGGAAGGTTACTGCCTATAAGTACGGCGCGCTAACCGATTGTGCCACCGGGGCGACAAGTGTTCAGAAATTGTTATTGGAACCAATACTAAACACATCGAATTGATAATTCAGCAATACCAAATATTTGTCGAATTCGTTCTCCAAATCGATAACATTGCTTTGTCGAGTGACAATAGTTTTTCAGAGGGGATATTCGCTGAATATTTTCCTACATTTATATGTTATCAAGCTGTTTGTAGTCAATGTTCCTCTGCTGTTGTATTACAATTACAATCTATATAACTTTATACCCCATTCATGTCATTCACTTGATTGTGACCAACTCAATCTTCAATATGCTTATTCTATTCTGCTAAGGTCACCAGCTCGATAGGCGTTAGCCTTTCTGGTTAACTGTTAACATGTGTGTATTGTGGCCAACTTGTGTTTACTTGAATTACTTACACATAGTGAAATAAATGACCTATCTGTCTAGTATCATAATAACCTAGCTAATAAGTATAGTAGAGGGATCCTTCATAACCTACGACAGAAGATCAAAGAGGGCTTCGTCCGACAAGCTGTGCTGTGAGTGTGAAAATGAGTGAAACGCGTCCGTCATCAATAAAAGCACTTAGGAGTGTTCTTCCAACGTCTCGGGGTTTGGCGTCTGTTGAACAGGCGACTACGCCCACGTATTTATCAGAGAATTTCATGAGGTTTTAAGAGACGAGCACTCAAGAGACGCTATGACAAAACACCACGAGTGAGCCCTCTTACCGCATGCTATGAACTCTATGAGAATATGAGTAAAGGAAAGCTTTCGCGACAATAGTCGCACTAAACTCGACAGTCGACCCTTATGCAGGGTTGTGGAAGAACCGAGCAGTATTATGCAAACAGTAGACATACGAGGAAGACAAAGTGAATTAAGGGAACAAAATAGTAGAGGTGGTTGCATACTGTAAAGTAGGCATAGTTATAGCACACACAGCTAGTGTCTCAGGTAGTTAAAAGCCAACCGTTTTGTTTGCCAACCTTGATGGTGTCAGGGTGTGGATGTGTATGAGAGTGTATGAGTGTCAGCGTATGTTTATGTGGGTTGGAGTGGGGTGAGAAGAGGATGGGCAGTAGCGTGGGGCTAATACCACATAACCCTAACCCTATACCCGGACGGCCGTGCAATTAAAGCCAAGGTGAGTACTAGTATCACAGAGTTAGACTGCAAGCTTTAATTAGCATCCTCACTCATTGGATCTCCATTGATGCGATTGCGATTTTGCGAACGATTTTTAACTTTAAGTGGCCTCAACACCGGAAGTTATTGTGAAACAGGAAATCAACAGCTTGAAACGTCATAACCAACATGACAGCAGATTGCTAACTTCGCCGAGCGTTATCGCCTCTTGTTAAACACACGCAGGTAACTTTTTGTCAATGTTTACCATCATGCAACAATTGTTTATTGTCAAAGTTTAATGCTTTATAAATCCGGAAATTAGTTTTGCAAATGCCGTGTAGCCCTGCAAGACATCTGAGTAGGTAGTCTATATATTCATATTCCCGTTCGACCGGAGCTAACAATCGTGGTCATCTGAATCCTTATCTTACTCCATACTATCACTATTATAGCCCTGCAGGACGTGGTATATATATGTATATCTCCGTCCGACCGGGGCTAACTCTTAGCCATGCAGAGCAGTTGTTGACTGTATAACGCTAAAATTGTCTGACCGGGACTGGCGAACGTGGTTGTAGTGGGATTTTGTTTTAAAGAGACTGTTCAGCCCCATATAAGGCAATCAGGGATCATCTCGTTATTGTATTACTACGATTAACGCAGACGTAAGTAATAAAATCTTCTAATTTGTGCCGCAAAGTTTCCATTATGGAAATTACGTTGATAGGTTTTTAACATTATTATTTGACTGGAAATATTCATAATCTACTGTGGAAATCTGTTTTATTCAGTTATGTTGTTCCATCGATAACGGTGCCTCCCTAAAACCCTGAACCACACGAATGTTAGCTATAAATCATAACGCGCTCTGAATTTACCTCGCTATCGATGTGTATTCTTCCGCTTTAGTTACATAATGTAGATTTCATAAAATCTTCACTCATTCAAGATGTGGGCACCATTGTGCACACATTAGACCGACAAGCAGGACGGGTAATGTCCGACAACATAAATGGCGACAGCCGAAGTAAGGATCTTTTTTCTGAGACCACAGCGCCGCGTAGCGACTGAAAGTCTGAAAACTTAACATTTTTGGTTTCCAAGGTGCGGTTACCAAGCAGCTTGCTAGGCAACCTCGTTCCAAATATGGGGCTGAACAGTCTCTTTAATATCGAAGATAAGAACCTCAAGAGGTACTCTTTTTCTCAGTTGTGAGTTCCCTCTGCATTCTTGTTTATCGGCAAAAGAAATCTCAATGTAACATGCTATCATAGCAAGCTCCACCGGCAATAGAACTAGACCGGCATTAGACCTTACTGTGACATGCTTTCATAGTATGCTAGACCAGCACTAGAGCTAGACCGGCACTAGACCTTATTGTAACACGCTGTCGTAGTACGCTCCGGCAGCACTAGAGCTAGACCGGCACTAGACCTTAATGTGACATTCTATCATAGCATGCTGGACCTTACTAAAATTTACATTCGATTTGGTCCATTGCTATCCACATCATTTGAAGTTGCTTCCTTGAACAGGTCTGAGCTCGCGTTATGAATACTTACTGGGTTTAAGTTTTCTTCACTATACTTAATAGGAGCTTTTGCAAACATCGACAGCCTTGCTTTTATCTATAACCGAGCAGACAAAATTTTGGCTGATATGTCAGATTTAACTTTATTCAAGTGTCAGAACTTGCCTGTGAGTTCAAGGAATTAGTTATTAAAATGATAGAAAATATTGCATCTTTTTTTTTATTAGCAATCATACTCAATTGTCTTTGTGCAGGGGCAATGATCTGACCATGTGGGGTGAAGCAGTGGTAAGATCCATGTGGGGTGAAGCAGTGGTCAGATCCATGTGGGGTAAAGCAGTGGTCAGATCCATGTGGGGTGAAGCTGTGGTCAGATCCAAGTGGGGTGTAGCAGTGGTCAGATCCATGTGGGGTGTAGCAGTGGTCAGATCCATGTGGGGTATAGCAGTGGTCAGATCCTGGATCATATTGCTTTCTTTATGATGATTATAACAGGAAGAGCATCATCTTCCTCTTGAATGGTTGCATGTTTCATTTCTTTGAGTTATTCTACTTTAGGGTAGGACTGCTTACTATATTTATGACCTGTTGTTATTCAGTTAGGATCCCAGACTCATTTTGTTCAGACTGCAGTTGTACGCGGTTCTTATTTCTGCAGCGTTTACTGGACCCAATGATAAGTAATACAACATTAAGGTTTATTTTGTTTGTTTAATGAAAGTATGTTATAATGATGAGTTTGTGTGTTACAGTTGATTATTCTCTGGGTATTCACTTCACTAGTGGTGTGGCACAATGAGTTGGTGGGAGAGTGCTAGTGGCATTACTAACCTGGCCTCTGTGGCCCTGAAAACTGCTCAGAAGAGAATTGACAAGGTACTCGACATCAAAGAAGAAGAGGAAGCCTCAATTGGTAACATTACCATTCATAACTAGAGCCTAATATGAAACAGTCAAGGAAGTTGTAGTCATTGTTACTACCCTTATCATTGTTACTACCCTTATCATTGTTACTACCCTTATCATTGTTACTACCCTTATCATGCTGTTGTCTCATATATATTGTGGTATTAGAAACGGGACAGAACGCTCTATTCATGTGCTTGGAATTGAATGAATTTTGGGTATGATTTTGTTTGTAAACAGTTCATGTGTTTTTTGTTTGCTTTAGCTAAAGGCATCTGTTTAATTTCAGCAACTCCACCATCTAGTCATGTTGCTGCCAGCCCGGCGGCTTCTCCTAGCAAGCCAGAGGGGGATGAGCAATTCTTTGATTCCTGGCTTGGTTCTACACCTACACAGATGGCAAGCAAAAAGGAGCCTTTGAAGGTGGCATCCTTATCCTCTTCTCATAAGCCTCAACCTCAGACCACAGAGCTTTCATTGAAGGATAAACTGGAGAAGAAGCGGGCTGCACGGGCTGCTAGAAAGACTGCACCTTCTTTGAGTTCATCCCTCAGGGTGGATGGCATCACCAAGCAGCAGCAGCAGCAGCCTTGGGTTGGCACGGATACCATTGCCTCTGATTCTGCCAAGCAGCCTGTGTCTAATGATGATGTAGAGGAGAGAAGAGGTGGGGATGCTGACGGGGATAACCCGAGGTTAGATGCTGTCGACGACTCTCTGGGCCACCAAAGACTAGCAAGTGAGACCCAGTCTCTTCGCCATCACCCTCAAAGCGCTTTTTCATCTGTCAGGCGAGATGTAGGCCAGTCTGAACTAAACAAGATGTCTGAATGGGAGGCCCCAATAAGTCCTTCTGGGTCCACAACACAGCTCAAACACAGGTCTGACACCAGTCAAACTCTGGGTGATGAAGCAAATATCCAGATACTGAATTCTAATGATGGGAACATTACAGAGGTCAACACAGATGCTGCACCAGGGACAGGTTTTCAAAGTGATGCTCTAGAAACACCAACTCCGTATTCAAATGACATTCTTTGTGATATTGATCAAGTACGGTTGATTGACAATGGTACTGAACAGGTGGCTGACACTTGCACAGAACAGGTGGCTGACTCTGGTACAGAACAGGTGGCTGACACTTGCACAGAACAGGGGGCTGACTCTGGTACAGAACAGGTGGCTGACAGTGGCACAATACAGGTGGCTGACAGTGGCACAAAACAGGTGACTGACAGTGGCAAAAAACAGGTGGCTGTGAGTGGCATAGAACATGTTGCTGACAGTGGCACAGAACAGGTGGCTGACAGTGGCACAAAACAGGTGGCAGATAGTGACACAGAACAAGTGGCTGACAGTGGTACAGAACAGGTGGCTGACAGTGGAACAGAGAAGATGGCTGACAGTGGTACAGAACAAGTGGTTGATAGTGGCACAGAACAGGTGGCTGACAGTGGAACAGAACAAGTGGCTGACAGTGGCACAAAGCAGGTGGCTGCCACTGATGTATTGGATGGACAGCTTGGTGTACATTTATTGACTGATGATGTGAGTGCTTGTGAATCGTCTGAAGCGTCTCAGCATTCCAGTGTTAAGCTAATGTCAGACACAGTGTCTTGTGAGCATTTGACTTGTGGTGTGGCGGTAACACGGCCTGATGATTCCACCGAGCTGGCTCCTATCACGTCTGACAACGATTCTCTTCCAGTGTCTACAGCCAGGGAGTTGTTGGTTATCTCTGGTGAGTTGGAGATGAGTGTTATGTCAGGTGAAGAGGAGGGGACCAAGGGGACAGGTGAGGTGATGCTGGCTCTGGGGGAAGTCGGAGGCTGGGATGATGTCAGTTTAAGTGTCTTCAGTGTCACCTCTTCTCAGTCTGAGGTTACAGACAGTGCTGCTACAGACGAGCAAACCACCCTCCCAATTGCCACAGAGGACCATGTCCCCAGCCCCCAGGCTGTAGAGCACCAAACCAGCCTTCCCCAGGCTGTTGAGGACGAGAAGACCTTATCGCAGCTGGGTACCGGCTGGGAAGATGCAGGGATGGATGTATCTGCGCAGGAGCTGAATGAGAACCTGACAGAAGTCGTTAAACAGGAAGCTGACCACAGTGATAACATGACTCCGGTGCTTGTCGAGTGTGGCGAGTCACAGTACATGCACACGGACACGACTGATTCCAGCCCGCTGACACTGACACAGCTCAGTGATAATGCCTCCGCTAAGGATCTAGAAGAAAGCTCTGAAACTATAGATGAGCTGTCAGATAGCAACCGCACACTCACCAAGGAGGACATTGAACTGGCGAGGCGGGAAGCTGAGCTGGATGTGAAAGACTGGGACAGTGATGGTGATGTGAGAGAGGGCTGCATGGTGGCAGAGGATGAGGTGGGCGTGGCAAAGGACAGTGAGAAGACTGACGACTGTGGTATAGTGTCGCCGTTAAGTTCCAGTAGTTATGTCAAGACAATGCTGGAAGAGGCCATGGTGGAGAGTGTCAAAGACACTGATTCACACTCGTCTTCTGAGATGGTCCGAATTGAGTCTGGCCACACCAGTGGACACACCTCTGCTGATGAAATTGACACAACCACTTCCTCTGATATAGAAATCATCTCACACATATCAACACCCACACCCAATGGGGATGGGCAGAAGGTGGAGCGACCCTTTGATCTCTCTCCTCTGCGACATGCATTCAGGTCAGTTCGACGAGGCAGTCCCCCCGGCCATAAGAGATCGGATAGCAGCTCAAGTGGGCTGAGTGCTCACAGTCGTAGTTGGGAGGAAACCTTTAGTCCCGATGCTCACCTGACCAGGAGAGAGAGTGAGCAAGGTGAGTCTCCAAGAGGCCCTAGGTGACAGGCTTCCTCTTGCTCCACTTGTTATGCTAATCTCCTCTTGCTCGCTCTATCAATCATAATTAGCTTGGTTCCTCCCATGTATTTCAGATCATTGCCATGATGGTAACAACCCACTGGAACCTGACAAGTTGCTGAAGGTATGTTGTGTTTAGCATGGCTCCACTTGTGCTTAGATTCGTGTGTACATATCGGTTGATGTGACGCGTAGCATTTCTCTGCATGACTCTTAGTAAACTTAGTAATCCTCTGTCACTTCACCATATCACATCATGTGACATCTTGTTACATCAACATGTCACACTGTCACATAACCATGCCATGTGACGTCATTTCACCATGTCACAGCATATCACTTCACCATGTCATATCATCATGTCACTTCATCATGTCACATCATCATGTCACATGACCATTTCACACCATGTCCCATCTTAACATGACATCTTCAAGCTGCATGTTTTGGAATGCGAGAAGCCCTGTGTTTGTTCTCATATAAGTTGTTAACACTCCTTTTTTGATAACTTATCAAGCAGCCTTAGGTATCAACCCAAGTAGAAAGTCCACCCCATAGTACAAAGTAAGATCACAAGCATATCTTGCTCTG
Organism: Urechis unicinctus; assembly: GCA_034190875.2. Taxonomy (NCBI): domain Eukaryota; kingdom Metazoa; phylum Annelida; class Polychaeta; order Xenopneusta; family Urechidae; genus Urechis; species Urechis unicinctus. The sequence goes on along the minus strand of CM067347.1, from coordinate 52,355,242 downwards.
GTGACTGTAATCCATATGACCAGAGCTTCATTCACTGCCCTTCCCAGGCACCACTTGGCAAGCCCTTACAACCTATCGAGGAGAACTCGGAGCATGGTAGCTGTGAGCCCACATGCTCAGCCAGCATGGTATCAGAGGTAGCCCCAGTCCGCCTCATAGTTTGGTCCTCTGCTTGACACTATACTCTCACTAGTCTCTCTGTGTCCTCATAGGCTGGTTCTATATTTAGACTTTGTAAGCCTATCTGTCTGCTTGGTGTTGTGTTTGCTTGCTGTAGGAAGAGGTGTAGATGAGTGTCTACGTCGCTTCACTTCTTTACCAGTTGATGATGGCCGGTCCTCTGTAAGCTGGGGCACTGGGTGGCCAGACCAGCCACACCTAGATACTGTCTCTTAAGCCACCCCCCATTAAGCTAGGCCATGAGTTAGATGCCTACAAATAGACTTAGACCACTAATCATTTCATAAAGTTAATGTGGCTTGTGATTTCTCTCTGACAGTATTTCTGCCAAATGAGTGTTTCATATCCGTAAGAGTTTTTGACCAGTAGAAATTCTGTCCAATGGGGACAAATAGGAGTTTTTGTCGATTAAGAGGTTTATTTGCCTATCTGTTTCTTTCCTATAGTAATTTCTGGTAGAAAGGTCTGTCCAATAAGAGTCCCTGTCCAATAGGCGTGTCTTTCCAACAGGAGTGTTCCATAAAGGTCTCTTTACTGACCTACATGAGACTGGTGTATATGAGCTGGTCTTATTTTGCACATGACTTCTATCCACACGGCCTAATTGTTCACATGACTTCCCATCCACACGGCCTTATTGTGCACATGACTTCCATCTACACGGCCTTATTGTGCACATAACTTCCCATCCACACGGCCTTATTGTGCACATGACTTCCATCCACACGGCCTTATTGTGCACATGACTTCCCATCCACACGGCCTTATTGTGCACATGACTTCCCATCCACACAGCCTTATTGTGCACATGACTTCCATCCACACAGCCTTATTGTGCACATGACTTCCCATCCACACGGCCTTATTGTGCACATGACTTCCATCCACACGGCCTTATTGTGCACTTTAATGTTTCTCTAGAGAAATATTGACAACCGCGACTTAGCTAAGGTAAGTTTGTCTCGTGAGTCAGCAACTTCCCTCCGTCTCTCTTATCTTTCTCTCCTCCTCTGCCTCTTATTATCCTTGGCTTGGATCCATAATTCCTTACCGGGGCTAGAAGCTAACAACTTGTGTGGAGAATGGTACAGACCAGATGCTGGTCGGACTCGAGTCTGGATGTGTTAACATGCTGTATCATAGAACATGCTTATTTTAGAATCACAATGCGCCATTGCTGTTCTTTGTGTCGATTAGTTTGATTACAACAGCAGAACTGCTGCAAATTGGTTGTTTCTGCGTTTTATTGAATAACCGATTGTTCATTAAAAGATTTTTCTATTGTTAATTTTATGTTACTCATTAACCGTGCTTACAGTGCAATAACTATAATTTGTGAGGATTTAATGTGGAAGGGGTCAAGGTCATTCTACGTGATTTATGATCAGTACATCTCAACATGGTAGATAATGTTTTCTTTCTTGCGCCACAATTCATGTCTTTGTATAAGATATGTTCTGGTCATTGTTCTGTCTTTGTATGAGATTCTTAACCAATGTTCTGTCTTTGTATGAGATTCTTTGTCAATGTTCTGTCTTTGTATGAGATTCTTAACCAATGTTCTGTCTTTGTATGAGATTCTTTGTCAATGTTCTGTCTTTGTATGAGATTCTTTGCCAATGTTCTGTCTTTGTATGAGATTCTTGGTCAATGTTCTGTCTTTGTAAGAGATTCTTGGTCAATGTTCTGTCTTTGTATGAGATTCTTGGTCACTGTTCTCTCTCTAAAAGATTCTTGGTCAATGTTCTGTCTTTGTATGAGATTCTTTGCCAATGTTCTGTCTTTGTATGAGATTCTTGGTCAATGTTCTGTCTTTGTATGAGATTCTTGGTGAATGTTCTGTCTTTGTATGAGATTCTTGGTCAATGTTCTCTCTCTATAAGATTCTTGGTCAATGTTCTGTCTTTGTATGAGATTCTTGGCCAATGTTCTGTCTTTGTATGAGATTCTTGGTCAATGATCCGTCTTTGTTAGAGATTCTTGGTCAGTGTTCTGTCTTTCTAAGAGATGCTTTGTAGATGATATATCTTTTGTGTGACATTATTGGTCAATGTTCTTCTTATGAGTGAGTCTTGATCATTGTTCTGTCTGTGTGTGATTTGTATTTTGTACACGATTCTTGGCCAATGTTCTGTTTATGTGTGGGATTCTTGGTTGATGATTTGTCTATTGTTTGAGATTCTTGGTCAGCGAACTGCCGTGTGTTGTTTGAGTTAGAGCTGGGGTTATGTACCACTGATGTGTGTGGCTCATCCATTGATAACGATGTGGTAACTCTGGCAATTATGTCATGGCAGCCTGGGTGAATTGGCCGACAACAGCTTGGGGGCTTTACATTAGTGTAGATTACCTCTTTGATCTCTGTCTCATGTTGTGGTATCAATGTGCCTGATGGTGAACTAGCCAGTCAGGAGAACAGTCAGTCGTCTGTGTCAGCGAAAGAATTGTAGCTGATCTTGCCAAAATACATTTTTCTCCAATATCATGTAATTATCATTGTAAAGGAACAAGGTCCTTTTCATCTTTTACAGATTAATTTTTTTTATGACAACAAAATATCTCAGAAAACCAATGCTCAAGTGTTTCAAATGACAGATGCTTCCTTTAGTAGAGAACTTCTGGCTAATTCCATGTTTGTTGCTGGCTGACAGAAACTGGCCGAAGTGAGTGAAGTTCTTGATGCGCGTGAGAAGAAGTTGGTGTCTCTCAGTACAGAGAACATGGAGCTGGTGGAAGCCAATACTATATTGAGGAGGTACATTCCTAGCTCCTTCCTGTGCCCACATACCCCCGGCTCCCTGTGCCCACATACCCCCGGCTCCCTGTGTCCACATACCCCCGGCTCCCTGTGCCCACATACCCCCGGCTCCCTGTGTCCACATACCCCCGGCTCAAATGCTCCCTTTATAATTCCTAGCTCCTTCCTGAGTCCACATACCCCCGGCTCCCTGTATCTTCCTGTGTCCACATACCCCCGGCTCCCTGTGTCCACATACCCCCAGCTCCCTGTATCTTTACTTTACATGACACTCCCCTGATTCAACACAGAATTTCCCCTGAAATGTTGGGATTAATCGTACCTGATACATAATTAAACTTGATTGTTGAATACCAGTTTGCGACTGATCTTACCAAGCATTAAGACAAATCTTAAGCGTTAGAAGTCTCTTGAATACGGACCCTGCTATCCACATGTGTTGTCATGGTAACAGCCAGCTGCAGCAAGCTGAGGAGTCACGGGAGGCAGAGATGGAGGACTTGAACAGCTTGTCTGAGGAGTTCATGCAGAGGATTGCAGAGGCAGAGAAACGATGTCAGATTGTTGTCAGGGTATGTCTCATACACACACACCCTCATACAAAGCCCTCGTACACCACCACCCCTCACACCTCCACCCCTCATTCACCTCTACCCCTCATACACCTCTACCCCTCACACATCTCCACCCATCACACATCTACGCCCATCATACACCTCCACCCCTCACACATCTACACCCATCACACATCTACACCCATCATACACCTCCACCCCTCACACATCTCCACCCATCACACATCTACACCCATCATACACCTCCACCCCTCACACATCTCCACCCATCACACATCTACACCCATCACACATCTACACCCCTCATAAACCCATCACACACACAGAAAAAAACACCATTCACCTCCACCCCTCACACACAGCTCCACCCCTCATACACCTCCACCCCTCACACACCTCCACCCCTCAGATACACCTCCACCCCTCATCTCCACACCTCACAGACACCTCCCACCCTCACATCTCCACCCCTCATTCACCTCCACCCCTCACATCTCTCCACCCCTCACACACCTCCACCCCTCACACACTCCACCCCTCATACACCTCCACCCCTCACATCTCCACCCCTCATACACCTCCACCCCTCACATCTCCACCCCTCATACACCTCCACCCCTCACATCTCCACCCCTCATACACCTCCACCCCTTACATCTCCACCCCTCATACACCTCCACCCTCACATCTCCACCCCTCATACACCTCCACCCCTCACATCTCCACCCCTCATACACCTCCACCCCTCACATCCTCACCCCTCATACACCTCCACCCATCATACACCTCCACCCCTCGCACACCTCCACCCCTCGCACGCCTCTACCCATCATAACCTCCCACCCCAGCACACTCTGTAGTAGCCAACCCATTTACATTGCTCTAAGGCTCATTGTATACCTTCCCTACTCATATGATATCTCCAATTGCTGACTGACACCTTGTGACATCAAAGATACTTTTGTTTCAGGAAAAGGAAGCCATTAAGAAGAAACTACAAGAGGCGGAAGCAGACATATTGAAGAAGTAAATGTTGCATTCTTTTACACATTTATTTTACAGTGAACTGAATGATGACATTGTTGCTGGTATTCACATCACGTCACGTTTCTTCCCTGAATTGAATAATCCTGGTACAAAGTAAATGGTTGCATTGCTGCTGCAGAGCTGACAGGACGGTGACCGAGAAACAGTTGAAAGAGAAAGAGCTGGTCATTCAGGAGCTAATGGAGGAAGGTAATGGTTGTCTGTCCAGCTTTCCCATCAACACTGTAATAGTTGTCTGTCCAGCTTTCCCATCCACCCTGTAATAATTATCTGTCCAGCTTTCCCATCCACCCTGTAATAATTGTCTGTCCAGGTTTCCCATCAACCCTGTAATAGTTGTCTGTCCAGGTTTCCCATCAATCCTGTAATGGTTGTCTGTCCAGCTTTCCCATCTACCCTGTAATAGTTGTCTGTCCAGCTTTCCCATCCACCCTGTAATGGTTGTCTGTCCAGCTTTCCCATCCACCCTGTAATGGTTGTCTGTCCAGCTTTCCCATCAACACTGTAATAGTTGTCTGTCCAGCTTTCCCATCCACCCTGTAATAATTATCTGTCCAGCTTTCCCATCCACCCTGTAATAATTGTCTGTCCAGGTTTCCCATCAACCCTGTAATAGTTGTCTGTCCAGCTTTCCCATCAATCCTGTAATGGTTGTCTGTCCAGCTTTCCCATCTACCCTGTAATAGTTGTCTGTCCAGCTTTCCCATCCACCCTGTAATGGTTGTCTGTCCAGCTTTCCCATCCACCCTGTAATGGTTGTCTGTCCAGCTTTCCCATCAACCCTGTAATGGTTGTCTGTCCTGCTTTCCCACCAACCCTGTAATGGTTGTCTGTCCAGCTTTCCCATGGCTGCTACTTCTCAGTTTCTCCATATTTCACTGTAGACTGGCCTACTAGAGTAACGTGTGTGGTGTGTGTATGTGAGCAGGACAGAAGCTGTCCAAGCAGCAGCTCCAGAGCAGCAACATTATCAAGAAGCTCCGTGCCAAGGAGAAGGAAACTGAAGCCACCATCAAGTCTCAAAAGTACCCTTCCATTCTTCATTTCAATCACATCAAATGCTTCCTCTACCAGTATTGACCTGCATTGTCATATCTCATTGTTTCTCTGTTTCTCTCATTTCAGCAAGAAAATCGAGGCGCAGACTACAGAGATAGAAGAGATGCAGAAGTTTCTGGAGGCTCAAGTGGAGTTGGAACGTAGTCAGGCAGGTAGGGATAGTGGCTCCACTAACCAGATGCTTTTGTCAGGCAGGTAGGGATAGTGGCTCCACTAACCAGATGCTTTGTCAGGCATGTAGGGATAGTGGCTCCACTAACCAGATGCTTTGTCAGGCATGTAGGGATAGTGGCTCCACTAACCAGATGCTTTGTCAGGCATGTAGGGATAGTGGCTCCACTAACCAGATGCTTTGTGTCCCTGTAATCGTTGGCTCTTCTTCTCATGTAACAACCCCCCACCCCCATTGTAGTTTTCTCCTGTTTGAACCACCTCCCCATGTAACCACTTCCCAATATAACCATCTCCTCATCTAACCACTTGCCAATATAACCACCTCTCCATCTAACAACTTCACAATATAACCACCTCTCCATCTAACAACTTCACAATATAACCACCACTCCATCTAACAACTTTCCCTTATAACCACCACTTTAACCAACATCCCCTTATTACCATATCACTGTATAACACCCTCCCCTTAAAACTACCTTGCTATATAACCACCTCCCTTATAATCGGCTCAATGTATAACATTCTCACTATGTAACCCTTATAACCACCTTAATGTATAAACATTTCAACATTTTACTACTCCTTATAACCACTCCAGTTAACCACCACCCTTATAACCATCCCATAGTTAACCATCTCCCTTAATAACCACCCCATAGTTAACCATCTCCCTTATAAACACCCCATAGTTAACCACCTCTCTTATAACCACCCCATAGTTAACCAACACCCTTACAACCACCCCATAGTTAACCACCTCTCTTATAACCATCCCATAGTTAACCACCTCCCTTATAACCACCCCATCATTAACTACCTCCCTTAATAACCACCCCATAGTTAACCACCTCCCTCAATAACCACCCCATAGTTAACTACCTCCCTTATAAACTCCCCATTGTTAACCACCTCCCTAAATAACCACCCCATAGTTAACCACCTCCCTCAATAACCACCCCATAGTTAACCACCTCCCTTATAAACACCCCATAGTTAACCAACACCCTTACAGCCACCCCATAGTTAACCACCTCCCTTATAAACACCCCATAGTTAACCAACACCCTTACAGCCACCCCATAGTTAACCACCTCTCTTATAACCTCCCAGTAGTTTACCACCTCCCTTATAACCATCTAAATATTTAGTCATCTCACCATGTTATCACCTCGTCGTATAACTACTTAACCATATAACTATCTCACCTTATAACCACTTATGAGGCGTTGCTGTTGGTTGTTTGTAGAGGCTATCAGTCAGCTGAACGCTGCTGTTGCCAAGCAGGAGAGCGAGATCCTAAGACTTGTGGTCAGTACATTCACCAACATGTATTCATCCAAAAGAACCTTGACGTGGCTTGCTAGTGTAATTGATGGCAACAATGTGATGTTGAGGGAGCATGTGCTGTCATGTTACAGAGTGAGCTTGAGGACTCCGATGAGAAGTGCCGCAGTATGAAAGTCACGCTGGATAACTCCTACAAGTAAGTTCTCCAGCAGGAGATTCCAATGCTTCATCATAATGTTGCTCATTAGCACATTAACATTATGATGTGACAAGGCCTCTGTGTCTGGTCAAATTCCTAATGTGCACTTGCTAACTTCAGAGAGTTGGCTGACCTACATAAAGCAAAAGCTACAACCGCCAGCGAGGCACAGCAGATGTCACTACAGGCTGAGATACGGGCTAAGGAAGAAATCAGACTTGCCATGGATGAATACCAATATCAGACACGTAACCAACACCAAACCCTTATCACTCAGGTAACCCCCCCCCCCCCCCCCCCCCCCCCCCCCCCACCCACTGGGTATGACCTTAGTCTCACACACCGCTCAGCTTATTCTTCCTGGTGTCCTGCACACCACCATCGCACCGGATCGTGGTTGACATCACACTGCGTGGTGGTTGAGATCACACTGCGTGGTGGTTGACATCACGCTGCGTGGTGGTTGACATCACACTGGGTGGTTGACATTACACTAGATAATCCATGACATCACCAAATGACGCAAATTCATCGTAAATAACGGTATGGCTTTCAGATTGAGGATCTACAGCTTTCTATCAGTCGGCAGGATAAGGAACATGGCCGCCGGGAGGACGCTCTCCGACAGGAGATATCTGATCTGCACCAGGTAATGGCAACATGAACAACTGAAGCCCTTATCTGCTGTGTGCCGAGCTATGCATGAACACTCGCTGGGAGCCAGCATTCTTTGTAGTGGATAGCAGCAGCTGTGACCTCATCACTTGTGTGTGACTTCATCACTTGTGTGTGACTTCATCACTTGTGTGTGACTTCATCACTTGTGTGTGACTTCATCACTTGTGTGTGACTTCATCACTTGTGTGTGACTTCATCACTTGTGTGTGACTTCATTTCTTGTGTTTGACTTTGCAAAACCCTGACCCTGTCTTGTTCCTTTGTGTGCATTATGTAGAGGCTGCAAGAAGCAGAGGAACGAAATCAGGAACTGTCACAAAATGTCACTGCCGGTAGGAACGGACGGAGGTCTTATGTTGGTGTGGTGTGGTGTGTGATGAAGCGGGTTGATTGCTGAATGTAGTATGTGATGAAGTGGATTGATTGCTGCGTGTAGTGTGTGATAAAGCAGGTTGATTGCTGAGTGTAGTGTGTGATGAAGCGGGTTGATTGCTGAGTGTAGTGTGTGATGAAGTGGGTTGATTGCTGAGTGTAGTGTTTGATGAAGAGGGTTGAATGCTGAGTGAATGCTGAGTGTAGTGTGTGATGAAGCGGGTTGATTGAGTGTAGTGTGTAATGAAGCGGGTTGATTGCTGAGTGTAGTGTATGATGTAGGGGGTTGATTGCTGAGTGTAGTGTGTGATAAAGCGGGTTGATTGCTGAGTGTAGTGTGTGATGAAGCGGGTTGATTGCTGAGTGTAGTGTGTGATGTAGGGGGTTGATTGCTGAGTGTAGTGTGTGATAAAGCGGGTTGATTGCTGAGTGTAGTGTGTGATGAAGCGGTGTAGTGTGTGTGTGATGAAGCGGGTTGATGAGGGTAGATTGTGAGTGATGTGTGATAAAGCGGGTTGATTGCGGTAGTGTGTGATTGATTGCTGAGTGTAGTGTGTGATGTAGGGGGTTGATTGCTGAGTGTAGTGTGTGATGTAGGGGGTTGATGCTGAGTGTAGTGTGGTGTGTGATGAAGAGGGTTGATTGCTGAGTGTGGTGTTGATTGCTGATTGATAACTGAATGTGTTGTGCGTGGTTTGTTTAAGCCACAAGACCACTGTTGAGACAGATAGAGAACCTACAGGCTACGTACACCTCCCAGTCCATGTCCTGTGAGAAGGTCGAGAGGAACTTGACTGAGAGACTTGGTCAGTGCCTCCGTTCTTCTCTCTATATGTGTTACATGAATCTACTGCTAAATGTTTCGCTTGGATGACAGTCAAAATGACCCCTTGTCTGTGTGTATCTTGTCTTGACCAGCTGACGCCCAGAACCAGCTGGCTGCAGCCGTTGAGAAGGAGCGCTCCGGCAGTGAGCGCGTCATGGAGTCCATGGCCCGACTCGCTTCTCTTGAGTCGCAGATCTCAATGTTCCGACAGGAAAAGTCGCGTTTACAAGCTCAGCTGGAAATGGAGAAGAACCGAGTTCAAATATTAGAGGAAACCAAATCCAGGTGTGTCATCTGTCAGGTGCCTTGTCTGTCAGGTGTTTTATTTACATCAGACATGACTTGTATCAAGTGTGTTCTGCATCAGGTGTGTCCTCTTTCAGGTGCCTTGTCTGTCAGGTGTCTTGTCTGTCAGGTGTTTTATTTCATCAGACGTGACTTGTATCAAATGTGTTCTGCGTCAGGTGTGTCCTCTGTCAGGTGCCTTGTCTGTCAGGTGTCTTGTCTGTCAGGTGTTTTATTTACATCAGACGTGACTTGTATCAAATGTGTTCTGTGTCAGGTGTGTTCTGAGTCAGGTGTGTAAATTACTGTCTAAATTTTCTCCTCATTTTATTCCACTTGTAAGTTTGTCTTTTCAGTGACCTGGCACAGATGGAAGGTGTGCGTATAATCATGGAGAAAGAAATATCTGACCTCAAAAAGGAAAAGGTGAAGCTAATGCTGATTGCTACCATGTCACTTCTTATGTACTATTGTTGTCATTCCTGCAATATTCCTGGCTCATAGTCATACAGATGTAAGTGCCAGACATACAGGGATGATTCTGTATTATTCGTTCAGTAGTATCAAACTGTCATCGTCCTAAACAAGACAAAGAGATTGATGAAGATGACAAGAATATGAGAAGGTGGAGATGCTGGATATTGAATGCATGTGTTGTTGTGCCCTGAAGGTGGTTCTGGAAAACCAACTGGAAATGGAGAAAATGAAAGTCGAATCAGAGAGAAAGAAAGTCTCCTCTGCCCAAGAACAGATCAGGGAAAAGGTGAGCTGGTTGATGTTTTGTTTGTGGTGCAAAAGTTGGGATTCATAATGCATTTTTGCCTACTCCTAAAGTAAATGAGGAGTATGCCAGCTGTGGCTGGTGGTTAATGATGTGCCAGCTGTGGTTGGTGCTTACTGATGTGCCAGCTGTGGTTGGTGCTTACTGATGTGCCAGCTGTGGTTGGTGGTTAATGATGTGCCAGCTGTGGTTGGTGGTTAATGATATGCCAGCTGTGGTTGGTGGTTAATGATATGCCAGCTGTGGTTGGTGGTTAATGATATGCCAGCTGTGGTTGGTGCTTACTGATGTGCCAGCTGTGGTAGGTACTTACTGACCCCGGGGGGGGAAGGGGGGGTCACTTGGCCTTATTCTGGATAGGGGTGTGCTGCGGGACCTCGAAAACCCGTACCTGTCGTACAAGGGGAAAATGGCCAAAAGCATACCCTGTCATGCAGGGTATTATGCGAATGTATAACCCGTCGTACAAGGTGAAAATGGCAAAAGAGCATACCCCGTCGTACAAGGTATTATGCATTTGTATTGTCAACGATCGATAGGATATATGTATATTCAACCCGTTATACAGGTGAAGAGAGAAAAACATACCCCGTTGTATAATATGAAGCCCGCAAAAAACCCGTCGTACAGATTGAAGCTGAAAAACATACCCCGTCGTACAACTATGAGGCCCAATAAAACCCGTCGTACAAGTCGAGAGGCCGAAAAAACATACCACATCGCGCGGCACATATATACTACCTCTATACACTTAAGTGCCCCCCCCCCCCCCCCCCGGGTTACTGACACGGCAACTGTGTTAGGTGCTGACTGACATGGCAGCTGTGGTAGGTGTTGACTGACATGGCAGCTGTGGTAGGTGCTGACTGACATGCCAGCTGTGGTAGGTGTTGACTGTTATGTGTGTGTGTGTGTTGACAGGAGCTGGCTATACAGGGAATGAAGGTGTCCATCACACCACCAGGCCATCACTCACGAGAAGGCAGCATTGTGAGTCTGGACACTCCCATGAACATGTCCTTGCAGTCCTTGTCACCTTCTATGGCGCTCTCCCAGGTAACACCTGCTCCACCTGCGGGCCCTCACCTGCCTCTCACAATTACCTTACAGGTATTCCTGTCAGGCATGATCTGATCACTGTGTTTGTGTCCGAGCAGTCGGAGGACAACTTGGAGAAGAACTTGTGGCACGCTGCCAACGCTAACGGTAACAAGATGAGTCTGTACGAGAGCTTACGGCAGTCCAACGCAACTGCCCTCGTGGAACACTTGCAGTCCCAGCTGAAGCAGAAGGAAGGAGAGATCTATCAGCTTCAGGTATGTAGGGCAGTCAAAGCTGATCTTCTACCCAACCCATTTACTGTTTACATGGACAGCAAACTCAACTTGTGCCTGTGAATTGAAGGAGAAAGTGTGTTTGTCCGGAAAGGATTAGGGTATTGTTGGGATATAAAGCATTAGGCAGGAAGCAGCTGTGTATTTGTGGGCTGATGTGTAAATACCAACTTTTATAAGCTGCCTTGCAATATGCATCCATCCTTACATTAAACATTACCTTTTGACATATGGCAGGGGGAGATTACGGAGTTAGAAAGAACTCGTGAATCTCTGGCAAGGGAACTTGTCAATATCTCAACAGAGCGAGATGCGTTTGACCTGCAAGTCAAGGATCTGACGGTTGTCCAAAAGCAGTATCAGGTTTGTTACATTGATGAAGGGTGGGAAAGCAAGACAGACTTGATGTGTTTGTAGGAAGCAGGTGTTGTCAGCTGCTGTGAACATGCCTTCTTATAGCATTGTGGCTATGTTTCAGGACTTGGACGGGCGTTACCAAGCCTTGCTACAGATGTACGGTGAGAAAGAAGAGCAAGCTCAGGAGCTGCAGCTCGACCTGCAGGATATGAAGGAGCTCTACAAAGCACAGGTATCTAGCCGCCTCATTCATAGGGCCAAGTCATTGGGTATTATCATTTCATAGGGCCAAGTCATTGGGTATTATCATTTCAAGGCAGATCATTCAAATACAGCTCCTTGTCAGCTATCACCTGGCTCAAAAGCTGTCACCTGGCTTGACAGCTGCCAGCTGATGTCAGTAGTTTCCTGCCAGCCGAGTCTGGTGTATCATCATTGCCTCTCCTCTGCAACATTGATGTTGTATTGACCAGATAACATTACACGCCAACTTGTGTGTTTCAGATAAATGAGCTTGTGAAGAACAAGTGAGGCACATCATCCAAGCTGATCTCTTTCTAGTGCCTGCCAGGCACCCATATCATCATCAATCCAGACTACACATCATCATCAATACGGACTCAGTGCCACACATCATCATCAATCTGGACTCTGTGCCACACATCATCATCAATCCGGACTCTGTGCCACACATCAGCATAATTCTTGCCACAGTGCCGCACATCAGCATCATTTCATACCATCAGTAGTGCCCTATATCTTCAATAATCTACATGTAGATATGTAGTTGGCCGCATGACTTGAACCTGTATATTTAAGGATGATAGGTGTGTATTGATGTCAAGTGACCAACTGGTGTGTTTGTTTGAGTATTCACTGTGAATCTGTTGGATATAGACATGGTTAATTATGAATGTGTATATTTTCATTGGTTCAGTGGGACAGCAATACTCCATGTTTGTTTTGGAAACCGGTGGTCATTAATTTTGTAACAAGCAGGAAGAATACGGAGATTATTCGAGGACTTGTGCGTGTTATTGGCTGTCAGTTGTGACGGCTTCTGGTAGAGGAGGTTACTCGTGTGCGATGTGGCTGGCCAGCCAGGCTGGTACTTAGCTTGTGGGTGACCTGACTGGGTGTGGGTGACCTGACTGGGTATGGGTGACCTGACGGCCTGTGTGACCTGACGGCCTGTGTGACCTGACGGCCTGTGTGACATGGCGACGGCTCCCACTTCGCTGGTGGGAAGGGTCTATGTGATAGCAGTTGGATTGTACAGCTTATATGCTGATATTTGCTCATACCATCAACTCTGTGTCATCATTTTCCTGTTTTTTATCTGTGATAATGTGAATACTATGGGGAAATGATTGTTCAGTGATTAGTTTCTTTCCTTGGATTTGCAAGATGCCCTGGTGTGGTCAGTACCATTCCTCTGGCTTTTACAGTGTAGGATCTGTGATTCCTCAAACTGTGTACATGTGAATGTTATTGATGATCTGAGGTGGATCCAGCATTTATGTAAAAGCAATTTATTGCAGTTGGGAGAACATATGAAGTTGTGATTGTTATTTATGTTGGCAAAGCCAATGTTGGTTACCAAGGATTATTCTTGCTTTAGTTAACTGTGTAGGTCTGCATTCTTTGTCACTTTGTATATCTGTGGGCTTTGTTGATTATGGTCATGTCTGGGATGTTTAGGGAATAAACAAAAACTTGTCATTTTCTCATGGGTTTCACACAACCTTCAAAGGGGATAATATGGATCTAATAATAAACAACTGGTTGTATTCCATAGCAATTTATTTTAAAAATCCTTACATTCACCTTCGTTCTTTATTTTCCTATCATGCAAAGAGAATCCAAACGACGACGAGGGAGTCGATGGCATGGATGAAATCATGAACAACTAACACAAAAAGACACCACCAAATTCATGAATTCTTCATTGAAGACAACATATGATGAAAGAAGGAACTAACATATTCACAGGCTTTCAGTCACATACAAGGCAAGACCTGCTTGGAGAGGGCGTCTTGACCAGTCACATCCTCCACACACACACACCACACAGAGAAATTCCTTGTAGCATGTAGTTATTGCTGCCTAGTATGTATTACCAATGAGGATGAAGAGGACGAAACCAGGTCAGGTCAGTCAGGTCAGGTCAGGAGCATGTAACCAGGTCGGGTCATCAGCATCGCACAATTCTACTCTTGACATAAGACATGGATAGAGGAGTTTGGAGTGATGACATGAGGGTGTGTTGATGGGAATGAGGCGCTAGATGAGGCGAGAAAGAGGCAGTCTACTGGGTAGACGACGCAGTCACAAACAATGCCAGCAGAATTGGTGAGTCAGGGCCAATCACAAACAATGCTAGCAGTGTCAGGGCCAACCACAAACAATGCTAGCAGTGTAAGATCCAGTCTAAGCATGTTGAGGTTTGACACACAGGCTGCACAGGGCAGACAACACTAAACACACTCGCCACACCGTCATGCAACATTCAAGAATGTAAATTAAAGTAAAATCAAATATTTTATGGACTGTTGTCTGTTTGATTCTGACTACAGTTGAAACAAACAGACAATAACATAAACAAACAGTAATTAAATATAAATTAGAAGAATTCCATTGCCTAGTATGTATATTAGGTGAACCGAGTAGTGAGTAGGTTGGATGAGGAGGATGACAACAATGAGATGCCCAATCACACGGCCACTTCACGTCCACCACACATTTCAATGAGACAATCACTCTTCACTTCACATCTATCATAAACGCTTTAATGTTTTCTTTTTGTCTTTCTTCTTTTTTTCCAACATCTTTTTATCGCCTGCATGTTTTTTCGCCAACGGACCTTCAGAGCATTTGTCAACAATTCCAAATTCTTCCTTGGAGGACCTGAAACCCAGAACATGACAGATCACAAGGCAGGAATGGAGGTGCAATGATGACTCTGTCAGCAGGGTTCTCCTTACATAGACTCCACTTTCAGACCATCCCATCCACCTTACCCCACTCTACGTAATGAAAGACTCCTTTGAGAGGACGGTGGTGGATACACCAGCTGGTATGTGGACGGGGGGTAGGTGTTGGTTAAGAGATGTAGTTGAATACACAACCCTGAGCAGAAGGGTTTAGGTGTGTTGACACAGCAGCCAATGGGTTTATTACCTGGGGGGTTTAGCGTGGATGTCTGTGTACATCCTCGCTCTCAGCGAGTAATCATCATACTGATCCAGCAAAAGTTTGCCAGCTTCCTCGTTCAGTGCAGACTCAGCATTAGGTACAATCAACAAGCACTTTATGGTCTGCAACCAAACATCACTTGCAATGATAAACTGCAGATTAATTCATCTGAAAGAGTTCTAAAGCCATTATGGGAAGCTTAAAGCAAGGAAGGAGAGCTCACAAATACAAACTCACAAGTAATATGTGTTTGATTCCATAGTCAGATTTCCAGTCCCTTTTCAATGTGTTGACACAAATTTCACCATTTTTTGCCACATTTGGATGGAATATCTTCGTGAGGAAGAATCCTTTTGGGGGTTCTGCAGGAAAATTTTTGCCCAGTACTAGCTTGATGCGGAAGTGGCCACCAGCATAAGGGGTACCAGCTAAATGAAAAGAGCAGACACAATTAAACAAATATATATGGACAAATAACTGTTACTAAATAATACAGTTGCAAAAACATCACATCTCTTCATCTATTGACCAGAGTGAACATCTTTATCTAGGCCTACCTGGGCCCTCCACAGTTGCATGCAGATCGGTAATATCTTCTTCATTGGGAACGATTTTAATGCCCTCTGGTGGTTCCTTCTGTAAATCACCGATCTCCTTTGCCACTTGTCTGATGATTTGAGGTGAGAGGTTTTCCAAGTTCCCCTGGAATCATAAATTTAAACATAAACAGCTGTTATAACAACTAGAATTTCAAGAGTTTGGACTAAATCTCAAGTGTTGTTTGTATTGTGATGATAGAGCGATAAACAGAAAACAAGAACAACATTGGTTATTCATTTACAAGATGCAATATATACAAGAACTATAATCAGCACTAGGATTTGCTGTGGCTGCCTATACAGTGGCAAGCCAAATGTGATTCTTGGCAATTTGTTTTTTCCCCAATTAGAAACACATTTTTGCCCCAAGACTTCCCATTAACTTAAAGGTTGACCACCTTATTCACTCAAGTCATAGGCAAGCACAGACACAATGTCACCTCAGCAAATATGACTCTAGCTTACAAAAATGTAGGAGATCAATGTACGTGATAGTCTGTGGGCTATCCATATTCATATGACATGCAACTACTCTGATTTGCCTTGTTCATGCACAAAAAGTTGTGATATCAAATAGAAGTCCTAGGGGGGTGCTCTATCCTCGCTTCTGTCACACTCAGGATGTCTTATAAAGCATAGGGCCACATCACTGGCAAGCTGCAAATGCATGTGCAGTTTGTTTGCCTTGCCTGGGTGCCATAGCAGTCAGATCTTTGACCCTTATCCAAATTTTGAAGCAGTCAAAAGGCATACTAGAGTTTGCTGTCAATAGTTGAGAATGATTGGCTGGGGTTTTAACCAGCTGCATTTAACATACATAAAAGCAGAAAAGCATTCGTGAATCTGAGGGTACTAGAGTGCCTGGTCACCAAACTGATACCAAATAGAGGAACTAGACACGTTTGGGCCAGTCGCAGCTGGCAACGATTACTGTCTACTGACGATACTGATGCAAGCCTCGTTCAACAACAAGTAACATACATGGTCAATATACATATAAATACACATATCGATGTAAACAGTTCAATAATCAGGATGGCAAAGGCCCACTTCATACGTGACACAGCTGCTGACAACTTAGTCAGTTAGTGTGCTCTGTGACGGTTACGCACTGAAAGCAACTGCAAATCACCGATATAGAAATTTATAACAATATCATGAATATATTATAAATAATCTTACCGTAGACATGATAAGAAGTATCAACTTCAAATTAAGTTATTGGATTTCAGGTCGCTTTGCTGGTGAATGTTGAATTTTGATAAAAGATACAATTAAAATACAATAAACACCCAGACCAACGTACGCATTTTAAGGTTTGTCCAAACACAAGCCAAGCCAGCAAGCTCTATGAACCAACCAATCACAGATAGTGTTAGAAACCGTTGACCCATATTCTAAATTCATAAACTTTTCCCAAAAAATACAAATGCAACCTTATTATGGAAAACTTACGATCGCACTCGTTTTTTTAAGCTCACAGAGAAGATTTTGCCAAACAATCACACAAATAATGGAAAAACATAAAATTATTTAAATAAATTTGTTACAGCAGCATAAAATTTTACTTTGTAATTATTGGTGAAATCTGGTGCGCTCTGTACATTCGCCCAAGCAAAAGTGTTGATGTTAAATCACCTTATTTGCTGTGATGCCAATCATGTTTTTTTATGAGAGTTTTGCTATGTAAGCCATTACGTCAGAATTCAACGATAATCCACTTGACGTTGTTTGACGACAACAGAAATACCTCAGACCAGTGCATGTATTTTAATAAACCTATGTATGTAACCACAGGAGTCCATTAAGGCTCTGTCTAAGGTCCATTACTTATTCTTATGTATGTCAATGACATGAAAAATGCCATATCTAATATAACATTACAATTATTTGCAGATGATACCACTATTTTTATTCATTATTCTAACAGTGAAACCCTGATTGTTAAAGCCAAACATGTCTTTACTAGGCTAAATAAACGATTCGGCTCCAATAGACTAAGTCTACATCTTGACAATATCACCTGTACAATTTTCCAAACTAGCAAAGAAAATGATGATTTATGGGAACCATACTTTACCCCTCAATGGTGCAGATATATATATATAAAACAGAATGTACCAAATATCTGGGTTTTCATACTGACGAAAAATTACCCTGGAACAAATACATAAATGCTCTAAGCAATTAGCTAGTTAAATACACAGGTATATTCTACGCAATGAGAAGCTTGATACCTTTCAAGGTAGCCTTACAATTATATTATGCTTTCATCTTCTCAAGAATATCATATGATCAGATCAATTTATTAACCAATTGAACATATATACAATGAACAATTGATAAGGAGACTCCAACTAAGGCTGATAAGCCGCTGCTGCTGGAGTCACCCTGACATAGTGATAATAAAAATTATAATAATAATATAAAAGAATTAAGAAACACACAAAAGATAGACTATGTACAAAAAAGAAACATATAGTACACAATAATAAAAGAACATGAGGTCACAGCATCATGTTACCTGAGTAAAAAGGTACAGAAAACATTTACATGGACAGAGGGTTTTGGCAAAGTCAGGAATTTGGTGACATGAGTAGCACATTATGAATTTATACAATAACAAAGACTTTTCTGCTTGACTAGTTAATCTGGGCAAGTACATGTATAACAATTTGGAGTGGTGCACATATACCTGTATCTATTGATAAACCCATTTTTTATGTAGTTGCAGCATCCTTTGTAAGAATGAGAGAGTATTTTGGTTACTATGATATTCGGGGCATTGTTGATGAATTTTGGAATGCTGAATCGAATGGATGAGACTGCAATAGAGTGTTCTACTCTTGGGATGAAAAGATTATTGTGATTTCTAGTATTGCGATTATGAATGTCAGATGTTTGATTTATGAAGTTTATGTTATTGTAATATGAGGGTAGATTGTTGTGACAGTATTTATAATAGAATTTATATCTAGACAGTGAAAATAGATCTTCAATTTTCAAGATCTGTAGTTCTTTAAAAAGAGGATCAGTGTGAGCATTGTAGGAGTTGCAGGTAATGATTCGAATGATCATTTTTTGAAGTTCTATTACCATATGTTGACCCCAAAGTAACAAGTTGTAGTTTAGATGTGGTAATATCATGCAGTGAGTTGTAGAGCAATTTTTTAATATCTAAAGGGAGGAGGTGTTTTAGTTTAATGCCCATTGTTCGACTAAGTTTGCTATGGATTTTATCAGTATGACTTTTCCAGCTGAGGTGCTGATCGATGTTGAGACCCAGGAAGTTGAAATATTGCATTTGTTTGATTTCTGTGTTATTTATAAGAATCTGGATCCTTGAATGGATTTTTTTTTGGTGGTTTATGAAAAACCATGAATTTGGTCTTGCTTGTGTTAAGGGACAGTTTGTTTTGCATAAGCCAGTTGTTGACATAATATGGGATAGAGGTATATGGTATGGCTAAGACTAGTAGCATCAAGCAACTGCAAACTATGCAAAACAGAATACTAAAACATTAACATTAACATTCCCTACCCAAAATCTGTACAGAGACTTAGATTTACTCCAGGTCAAACAACTTTTCAAATTTCAAGTTTGATCTACAGACACTCATATAAACATGCTGCCACCTTTATTCAATGAAATGTTCAATCCAGACATAAGGAAATGTCACTAAATTAGAAGAAGTATGTTATTCACAACAACCAACAACAACAGAACCCATGGGGAAATGCTGATGACTAATTATTGCTGTTAAGCCTGGAATGAAACACCTAACAGAATAAAACAAATCTTGCTTTACTTTCATAAGACAGCATTGAAGCTCATTAATATTTGAAGACTATAAATACTAGGTAACTTGCTCGCATACTGATACCTACCTCTAAAATCTGCTATTAATTAATATTTGTTTTAATCATGAATAACTAGCTGCTTTATACATATTATTTGAGAAATAAATTGTGATGAAATTGTGGGTGTATTTCTTTATTGTATTACATATTTTTTCCTCCTATTTCTAAATTGTGAGGTTAATTTTATTGTTGAAAATAACTTTAAAAAGCTTATACCGACTTATTCGTACAGTTTCCGTACAAACATCCTATACAATAAAGAAATGCGCTTTGTATGTTGCCTTTTTCAAAGTATCAATGGTATCATACTATGATTGTATAATTCTCAATTAAAATAAGATTTGTGGGGTAAGCAGGGAAATATATACGAAGACACAACAATCATTAATCATTTGTGCGTCTGTGGTAGATGTTTAATGTCAAAGAGACACCCAAGATGGCCGAATTTCAGCAGTCGTCGTCTTCTGAGCAGGTTGATGCTTCTGATATTTGGTGATTCGCTGCAGCTATTTATTTTCATAGCTGCGTCAATCTCAGCTGAAGGTTTATTAATGTTATTTAATTTGATCAGCTACCTGATTGACTAACATATGTGGGGTGGTTACGAAAATGTTTGATGATTCATAGACATAGCCATAGGTTATCTAGCTCCGGTCATAACGGTAACATGAATTTATACCGTTACGATACGACGGTATGAGCGCTTCATTAAAGAAAAGTTGGTGGCCTTACGCACTTGGGTGCTCAATTACGCATCCAAAAAATAACATATATCAAGAGCCTGTACTACAAACAGTCCCTACGCGCAAAAATATTTACCCCAACTCAACGCTATTCTTCAAGGAATGCCATCGATACATCATTTCCGAAAAGGCAAGATACCATGATCGCCATTTTGAAAAAATATTGTGTCGCGTGATTTACCGCCGCCTTATTTGCATTGCCTTAGCATCCCGGGGGGGGGGCTTGACCCTAACTCGGATAGGGGTGTGCCGCGGGACCTCGAAAACCCCGTACCTGTTGTACAAGTTGAGAATGGCAAAAAGTATACCCCGTCGTACAAGGTATTATGCGAATGTATAAACCGTCGTACAAGACGAGAGGCCGAAAAAAACATACCCGGTCGCGCGGCACATGTATACTACCTCTATACACTTAAGTGCCCCCCCGGGCTTAGCATTAGTCGTCATTCTGAGCATGCGCGATGTACGTGGTCTTGAACTTGAAAACAAACATGTTGCTGTGTTTTCGGACTTTTTACCGCTTCCCAAATTAATCGAACTATATATAATTACCATGAATGAAATCCCCCGCCGAAACGGGATAAAATTGTTCGTAAAACATAATTGCATTCTATAACTCATCACTTGGGTATGTTTGGTGTTTGGTAGTTGTCTGAATCGATCTCAATTATTTTTCATTGCGTCGTTTTCTGAGAAAGTAAGACGTCTACTGACGTCTTGTAGGGCTATAGGTTATCTGGTTATTAGCAGATTAGCCTAATCTAATCATTAGGTAGTAGCCCAACAGACCAAGAGTCGATCGGGTACTCCCTTCAAGAGGGAGCGTAAGCTTCACTTGGTTCATAAGAGCTATTAGGTAGCCCTACAACTTACAAGACGTCTGAGTATATATCGATATTTATATCGCCGTTCGACCGGTGCTAAGACATAGGTAGACTACTACCTAGCCGTGCACGACGTTTATTAACGTCGTGCGATGATCGTAACCAAATGCGGCGCGACAATACATGAGTTCCAATAATACACGATTATTACAGACACGTACATATGAAGAATAATTTTTCACATAATTGAATGTATATTAACAAGTTGAGTTAGTTTTTACGTGTGAGATTTCGTCAAAGGCGATTTAATCCAGCCACACAAATTCTGAAAAGTTCATGTTTATTTTGAACGACAAGATCGGTTTCTGCGCGCATGCGCAGACAAGGTTCTTCGCAAGCGAACTTTTTCTTTCTGAATTTTATTATTTAAGTATATGTGTCATTTTGTCAATGATTATCTTTTGGAAATATCTACTTTGAAGGGCAATATGTATTCAACGATATCACATTGACATTTAAAAAAAGATAACACTTATTGATTCCCGCAGTCTGGAGGGGGCACTTGGCCTTGTCCTGCGTAGGGGTGTGCCCCGGCATCTCAAAACCTGTACCCGTCATACAAGGTAAAAATGGCAAGAGCATACCCCATCCTACAATTATGAGGTCAACAAAACCCGTCGGGAGGCCGAAAAAAACCTACCCCGACACATGTATTCTACCTCTTTATACTTAAGTGCCCCCTCCCCCGGGACCTGCAGCCACATGGCGAGTGAAAATGAAACTGCGTAATGTGACGTCATATCTCCAAACCTGGGGCTGCCGTGAACGAAAGTTGTGATTCTAAAAGTTCATTTGACAATTGCTAAATAATCACGAGACAGTGGATAACCAAAGTAGTCCGGTTTAGCGGATATTCATCTTATTTGTCGACATATATATTTACGTAAGTACACAACATTGATGAGAAGCTATATGCACGCGAAATACAAAAATTGCCACACGACCCACATATCCTCAATCACGACGGTATATATTTATATTACCGTCGTGCGCGGCTAACTACTACCTAGGCAAGGCACTCGCCCCTGGTGTTTTTATGATCTGATGCCACCTTAGGGGCGAGGGTCCGTATGGCAGAATCTTTAGGATTATAAGCAAATTTGCTGCTCACTATGTAGTGTGTAGCCCTACAAGACGTTTGAGTAGACGTCTTACATTCTCAGAAAACGACGCAATGAAAAAAAATTGAGATCGATTCAGACAACTACCAAACACCAAACATACCAAAGTGATGAGTTACTGAATGCAATGATGTTTACGGACAATTTTATCCCTTTTCGGTGGGGGATTTCATCCATGGTAATTATTTAAAGTTCGATCAATTTGAGAAGCGGTAAAAAGTCCGAAAAACAGCAACATGTTTGTTTTCAAGTTCAAGACCACGTACATTGTGCATGCTCAGAATGAAGACTAATGCTAAGCCCGGGGGGGGGGGCACTTAAGTGTATAGAGGTAGTATACATGTGCCGCGTGACCGGGTATGTTTTTTCCCCGGTGGGGGCACTTAAGTGTATAGAGGTAGTATATATGTGCCGCGAGACGGGGTATGTTTTTTCGGCCTCTCGACTTGTACGACGGGTTTATGTTTTTCAACTTCAATCTGTACGACGGGTTATACATTCGCATAATAACTTGTACGACGGGGTATACTTTTTGCCATTCTCAACTTGTACAAAAGGTACGCGTTTACGATGTCCTACGGCACACGCCTATCCGAGTTATGGCCATTTTTACCTTGTACGACGGGTACGGGTTTTCGAGGTCCCGCAGCACACCCAGAATAAGGCCAAGTGCCCCCTCTCCCCCCCCCCCCCCCCCCCGGGTTTTTTCGGCCTCTCATACATTCGCATAATAACTTGTACGACGGGGTATACTTTTTGCCATTCTCAACTTGTACAAAAGGTACGCGTTTACGATGTCCTACGGCACACGCCTATCCGAGTTATGGCATCAGAACGGTATAAATTCATGTTACCGTTCGAACGGAGCTACTCACAATGCAGACCAGGGACAGTTTAAAGAACAGATTTTTATATCCATAAACAGGGCTCTCGCTAGCCCAAAATTATCAAGGGTCCAGGACCCTCGGGTTAAAATTCCCAAGGGTCCCCAACACATTTCGGAGGTCCACAAGAAACTAGAGGGTCCAAATAGATGTTTATTGATAACTGAACACAACACCACAAACGCCTATGTTCAAACAATGCATGTATATTAATTCGTTTATCAGCAATAAAGTTCATAGCTGCTTTCTGACAGTCTATATCCTGAACAGCTGGACCCTCAATCTTGATGCGCATCATTATCTCCAGCACTCTTTCTGTTACCGAAGCAAGTTTGCGAGATTTTGTGACATTGTATGGAGAAGTTCATGAAGCAGCTCAGAATAAAGTCTCGCCACAGACTCGACGCTACGCGAAACGCGCGATCGCCGTTTGATGTCCTTTAACTGAGTTTCGCGGGCGCAGCGCCCAGTTCAGTTGGTAAAACACACTGTGAAAATGATTCTATCTGCATATCTCTTCCCAATAGAGCATCCAGATAATGTCAATACTCTGAAATCAAACCTTCTCATCACTATCATCTAGACCAATGATTGAATGTGCTAACATACACCGAGTAAAGAAAGCGTAACACCAGTAGGCTGTAGTGCATTTCTTGGCGAGAAAAGCTGTCGCCACTGCGTTGACCTGGTGGGCGCAGAGTGAGCTTATCAGCGTGCTCTATTTATTCAAACAAGCCAGGAGACGCAACTTATTTTAGTCAGTAGTTTCAACTTGCACTCGCCAGTCGGGCGACGACTTTCGAGTTTTCATTTCAACTGCAGGCGGGCCAATTAACGATCTCGCGAATTTTGTAGCTTTGCTTAATGGATGCACTGCATCACAAATCCTGCGCGTCCACGGGACCCACAGGCCGTATTGACGCGGGTCCACTGCAAGAATTGCGGGTCACGGACTCGGAACCTCGGGTTCCCGAGAGCCCTGCATAAATGTCTTACCATAAATCTTGCCCAGAGTGCAACAACAGTCATGCTCCTTAATCAACAGAATCAACGAAATCCAACACAATTTTATAATTGTTGTCCAACATGGCTACCGCGCGAATTCAAAACATGAGCGATATCACAGCGAATTAACGAGAATTAACTCAATTATGTTGCATTGTGGGAGTCGGCCATGTTGAGTTTTTGAACAAAGTTTCATGATGTGCCGTATTTTAGTGCTCAAACAGAACAATTAGACAAAACTGTAGTAATAGAAACAGTCCTCGTGTCATTTTGTCATATAATCTTTAATTTTGTCAAAAATTTTAAGTGAGTTCATCTGTCATTTTGACTTCGGAACCTCGGAAATTTCACAGGTGGCTCTTCGCCTCTACAGCGCGGATGTGAGAGATCGAAAGTAGTAAATAGCGCGGAGCTGTCGGAGACAGAGTTTCTTTGCCTAACTACTACCTAGCCGCGCACGACGGTAATATAAATATAAGACGTCGTGCACGGCTAACTACTGCCTTACTAAGGAGTAAGGTAGTAGTCAACATTACACTATGCAATCAACCCTCATAAGCAAGCCACTTGCCCCTGGTGTTTTGATGACCTGATGCCACCTTAGGCTTAGCTCTAGCTCCGGTCGAACAGTAATATAAATATATACCGTTCTGCTTCAACATTTTTGGCGTGTCTTAGAACATCCGTTTGGCTAAAGTGCTGCATCGCAGATCTAGAAAACAACATATATCAAGAGCCTGTACAAAAAAAAAGACTTTTTACCGCTTCCCAAATTTATTGAACTATAATTAATTACCATGTATGAAATCCCCCGCTGCAAAGGGATTAAATTGTTTGTGAACATCATTGCAGTCTAAAACTCAATCTCTTGGGTATGTTTGGTGTTTGGTAGTTGTCTGAATCGATCTCAAAATTCAAAACATTGTGTTGTTTTCAAACAGAGTAAGACGTCTTGTAGGGCTAATGCCATCTTTGCCTTAGGGGATTTAGGCAGTTAGGGGCAAGGGGTCGTATGGCAGAATCTATAAGGATATAAGGAAATATGCTGCTCCTCGCAATGCAGACAATCTTGCCTAGGGTTCAACAACAGTCATCCTTGATTAACAGAATCAACAAAATCCAACACAATTTTAAGAATTGTTGTCCAAAAACGAGATAGATATCACAGTGAATTATTTAGAGGTAGCAGCATGTTATCTAGAGGTAGCAGCATTTTGTCAGAAATTTTATGGGCTGAAGAGCTTTTGTAAGTTTTGAGAAGGTCATTGAGTGTGGATGTCCAATCTGTATTGATGAGCTTCATCTTGCTGAATTGGTTGTTTTAGCAATGTTAAGGGAATGTTCTAACTTAAAAGCAAAATACAGCGAATTTAATGTCAGTAGGGAGTGTGTGAAACTGCACGAAATGGCTGCCTAGCTAGTGCCATGTGGGTCCGGGGTAAGAATAGGCCCACTGTATCCTCCTGCATGTTGTAAGAGGTGACTTATAGTGGGCAAGCTGTTGGCCGTTGGTTGCGACAATGGGATCCTAATGGTTGAGTGGCGACGTCCTTGTGAGGGCTTTATCTGCAACACACCACTTTGGCTTAGATTTCACCACTGATCCTTGTTGAAAGGTTATGATGAAGGTCTGTTTATTTTTTCTTTGCATTGAGGTACAAAATCTGTATCCCTGCAATACTAATATATTTAAGCAAAACTTTTGTAGAAATGAGTCCATAAGTTAATGACGAGCTGGACTTCCAACTGGCTTCTTGTTGTGCGGGTGGTCACGCTATCTTGTTTTGTGGGTGGTCACACAAACTGGTTGTGTGGGTGGTCACACTATCTTGTTGTGCAGGTGGTCACACTATCTGGTTGTGTGGGTGGTCACACTATCTGGTTGTGCGGGTGGTCACACTATCTTGTGCGGGTGGTCACACTTGTGCGGGTGGTCACACTTGTGTGGGTGGTCACATTTGTGCGGGTGGTCACTATCTGGTTGTGCAGATGGTCACACTATCTTGTTGTGCGGGTGGTCACACTCTGGTTGTGCGGGTGGTCACACTATCTGGTTGTGTGGGTGGTCACACTATCTGGTTGTGCAGGTGGTCACACTATCTGGTTGTGCAGGTGGTCACACTATCTTGTGCATGTGGTCACACTATCTTGTTGTGCTGGTGGTCACACTATCTTGTTGTGCGGGTGGTCACAATCTGGTTGTGCGGGTGGTCACACTTTCTTGTGCGGGTGGTCACTATCTTGACAATGATCTATAATAAGTTTTTATGAATGGTATATATTAATTGAAATATGTGGGTTATTTTAACATTATGGCTATCTGTTGAATGTGAACTTTGCCATCTGCAGTTGATGATTTTAGGCTCTGCTTATCTCCTTATTCATATACATTGCTAGAAACTGGCTGAATCACCTAGTTGATGTTAGTGCCTGACAAAGGTTACCAGCCAAAGTTTACTCTCTAACTAGCCAAAAATATAGCTGGTAAAAATCTAAAATCCGTTTTTTTTTTTTTTTGGTGACAGGTGCCAGCCATGACCGACCTGCAACGCCTCAAGAGGGACTTGGAGGGATACCGTGAGGTCCTTCTGCCCCTTAACAAGGTTGTTGAATGGGAGAGGTCACACTACCCAGCCGTGCTGGTCGGAAGCATCACCCTCTTATTCGCGTGAGTTCTCTCTGATGCTTCATGCTCACATAGATCATGTTATAAAACAGTCGTTAGTTGGATACTCTGATGATTGTGTATAGAATCATCGGGTGTGTTTGTGTTGGATCATCTGATTTTGTGTGAAGGATGATCTGATGATTGTGTTTAGGATGATCTGATGATTGTGTGAAGGATGATCTGATGATTGTGTGAAGGATCATTAGGTGTCTGTGAGTTAGATCATCTGATGATTGTGTTTAGGATGATCTGATGATTGTGTGAAGGATCATTAGGTGTCTGTGAGTTAGATCATCTGGTGTTTGTGTTTAGGATCATCTGATGATTGTGTTTAGGATCATCTGATGATTGTGTGAAGGATCATTAGGTGTCTGTGAGTTAGATCATCTGGTGTTTGTGTTTAGGATCATCTGATGATTGTGTTTAGGATCATCTGATGATTGTGTGTTGGATCATTAGGTGTCTGTGAGTTAGATCATCTGGTGTTTGTGTTTAGGATCATCTAATGATTGTGTGTTGGATCATTAGGTGTCTGAGTTAGATCATCTGGTATTTGTGTTTAGGATCATCTGGTACCTGGAGCCGTCAGTGCTGACCACCTTCTCTTTGCTGGGGGTGACCCTCTGCCTCGTCGACTTTGTGGTGCCAACACTCACCTCCTACCTCTTCAGCTCCTCTGAGTGGTGCGTTTCTCTCTTCAGGCTTTGTCCTGACTCATATCTGGCTTGATTATCACTCTCAGTATAAATCTGGACATTGGTTGATGCTCACAGAAAACTTGTTTCTGTTGAAAGGACCGTGATTCAGGATCGCCAGTTTGAATCTATTTGCATCCGACTGCTGAACGCCAGAACCCACATGTCAAATGTCCGCAATGCTCTGGTCATCCTGAAGAGAGATAAGCCGAAAGTGGTGTGTACATCAGTAATAACAGACAAATATGATGAAATGGTTTATGTGTTCAGTTCCTGCTGCTGCTTGTGATAATGATGATGTGAATGTGTACAGTACCTGATGATGATGTGTATGTGTTCAGTACCTGATGATGATGATGTGTATGTGTTCAGTACCTGATGATGTGTATGTCTTCAGTACCTGATGATATGTATGTGTTCAGTGCCTTATGATGATTATGTGTTCAGTGCCTAATGATGATGATGTGTATGTCTTCAGTACCTGATGATGATGATGTGTATGTGTTCAGTACCTGATGATGTGTATGTGTTCAGTACCTGATGATATGTATGTGTTCAGTGCCTTATGATGATGATGTGTATGTGTTCAGTACCTGATGATGATGATGTGTATGTGTTCAGTACCTGATGATGTGCATGTGTTCAGTACCTGATGTGTGCATGTGTTCAGTACCTGATGATGATGATGATGTGTATGTGTTCAGTACCTGATGACGATGATGTGTATGTGTTCAGTACCTGATGATGTGTATGTGTTCAGTACCTGATGATGTGTATGTGTTCAGTACCTGATGACGATGATGTGTATGTGTTCAGTACCTGATGATGTGTATGTGTTCAGTACCCGATGATGATGTGTATGTGTTCAGTACCTGATGACGATGATGTGTATGTGTTCAGTACCTGATGATGTGTATGTGTTCAGTACCTGATGATGTGTATGTGTTCAGTACCTGTTGGTGATGATGAGCGCCTTTGCAGCCCTGGCCTGGGTGGGCAGTCTCCTTGACAACCTCCTCCTTGTCTACCTGCTAGGTATTCATAACACTCTACGCTCCTGTTTCATATTGTACTATTTATATCTGTTGTTAATCAGTATCAGTTAAGTTAAGTATGTGGGATGAGGAATGCTTAGTGAGGAATGTTCCTTGTTTGTTGCTATGATCACCATCTGTTAACTGTGCAGTCGTCTTTCTGGTGCTGTTGCCGGGGTTACGTCGCCATGGAATCATTCAGCGCTTCACAAAGAAAATTACGGAGGCTGTCTCAAAGTTGGTTAAAGGCAAGACCACCAAAAGCAAGGCTAACTAGGGGTGACTGGGTAGAGTGAATACTGCTGTAGTTCTTCCAGTAGCACCCTGCTCTATTGTGGCTCCCTTTTCCAATGGTTGACGACGCACCAATACCATGTGGATTGTTGATCAACCAACAAAGACTTAACCTGTTATTCCTTCATGGGACATGTCAGTAGTCACTTTTCGTCTGAAGGTCATTCATGAAGTTTTTGATGGTTTCATATTTTGAGAAACCCTTATAGTTGTAGACTGCACTGCTTGTTCTCTTGTTATGACCCAAGCTACAAGGGTCACTGGGGTTTTCATTGTACATGGTCCCAGCTGCGTGTTTTACTCCTATTACAGTCGTGTTGTTTGTACCCGTTAAGAGACGATTGCTTGGCTGGGTTGTATAAATTATATGTTCATTGTTTACTGATATAATTGGCTGAGGTGACCGGCCTCCATACAGAACCTTGCTGGGTCTGTCACAGCTGGTGGGTAGTGTACCAGACTGGCCTGCCTCTACCCCTCCCCTGCTGTGGTGGGTAGTGTCGTATGGACCAGACTGGCCTGCCTCTACCCCACCCTTGCTGTGGTGGTAGTGTCGTATGGACCAGACTGGCCTGCCTCTACCCCTCCCCTGCTGTGTCACCCATGATAAGTCAGGCCGAGTCAGAGAACGGGTGTAAGCACATGCTTACTGGAACGGGCAAACAATCAAATTGATGAGGATGTTCAGTGTTCTCTTTGACTATGACTAGTGTACTCGATTGTTAGTGAATTTAGCTGGTGCGGTGTTGACGTCTCACTTTTGATGTACACGTTGCTCCTGGTGTCGTCCAAGGATTATGGTGCTTCTTATCTTCATGATTTCAGTCACATTCATCATCTGTTCTGCTTGTAAACAAACCAGATTTTTGTGTATTTAATACTCCATCGCCCAACATCTGTGCTGGCTGATGATGACAATAAATGTGCAGGATGGGTATGTAAGTATAGTATTTAACAACTGGATGAGGCGAGGTTTTCTGGGCTTTGAGGCAGCCAACCATTTTTGATTATGTAGAAGCAATTGTAATTGTTTCTTGCCAGTGTCCGGTCTTTTTGTTTAAAGTGGATAACTGATCATGAGAATCTCTTACAAAGTTTTATGGAAGTAATTTTTGTTGAAGTCTAGTGCATTTATAGTTGCCATATTCTGTTTTTATTTACAGTTTTACATGCCATGAACTCTGTTATAGACTATTTTGCTGACCAAGATTCCAATTTCTCCACACTGTCCCCCCCCCCCCCTTCCCATCACATTCTTCCCCACCACCTGAAAACAAGTGTCAAACCTTAAAGGTGGCTCAACAAGTCATAACTTTATTTGTGCATTTTCTTTTATGTCAGAAACCTGTTTATTTATGGCTGTGGTGGATGGGTGTTGCCAGTTGGCCGTTTGTTCTTGGCATGTTTCATTCTCCACAGTTTGAAATGCCATCGATGTGCAAACTAAATGCTTTGAATCCACTTATCAGCTCTTTTATCCATAGCCACCCCTTTGTTACAATAAACCAGTGTTGTCATTCAATTGGGTTGTTTGCTTTCATATTGCCACCCTCATACAAGGCAGCAAACAGACAAAGCCCATGTATACGTGGCCCACTGCTGCAGTATGCTGTACATGAGCCAGCTTGATCCCAATCACCACGGAGATAACATCAGACGTCACACAGCCTCCCAATCACCACGGAGATAACATCAGACCCACACAGCCAGCTTGATCCCAATCACCACGGAGATAACATCAGACTCTACACACAGCCAGCTTCATCCCAATCACCACGGAGATAACATCAGATGTCACACAGCCAGCTTGATCCCAATCACCACGGAGATAACATCAGACTGCACACACAGCCATCCCAATCACCACGGAGATAACATCAGACGTGACGCAGCAAGCTTGATCCCAATCACCACGGAGATAACATCAGACTCCACACAGCCTCCCAATCACCACGGAGATAACATCATACGTCACACAGCCAGCTTGATCCCAATCACCACGGAGAAAACATCAGACTCCACCAACCAGTGAATCCTGCTTATTATTACCTTGTGTTCTGTCAGCCTGTGGAATCTATTCTTTCCTCGACAACTACAAAATCCACACTGGCGCGTTAGGATTTGTCCGTCCTCTGTTTCCATGTGCATAGGAGTGATCACTTACAACATATCAATCATTTACAAACGCACAACAATTTACGCTTTTATTGAAAGTAAAACAATTGACAAGATTAAAACTCAATGTAGACCTAATAAATTATAGACAGGAAATCTAACACCTGTAAACAGCTTTCAGTCCAGCTGACATTTCAGCGTAGGTACAGCAGTGCAGTGGGGCTATATGACAGGATTATATGCAATATTTCCCTTGTCACTACCTGTTGCAAAGGAATTGACAGGGTACAACAATAAAGGCACCACTAGCATATTCCTCATCATTTGACAATAGGGCAATTGTAACCACGGAGATGACTCTTCCCATCAAGTTATAGAGCCATCCTGAAGAAAGCTTTCCTTCCAACAACAGCCAAAATACTGATGACAGCCAGTCCAATAGTCAACCGCAGCCCATATCCAAGCTTGACTTGAGGCCGTTTACGCATGTGTGCCCCAGTCAAGGTGATGTCATAAGCTGTCCCTACCAGGTCATGGGCTGAAACAGCTTGAGGTCGGAGGTTATACAAGACCTGAAACACAGAGTTCTGGATGTATGCTGGAATAACACGGCACCTTGTTATGATTGACGGCTTAGGCCAGGCTCCCCTATGGAGTAGAACCATGTGTCATAATGTGGCGGTCTAAAGTCATAACGGTTTAAAGTAACAATGTTGACCTCCGCCAGGCCACGTGACGAGTGTTCTTTGATGTTGCCGAACCCTTTGAAGTTTAGAAATAGGTGTTGGGGGTCAGTCTAATTTATGCATGTATGAATATGTTGTGGGGCCAAATGGAAGGCCATTTAAGTTTAAGTCACATTATATGTAATCTCCTGTGTAATGTTAATCGTATGTTTATACGTAAATGTCTTGGCCAACTGAAAGGCCATTCAAGTTTAAGGTGATTCACCTTACATATAGCTTAGTGAATTCATGATGAATTAATGAGGCGTCTGCCCATTTGGTCGCACGCTAAACGAAATGGTATATAAAGACCTCAAGAACTGAGGACAGGATCATTCCGAATCATTCGGAAATCCAGAGAGACCAACCAACTGCATTTTCGTTATTCATTACCCACTATCTCTCTGGTGCAGAGTCTAGCAGAAGTGTAAAGTCTACTTCAGGGACTACACTCTGTAAAACCGAACACACAGAATGTCTTTGTGCTAGAGCATATCCAATCTAGGGTATGTTCATAGCACACCTGACACGTACACTGGATGTATACTGGAATTATACAAGACCTGATGTACAGTTTGGTTGATGCATACTGTAATAATTCAGGATCTAGCCTCTATAACTTACCTCATTTGCTGTCCGGTACCCAACCTCTATAACTTACCTCATTTGCAGCCCTACACCCAGCCTCTATAACATACCTCATTTGCAGCCCTACACCGAGCCTCTATAACTTACCTCATTTGCTGCCCTACATCCAGCCTCTATAACTTACCTCATTTGTTGCCCTACACTGAGCCTCTATAACTTACCTATTTGCTGCCCTACACCAAGCCTCTATAACTTACCTCATTTGCTGCCCTACATCCAGCCTCTATAACTTACCTCATTTGCTGCCCTACACCCAGCCTCTATAATTTACCTCATTTGCTGCCCTGCACCCAGCCTCTATAATTTACCTCATTTGCTGCCCTACACCCAGCCTCTATAATTTACCTCATTTGCTGCCCTAC
This sequence comes from Urechis unicinctus, assembly GCA_034190875.2. NCBI lineage: Eukaryota > Metazoa > Annelida > Polychaeta > Xenopneusta > Urechidae > Urechis > Urechis unicinctus. The sequence continues at coordinate 52,322,494 of CM067347.1, read as the reverse complement.
CCCCTACACCCAGCCTCTATAACTTACCTCATTTGCAGCCCTACACTGAGCCTCTATAACTTACCTCAATTGCTGCCCTACACAAAGCCTCTATAACTTACCTCATTTGCTGCCCTACACAGAGCCTCTATAATTTACCTCAATTGCTGCCCTACAGCCAGCCTCTATAACTTACCTCATTTGCTGCCCTACACCAAGCCTCTATAACTTGCCTCATTTGCTGCCCTACATCCAGCCTCTATAACTTACCTCATTTGCTGCCCTACACCTCTATAATTTACCTCAGCCTCTACAATTATAATTTACCTCATTTGCTGCCCTACACCCAGCCTCTATAATCATTGCTGCCCTACACCAGCCTCTATAATTTACCTCATTTGCTGCCCTACATCCAGCCTCTGCCCTACACCCAGCCTCTATAACTTTGCTGCCCTACCCCAGCCTCAATTTACCTCATTTGCTGCCCTACACAGAGCCTCTATAATTTACCTCATTTTCTGCCCTACACCCAGCTTCTATAATTTACCTCATTTGCTGCCCTACACCCAGCCTCTATAATTTACCTCAATTATAACTTACTGCCCTACAGCCAGCCTCTATAACTTACATCTCATTTTGCCTCATTTGCCCCCTACACCCAGCCTCTATAACTTACCTCATTTGCTGCCCTACATCCAGCCTCTATAATTTACCTCTATAATTTACCTCATTTGCTGCCCTACATCCAGCCTCTATAACTTAATTTACCCCTACACCCAGCCTCATCATTTGCTGCCCTACACCCAGCCTCTATAACTTACCTCATAATTACCTCATTTGCTGCCCTACACCAGCCTCTATAACTTACCTCATTTGCTGCCCTACACCCAGCCTCTATAACTTACCTCATTTGCTGCCCTACCCAGCCTCTATAACCTCATCTGCCCTACACCCACCTCATATTGCTGCTGCCCTACATCCAGCCTCTATAATTTACCTCATTTGCTGCCCTACATCCAGCCTCTATAACTTACCTCAATTGCTGCCCTACATCCAGCCTCTATAACTTACCTCATTTGCTGCCCTACACCCAGCCTCTATATATTACCTCAATTGCTGCCCTACATCCAGCCTCTATAACTTACCTCATTTGCTGCCCTACATCCAGCCTCTATAACATACCTCATTTGCTGCCCTACACCCAGCCTCCATAACTTAACTCATTTGCTGCCCTACACCCAGCCTCTATAATTTACCTCATTTGCTGCCCTACACCCAGCCTCTATAATTTACCTCATTTGCTGCCCTACACCCAGCCTCTATAACTTACCTCATTTGCTGCCCTACACCAGCCTCTATAACTTACCTCATTTGCTGCCCTACACCCAGCCTCTATAACTTACCTCATTTGCTGCCCTACACCCAGCCTCTATAATTTACCTCATTTGCTGCCCTACACCCAGCCTCTATAATTTACCTCATTTGCTGCTGCCCTACACCGAGGCCTCTATAATTTACCTCAATTGCTGCCCTACATCCAGCCTCGATAACTTACCTCAATTGCTGCCCTACACCCAGCCTCTATAACTTACCTCATTTGCTGCCCTACACTAAGCCTCTATAATTTACCTCAATTGCTGCCCTACACCAAGGCCTCTATAATTTACCTCAATTGCTGCCCTACATCCAGCCTCCTTACCTCAATTGCTGCCCTATATATCTATAACTCACCTCATTGCTGCCCTACACCCAGCCTCTATATATTACCTCAATTGCTGCCCTACATCCAGCCTCTATAATTTACCTCAATTGCTGCCCTACATCCAGCCTCTATAACTTACCTCATTTGCTGCCCTACATCCAGCCTCTATAACTTACCTCATTTGCTGCCCTACACCCAGCCTCTATATATTACCTCAATTGCTGCCCTACATCCAGCCTCTATAACTTACCTCATTTGCTGCCCGGTACCCAGCCTCAACGGCTCCATTGAGGAAGCCACACCAGATAGTAGCGCTTTCTGTCCCAGCAAAGTGTAGTCTTCACCAAACAACAGAGCATTAATTACAACAATGAATCATACAGTGAACAAAACGTGAAATGGAAAAAACAGAATGAGCCAAGGTGAAATCCTTTACAATCAGACATCTGAAGAGAAATAACCTTTGAAAAGGAAGTCGTAGTCCTGGTAGGATGGATGTCATCACACCAGGTGTGGCTACGGAGACGGGGCAGCCTCCGTTGTAAGGTTCTTGGTTCCAGTCTTTCTCAATGTAGTCCAGGTAATGTTGAGCATCCGCTCCAAATAGATGAGCAAGGCACTGTAGCACTGCATCTTGACGAGCTTCAGGCTGCATAGCAATATCAAAAACTCTACAAGGCAAAATTACCTAGATGATATAATGTTGACAACTGTTTGCCTTGATGCTGGGCAAAGCTGGGTGTAACTGTGAAAGCTGTATACCGTCAGACGGCTATACTCCAGCTGCTGTCGGCCACCTATGAAGCCAACCAGTGCTGGGCTCTCATTGCATGTTGTCCCATCAAATACAATACACAGTGGACCGTACTCGGCTACAGTTGACGGACCTCCCGTCGTTACCGCCTCACCAGAATAACCTGCCTCTCGCCAAAATGCCTCCACACACAGCAACACATCTCCATGACAACAGCGTCATTGCCACCATTGACTGGTCAACTTATCTCCAGTCCGGAAGGAAAAAGCACTACAGACACTCACCTTCTTATAGGTAACTATGACTTTGTTCAAATATCCTACAGGCATTCGTTGCAAAACATGGAGTTTGTTCACAGGAAGGGAAGGAGAATACAAAATCTTGGCTGCATAAACAATCGTTCACACATTGCAAAAAAACAGACAATGACTACCTTTGATACAGCAAGTTTAATTATTGACACGACATGAGTTATGAGAGTGGTATTTTGTGACCTGCTTGGTGAGGCGGAACAGCCAGGACAACTCGATCACATCGGTACACTTGCCCTCCTTTACATGTCACTTCCACATACTTTTCAGTCTGATACCCAATAACGATCTCTTATGAATACCACAACAAGAAGCTAATAGATGACATAAATGCAACAAGAATGCTTTGACTTACCTGATTAATGGCAAATACTGGTGAATTAGTGTGGAGTTTGTCAGAACCTACTCGCTCCAGAAGGCGATGACACACTCTCCAAGCACCACCCTTACCACACCAAACCAGCCATAATGAATAAACAGTAGTGTTAAATCATGACAGAACTTATTGTTTAAGCTGCTTCAACTCGACAACTAATACAACCTTTATTTTTAATTCCTGCCCTCCTACAAGTTCCTTGGCACTGATAATCGGTTCAAATCCACCAGCTGCCTTGAAGTAAGTGAGGAAGTATAGGAGAGACATATCTTGGGGTTCCACACCAAATATACACCTTCCAGCAGCCTCAACAACTTCCCGAGCACCTCAAGTGTCACACAAATTGACATGCACCTTCACCAAAGAGCTCATATCTACTCTAAGAGGGCTCACTCCAACTGACCTTACAGAGATTTAAACAAGTTAACTGCTTGCTAACAACCAAGTGGCACTGCCATCAACTTAACAAAAGTATAGGGACCGTTGTTCTAGTGACACAGCAATTGTTGTCTATTAACTGTCAGTCCTCTAAATATAGCTATAAGCTCTTTGTCATCACTACAATGGCATACAGTTTCAAAACAAATCGTTACAATATGACACATCTCTATTATTAAACCACATCTATGCGAACAAATGCGCTTAGCACAATCGGTGAATGGACATAGTCAGCCTATTGCTATAGAGAATGAGATTGGATCAGTCATGAGTCTTGTGATCATGTTCTACAGATCTACCTCGCGTCCACAGCCACGACTCAAGCGCTTGTTTCACTGTCATAGAATCCCATTCTGCTGCCTTGACACAAAGGCTAGGATCACACACGTCTATCAGCTTGCTACATCTGTCAACCTGCAAAATGCCATCCGCTTACCCAATATGCACTGATTCCTAGGCTAGAAAAGCAATAATACTTCTTAAACGCCTTTATGTTCATTTGAAAGTTGTTGGCACATGATAGACCTACCAGTTAAGTTTATTACAATGCAAGATGTAAAACACACCTTTGACATGAACAAATGCAGATCAATCAAGCTGTACCATGGCAAAGCAGGGATATCGCCATGGTAACTAACAGCCTTGTTGTTGCCCATGAGCATCATGACCTTGCCCTCTGCATACTGCTTGTAGGTCTCCAGCCCAAGCTCGGACACGAGGCCCACCACATGTGGCTGACATCTGGGGAAACAAAGTCAACCTTCAGATGTAATAACTATTATTTCACAAAGAACATCTAGGCTGCTTGAGCAAAGAAATAATATGTTGATGCATACCTTCCAATCCACTGACCTCCCAAATCCCACGTGTCTGTGCCATTAGCAGATTTCAATTGTAAACCAATAGTTCTCCCTCCAATGCGATCTGTGCAACATATATTCAAGACTCTACTTGCATATAGAAAAATTCGGAGATATATGGAATACATCCACTATCAACGGGGGTAAGGTGAGGAGCATATATGGAATACATCCACTATCAGAGGGGGTAAGGTGACGAGCATATATGGAATACATCCACTATCAACGGGGGTAAGGTGACAAGCATATATGGAATACATCCACTATCAACGGGGGTAAGGTGACGAGCATATATGGAATACATCCACTATCAGAGTGGGGGTAAGGTGACGAGCATATATGGAATACATCCACTATCAACGGGAGGTAAGGTGACAAGCATATATGGAATACATCCACTATCAGAGTGGGGTAAGGTGAGGAGCATATATGGAATACATCCACTATCAACGGGGGGTAAGGTGAGGAGCATATATGGAATACATCCACTATCAGAGGGGGTAAGGTGAGGAGCGTATATGGAATACATCCACTATCAGAGGTGGGTTAGGTGACGAGCATATATGGAATACATCCACTGAACGAGGTGACATATATGGAATACATCCACTGTCAGAGGGGGTAAGGTGACGAGCATATATATGGAATACATCCACTATCAGAGGGGGGGTAAGGTGACGAGCATATATGGAATACATCCACTATCAGAGGGGGGAGGAGCATATATGGAATACATCCACTATCAGAGGGGGTAAGGTGAGGAGCGTATATGGAATACATCCACTATCAGAGGGGGGTTAGGTGACGAGCATATATGGAATACATCCACTATCAGAGGGGGGTAAGGTGACGAGCATATATGGAATACATCCACTATCAACGGGGGTAAGGTGAGGGAAGCATATATGGTGACGATATATGGAATACATCCACTATCAGAGGGGGGTAAGGTGACGAGCATATATGGAATACATCCACTATCAACGGGGGTAAGGTGACGAGCATATATGGAATACATCCACTATCAACGGGGGGTAAGGTGACAAGCATATATGGAATACATCCACTATCAACAAGGGGGTATATGGAATACATCCACTATCAACACGAGCATATATGGAATACATCCACTATCAACGGGGGGTAAGGTGACGAGCATATATGGAATACATCCACTATCAACGGGGGTAAGGTGACGAGCATATATGGAATACATCCACTATCAGAGGGGGGTAAGGGGGGCATATATGGTGGGGGTAAGGTGACGAGCATATATGGAATACATCCACTGTCAACGGGGGGTAAGGTGACGAGCATATATGGAATACTATCAACGGGGGGTAAGGTCCACTATCAACGGGGGGTAAGGTGACAAGCATATATGGAATACATCCACTATCAACGGGGGTAAGGTGACAAGCATATATGGAATACATCCACTATCAACGGGGGGTGAGGAGGGAATGATCCACTATCAACGGGGGTAGCATATATGGAATACATCCACTATCAGAGGGGGTAAGGTGACGAGCATATATGGAATACATCCACTGTCAACGGGGGGTAAGGTGACGAGGTGACGAGCATATATGGAATACATCCACTGTCAACGGGGGTAAGTGACGAGCATATATGGAATACATCCACTATCAGGGGGGTAAGGTGACAAGCATATATGGAATACATCCACTATCAGAGGGGGTAAGGTGAGGAGCATATATGGAATACATCCACTATCAGAGGGGGGTAAGGTGACGAGCATATATGGAATACATCCACAATCAGAGGGGGGGGGGGTAAGGTGACGAGCATATATGGAATACATTCACTGTCAACGGGGGGTAAGGTGACGAGCATATATGGAATACATCCACTGTCAACGGGGGTAAGGTGACGAGCATATATGGAATACATCCACTATCAACGGGAGGTAAGGTGACAAGCATATATGGAATACATCCACTATCAGAGTGGGGTAAGGTGAGGAGCATATATGGAATACATCCACTGTCAACGGGGGGTAAGGTGACGAGCATATATGGAATACATCCACTATCAACGGGGGTAAGGGTGACAAGCATATATGGAATACATCCACTATCAGAGTGGGGTAAGGTGAGGAGCATATATGGAATACATCCACTGTCAACGGGGGGTATGGTGACAAGCATATATGGAATACATCCACTATCAACGGGGGTAAGGTGACAAGCATATATGGAATACATCCACTGTCAACGGGGGTAAGGTGACGAGCATATATGGAATACATCCACTATCAGAGGGGGTAAGGTGACGAGCATATATGGAATACATCCACTGTCAACGGGGGTAAGGTGACGAGCATATATGGAATACATCCACTGTCAACGGGGGTAAGGTGACGAGCATATATGGAATACATCCACTGTCAACGGGGTAAGTTGAGGAGCATATATGGAATACATCCACTATCAACGGGGGGTAAGGTGACAAGCATATATGGAATACATCCACTATCAGAGGGGGGGGGGGTAAGGTGACGAGCATATATGGAATACATTCACTGTCAACGGGGGGTAAGGTGACGAGCATATATGGAATTCGTCAACGGGGGTAAGGTGACGAGCATATATGGAATACATCCACTATCAGAGGGGGGAAAGGTGACGAGCATATATGGAATACATCCACTGTCAGCGGGGTAAGGTGACGAGCATATATGGAATACATCCACTGTCAACAGTAAGGTGATGAGCATATATGGAATACATCCAGTCAACGGGGTAAGGTGACGAGCATATATGGAATACATCCACTATCAACGGGGGGGTAAGGTGACGAGCATATATGGAATACATCCACTATCAACGGGGGGAAAGGTGAGGAGGATATATGGAATACATCCACTGTCAACGGGGGTAAGATGACGAGCGTATATGGAATACAATCCAATATTCCAAAATTATTTTTCCTGGAAACGCTCATGCCATGGAAGGTAAGGTAAGTATATGGTTTAAGGGCATACCAACACTATATAGTGCCTACAATGGTGGGGGGAGATCAGAATAAAGGAATAAGGGGATAAAATGGAAACTAAATAACTAAACCCTTGATTGTGTAATCGACTGAATAGCTATATATGATATAGTTCACCAAGGTAGGGCCCGGTAGCCATGCACGACGCCTTGGTTTATATTTATATTACCGTTCAACCGGGGCTGGGGGCCGGGAAGATAAGAATAAATTAAGGAGCAAAATGGGAACCCAAAAAACCGAACCCTTTTTTATTTCATTAATTGAAATGATTAATGTGAATTTAAGACTAAATAACATGTCAGTTAGCTTTCTAATTTTACATCAGCTATGCATATTATTCAAAGCTGTCTTTCAGACAAATGTGACGATGGATTGGAAACGCAAGCGGACCATAAGGTAGGGGACGAGCACCGATTGAAGTGATGCATGTCAAACGAAGGAAAACCCTCTTGTCATAAAGTGAGCACCATACAGTGGTTGAATATTTAATCTGCGATTGAAAACGAAATGTCAAGATTATTCTTAATATTCAACATGAAACCACTCTTTTCCTGATCAGAATAAGCATTCAAAATGTCAACAGTTAACAGTATAAGGAAAGACCAATAGCTTGCGGTCCTCGTTTTCATTGGTGGGGTTGGTGTAGGCAGGTAGGGGCAGCGCCTGTCGGGGGACACCTTAGTGAATAGTGGTAGTATACATGTGCCGCGTGACGGGGTATGTTTTTTCGGCTTCTCGACTTGTACGACAGGTTTGGTTGGGCCTCGTACTTATACGACCGGGTATGTTTTTCAGCTGCATTCCGTACGACTGTTTTTTGGGGGCTTTGTTTTGTACGACGGGGTATGTTTTTCTCTTCCCATCTGTATAGCAGGTTTGATATATATTTTGTTGCAGTATGCCGAAATTTTCTCCGGGTATTTCCCATCGATCGTTGACAATGCAAATGCAACGAATGGTACTTGTTAGCCGCGCACGACGGTAATATAAATATATGTTAATAAACGTCGTGCACGGCTAGGTCCTTGTGTGACGCGCCGAGAATCACACGCTCGACCGTGCAAGCGCGCAAAGTTGTTACTGCATGTAATCAGAAATCAGCTGATCAGATTTGAGAGATTTTTCCGACACTTTTTACCCTGCCTAAGATGTACGACGGGTAATACATTGGCATAATACCTTATAGTTATACGATGGGGTATGCTTTTTTACGAGTACAGGTTTTCGAAGTTTGCCTTGCCTATTATCTGATTATTGTTGCGATTACTCGTTGCACTGAGTTGGCATAATGAGCATTAATCGTCATACCTTTTGCCTCTAATACTGCCACACGAGGGAAGGGTCTGTCTTCCACAAGTGATAGGCCACTGATAGGCCTGACACCCCAGCGCCAACAACAACCACATCGTAATCGCCAGCAGACATTTCACCTCATCAGCTCATCCCAGTTGTTGACGTCTTAGCAGACAGTATCAAGCTTCTGAGGTAAGCCACAGGTGGCGCTATCGGAATGGGTTGAAGGTTCTCGGGCTTGAACTGTGAAATCTTTACCCGTGTGAAAACCGAACGTTCCTGGTTTTCGTTGACTTGCAACTTATTAGTATCTTAACGTATTATCTCAGTAAACAAGACTTGAAATAGCCCCAGACTTGGAATATATGTACTGTGTCTCTGTGTGCTGTCATAGCCCATCCCTCTGTTTCACCTTCTGACATTAACTGTGTTTATATGATAGATATAATTCAACAAAGTTCTTTCTCTCTGTCAAATAAAATCTGAAGGCGGACTAGTCATGAGCAATGAAAAACAAACACTTATGTACAAATGTGGGCAAATATATAAGGAAAACACTTGAAATAAGGAAACTGGCATTAAATGGTCAACAACCCTCATACTCAGTTGCAGGTATCTCAGTTGGCGGTTCTATTTAGAAACAACTCTATGCTTTGATGTGTGCTGTTAGTATTTAGATATTGTAGTTTTATGGTAAAATTAGTTGCACTCATCTTATTGATATTGTGTGTTGCACTTAAGTCTCAATCTAAAACATGTAAGTACTCCGAGAGAACGTGTGATTGCCAATAAACATCATCATTGTGATATCAGTGACAGGGGCATAGCCAGGCTTCAAGGAATGTTACCTACAGATAATCTTATCAAGATTTAGTTCCAGACAGTAAAGTCTAATCCCCCTTAGCTTTTGACTTTGATGCCATCTTTGGCCATATTTATTTTTTCACTTTTCAAATTGATGTTACGCACGTGCGTAGCGCTGGCTACGCCCCCCTAGTGATATTGTACTATTACAATTTACGGCACATCAATCTGTATAATAAAGTTAAGTAAAAACAGGAGTTTTAGAGTATATAACCACCATGTATACATAGCTTACAGCTCTCTTTATTTTCTTTACATTCACATATTAAGATGCACATGAAAATATATCATGCACTTAAAGACAGCACAATGATAGTTTTATCAGACACAAGACCAGTGAGTAGCACTGTTTAGTCTACGGTCTTCATTCTTCATCTGTTGTAGTTAAGTAAAGACAAGGTATTCATGCATTGCACTCACACAAAATGGTAAAGAACATGTGATTATGGACATAGAATAGCATTCCATGGATGTTATTATCTATACAATAGTTTAACATTGATGGTTTTTTAATAAGCAATACATATATCATAGCACGTGTTATGTAGCTTAAGCAATGTGAGTAACACTATTTTGTTTTATAAATGTAGCTGTAGATATCCAGCTAACATAACTGGGATTCATTTAACAAAACAACTTCTAGTAATGTGAAGAGATCATGTTGTTATAGCTTGGATGAAGCTGGCTTGATTTTCCTAACCGCCTCCAGAATTTGTTCTTTAGGGGCATGGTCGCCCCACTCGGATTCTCTGTATTCGTAGATTATACCTTGCTCTCCGGGCCCGACCACAAACAAACCTGAGGATGAAAGGAAACACCAGATTTAACAATATGTAGATAATTGCGTTGAATATGTTACTCGTCCAGGCCCCAAAGCAGATATAAACTTAATCGATGTAATCCATAGTATTTCTAGTAAGGGTTTTTAATAACCTCCAAGCAGCCTTCCTTCTCCTTCCATGTTGCCAGCAACGTTTTTCTGTCCAGCCCTCCGTAGATTCATCCAAACAGAGGCACGCAAAAAGCCAGTTAAAAACATCCATCTCTGCTTGGGGCCATAAAAACGCCTCTGTAACAAAAGAGCCGTCATTATAATCCTTCAGAACGACAAATAGGTAGATTTGGTTCCTTCCATTGTTGTGAAGTGTTGTAATTAATAGAGAAAGTGTATCCAATTAGAGGTGGTAGTCTTGATGATCACCTCTTTATCAAGATGAATTTCTCCTTTGAAGAAAGACCTGAACTCCTCTACTCCTCTGGGTTCATGCACCACCGCGTGGAGCTCCACCCCATGTTTCGAAAGCTCAGGCAGCAGGGAAGACAGCTCTGCAGCCTCCTGCCATACAAACAGTCTCTTTCATTTAGCCTGATATTCAATCAACAACCAAAAACAAAGCAATGACAATAAAATTCTCCAACATTTTGCACCGACCTCCCTGCATAATCGTCATCCAGGTCTGCGGACAGCCATCACAACGGCTCCGTGCTCCTTCCAGAGATCACTTGCCTGAACATGCACATCAACCGATGATCTTCTCTTAATTCCATTCCACAAGATAAACTCGTTGAAGCCCATCCAAAATCATGTTAATGGCTTCGATTGTCACTAATAGACCAAAGCATTTATTGCTCAGTATCTATTTACCTTGTATAGCTTGCGGTCCTTCTCGTCCTTGGCCAAGTTGTGAAGGTCTGTTTCTTTCAGATACTGTAGTGTGGCTTGGTTAGAAGGAAGCCAATAGCGAGTTGGTAAGTTCACCATGACAACCATTCCAGCCACTGCACCAGAAACAGCCTTCAGCCAACCAACAGCCCCCATGTTGAAGCTAAAGAGTGGCCCAACTGGGCACTGAAATAATAACCATGAGAAATTTTGACTTTGTTCGAGAGTAACCTTGGCAATGAGAAATTCAGACCATTTGCATAACGAAGGTAAGGAAATATCCTTGTTTTCTCAGTTGCTAAGACAGGACCCAGAAAGTTCATGATCCTCAGTACAACACACTGGCCAGAATCCCCGGGGTAATACTATAATTCAGGCAAGAATTCTGGGCTAATACAATATTTCAAGTAAAAATCCCAGGGCTTATAAAATAACACAGGCCACTGTTGGAATAATTTGTGAAAGAATCCCTGGTCTGATTGAATGATTCAGGCAAGAATCGCTGGGCTAATACAATATTTCAGGCAAGACTATGAGGACTGTCAAGAAAATCCCGGCCAGAATCCTGATAATGATGGACTGTGTCATGGCCCATGGGTGATGCAACCCCACTCCACATGGGACAGCTTCTGTGCTATTGTCCCTCTTGTGGATATAACTCTGTGGTGATAACATGGCAAAGGTAACTCTAAATAATACAATAAAAAGTAGAATATTCGATGAAACACAGCAAGGATATCACATTTACAGTCATGTGCCCAATGACACTCGTCCTCATCACTAGACATTTATGAAAAAACATCTCTGTTTATTTGCTTTGCTTGATTGTTATAATATCCGTCAGCATCAAAATTTTGCGCTGCCGGGCCAAGAGGTCAACAAGTTGTGCCACGCATCACAAACACTTTTGAAACGTCATGGAGATATATAACTTAGTTTGAAAAAAAGATCATAAGTCATAGGGGAGGGCACTAAGAAGCAATCATTAAAAAAATTTTTTAAGAGCAAAGACTAAAATCGATATAAACTGCACCAGGTTCAATTAACCAGAGGCAATTTGATGAGCACTGGATGCAGAAGTTATGTTCACTGATCCAATACCATTGTCTATACTAGAGGCCAAAAAATTCTACCGTTTTCAGCTCTGCTATGTGCCTTATTTGGTCTATTCTCGACATCTAGTCCACATGAAGTACATTATTTTACAAACGCCATCAATAGAGTGAGGGCACCTATTAGACTTGACAATATCAAATCCAACCATAGCAGGTAATCAATCAGTGGAGTTTGTTCTACAGTTAGTCTGCTTCCCAGACTCCAGGGGTTCCGCTCCAGCCGCAGTATTGACTATTATTAACCAGGGGCTAGGGAACCTTGACTATTCTCCTGCCGAATTTGGATGATTTTTGATGAAATGCACTTTTAAAAAATCTTTTACACTTGGACTTAGCCGACCATAGTAGGCAAAGCTTAGTCCACAAAGCAAAGTGGTCTATGGTGTTCGTGAAATGCAATTTAGTTGGATAACTATAGTCGGCTTAACCTAATAGTCGACTAAGATATGTACGTGAAATAGGCCACAGGTATCGGGTAAACTCATACCATCCAACTCATACTGAAACCAACTCTTACCCAGACTGACTTGTTCCATGACCGACTAGAACCCAAACCGTTATAAGAGCAAATCTGCACCGACCATATCTCAATTGCCCCGTGTCCCCCACTCGCCCTCATTCCCCGGGGGGAACTCCCCATCACACGACCAGATGCGAGTCAACTTGAACCCAATCCAACTTACATCCAGACCAGGGCAGTTTCAGAACGTGTCCGTCCAAGCCTAGGATATAACCTGGCCAAACCAGGAGTATGTTATGCAATTCATTTCAATAATCGCATATCAACTACAAATCAAGCAATCAATCAATCAAATAATACTTCAATATCATTCTGTGTACCAGATTGCTCGGATATAAGTTTGTGTGGGTTAGAGTCAGGGTCTTAACTAGGATTTGAAAACTGCCAGCCCATCCCCACCCCAACCCGTCGATTACGTTATGACCAACTGATTATCATAATGTAGTTTGTTGGCTTTCGTGAACGTTATGATGTTACTTCACGAGAACATCTGACCGACCTGCAAGTCACCTGGGCTAGTTTAGATCTAGCCCTACAAGTGGTCCCAGTAGACCTTTCGACCGGAGCTAATATTATATTACCGTTCGACCGGGGCTAGTTTAGATTCATTATTTTGACAAGCAATACCGCATATGTTGTCGCCCTAAATAGCAAAACTACTCTCTTTGCCGACGCACCATGCCTAAAATAGCCTTAAGCTTGGATAATGGAAATTTATATTGATGATATTTATACTCAACGTTATTGCACATAAGTGAATCACACGTGAGTCCGGTATTAATCTGTTAATCTTAAAACTTGGGTACGAGTTGGTCTGGGTACGAGCCGGTTTGGGTACGAGTTGATCCTAACCAGCTAACCACTGCTAACTCCTCTTCGACTTCGGCACGTACAAAACAAGAATTGAGAAAAGGGAGGTAACGAAAACAAAATTATGAAATTACAACTACCTGACAAATGTGTAAACGTTTTTTTTAATGATGTTCCAATTACAGCAATGATCGAACGATGTCCTGTCAGCTGGGCATCGCCATGCCTGGTGCACTTTAGGACGTGCACTTTAACTTCCTGACCTTGTTTGTGGCCTTTGACCTCAAACGACAACTTCCGCTGTATACAGTGGTACTTCCGTTTTATAAGTTTACATTTGATTGTCACAGATCTATAGTTACACTTTTTCGTCACCACTGGTTAGTTTCTGCAATTTGTATTACTTATGTTGCCCATAAACAGGTCGAAATCTCACAAGAGTCATGCTCTATTTGAAAGTTTGATTTGATTGATACGTTCCCAGGTTCCCACGTAAAGCTTATTTCATTGGCATTGCTGGTGAGCGACTGACAACTGGACAATGACTTAGTGAAGTTAGTCATGGTCAAGTCGCGAACAGAGATCTGGTGATCAATATCAATAGGCGATATCAATAACACGATGTAAATCGCTGCAGGTTTTATATGCACATGTCTCTCAGGGGTACGGGATACTTGCACGGGACTCCCGGGTTTATTTTCTTGAGGATCTCAGTCCAAAGCCCGGTGTGGTATGCAGAAAGTAGCCTATGCAGAAAGTGGTGTTTACGCGTACTGCGCATGCGCGTATTTAGTCAAAATGGCGGCCATGCACAAAGTAGCGATTGAAGTAAACAATGTGTCGTAACCATTCATTCTTTCGTAAGATAATCATTCGTGGGATTACTTGTCGTGGTAGGAATAAAACGAGTTAAATTAACCTATAAATGGTCGCGGAAGGAATAAAAAGAGAGAAATTCGCCCATAATTGCAGACATTATCACTAGCAGACGACAGTATACACTAAGCGATTGAAGTAAACAATGTGTCAGACGACAGTAAACTTCATGCGGATAAGCAAGTGAAGCAGTGGAATTATTTGCCATGTAAGAAATAAAAAGACGACATTGTACTCTCATATTGAATGCAGCCACATATATTTCTTAACATAGGCTACTTGTGCATAACAGTTTACTCCCAATGAGTCCCATGCTGAAAGTAGCCACATCTATAAACTCAGGCTACTTTGAGCATACATGGCTACTCCCACGTTCAAAGTTGCCATATCAATATGCTCGGGCTACTCCCATGCTGAAAGTATCCTCATCTATAAACTCCAGCTACTTTGAGCGTACCATTTATTTCCATGCTGAAAGTAGCCACAGCTATAAACTCCAGCTACTTTGAGCATACCAGTGAACTCCCATGCTGAAAGTAGCCACATCTATAAACTCCAGCTACTTTGAGCATACCATTTATTTCCATGCTGAAAGTAGCCACAGCTATAAACTCCAGCTACTTTGAGCATACCAGTGAACTCCCATGCTGAAAGTAGCCACATCTATAAACTCCAGCTACTTTGAGCATACCATTTATTTCCATGCTGAAAGTAGCCACATCTATAAACTCAGGCTACTTTGAGCATACATGGCTACTCCCACGTTCAAAGTTGCCATATCAATATGCTCGGGCTACTCCCATGCAGAAAGTATCCTCATCTATAAACTCCAGCTACTTTGAGCATACCATTTATTTCCATGCTGAAAGTAGCCACAGCTATAAACTCCAGCTACTTTGAGCATACCAGTTAATGCCCAAAGTAGTAGCCACATCTATAAACTCAGGCTACTTTGGGCATACATGGCTACTCCCACGTTCAAAGTTGCCATATCAATATGCTCGGGCTACTCCCATGCTGAAAGTATCCTCATCTATAAACTCCAGCTACTTTGAGCATACCATTTATTACCATGCTGAAAGTAGCCACAACTATAAACTCCAGCTACTTTGAGCATACCAGTGAACTCCCATGCTGAAAGTAGCCACATCTATAAACTCCAGCTACTTTGAGCATACCGTGACAACCAGTCCGCAGATACTGCAGGATGTGCTTGATGTAGGTAGCATAGGCCTCAAACCGACCACAGTTCATTTCCGCCTGGGAATCTGACCGAGAAGACGACTTGGTCCCTGGGACCTCTATATTGGCCATTGTTTAAGACTGCCAAATTTCTTTAAATTTGAACAGTTAGAACAAATAATACCAATAGCAGAGTAAAAAAAATAGTAGCTAGGCAAGCAGTGAAGATTCAGAGATGCAGGTAATGGTTTTTCTAGCAGTAGGGTGTCCACTTTGTTCCACGCAGACTTTCCCAACACATCCGCAACAACAAACGCAAACTCAAATCAGCACCCTAGTTAAAGGAACTGATGTCAAGTCTGTGAATATTAGATCTCAAGTGGTTTAACCGTAACAGTTATATGAATTGTGGTGTATGAGAGTCAGCTTAAATACAGTCAAGAACAGAGGTCACAGCCACAGCGTTGCTAGGCCCTTTTGATTCATTCTCGGTCCGTGGCAGCTCGGATCTACTCTTGGTGCGTCGCTGGCGCATTGCGCGTCGCAACGCTCTTTGATCTCGTCGGGCAGGGTAGACTACCAAGTATAACTTTATCACTCTCGCTACTTTCTGCATGGCGCAACTCTGATCCTCGCTGGCGCATTGCGCGTCGCAACGCTCTTTGATCTCGTCGGGCAGGGCAGACGACCAAGTATAACTATATCACTCTCGCTACTTTCTGCATGGCGCAACTCTGATCCTCCACGCGCTTGGGCTTCGCTACTTTCTGCATAGATGTGGCAACTTTCAGCATGGGAGTATGTCACATGCCGAAAGTTTAAGGGGCGTTTACTAGCTTTCACACCCTTTATTATTTTCATTTATATGATCACTGTAATTACGCTATGGCGCTCCGCTCACTCTCGCTACTTTCTGCATGGCGCAACTCTGATCCTCCACGCGCTTGGGCTGCGCTACTTTCTGCATAGATGTGGCAACTTTCAGCATGGGAGTATGTCACATGCCGAAAGTTTGAGGGGCGTTTACTAGCTTTCACACACTTTATTATTTTCATTTATATGATCACAGTAATTACGCTATGGCGCTCCACTCACTCTCACTACTTTCTGCATGGGGCAACTCTGATCCTCCACGCGCTTGGGCTTCGCTACTTTCTGCATAGATGTGGCAACTTTCAGCCCGGGAGTATGTCACATGCCGAAAGTTTGAGGGGCGTTTACTAGCTTTCACACACTTTATTATTTTCATTTATATGATCACAGTAATTACGCTATGGCGCTCCACTCACTCTCACTACTTTCTGCATGGGGCAACTCTGATCCTCCACGCGCTTGGGCTTCGCTACTTTCTGCATAGATGTGGCAACTTTCAGCATGGGAGTATGTCACATGCCGAAAGTTTGAGGGGCGTTTACTAGCTTTCACACACTTTATTATTTTCATTTATATGATCACAGTAATTACGCTATGGTGCTCCACTCACTCTCGCTACTTTCTGCATGGGGCAACCCTTATCCTCCACGCGCTTGGGCTTCGCTACTTTCTGCATAGCGCTACTTTCTGCACGCCGACGCGGCGTGCTGAAAGTATCCGAGATTTGTGCGCATGCGCAGTGCGGTCTTTCGCTACTTTCTGCATAAGGCTACTTTCTGCATGTGACACCGGTCGGACGGTGATGTATCGATAACGATAAACTGTCCTACACTGGGTACAGGTATCGTCCTACAAAGTGGCTGTCCAGCGCAAATTGTGGCTGAGAAATTCGCTTTGATATTCAACACAATGCGATAGCAAGAATAGATGATATCCATAAATTTACTATTCTCTTTATAGACCAGGTGTATACTATTGTTTGACTGAAATATTTCTCTAGGATTAGTGTCATCTCAGATGAGCTAATTGCAACCTGATGGAACCTTTGACATAGGTGTGTGCACCATTCTTTGCTTCTTACACCATGGTGGGATGCACTGTCAAAGGTAGTCTCTTGGGTGATAAGCTGCATGTCCACTAGGCAAGGCAACTCGCCCCTGGTGCTTGGATGATCTGATGCCAGGGGCGAGGGTCCGTATGCAGAATCTTGAGTGTTATAAGCAAATTTGCTCCTTCTCGCAATGCAGACAAGGGACAGTTTAAAAAAGATAGATTTTCATATCCATAAATGTCTTACCATCCATATTGCCTAGAGTCCAACAACAGTCATACTACTTAATCAACAGAATCAACGAAATCCAACACAATTTTAAAATTGTTGTCCAACATGGCTACCACGCAAATCGAAAACATGAGCGATATCTCAGCGATTATGTTGCATTGTGGGAGTCGGCCATATTGAGTTTTTGAACAAAGTTTCATGATGTGTCGTATTTTAGTGCTCAAACAGAACAAGTAGACAAAACTGTAGTAATAGAATCAGTCCTCGTGTCATTTTGTCATATAATCTTGCATTTTGTCACAATTTTTTTTGCTTGGAGGGCTTTGGTAAGTTTTTAGCGAGTTCATTGGTCGTTTTGACTTCGGAAGCTCCGAAATTTTACTGGCGGCACTTCGCCTCTACAGCTCGGATGTGAGAGATCGAAAGTAGTAAATAGCGCGGAGCTGTCAGAGGCAGAGTTTCTTTGCCTACATGTCCACCAGCCTCAGGAGCTCACATCCCGGAGAGCCCAGATTCCTATTGTTATCTTATTTCATGCTAAAGTCCATAAAGTGATAAATATATAAAACTGTTTGCAGGATCAAGCTCACATGTGGATTAGATTCTGCTTTCAGCTTGATTAATGCAAATGCAGTAGCTCCATCTTGGTAATGGCATGTTATGTTTGATAGTGTGGCAAGCTTCATTGCTTGTAGATATTCAAAATAGCTAAGGAAAATGTGACAGTGATAATCTATTCCAAGGGATGAAGAAAGTGCACTGCTTCAATTATGTTTCCTATAGGTATATATGTGTGATAAATTATCAGTGATTTCCTGAGACTTCAGATAATAAGGTTACAACAATTGTGCTGTCTGTGTCAAATGGGTGATTACTGATACATGATGATGAAGGATTTTTAGTTGATTTACTGCTGATTGTAGCACTGATATGGTTACACTAGAGATTGATTGCTAATTGTAGCACCAATATGGTTGCAGCTAGAGATGGATTGCTAATTGTAGCACCAATATGGTTACAGCTAGAGATTGATTGCTAATTGTAGCACCAATACGGTTACAGCTAGAGATTGATTGCTAATTGTAGCACCAATATGGTTACAGCTAGAGATTGATTGCTAATTGTAGCACCAATATGGTTACAGCTAGAGATTGATTGCTAATTGTAGCACCAATATGGTTACAGCTAGAAATTGATTGCTAATTATAGCACCAATATGGTTACAGCTAGAGATTGATTGCTAATTATAGCACCAATATGGTTACAGCTAGAGATTGATTGCTAATTGTAGCACCAATATGGTTACAGCTAGAGATTGATTGCTAATTGTAGCACCAATATGGCTACAGCTAGAGATTGATTGCTAATTGTAGCACCAATACGGTTGCAGCTAGAGATGGATTGCATAGGATATGACTGGTTGTTGTAGGTGAGCTGAATCATGGTGTAGTGGTACCCCCCATGCAGCAAGGATGCCAGGAGTCGGTGTGCAAGTTTCCTTGGCAGAAGCACTAGAGGTTCGTGGGAGCCGCCTGGATGAGGTGGAGATATGGAGTATCCTCCGAGAGTCATCAGCCAGTTTACTGTCTCTTGCTTCAAAAGGTTAGTTTTCAGCTCTGCTCTTGAGCTGAGCCTATCATATGCCTTTGCTCCAGCCTGTTTGTGGCCCATTTTCACATTAAACAAGTTACCTTCCCTAACTTGCATCTTGTGGTTATGGCTGCTTGCAAATCAAAATCAGCCACACATGTCCTATGTCAACTCAACAACAATAAGTTTTGATGGCATGTTTTCTTATAAAGAGAAGTTACCTTTCCCAAATAACATAGGGACGCCTTCAATGATGACTCCTTGCCTTCTGAAAGTTAGCCCTGTATGACCTTTGACCCCTGAGAAAAATGCTAAAAAAGCTCTCGTATTATGTTAAACCTATGGAGAATTACCTACATTGGTAGTTTCCTTCTTAAGCAAGGTAGCTGTCTGAAATTATTCATGGACCCCTCTGATGTTGATCTTTGCAAACTTATAATCGGCCCTGACCTTTAACCTCTGAGTTATTAGAGAACAGCATAAAAAAATATCTTGTACAATGTAAATCATATACCTTCTCGGGCTTCTGTCAGTACGTCTGTTTCTTCAGGCTGTCTGTCCCTTCTTAAACTGTCAATGTGCATTGTATTATTAAGCGAGCAGGCTGCCCCAAATATGATTTCTTATGATAATGAGCCTTAGCATTCTGAAAATCAACAGCGCATGTCCTTTCCCCAAGTAATTATAGGACATTCACAACCAAGTAAAGCTTCTCATAATATAAATCATAAAGTAGCAGAGCTTCATGGCCTATAGGCCTCTAGTTGCATCTAGCTGCCAGTTGATTGGCTTCATTCAGTTTTCCTCTGTGGTTATGTGAGGTGAACAATGTACCCAGTTGTGAGGTTCACTTACTGTGTACCCGTAATGCTGACTTGTTATTGCAGATTATTTCTCAGAGAATGGGCAGCCTAAGTATTCTGTGACCCCGGAGACTCTCATGTTGGTAGTCAATGGGAAGATCAAGTTTACTCCTCTCAGCCTTGATGTGGTTGGCAATAAAGACTTAGTCCCCCCAGAGTACAGTCCAACAGCGAGCTTCTCAAATGACAGTATACTAAAGGTGAGTTGTGAGTAACATTTCATTGAGGAGGTCATGAACAGTAATCTCCTCTACACAATCTATTACAATCTGGTTATGTTGTATACTGATGTGAGTTAAGCTTGTGAATGTCATGTTCGTGTAGATGTGTGTGTTTTCCCTCGGCTTGGTGGCATACTGGGCTGCAGACTATGCTTTGGGTGAAGATGATGAACTGTCCCTCAGTGCTCCTCTCGATGCTCTGCTGGGGGTCATGTGTGAAGAAGATTGCCTTCTACGGGCATCTCTAGATAACGTCATTGAAGTGAGTTCCCTCTCACTTTGCCAATAAGATGTCATTGTATGTACATGTGCATACGTTGGACTGTGTCATCTTTGCTGTGTTTTTCACAGGCCTGCAGACAGCACAGTGGGCTCCATACTGGCCAACATTCCTGTCCATATTACATTGTACAGCTTTATAAATTGGTCCTTGGAAGCAACCGTGAGGTAATGCCTCTAACCTAATAGAGAAGGAATTTTATGGTTGTTTGCAGCTGTATATACTTAGCTGAGTTGTTTTGTGTTTGTAGCTGAGTGTAGATTCACGTGACCACAGTGGGGATGATAGCCCACTACTCCACAATGGGAAAAGACAGGGTAGGTCTGGTCAACATGGAGACAGGCAAAGGTCGGGAAGCAAAGAGAGACACAGTGAGAGCCACTTTAAGTGACAAAGATTAGCCCCATTGTTGTGCTTATCAATTGAAGTCTAGTGAGAGCATATTTCTTATTATTCAAGACATGTTTGAAAGTACTATTTGTGCTTGATGACAGGTAGTACATTACCACGTAAGGAGCGACCTCTGCCTGTTGGCCGCGACCAGCAGGACAACGCCTCTGATGGACGCTCACATCACCATGCCCCATTCTCCCACACGTCAGATGTGAAGGCTGCATCCACACTGCCTCGGCAAACTCACACCAAACCTCTTATGTTCTCCTCCTTTCTTAATGTGGAACCTTCAGTTAAGCTGGGCGCTACTCCTCCTCCGTCAGGTAGAGGAGGTTTAGCTGCGTCGCATGGGACAGGGGTTGGTCGAGGTGTCGAGGAGCTGCATGACACCTACCAAAGGCTGTTGGAGCGTAGAAGGAAACTTGAGGCTCTCAGGCGAGGTCTTGATGTGGAGCAACTTGATTCCAGTGACCGCTCATCTCTCTACGGAGATGAGGGTGCAGACACGCACCCCCTTGTGTCTACTCCACACTCAGGTAGGTCATAATCACCTGCCTACTCAACAAGCCACTTAATCAAGCACTGCTTATCCCATGAAAGCTGCCTCACATTATATAATTACCTTATTTAATGAGCTCAGGCTTCCGCTCAATTGCAGCTCATCTTTAGCCTCATTGAACATTGTATTCTGTCTGCTAGCTACGTTTCCTGCTTCGTTATATTATCATCATTTTGTTCATATTTGATGATTGAGTATATCGGGATTGTCCGCCAGGGGGCCAGATACATTCTGATCCGTGGCAAGCGAGTGCGCCATCAACACTAGGACGGAGTAGAGATATGACCGTTAAGAGCCTGGCCAATGAGGACACGGACATGTGGATTGCCAGGCAGCAACATGAGATAGAAGCCATGTCAGTTTTCATGAATAGTATAATGTTTCTTTTTGATCATGTTATAAGAACATGTTTTATATAAACTTGCTTCCTTCAAGAAAAAATCTTTCAACCAATTTGCTGAATGAATGTGTTGTAATCAGTTGCTGTTTTCTCTGCCTTAGGAGAAGAGCTCAAGCAGAGTTTGTTTCATCAGATCCATTGCACGTTCCATCTGAGATGAGGAGAACCTATTCGCCACTGAATACGTCTGCCCAACAAACCGCTGACTCAAAGCAACTTGGACATCACACATCTCCCAGACATCACACCTCTCCCAGACATCACACACCATCTCCCATACATCACACCTCCTCTCCTCAGAATCAACCTCCAAGTCACCCACCTCATCATTCAAATCCTCACAACATTTCTGATCCACTTCGTCCTCTTATTGTTGGACAGTCAGCATCAGCTGTGCCTCCTTCTGAATCCAAGCAGCCAGTTCCCAACAAGTTACCTCGGGTATGTTGACGAATATACAAGAATCAAGTATTCATTTTATTATCAACCTCATTCCCTTGATGGTCAGTAGTTTTAATATTTGTTTGTGCTTGGCAAATATTTGATTGTACTTGGCTGATATTTGTTTGTGCTGGGCTGATATTTGTTTGTGCTTGGCTGATAATTGATTGTTTTTGCAGAAATTCTTTGGACCAGAGTTTGTCATCAACAACAGAGTTCTGCGAGTTAGTCTTCCTCAAACTAAGGTAGGTGCAACTATTAATGTAGCAAAGATGTCAAGCATCTAATAGCATCCAGTCAGAGTGATGCTGTTCATTTGTCCTTTCCTAATGAGATTCATAAAGCTGCTGACACTGGGAATATGTCGGCGTGGATGCTCTTGCTTCTGTTGTGTTCTGACTTGGGTGGACGTGTGTTGTGGGTAGGGTGTGGCAGCCAGCAACCTACGGCCGTTGACGGTTATTCTCCTTGATGGCAACAAGTTGGATGTGGTGTACGACCTGAGCAGCACTGTACATGATCTTTTCTTCTCCGCTGTCATCTCTGTCACCTCGCTACAAGAACCACACTTCTTCGGTCTATGCTTATTCCACGGTGAGTTGGAATGCAGATCATGTGTTGATGATGACCATGGCATGTGCACGGAGTTGTCAACCCTGGATCTATCATATTCTTTCTTTGTGCTGACAAAGCTTAGGAGATTTTTTCATAATATTTTCTAGATGATGAATTCCTGTTTCTGGGCGATGAAGCAAAGCTGAGCAAAATTGCACCAGCCGGCCAGAAATCAGACAAGCATGGGTCTTCTGTACCGTTCAAAGTTTTTCTCAAAGTGAAGTTCTATGTGGACAACCTGATGGAACTACGGTCAGTCTTATGTGGTATTGTTTCCACATGAATTGCATTTTACAATATATAACTGTCACTCTATAACAGAAGACAATCGATTCGCTTCCGAATGGCCACCTGCTGGCCTGACATTGTTATACCACTGTGACTGGTGCTGCAGGACTGAAGGAGGGCGCCACATGTTCTACCTTCAGCTACGACAGGACGTGTTACGTGAGCGATGTCACACTACAGAGGAACAGGGGCTGCGTTTGGCCGCTTTGGCACTGCAGGCCGAGTACGGCAACTGGTGGGATAAGGCCAGCAAAACTAACCCTGAATACTACCTGGCTCCAAATGTAGTACAGCTACTTGGTCTCAGGGCATCACAAGACATGCTACCTCCACGCCATCATCAGCACTCTGGTCTAAGTGACAAGGAAGCTGAGATGGAGTTTATTAAGGTGAGTATGATGAGGAGTTGATTTAGGTAAGTATAATGATACTGGAAACACAGAGGTCCATTAATAGCCTAGCTTGAAGGTTAGCTCTGAAAATAGAGGTCACGGTTTTGAAATTAGAGATAAAGACATATCCCAATGATCGTACAACAGCCATTTTTCTTGGTTATTTTTTTAGGAAATCCAACAACTTCCTGAATATGGAATACATTTCTACAAAGTTTTTAAGGTTGGTTAAATCTTTATATTCATTTATCAGTAGTCATAGTAAAGTTTGATAAACTAATGTAAACTATATAATATTCATATTAAAGCCGGGAATTATAATCATTATTGTAGCTTGGTGGTTAAATCATCTTCTGATCATTTGCTGTTGATCCTGTGTGGTGTCTTTCTTTGACAGAGTAAGAAAGACATTTCGCACCCAGTGTGGACGGGGGTGAGTCTCCGTGGTGTTCTCATGGCTGATAATGTTGGAGATCGGAGGGTTGTCTATAAGCGCCACCCTTGGCACATGACACAGAAGATTTCATTCAGTCGCCATCGCTTCAGCATTAAACCCAAGGCCCAGGCTGGGTCTCTTAAACTCACCAAGTTCAACTACCACACAGAGAGCTATCGCAAGTATGTATTGCTGTGTATATAGCTCCATTTCAATGTTGTGACACTAAATTCACATTTGGTAATCGAGGTTTGTTTCTTTGACAGAGGTCAATACTTATTGCAACTGTGCAAAGATCACCACAGATTTGACATGGACCGTACTCTCCAAGGAATGGAGTCCCAAGCCCTGGCAGAGGAAATAGGTCATACAGCTGTGTTATCTGTTGAAGCTGACACCAACACATATTGGTAATTCAATACAGCATCACCTTTTCCCCTGTCTTATTTCTTGGTGCTGCTGCAGGCGGGGATGAAGAGGCGGCTGATGAGGAATGGATGGTGGGTACAGAGGAGGAGGAAGAGGTGGAGGAGAAAATGATCCAAGAATTCCCTGTTCCTTCATCCAAAATGGAGGTTATTGAGGGGCTTATTGTCCATGAGGTCCCTGTGGCTGTTGAACCTTGTGCGACTGTAATCCCAGAGGTCACTCCGACCCCTTCAAGGTCATCTCAGATGGGTCATGTAGATGATGATGATGATGATGAGATTGTTGACAGTTTTGAGGATTATTCAGATGATGTGAGTAGCTTTGTCTTCTTATTGCTAATTAATACTATTTAGTCCATTAATTAAGAGCTTAGTTAAATGCAGTTGACTGATTGCTGCAGGAATTCACTCCTCGTTCGGGGCTGGGTGTCTCCGCTGCTAAGGGCAGTGAAAAGCAGCACGCCTATGTTCTAGGTGGGGTGCAGTTTTGTTTGTGTGTGGGATCACGTTTAGGGACATGTATAGTGATTTATTCATCAGGACACTGGACAGGTTCAACAATTAACTTGATATGGTGTTGTGTTTGCTATAGGTGAGAGCATCATGTCACATGATGTCACCCTCTTCCCTCCCGACAACGACACACTCTCTGGTGAGGTCACTCACATGCATCTTCGTTCATGAAGAGTTCACCTTGTTAATATCTCTATAAATGGCTGATGTGTTGTTGTACAGAATCACTGGCCCAGAGACTGTCCAACTTGTCCTCCTTGGACGAGAGCACAGAACGCCACGTGTTTGTTGTGGAGCTGGAGAAGGTGGCTGATGTGGGCATCGGCATCACCATAGTGGGCGGCGACAATGTAGGCAAACTCGATCTGGGTGTGTTTGTCAGCGCTGTGGTGCCGGATAGCCCTGCTGATCTTGACGGCCGCATCATGCCTGGAGATCGCATCATTGCCATCAATGGCCACAGTGTGGAGGGGTTTCCTCACCAGCGAGCTGTTGAGCTGATTCGAGATTCTCCTCGTACTGTACAACTGCTTCTCTCTCAGTCAGTCAATATGAGTGAGCGGCCAGCTGACTTACTCAGTGGACGTAGCAGCCCCAGCATCAATGAACTCACCGTGGAACACTCCATGATCGCACCCAGAGGCCACACCCCCTCTCCCAATAACAGCTTGACAGCTGAACTACAGGGGACAACTGTGATGCAGCCTCAGCATCCTTCCCCCATCACATCAGAGGGGCGCCGATCGTCAACACCAATTCATCATTCTGCTGACAACAGCAAATCTTCCCTCAATAACACTGTCAATTCACAATGGGACACTTCAATGCCAGATGGTAAGTTCAGTCATGATATGTGTGATGTCTCTGAGTATGACTACGTTTATAAAAACTTCCCTGATGACTTGTCTGATCAGATGACCTCCCTGATGTGAGTGCCATCGACAGCCAGCTGGCTGCGCACCAGCCCCCTGCTGGTCGTACCACTGGCCTCGTTCCTGGGGACCAGTATGAAGTGATGTTGCAGAAACATAACGACAGCCTGGGACTTAATGTCACTGTTAGTGAACTTCTACTGTGCTATCATCTTTGAGGGAATAATGATCACTTGACTCTTATTGACAAGGTATTATGATTGTGTGCAGGGTGGTGTCAGCACGAGTGTCAAGTTGGGAGGCATCTACGTCAAGTCACTGGCCGCGGGGGGTCCAGCAGAAGCTCATGGCGGAATCCTTGTTGGTCAGTCCTCACTTGCTGTGCCTATGTAACCTATGTGTGGTTGTAGTCCTATATTTGTGTAGGATTTGAATCACTGAATCTGGCATGTTTTTCTCACAGGAGACCGGGTGATTGAGGTCAATGGGGTTAGCTTGGTGGGAGTGACACACAGACTGGCTGTTGAGACACTGCGCAGCGCCCCCTATGTCTGTAAGCTGCTCATGGAACGTGGAGTGCCACCGTCTCTGTCACACCAGCAGTCAGTATCCATGGAAACAGCCTGCCATCCATCTCCTTCACCACCAGTATCCCCTGGCTCTGTATCTGATGAGGAGAGATTCATGGATGCCTTGACAGGTATGTCAATCAGTGAGAGGCACAGTGGGAGGGGCAGGTGTGATCCTGGTGTCAAAGGTCAGCAAGTTTGTACAGGGCACGTGACATGTGCCAGCCTAACCCAGCCCTCCCAGCCAAGCAGGAAAAAGAAGAATCTCTATTCATTAGTTAAGAAAGGTAAGTTAACAATTTAGATTGAAATTGTGTAATAGTATTAGTGATATTGGCCTGGAAGGTATTTAATATAATTTAGTTGTTTTTTTCTTTTCAGTTTTCAGTTGACCTTTCATCCTAGCCAGATATATCGATAAAATATCCTTGTATTCTCAGATATCATGTAGCAGTATATTGTAGCAATACAGCTTCTAGACTCTGGCAAGCAGTGCAAGTGGGGATATGGTAAGTTGGACTTCTAAGCATTAGAATGGCATGGTGGGTAGTTTCTGAATACTACTGATTAACATTGGATGACTAACATCCTCTGTCATGCACCCGTCCCCTCCTCCTGCCTCTGTCATTCACCCGTCCTCTCCTCCTGCCTCTACAATACACCCGTCCCCTCCTCCTGCCTCTGTCATTCACCCGTCCTCTCCTCCTGCCTCTACAATACACCCGTCCCCTCCTGTCTCTACAATACACCCATCCCCTCCTCCTGCCTCTGTCATTCACCCGTCCCCTTCTCCTGTCTCTATAATTCACCCGTCCTCTCCTCCTGCCTCTACAATACACCCGTCCCCTCCTCCTGTCTCTACAATACAGCCATCCCCTTCTCCTGTCTCTACAATACACCCATCCCCTCCTCCTGCCTCTACAATACACCAATCCCCTTCTCCTGCCTCTACAACACACCCGTCCCCTCCTCCTGCCTCTACAACACACCCATCCCCTCCTGTCTCTACTATACACCCATCCCCTCCTCCTGCCTCTACAATACACCCATCCCCTCCTCCTGCCTCTACAATACACCCATCCCCTCCTGCCTCTACAATACACCCATTCCCTCCTCCTGCCTCTACAATACACCCATCCCCTCCTCCTGCCTCCATAATTCTCCCAACCCCTCCCTCCTACCTTCACCATTACCACCGCCCCAATACCGCCCCACCCTGCCCCCCATATTGGGGTAGGAGCCTGCTTGCATGAGGTAAGTCCGACTGAGTTGGATGGAATGCTGCCTCTTGATGTGCACAGAGAGACTACAGCATGTCTAAGTATAATCTCTATACAAGAAAATGATAGATGACAGAAAGTTGTAAAGCATGTTGGCCTTGTCATGACTGCATGTTGGCCTTGTCATGATGTGGACTGCATGTTGGCCTTGTCATGATGTGGACTGCATGTTGGCCTTGTCATGATGTGGACTGCATGTTGGCCTTATCATGATGTGGACTGCATGTTGGCCTTGTCATGATATGGACTGCATGTTGGCCTTGTCATGATGTGGACTACTTGTTGGACTTGTCATGATGTTGACTGCATGTTAACATTGTCGTAATGTTGACTGCTTGTTGGCATTGTAATAATATGGACTACTTGTTGGCCTTGTCATAATGTGGACTGCATAGTAAGTCTTGTTCCTGCTCATTTGCATTGTATTTGTGTGTGTAAAGATACTGCATTGCTTTCTTGGACATCCAGCTCTAAGGAGCTTTCTGGGTGGAACCATCAACTTTGCTTCTTGAGTTTGATATCAGTACACTTGACAAAAGTAACCTTTTGCATATTGTAAGGTTTCATCGACTGATTCATTTGATGTACTGTGAGTGTCAATGTATTTGTGGCAATGATTGGTGTGTGTAATGATTGGTGTGTGTAATGATTAGGTTGTGTGTAATGATTGCAGATAACACGTATGAAGTGGACTTAAAGCAAGGAAGTGGTGGTCTGGGACTTAGTATAGTGGGAGGGGCCAACACAGACCCTGACCCCATGCGATGTGTGTTGCGAGTTAAGCAGGTGCTTGCTGGGAGTGCGGCTGCTGTCAATGGTTCTATATCATCGGGAGATGTTCTCTTGGAGATTAACGACGATTCTGTGCTGGGTCTTACGCACTTGGTGGGTGTTTCCCAGCATATCCTCAGTGTATCTCCTGTCTCTCTGTACCTCTTCTGTCTATGTACCTCTTCTGTCTCTGTACTCTCTGTACCTCTTCTGTCTATTTGTACCTCTTCTGTCTCTGTACCTCTTCTGTCTCTGTGTATCTCCTGTCTCTGTGCCTCTTCTGTCTCTGTGTATCTCCTGTCTCTGTACCTCTTCTGTCTCTGTGTATCTCCTGTCTCCGTACCTCTTCTGTCTCTGTAACTCTTCTGTTTCTGTGTATCTCCTGTCTCTGTACCTCTTCTGTCTCTGTGTATCTCCTGTCTCTGTACCTCTTCTGTCTATGTGTATCTCCTGTCTCTGTACCTCTTCTGTCTCTGTGTATCTCCTGTCTCTGTATCTCTTCTGTCTCTGTGTATCTCCTGTCTTTGTACCTCTTCTGTCTCTGTACCTCTTCTGTCTCTGTATATCTCCTGTCTGTGTACCTCTCCTGTATCTCCTGTCCATGTGTATCCCTTCTTTCTGTGTATCTTCTGTCTCAGTGTCTCTTGTCTCTGTGTTTCTCCGATCTCAGTTCTCAGTGTACCTTGACCTTAAGTGTCTCTTTGTATATTGTTCCTATGTTGTATGTGTATCCTTTCTTTGTGTACTTGGTGTCTCTGTTAATCCTTTGTCACGGATGCATGTCTCAATACAACTGGCTACAAGCTCCTGTGGTGTCTGCTTTCAGGAAGCGTTGGAGCTGTTGCGGGCTGCAGGGGACTGGGTCCATTTGACCCTCAGTCGACCCCATCCAAGCTTCCTTCCTCCTCTCAGCCCTCACCAGGTAACTTCACCTAGTCATGACATCCCCTTTGTGAGCCACCTTAACCTCTCATGGACTCATGTTATGGAGTCTAACCCCATGTTTCTGTTCCCAGACACAATGCAGCATGGTCTCTGAGGCTCAGACCGGGGATCTTCACCAAGGAACAGCTGTGGACAGTGCCTCTCTGACCTCCTCCTACTTCTCTGAGCTTGATCGCCTTCGGCAGGAGAGTGGTGATAGCCATTTTGAACTGACTACAGACAATGAGAGTCAGCAGTATGGCTTTAGTCTGCTACCGGAGCATGAGCGAGAAGGGACTCCGAGCCCTGTACAATACCTCACGAGAGATGCTGGTATAGAGCTCTCCCAGTCATCCGACTCCAGAGAGGTAGTGTACACCTACCTGCTAATGTTAGTTTGGTGGTGAGGTGTTACATACATCTGTGATCTTATGGAGTTAGGATTTGTTTGTAGGAGTATGAGGTGGTGTTGACTAAGGGCAGGCGGGGTCTGGGCTTCTCCATTGCTGGTGGACCTGATACAACAGGCCACTTCTACATCAAGAGCCTCCTCCATGATCCGGCTAAATCCTGCCCTCTGTTGAGGGAGGGAGACCATCTGATCAAGGTAGATTGAGACTCATTCCAAAAGTTGTCTAGACATGGCACTTGATACGACTTACATTGTGCTACAAGGGTCGGGACTGTGTGAGGTGACAGGTTGTCATGTTATGTCACGTGGTGTGTGATGGGTTGTATGTTATGTGATGTGGTGTGTTACTGTTATGTGGTGTGTGATTTGGTGAATGACGGGTTGTATGTTATGTGACATGGTGTGTGACGGGTTGTATCTCATGTTATGTGATGTGGTGTGTGACAGGTTTTATGTTATGTGATGTATGTGATGGGTTGTGTGTTATGTGACATGGTGTGTGACGGGTTGTATGTCATGTTATGTGATGTGGTGTGCTGCTGGTTGTGTCTGGTTATGGTGAGCGACAAGTTATATTCAGTGATGAGTGACAGGTTATATTACAGTCTTATCGGTTATTGTGTGACAGGTTATTATTTTACTTGGTGTATGGGGGTAGTTGTGTAATGTGATGTGTGACAGATTATGTAACGTGGTTTGTGACGGGTTGTGTGACGAGTTATGTTACATATGACATGTTGTGTAACGTGTTGTGTGATGCGTCGGATGACATTTTGTGTGACAGGTGGATCAGGTGGAAATGGGGGGTGTATCTCACCTGGACGCCGTAATGATCCTAAGGAATGCGCCTGACACGGTCACACTGCGCTTCTCGCGACCAAGGTCACACCAGGTCAGTAGCAGTGAGCATCATATGAGTCTGATCCAGAAAAGTCTGTGTTGCTTGCTTTAACCTGTGTTGTGTTTAACAGTCAAGTGAAGAAGATGACCTGACAGACAGGGATGTGAATCCTGTGCTACCCCACGACAGCCAAGAGGAAGACCATGGTGGGTTGACAACACAACCTTCATCTTAGCTGACAATCTTTTGTAAGCTTTCCTCAAGAGCAGAGCTTATCACATTACTATTGCCTTCTTGTTTTACCTATCGACCCCTACCCTTATAAACGCCATCTTTCAGATGTCCATGTTGATCTGGGTGTAGTGTCAATGGCTTCCTCATTTGGTGAGGTTACTCTACCTCTCTCAGGTGTGTCGCAACACAGACTGGACCAAGTGGTGAGGCCATCTTCATCTCTCTATTCTTGCAAAGTTGATTTGACCCGTGGTGGGTGGATTTACTGATGCTGAGTACGGTTGGTAGCAGGATGCAAGCGGTGTGATCCACGCTGAGCTCAAGAAGCCACCAGATGGCAGCAGTCTCGGCTTGAGTCTGATGCAGGCTGAGAAAGGCATCTCGACCGTGCTCTACATCTCTAGCATTGTGCCTGGTGGAGTAGCACACTGTGATGGGCGCTTACAGGAGGGCGACAGACTCATACAGGTGACCGTCTCCCCTAGGATGTCATCGTGGTGACTCATGTTTGGTGTCCCTGCTAATGACCAAGAATTGTATGTGGTGTTTCAGATCAACAAGGAGACTGTCGTGGGAATGCCTCATAACAAAGCTATAGCCATGATCAAGCAATCCAAGCCTACTGTATCCCTCACCGTATCAAGGTAACCACTTTATTCATACTCTTCTCAAATCCACAATCAGTATACTGTGTCCTGGTAAGCTGTGTTGAGGTCAGTGCTTGGTGTCACAGAAATGTGAGTAAGGAGATAGAATCAGGTCCCCCTCTCAGTCACCTCAACGATACGGACAGTGAAGTCGACTCAGAGACGCTAGATGATCTTGCTCTAGCCAACACCACACCCCCTCCCCCATCATCACCCAATGCTCACCGATCCAAGGCCCTTACCCCAATAGCCTCAGCACTGGAGATAGCTGAGGATATTACTCCCGGTTGAGTCGGCGTCCAGTGAGCGATGACAGTGAGGAGGAGACGGAATGGCAGGAGACAGGAAGCAGTGAGGAAGAAGGAGGCTACGAGATTTCTCAGCCTCCTGCTAAACCGCCTAGTGAGTACGGAATGGAGACTGTATAATTAGCACCTGCTGTTGGTAGAGATCTCAACCATTCTACGGCACTTCATCATACAAATTAAACTTAACATGTTCACGGTATGTTTATTAGGGAAGACAAGCCAATCATCATCTAACCTTCCTCGGGTGGTGACACAGGATTGGTTAGACAGTCTGCCACTATTGGACCCCCCCCAGAGTTCTGTTCACTACACAGGGCGCCATCTGCTGGCCACACTTCGTCACCTGGAAACGCAGCTTGACAGCAATGACCCCTCTGATGAGTTCAAGGTCATTAGAGGATTCTCTGGCCACTGTGCTCTTCACTTTCCATTATCCACAAGGTCTGACATATTTTACAATGATCTTAATGAATTGCTTTGGTGTGGAACAGAATCTGAAGTATGCTAAGTTAACTGACAACTGTATCGCCGCTCGACTGCAAGAGAACAAAAGCAAGAACCGCTACAGGAACGTGGTACCATGTGAGTCTCAGTTCTGATCTTTCCTACACACATATTTAAACCCACGATGAAATAATGTATTGCTGCTGTAATTGCTGAATTTAATTGTGAAACACAACCAGTTCATTATATACTGGTGACTGCTGCTTAATCATGTATGGTTATTTCCGGGCTTTTTGATGCTCCGGGCTTAGTATTGTTGTTGGTCTGGCTTCAGATGATGCCAACCGTGTGCTTCTCTCGGGACCTGACGACTACATCAACGCTAGCCACATGCGCTATCACATCGGGCACCAGCGGCTGTATTATATCGCCAGTCAGGGCCCATTGCCCAACACTGACCTGGACTTCTGGCAGATGGTGGTGGAACAAAAAGCGTGTGTTGTGGCAATGCTCACTCAAGAGAAGGAAGCAGGGAAGGTGAAATGTCACCAGTACTGGCCTGTCTCTGTAGCCCAGCCGTTAATTTTCTCGGACAGGTGAGGAGAACCACTGGTAGAATTCTTGTAACTGGCAACATAATTGATTGCTCCTGACCAGAGTATGAGTGAGGTTTGATCTGCTGTGGGGCTGTAGGTATGAGGTAAAGCTAGTGAAGAAGCAGCATCTGGACTCAGTCAGCATCAGCTCGCTACGGGTGTGTGACCTGCACACAGGAGTGTCCCATCCTGTCCTTCATCTCAACTTAACCACCTGGCCTGACCAGACAGCCCCTGCCTCCGCAACCCCAATACTCCAGGTATATCACACCTTCAATGCTGGCCACCTGCCTTCACAACGTAGGTCACCTGTCTTCATGATGTAGGTCACCTGTCTTCATAATGTAGGTCACCTGAGGTCACCTGCTATCATGATGTAGGTCGCCTGTCTTTATGATATAGGTCACCTGCCTTATAACATTTGGAATTTGCATTTTCTGTTGACTGCCATTTTTCATTAATTGTGTTCACTTGATCTCTGTTATAGTTTGTGCGTTTGATGCACTTGGCCCAGGGCAGTGATCCAGGCCCTATCGTGGTGCACTGCAGTGCAGGCATTGGTCGCACAGGGGCTCTGCTCACACTCGATGTGGCATTATGCCAGGTTCATTATGACTTACAGGTATTCACATATTCCCTTTAACATCAACATTGAATCTATATTTCTGTTCCAGTGTGATTTTACAATTTCTGTGTTGATGTACAGGTTGATGTAAAGAAAATAGTACAAGATTTGCGACGTCAACGGCAAGGCATGATACAGACCAAGGACCAGTACACGTTTTGTTACAGGGCCCTTCATCAGGCTTTACTAAGTCTAGTTCCTCCAGGACAGCTCCTGCAATCTGAAGACTGAATAGTCTGTTGGCATGGCAACTCTACATGTGGTGGCCTGGCAACTGTACATCTGGTAGCCTGGCAACTCTACATGTGGTGGCCTGGCAACTCAACCTGTGGTAGCCTGGCAACTCTACATGTGGTGGCCTGGCAACTCAACCTGTGGTAGCCTGGCAACTCTACATGTGGTGGCCTGGCAACTCTACATGTGGTAGCCTGGCAAATGTACATGTGGTGGCCTGGCAACTCTACATGTGGTAGCCTTACTACTCTACATGTGGTGGCCTGGCAACACGTGTTGTAGCCTGGCAACTCTACATGTTGTAGCCTGGCAGCTCTACATGTTGTAGCCTGGCAGCTCTACGTGGGCTACTTTCATTGAATGTACAACAATATTTTTCATTCATTGTTGACATGCACTTAAGGATATACTTTTGTGTTAAGGTGTTTATCAGTGTTTTTATGAAACTTTCCGTGGTTTGCTGAGGTTGGTTGTCTGGTTCTATAACGTGTCCACTCTTATCCCTTGTTGTAGTTAAAAGACTTGCCAGTTCCCATGTGTTCCTTTTTGGATGGGTTGGTGGTTAGAAGCAGCTATTTTCTTAGCCCATATTTCTTACTGTGTATGGTGTATCCATTGAATCTAGTTTCCATGGTTTCTGTAGGTGTT
The DNA here is from genome assembly GCA_034190875.2 of Urechis unicinctus. Lineage (NCBI taxonomy): Eukaryota > Metazoa > Annelida > Polychaeta > Xenopneusta > Urechidae > Urechis > Urechis unicinctus. Next base: position 52,287,754 of record CM067347.1, on the reverse strand, counting down.
TTATTTTTTTAGTTCATATACTCCCATCTACTTATACTCAAGTGTCATTTATGGCATGGAGCTTATCTATTTGTATGAATTTTGCTTTTGTACCAAATTTTAACAAATGGCTTGACTGTTTTGCATTGTATGTTCTTATCTCATATTATTTGTAACTATTTCCATTGTAATGATCCGTCCATGTTTGCCCCAGCAATGCTAGTCTCCTGCTGACCAGTCATATCAACTCAGATATATATTCTAGTATGTAGTGCTCTACTAGTGCTAGGAGTTTATAGAAAGATATTTGGACTGTTCTTCATGCTACATATCTCAGTATATTTTCAACTTTGGATTTCCCCGAGATCGCAAAGGTTTGATTGGCAATAACACAAGTGCCAGTTGATAGGGTGCCTTAGTAACACCTGTGGTTTAGGGATGTCTCGGTATTTTCTGAAATAAACAAATCATGAATTATTATGAGAAGTATTAGCACTGCTCTTGAGCAAAGCTTATCATATACCTTTGAAACATGAACAAAACATTCAGTAAAGATCTGCGAGGGATATGGATTATTGTGGTACCCAGATAGTGCCTCTCGAGTGTCATCTGCAGAAGCTGTGTGAATAAGATGAAGACATCCATGTATTGATTTACTGTAGACACTCGTACCACTATGATCAACACAACCTATATCATACATCAAGTATCAGACTATCCACCCAGTTTTAATTCATGACAATCATTCCACATTCGAAACCAATTACAATAAATCGTCACATTGATAGACTTGGACATGCTGTTCTATGCTAGGTTAACCAGGTTGTATATCATAGACTTTGTAAATCAAGAAATAATCATTTTTACAACTAAAATGCTGCTAGCATGACATATAAAATATACATATGTAAAGAAATGCAAGTCTCAGGATGTGTATTCCTTTTCAGTTTGTACAGTTGAACAATCGCACAAGATATTCACTTTTTGGTCACTTTCTTGTCGATACCATAGTATAACTCCAGCGGCTTGTTGGGTTGGCAGTGTTTCTCTTGTGCTTGCTCCAAAGTAAGGGTGCCATCAAGTTCAACAAACTGTCCCGCAGACAGAGACACATAAATGACAAACTCCTCCAGAGGAACATCGCTGACAGTATCTGAAAGAGATATGAAAGTATGATAATTAATACAATGCCCCAACTAATGATACATTTACATCGATATACAAATAGGTAAGTTATTAGCCCTACAAGACGTCTTAGTAGACATGTTACCGTTCGACCGGAGCTAGTAAGTAACAAGTTCTTTCCCAGTTTCTACATTTCATTGGCAGATGTTGTAAACTGGAGGGAGAAAAACTTACTTTCAAAATCAGGATTGTTCTCCAGTGCGATTCTCATGCAGAGATATTTTGCAAGGTGTTTAATTGTTGCCACACCCGAAGTCTTTATGTATCTGGTCTGGGAATTCTCTTGTTGTATGTCAGGATGAGGCTTGAACATCAATTCTATGTCGTTCACAATATGAGGGGGTTTTGAGACTGGTGCACTTTCGCTGCTTGTATGGGGTCTGGGGTTATACACCTCTGTATCACCAGAAGGGAGTGGCAGGGGACCTGTCATGCTAGGCGACGCCGGAATAGATTCATCCGGTCGAGGTTGTGGAGAGGCCACCGAGCCAGCCTCAGCATCATCGTTGTCCTCCATCTTCACCTCACCAACAGAACCGACTTCACCCTGTTTCTTCACTGACACCCTTTGAGCCCGGTTCAAAGCCTGCTGTCGGAGACCATCTTCGAAACTTTTGGGCAATTCACTTGTATTGATAGTCTGCTTCACTTTAGCCAGCACTCTTTCCTGATGACGCTCATATTCCTCCCTGCTCGGATAGATCTTAGAAATAAGTGCATCAAAGTTTGGGTCAGGACGCAGAGATCGTTTCGATACGAGCTTTTTGCGGCATGTCGGGCACTCTTTATTGCCGCTTCTCAAGGCAGTAATGATGCACTCCTGGCAAAATCGATGTAGACACTCTTTCGTAGTCATTGTATTTTTCAACATATCTAAACATATTGGGCACATTAACTCGCTATGCAAGCTTCGAGGGGACACTGCGATTTCAGTATTATCTGTGATTGCTTCTTGTGGTGTCCTATGGAGCTCATATAAGCTTAATTCCCAGGTTTTACTGGGAACCGGTGGATGCTCCATGTTTGTAGCTATAACTTGCAGTATGCGCATGCGCGGATGAGTTGCGCAGTTAAACAAGTTGTTCGTTAAAAAGGTCACCTAAATAATTCCGCAGCCTAATCCGCCAATGCTGCGCTATCATGTGTAAAACCGTCGTGATACTTAGGATTGTAATCATCTTATTGCACCGATGAGATAATAATGAGGATAGTTTGGGCATCATCATTGTGATTATCAAGCAAATTTCTGTGAACGACAACGTAGATAGAAAGCACCAAATTAATCCCGGAAGAAATAAAGCCTACATCTCCAATTACTATGTATAAATATATGACCATCACGCGTCCTCTACGAGCATCTACAAAAAAAAAAAAATATATTGGCATGATTTTGTTTGGAATAATCTTATAGTGCAGCATACAATACAATAATAATAAAATAGGAGTGCTGCTAATTCTACCGCGAAACTAAAAATATCTTCATGCTAACATTATACATTAAAGCATAGTAACAGGGTTAAGTTTCTATATAGGACCACTAGTCGAGACACTTACAACTTATGGTTTTTGACATTAAATGCCAGTTCTCTTATCTCAAGCGATTCCCTTATGTATTTGCCAACGTTTTTATATAATGTTTGTTCTCGTTGCTCATTACCCATATATATATTTGTCGTTGGGTGACAGATGAGTACAATTTCCGTTGTTTTTGACAATGCCATTAAATAGTGAGGCTCTTTTATTTCAATATTTGGGCACATGTGATCATAAAATGCGCTTTGTCTTCCGTATCTTGCATCGCCCAACACTGACATATTCTATCATTTGGATTGGAGATTATTCCCCTCATTTTTGTCTTCATTTAATGGATAGGAGCTCAGTCGTAGTTGTGATACTGGAGTTCTGTGGTTGATGTTGTCAATGTTTATTAAATATTCCTCGAGTCCAAAGCGTTGTTTGAAAAGTTTGTAGGTTCTCAATCAATTCCCCCCTTGTCTTCCAGATAGGCTTTTAGTGTTGATGAGTTTGTTGTACCTTAACTTTTCATAGAGCGTTTTCATAGCACCTTCAGCTCTTTTTGCAAATTTCTTTTATTTTGTTCACAGGCAATGTGATTGTATTGTTTATGTTTGTGCTACAGTATCGCTGTTAATTTTCCGAATCATGACGTTTTCGTTTAAGGATGTTCATTTTGACTTTCTGTTGGTGCTTCCTGGACCGACTAGATTATAATTTGATATAGAGAGAATTAGTAATTGCATGAAGTGGGTGTTTTCCTAATTCATTCCTGCTTCCTCGAGGTGTCTTTTTACGTGTAGTAATCTCCTGTAAACCTTTAACCTTAGCTGAGAAAGTTTATTATTAACTAGATTATGTTTGTGACTGGGTCAGTCCAACATCAACTCCCACACTTCAGAACCATCCAATAGTATGGGTTTTATGGTATGATTGAAGATATGCATCATGGTGCGTATTACTAATATATCACTTACACCACTCGCCAGGGTATATTCCAAGTGAGTATACCGTTGAAGAGTTTAACAATACAGGTTACATATATGGTCTTTTGATCTTTTTATCGTTCCATTTGTAATTGCCTGGGCTTTTGTTATTTTTCAGCTTATATATGGCTTTTGGGTCAATCCTAAAGTCAGGTTTGCTATAGTTACGGTTTGTACGGAGATTTAAGAGTTCGTCATTCACATCATAGCTTTCATGGTTTGAGTTTTTGTTGAGTTTTGTGAGACAATCAAACCATGTCCCTGGTTCAATGTTATTAGCTTTATTTATGTTCTCAGGTGTCGTTTAAATATTCTCTAGTAATTGCACGAACTTCGTTGGGTTAGTATTCCGCAAAGAGTTGAGTTGATTAATTTATTTATTCATGTAATGTCTTGTTGAGTATTTCATATTCTTTCGTAGGCAAAGAAACTCCGCCTCTGACAGCGTCCGGGCTATTTACTACTTTCAATCTCTCACATCCGCGTAGCTCCGGTCGAACGGTAATATAGATATATCAACTCAGACGTCTTGTAGGGCTAATGAACATCCGTGCTGTAGGTGGCATCAGATCATCAAAACACCAGGGGCGATCGAGAACTTGCCCAATCATTTCGGTACCTTAGAAATAAAAAAATAATTTTGCTCCCCTGCCCAGATTGGCTTTTGCTGATGTTTCTCTTGTAAGTCTGGTCAATTGCGTAGTACTCCAGAGAGTCCTTTGGGATATTCTGGCTTTAGTATTAGGTTTCAGCTTTGCTGCATATTCAGAGTTGAGTACATATATAACCCAAAATCAAAATATTTCGGAGAAAATAAATATCCGCGAATGTAACTTTTGAGTGGTGTTTAATTCGATGCCTCCACTTACTGAACGATTTTTTTTTATCTGACAATATGCTGCGGAATATACTTACTCAATGCAATAAATGTTACTCGAACAGTATATTTCTCTCCCACAGGTAAATAGATTTAGATTTTAATTCTATTCTACAACAAAATATGCGTTATTGTTATTTTATCGCTCACCCTGGCCTTGACCGGTCATGAAACCCTTGCAACTTGCCAAATGACCAATATAGTCGGGACTTACCATGTTGGTCTTAAGGCGAATCATTCAAAACATGTATATTTCATGCACATGCTCTGAAAATCTGCAAAATTGAGACGAGTATGAATTCTAAAATGAAGTCGTGTTCAACGTAAAACTAGAAGACTCGAATAAAGTCCCAGTCCCAGGGGCCAGAACCGCGGCTAATTAGATCCCCTCTCACCAAAGAAAGCATCATCAAGTTCATCTAAGAAATCAAATAAGGTATTCACCAGCGAGTCCTCAAGGAGGCCGCCCAGATTGTGCCTACACCACTGCGCATCATTTACTAGAAGCTGTCTAGATCCTAGCCGTGCACGACGTTTATATTTATATTACCGTCGTGCGCGGCTATCTAGATCCCTCAGACTCCAACATCCAACAACTCCAACAACTCCAAGCTAATATTGATGTTCCACATGTATGATCCACAAAGTGGCAATTACCACTCAATGAAGTGCAAAATTATCCACTATGGGAGGAATAACCCTAAAGCCAGTTACACCATTGATGGGGCAACGATTGCAGAGGCTGACGAGGAATGTGTCCTGAGTATTTTGTTTGAACCAACAATGAGCTTTGCTGAGCACCATAATAAGACTACAAGGAATGTGACATGGGTGTTTTGTTTGAACCATCATTGAGCTTTGTTGAACACCATCATAAGACTATAAGGAAAGCTAACTGAAGGCTTGGTCTGATAGAGCCCTCTTTCAAGAACCTTCAACCAAAACCGTTTGTACAACTACACAAGTCCCTAGTGAGGCTGGTAGTTGAGTATTGCCACCTGACTGGTACAGGGCCTAGAAGACATGCCATAACCAGACTGGATACACATGACTAAACTGTGATCACTAAGCGACAGGCACAAAAGGGCGGACCTGTTTCATGCGTACAGGATCATCCACAAGATTGACGACCTTCCAGAAGAAATTTTCTTCCGAATAGTCCCATTTCAAAGTACACTCAATAATGGCTGCAATCTCTTCAAACAGCATAGTACTGCAAAGCTCAGGAGCAACAGTTTCAGCCATAGAGTAGTTGATGCTTGGAAAGACAAGTGTGTTGCTGCATCTCCATCCCGTAACCACTTCAAGTAGGGACTACGCAAGTTCTAGAGTCATCAAATTAGTCGGGCAATAAAACTAACGGTAGAGGGAGAGGATAACCAGGCCTAGCCTTAGTAAATCTGACACTCAGGTTAAATACTCGGGTAAATAAATGACCAATTTTCCATGAGGATAATCATAGAATTGTTTCAGAAATCAAATCATCTCGTGGTGGGATTCATCGACAAATATCATAATCAATCAGCAGGTGCAATCATAAGTCACAGAATGATTGTTGTTAAGTGTCAGACACAAACGGTTCTTCCCTTGATCAGGAAAAGTACACGTCAACTGCCATGCAAATCTATCAAAATTTCATAAAACTTCTGATCTCTGACCTGGGTCGACCACATCTAAGTCCTCTTAAATCTGTTACTGATTGCCTTGCAGTAAGCACCCCTTTTCTCCATTGCTAGTTTCCAGTTGAATCCTACTTCTCTTAGTATGTACAAGAATTATCGCAACCTGGATAATGGCACAGGCCTTGTTGCTATATGATCCATTCCTTGCCCCCTCCACCTCCCCTTGGAGTGCAAAGTACTCATTTTACAACATAGCCACCTGACTCATAACCTGACTCTCCCACCCCACATCTTTTTCCCCATCCACCCTACCTGAACTCTTTCCGGTGCTGTGGTGCATAGATATTCTTCAAGCTGTTAAGGGCACTGACAACTTGCTGGCTAACAATAGGGAAACTGTCTTGCATGCATTTTTCAATAGGTTATGACAAATGTTTATTTACACTTAATACAACCACCTTTTACATTTAGTATGGCTACGATCTGCCTGTTTTATTAGGGCTGTGCTGTTGGCGTCGACTAGGAGTTTTAGAAGTGACAAGGGTGGAGGAACAACCAAATCTTCCGCTAAAAAGGTGCCTTGGTTTTCTTGGCATGGGGCCTTTGAAATAGTTATTTTACAATTGGAATTAAATATCACCCTCTGTTCACACAGAGAAAAATAAATTTGGAGGAGTTCCCAGTTGACCGTATAAGGAATTTCAGCATTATTGCCCATGTGGACCATGGGAAGAGTACTTTAGCTGACAGACTGTTGGAAGTCACTGGTAATCACCATCATTAAGACTCATACAGCTTGAGATAAATTAGCTAAAGTGTGTAAATTCAATAGAAACTGTTGAATTAATTTAAACAGATATATTCTATTATAAATTGTGCCTAGTCAAGAAGTTATATATTCTATGTTGAAGAAACAATAACAACAGAGCAGAAAAATGAGCAAGTGTTGGATAAACTGCAAGTTGAGAGAGAAAGAGGGATCACAGTGAAGGCACAAACTGCCTCCCTGCTACACACGTACAAAGGACACAAATATCTCCTCAATCTCATCGATACTCCGGTAAGACTTCAAATAGCACTCACCAATGGTAAGCTCACACTTTAGTGGTTTTGAGTATAACACTCGATTTCTGCTACAATGGTGAACTGTTTTAAGGTACATCCGTTCTGCTATGGTGATCTGTTCTAAGGTAGACCAGTTATGCTATGGCGTTCTGTAAGAAAAACTCTTTCCTCACCTGTTATGCAATGGTTCATTGTTGATTTTAGGGTCATGTGGATTTTAACTATGAAGTTTCCCGGTCATTATCAGCTTGCCAGGGAGTCCTGTTACTGATTGATGCAAACCAGGTGCCATATATATATATATAACTCTTGATATATGATGTTTGATCCAATGAAATGAATGTCAGGATGATTTGGAATAAAGCTATCACAGGCTTCTGATTGTATTGGTATATTATTCTAATCTCCCTTATATGTACTCTCCAGGGGGTCCAGGCACAAACTGTTGCCAATTTTTACTTGGCATTTGAAGCTGAACTGACAATAATACCTGTTCTAAACAAAATAGACTTAAAAAATGCTAAGCCTCTAGAAGTTACTGAGCAAGTGACAACTTTGTTTGATGTTCCTTCCTCTGATGTTCTCCAGGTATGAGAAGCTGTTCTTACTATCTGTGTGCATTGTTGCTCTTATGATGTCTCCATGTTTCCCTGCATATGCATTGCTAATCCATTTACATTAACTTGTGTTGCAGGTGTCAGCCAAGCTGGGCACTGGAGTTCTTGATCTCCTAGAAGCCATTATTCTTAAGATCCCACCGTAAGTTTTGAATCATAATATGTCTTCTATTACTTTCTATATACTCTTACCACTTTATGAATTTTATATGCTTAGAGTGCTCTCATGTTTTGCAGTCCAGTTGCAGACACAGAAGCCCCATTGAAAGCTCTCCTGTTTGACAGCTGGTATGATACATTCAGGGGGGCTGTGTGCAATATAGCTGTCCTTGATGGGGTCCTGCGTAAAGGCAAGAGGAATTTGCTATACATGATGATAATCTGTTCAAAACAGCATCTAAATCTACAGTTTAGATGTCATTCCGTTAATAAGCTGTTGATCAGTTGTATATTTATAATGAACCAGCTGCCCGTGTCTCAGAGGTGTGTAGGGAATGGGTATCATTGTATTCTCTCTTTACTTTGGATTTATTGATGTTGAAAGAACCTGCCACTTTTTTGCCTAGCAGGTGACAACATTACCTCAGCCTTCTCGGGGAAACATTACGAGGTGAATGAGGTGGGCATCATGTACCCTGATGAGACCTCAACAGGTATCCTGTGAGTTTGCAAACTTCATTCTCTCCCAGCTGCTGTGACTATGATGCTGGGGCCGATGGTTACCATGGAAACATGTGTAATGTGTCTAAGATATGCTGGGCAAGTTGGATATCTCTACTCTCTCATGAAGAATGCTAAGGAAGCTCTGATAGGTGATACCCTTTATCACAAAGACCATCCTGTTAAAGCCTTGCCTGGTTTTAAACCTGCTAAGCCAATGGTAAGTGCCCTTGCACTGACTGAATTTGTTTCCCTGACCTCCCCAATTGTCCTCCTTTCCTTCCTTCTTTCCTATATCTATGTGACCTGATATATATATATATATATATATATATATATATATATATATATATATATATATAGATATATATATATATATATATATATATATATATATATATATATATATATATATATATATATATATATATATATATATATATATATATATATATATATATATATATATATATATATATATATATATATATATATATATCTATATCTATATATATATATATATATATATATATATATATATATATATATCTCTCTATATATATATATACATGTATATCTATACTTATATGCCAACACTCAGTCAATTGTTGGTTCAGGTGTTTGCTGGTTTTTATCCCATGGACCAATCAGAGCACTCTGCTTTGAAAAGTGCTATAGAGAAACTAACCTTGAATGACTCGAGCGTTTTTGTGTCAATAGACAGTAGGTAAATGTTCCTTTTCAGTTCATTCATCTTTTACATGTTAAAATTACTTATCATGCCCTGGAATATGAACATTAAAATCTCATGTGATACTGTAGTTATTGCACCATAAATGAAACCAAAATAGTGTGACCTACACCCGTGAGTGACTCGAGTATGGGTGTGACCAACACTTGTGTGCGACTCAAAGATGGGTGTCACCTACACATGATACTTGACTGCATGACTTGTGTGAGTGTAGTTCAGTGCTAGGTAATGGTTGGCGACTGGGTTTCCTGGGTCTTCTTCACATGGATGTGTTCAGTCAGCGTCTCGAGCAGGAACACGACACTTCTGTTATCATTACCACTCCTAACGTGCCATACAAAGGTACCGTCTCCGCTCAGGTCATGCTCAGACTAGCTCCCCCATTATGTGAAGTGACCTGTACCAACTTGAAATGGACACAATACTAACCAATCTGAGTTTGATAGGATTTATATAGCGCTACCTAAATGTAATTTGTTCCTCCACAACAGATTTACCAATTACATTTATATTCCAATTCCATTGTCATGGTCTGTGTGTTCTTGTATTGCATGTGAATGTTTCAGTGAAAATACACGGTGCCAAAAATATAAAACATTATGGAAAAGATGAATTGGAGATCCTCAATCCATGTCATGTGAGTGATGGATCCAGTAAGCCTAGCATTATGTGACTTGGACAGCTACAGTAGAAACAGAATGAGTGTGCATGTTTTCAGTTGCCTGACGAGTCTATAGTTGAAGAGTTTGAAGAACCCATGGTGTTGGCCACCATTATAACCCCTCATGACTATTTAGGAGACGTCATGAGCTTAATTATGGTAGTTATAAATAGCAGTCAAACATTGAAGAGTGAGATACAGTGAAATTGTGAGTTGCTCCTTGGCTGCTCAGAAAATGTGATGATGTGTTTGTTTGTTGACAGGACCGGCGAGGGGAACAACAAGATATCATCCACATTGATAATCAACGCGTCTTATTCAAGGTCATATTCCCCCTCAACGAAATAATCGTCGATTTATTTGATGACTTGAAAACCATGACTTCAGGTTATGCAAGGTGATTTTTTTAAAGGCTTTTATTTGTTGATTGATGTGCACTTCCCATGGTTGACCTTCATGTGACCTTTATACTTATCCACAAGTTGATGTGTTTTTTGCAGCTTAGACTATGAAGACCATGGATACAGACCATCTAACCTCGTTAAAGTTTGTAAACCATCGGATTTATTCCGTATTTCAAATATTTATAAAGGTGTTTTGTCTCATTCATATCAATTGTTAAAAAAGTTAAAAAAAAATGTACCTTTCTTTAACTGACACAACCATATTTGTGAAACTATCATCTCTATGATTCATTGGTGTACCTCATTTAAATATACTATTTATCATTGCATTTATTATTCAACACAGCTGTCAAGATGAAGATGTTTTTTGGTGTTCTTCAGTTGATCGTGGCATTAAATGGAAATGAAGTTGATGAACTGACTCAAATAGCTCACGTTACCAAAGCCCGAGGCATGGCATCACGAATGGCCATCAGACTGAAAGAGAGTATTCCTCAGCAGATGTTTGAAGTAGCTGTCCAGGTTAAGGTTGGCAACAGAGTTCTGGCCAGAGAAACATCAGGGCCCTTAGAAAAGATGTGCTAGCAAAATGTGTAAGTTGTTTTCTATTTGATTGTCTGTGGTGCAACAGGTGCTGACTTGTATTTTGAGAGAATGGCCCTGGAACAATTAAATCTGTGCTAATAACAGCTTGTGATATCGCATTGTACTCGCGTTTCAGTATGGGGGTGACATCAGCCGAAAGATGAAGCTTCTCAAGAGGCAAAGTGAAGGGAAGAAAAAACTTCGAAGGATTGGAAATATTGAAGTCCCAAAAGATGCCTTTATAAAAGTTGTGAAAAGATAAAGTGTGTGTGTCCATGTTCCATTTGGTAGGGGAAATATACATGTATTCCCCTGCAGTTTTTTTTCCTCTGTCTGTTGATAACTATTGCTGCCAAATCAATCCTTTGAAATTCAGGTAATCCTGAATAGATCAAGGAATGCATCCAGGGTTGTGGCTCAACCCTGGGCAGAAAAGTGGGAGTTCTAAATGGTGTATCTTATACAAAAGCACTAGAATGAATAACTTTCTCTCTAAGGGTATCTATCGCTGTGTGGCGTCGGTGATATTTATTGAATAATATGGTTGTCAAAACAATAACAAATGGGTATATTTTCATGCTTTTATTTCACATTGGACAATCCTACACGACGCTTTCCCGTTGGATGCAGGAGCTTAATCCTCATCATCCTCGTCACCACCGCCGCCTCCAGATCCCTTCTTCATGTTCTTACGCTTGACGCGACCTGAAGCACAAATAGACAACATTTACTCATTTGTTTTAACAACTGATTGGTGTTAATTAGAATAGCATTTTGACAGGTCCTCTACCTGGGCGACCACCACTGTATGGAGAGTCGTGGGTCAGGTCAATGTGCTTCTGGGAGTCCAGACGAACCACATAGGAAGGAATGTTCACAACCTGCTTACGAACTCTAAAGACACAACAACAACTTGTGTCAACATATCATACGCGCCAACAATAAAATTAGTTAACAACAAGTCAAATTCCAACATTACCTGGATTCTACATACCAACTCGTCATATTGTAAACGGGTTGTTCAGAATATCCAGGGTATATAGAATGGCACCTTGTCAAAAGGTATAGGCATATGGCTAGAGCCAAATTGGCCTATATAAGAATCATACAATAGGCATATGGCTGCAGCCAAATTGGCCTACAAGAATGACTTCATGTACCACTGTAAAAATAAACTTCAAAATTGAATTATCATTTTTCTGCCACCAAAATCTAATGGCATTTAAACTTTGAGCGATGATATTCGAGTGCCCCACCTGATGTGTCTCTGGCGAATCAGCACACGGGCATGATGGATGCTCTTGGCCAATCCCAACTTGAACACCTGAGTCTGAAGACGACGCTCCAGGAAATCATCCAGACGAAGACCAAGCACATAATCGAGCTTCATCTTGGACTCATCCAACACGCCAATACGTACAAGTCTCCTCAACAAAGCATTGCCTGTAAATAACGCAATGGCCACATGGATATCTAACATTTCATAGCATATATATGAATACTTAAGGATGCCACGACATGTTATGTCAAAATTATATAATCTGGATGATCGCTCTTGCTTATTCAAATGAACCAGCTTGGACCTTAACCGCCTGATCACTTGACGGCAGACAACCACATTCATATTAATTAATCAAATCACTGAATCCATCACGAAATAGTCATGAAAATATCTATGCATGTAATATTTGCCAAAGCTTTCCTATACATAGGTCAAAAGGGTAATTTCACTATTAGACTACCATCAAATTTTCCAAGTCAAATGTTTAAAGTATCCCATCAAAGCCTCAATCACCAGTGCACCCTAACCAGACAAGTGTTCTGGAGGTGATAAAGAATGCTCACTCGGGTGATTACAAGTGGGATGACAATCAAGGTTCAGCATTATTATTACGTGAATAGTAAGAATAAACTCAAGATCAATGATTTCTGGCGATTAAGTAATGTTGGTTACCTTCAAAGAGACGTCTAGGGTCCTTCTCCTCCAGAGTAAGCAGTTCTCGGGCTGCTTTACGGATCTTGGCCAGGGTGTACTTCACACGCCATACCTCCCTCTTGTTACGGAGACCGAACTCTCCGATGATTTTCAACTCCTGGTCCAATCGTTCCTTCTCGAAGGGACGACGGGGAGTCGTGTAAGTCTTGCTGGTGACTTTCTTCACCCCCGGCATTTTTCAGGATGCTGTAGCGCAAATTTATAGAAATTCACAATCTATGCGTTTCAAAAACCGAATGAAGACGATATAAGACCTAAGCAAAGATATGTCACACTGTACACTGCCAACAAACTCGCAAGATTTTGACGGCCGACCACGTGTTCGTGTGCATAGCCAACAAGTTTGTAATTATCGTTTCACAACAGCAACTCAGAATATTGAATCATATTCATATTTACGTCAGATATATCAATTATGTTATATGACAGTATAACATCATTTATCTTTGAAAAATAACAATTATTCGCTTATACGAACGGAGCAAATGGAAAAACCCGTCCACACCTCGTGAGTGCCGCATAAAAGAGAACGTATCTTCACGCAGCGGCGCATAACATATCACTACGCACAAACGCGTTAACCTGGGTTAAGAAATATTAAGTGTTTTTACCATCATTGTTAACAATATAATAAAGATGTGGTCATGTTACGTTGCTTATCGTTATAAATCTTCTTGGTCATAATAAATGCTTTTTTGATTTAGAACTATATTTTACTCAAGGTTTCAGTGTCGCGTTGTAAAAATAGCCTTCTAGACAATACCTGCATTACATCGCGCGCATGCGTATTAAAGTATTGTTTCGCGGTAAATTTGCTATGTATAGAGGAGATTATTTGAGCTCGATTAAAATGGTTATTGTGACATTTATTACATTCTTAAAAAATATGGATCAATTATAATTTTCTCATTGAATTATCATGTGAGTGTAAGTCAATAATTATATTTTTGATTGGCATTAAAATATGTTGATTGTAGTGCTGCCCTAAGGTAAGAGCCTATAGCTTTCTTTCAAATGATTATAGTGAAAAAATTGCTGCAGTCACTGAAAAAAATTACAGTATTATTAATTCATTTGGAAACTTTATGCATACAACTAGGCTTAGGCGTTCTGGGTAGGGGAAAATGACAAAATTGACCACACGTTCCTTCAAATGAGATTTGTGAATGGGAGACCCATTGTATCAATGTTGATACCTATTTTCGAGTGCCCACATGTGCAATATAATAAATTGTTGGACATATGTTTTGGAACATATTCAACTTTCTTATTGAAGTATTTCACTGAAGTGTATTTAATCTTGTTTATTTAATTATGTCGCATTTTGTGGTTCATAAATATTAGATACAAATTGAACTACCTCTCCATGGCCAAGTTTACCACTTTTGATATGTTAAGCCAAGGAGTTATAACCAATAGTTATTGCATGTAATCCATGAACATTCAATAACTAATGCTACAAACTAGACATTAAAATAGTAGCCCCTCAATTTAAGCATCAAAACATACATGTGAGTTGATAAGAAGTTGAAAATATGGACAAATAAGGGAAGCAATTTTTGGTACCATCACTTGAAAGCCTTTCAGATGCATCGACCAAACCTCAAGTCCAAGCACATTGAGCTCTGATTCTGGTCCTTTAATCCCTTTTCTATTGTTTGAAGATACTCTCAGAAATTGCTATCATGTATTATGCATTTGCTCAAGTTCAGCTTATCACAGTCATTAGTTTGACTGTCCTCATGAGGTTATTGCATGTAGGTAGATAGATAATTCATTTTGCAATGCGTACATCATTCAGGCACTGGAAAGGCTTATGCCTACCGAGCTGGTTTTGTTGACTACAAACATTGTGCAACTACAGACAAAAATGAAAAACAGATTTTATTGGTATAATATTAACTTCAATGTGTTGTCCCAAATACAGAAGGTTCCAGGGGTGTAGAGATGCTAGAATATCTACAGGGAATTACATATTATTCATATTTATTTTGAATTTATTTTGACTGTTTATTTTGTCAGGTAATTGATTCCTAAGTTTTCAGCAGTAAATATTCATGAATATTTTACAATGTGCCCTTTGGAGGAAGTCGATGTGAAAAGCACTGTTCTTCTGCTAAGTGCACTTGGGCACCGCTTGATATCTGGCCTAGGCATATTGTGAAAAAGTGGAGCTGCAGTGAGTTTGTTAATTAGGCTTTTCTCCATTAAATGTTCATGGGGATGATGCTGGGTACTAATATGCTGTAGGATTTCAATTAGGTTACATTTGTGCTGGTCATCAAGGTCTGTAAGCAGCTGGTATGTTTTGTATGTCAGCTTTCAAAGGGGCATGTTATACTACACCATTAAGTTCAGCCTTGTCCAGCTCATCAAAACACTTTTACTATTAGCTGATCATCTCATCTTTAATAATCTGTTCTATTAAAATAGATAAATATCCCACACTATTCTCAGGTCCATGCAAAATTTCTCTGCCAATCACAATGCCAGCAATACAATAAAGTGTGATCCCCAATAAGTTATCATCCAAGTCAATGACAATTTCAGATTGATATCAGAGATCTCCACACTGTAAGTGAGCATCCATTGGAAACTGTATGCACTCATTGTTGATGTCTGATTCACCTGTACAAACTGTCAATCAAATGACTGCCATCGCTGACATGTTCTTCATCTAGTGGCAGTAAGTAAGTTTGGTTTAAGAATTTAAAATAAAGGCCATTATCAGAGAATATTAAGAGCATGGAATTGTCATATTATAGAGATATTATGCGGTCATAACGTACAGCAAGTAGAGCACTGAGTCAATATGAACAAATCATGTTAGTTCAAAGGGGTCGAGACAAATTTATTACAGACAAAGCAGGGCACACCGCAACACAGTTTAAAAGAATCTGACCACACATCTTTAATATCTGGAGATGAAATACAATGTGCAGGCAACACATGTATCACAGCAGCTATATTGTAAACTGGAATGCAGTTGCCGTCATAACGGAAGAGGTTTCTTATCAGGCAAAAGAAATCTGGAAGGAAAAGACACATAGTGATATGGCAAAAGTAAGATCAACTAAGATTACAGTTCTTTCATAATTTCTTTCATAGGACAGAAACAACATTGATCGTAATTATTTTAAGGCAAAGTATCAAAACTCACTTTGTTTTGGCATCTTCTTGATTTATTTTCTCATCTGAATAATAATCAAAGAGCAGATTTCGGTCTAGCAACCATTGATTCTTGACTAGAAATTCATCGAATGCATCTTCTGTTTTCTCCTCCAGATTCATTGCATATGCCACCATTCTGATGTAGAAGTTGGTCACTGTTTCATGATAGCCACGGGATATCTATGTTCACAATCAACAAACTGGCAATGACGTTTATGGCATCATTTGAACAAACAACAACAAACATTTTACAACCTGCCAAACAACTTACTTTATCTCTGTTTTGTGCGTTATACTTCTGAATACCACACCTGCCACACACCAGGAATGTTTCACATGAGTACCATGGCATACTTCTTTTTCCCTCAAATTCATGTTCAATGTAATAAAATAAAGAATGAATATGCTCACTTACTTTATAAATGGTGCAGCTTTTTCATCGCCATGTTCACGAATGTAATGGAATGCCATGCGAATATGGGCCTCATGAGTCCAGTCTTCAAACGGCAAAGTAGTGTCCTCAAAAGCCTGGATGAAAGCTTCATCACCAACAGCACGAAATGACCTGCAATCATAATGCATCAGTAGAACGAAATGACATGCAATCATAATGCATTCTAAATGTCATCGGGACGTGGACTCCACAAACAAGGCAGTGATCATTGATCTTAACAACAGGCTTCAGGTAGGCAAAAGGTAGATGTTGATTAAGGCAAGAGCGACAAGAGCAACATGACCCATACAGTTCCTTGGTGAAGCACGTGTTCGTGTAACACTTGCATGTATGGATGATACCTGGCATAGTATAGGAGCGGTTCCAGGGTTTGCTGAACCGTGTTGTTGTGATAGGCATGCTGTACTTCACTGTACCATACGTCGTGGTCCCCTATACTCGTCACCGAGTGGTAAGTACACAAGAGAACAGCGGCAGTGTCCCGTATTATAGGTGTTCCCTGCACAACCAAAGTCAGTATAAACCTCATGGGTACCCCAGAATGACATATATGGCTGTATATTTTGAGAGCTGAATAAAGTGGAGTAAATGGTTTCGTCCTACCATACTATCTACTTCGTGAGACACATGAGCAAACTGATCCTCTCCATCTTTAGCTGGCCTGGCAAAGTGAATACCATATCTGACCTGGCGAAAAATCATATCTCACTCAATGCAGTTATTAGTAGTATACCAAAAGGCAGTTCTTGGCCACATTATCAAAGACACCCTCAACCCACCCTCCTTGAAAGCACCCAACCTACAAGTTTACACTAACACCCCAACCAATACAAATATCTTCTAGCGATCCATAACCTCTTCGGTAAAGTCAACCTTGTGCAACAGTAGCTACCTCTTCGCTGTGCCATGGTAGTTACAGTTACGGCACTTAAGTGTATAGAGGTAGCATACATGTGCCGCGTGACAGGGTATGTTTTTCCGCCTCTAGACTTGTAAGACAGTTTTGTTGGGCCTCATACTTATACAACGGGGTATGTTTTTCAGCTGCAATCTGTACAACAGGTTTTTTGGTTTTGTACGAAGGTGTATGTTTTTCTCTTCCCATCTGTACAGCGGGTTCAATATATATTTTGTTTCAGTATGTCAAGATTTTCTCTGAGGATTTCTCACCGATCATTGACAAATGCAACGAATAGTCCCTGCGTGACGCGCCGAGAACAACATGCTCTGTTGTACTTTGTAGTGAGGTGATCCACTGCCCTTGACTAAGGCAGACCATCAAGGACTGTTATTATTCTTCATGTGTGTTACCAATATACACCCTTCTTCTGATGGGCTAACAGCGAGAGAACAAGCCAAAGAAGCTTGACTACCCACCCTGACCCTTTGTCAGCCCACTTTTCAATGCTTTCTTGAGTTTTAATGACTGCCCTGTCTAATGCAGGATTGATTTCATCTTGAGTTTGACTCGTTTCATGTTATTTGGAACACCAAATCATCGATATTCAATTGATATAGGTGCATTGATACAGCCTCAAAACTTTGTTCACTAGAATATTGAAATGAATAGCTGGAACTAGTAACTATGCATGGGGTGGAGGGAGGTGCTTTAAAAAAGTGGCCCAGAACTGCTATTTAGTGTACTACTTAAATAAATAGAATTTGAAATCACTACATTCCACAAGTAAATGCTTCTGGTTGACCTGGTTTTTTGTCAATACATGCACTGCAAATCTTCTAGTGTCCAGCATTAGATTGTGCATGCGGCTGCATCGGAAAACAGAACATTACTTAAGATCGTCATATGATAATCGTAAAATTGATGTAGAAGATGGTATTTCTAGAGAAATTCACATATTCATATTTGAATATACATGCTTTAGGAAGAATAAGCTGAATAATGATAGCCTCTATAAGAACACAAGTACCTCGGTCGATTTATAGCAAATGACACAACTGGAGGATCAAGAGAAATGCCCGTAAATGAGCTGCAAGTGATTCCACGTTTCAATCCACCGTGTTGACCAGTTGTTACAACCACAACTGAACACGACCAAACACAATCAGTCTTGCAATACAAAACTAACACCAGTAGTTACATATCATATACTGCATACCAGTTCTTTCTGATTACACTTTGTTGAGAAATCTAGTGTAATATACAACACATCGTTGAGACTTCAGAAGAGCAACAAAAGCCGCTGAGCT
Organism: Urechis unicinctus; assembly: GCA_034190875.2. Taxonomy (NCBI): domain Eukaryota; kingdom Metazoa; phylum Annelida; class Polychaeta; order Xenopneusta; family Urechidae; genus Urechis; species Urechis unicinctus. The sequence goes on along the minus strand of CM067347.1, from coordinate 52,269,018 downwards.
TGTTCAAAAGAGAATGCAGCAAACCTGGTTGTGGCACAATGCGCATTACTGTCTTGAGGAGGTCCGAACGTGACTTGTTTCCAGAGTCTCCAGAGGTACTATATGAAGTCAAATGGCCTTTAAAACAATCACAACAAAATATGATTATACTGTTCTTCTTGTGTAACAAATATACCTCATACATATACTAACAAAGGTATCTTTTGACATTTACCGAGTGAAATATACACACCCCTGTTCCTCAAACAAATATGTATTACTATCCCTTACCAAGTACCATCAGGACACAAGGATACCTACACATGGCTGAGACTCTTCCACATAAAACACTACATAATGGCTGCAAGAGGCGGTAAGGCTTCGTCGCAAATCGCATCATGTACTGCGTTTGGTAAAAAGATCTGAAAAAGTGTGGGTTAGATTAAATTTACATGGTCAAGTTAAGAAATATAAATCTGTCTATCTGCATCCAGATGAGATATTATATCCCAAGATTATCTTTTATTTCCTCAAAGATATATCAGGCGATAGTATTTTTTAGTTCAGAAACCAATTCTCAGATCACTAAATTTTTGTTTGAAAAAATATTACGAGCAAACAGTTATATGATATAACTTAGTAGTGGTAATAGCTCATGGTGTCCTTTCACTCAATGGTAAAAGTACTTGAATGACTTATATGTTCTTTTATCCACACACTAGTCTGTCACCCCAACCCCTTTCTAAAAATATAACTAAATAGAGAAAAACTCATTAAAACCCTTCTTTACTTCCTAAAATATCATTCTCCTGCACTTAAGTTTTTCTAAACAATTCACCTTTGTCATAATTGACTTTTGCCAGCTCTGGACAAATATATCTCAGTGTCAAAGAGCTCACAACTGCTCAGTTTGTACAGTGTAGCCCTTTTCAGCTATGTTTGTTTTACAACCCATTTCTCCTTTATAACACTAACACCAGTAGGGAATGTTTCCATAATCATCAGTCGCATGGGCATAGATATGTGTGTCAACCTCAGTATTCCATAAGAGATAAAATTCCTCAGGGACTGACTGGCTATCTGCTGCATTAGCAACTATTTCTCCTGGTTGTACCAGATGACCATTTAAGCAAGCTGCCCTCCTTCCTCCTCATTGGCCTCTGGTGTGCGGTTGTTTCGTACACAAGCGTTTCGTACACAGGTCGTTTCGTGCACAGATGGTTGTTTCGTACATGCAACCGGGAGTCGTTTCGTACACTGAATATGAGGTGTCTGAGATATGCTTGTTCTTGTTCTTATTATGTCGTGTTGTGTAATATCAGTGTCGTAGGTCATTTTTATGCATATCTCATGAGTTATCTAGATGTTACGTCTTACCTGGTGAGGAAGGACAACTCAGCCATGGACCAGCCTAACCCTAAGTCCAAGTAGACATATATATATATATATATATATATATATATATATATATATATATATATATATAGATATATATATATATATATATATATATATATATATATATATATATATATATTACCGTTCGCTAGGACCAGCCACGGAACAACTCTGCCAGGAGTTAAGTCGACCACGAGTCAATCCGGCCATGCAATTAATGTGAAGACTAGAATTAAATTCAATTAATGACTTATACAATACCAGCATTAAAAATTCTTAGTGCTGTAATTTAAGAGTCATTAAAAGCAACCCTTTCATAACTCGTCGGCTACACACTATAGTTATTATATAGTAGGATATTTATCAAAACAAACCTTTCAGATCTCTCATTTGGGTTCACAGTATAAAATTCAATCGATTCCAGTTAAAATTATGAATTTATTGAATACAAATTCATAGCACAGTAATCTGAGCGTCACAAAAATGTATCCATTCAAAACGTACATTGTTGGGATTGTTATGCAGAAAGGAAAATAATATGTGTGATATATACTTATCTATACACAGTCTCTATCTGTCATTCTTTATTTACACACACACACACACCAAACACACACACACACATTAATATTAGTAACCACCCACGTAAACTTGCTCCAGGATGCACATGTTCAAATGCCCTCCAGACTGTTTCTTCGTTATAAGGAACAACTTTTCTTACATTTGCGGTAATAGGGAGCAGGCCTGGAATTTCATCATTTTTAGGGCAAGGCCACTTTGGCCTTTGATAGGTGCAAATTTTGAAGGGCACCAAGGCCAAATAGAGACATTTTAAAGGGCAGGGAGGCCAAAGAATTTTTAAGCTTGTGATATTTACAAAAGAAGAAAATGGAAGCAAAACACAAACAATTATGGAAGCACAGATCAGTTTTAAGTTTAAAAGAATTGTAAATTTATTATTTGCATTTTACGAATAATTTATTAGACCGCTCCAGAATTATTCTTTTCATTTAATCTAGTCACTTGATGAAAAATGTTTTGAGGAGAGGAGGTTTGGTCTTAAATCCAATCACTAGACACGGTGAGAATTGACTAGCCTTGTGGTCCAATCACTAGACTTTCTTTTCTGTGTACTCACAAGACAATGTTGCAGTGAGTGTAAAATAAGATTTGTAAATTTAAAACACATTTATAGGACCTCGAATTTTTGAATGTTTTAAATAAACAATTCTCAAAGACCACTCTGAGTCTGTTTCATTAGTTCTGGATAGCAGCTGCCTTCGTTTAATGATGTTACTCCCACTGGAAAGCAATGAGTTCAATGCTATTTACATGTGTGTGCGTTTAATTTGCGGAGGGGCCAACATTAAAGAGGTCAATCTGTCAGCGGAAATGAGGCCACGTGGTGAAGTTTGGTTGTGTGTTGTGTTCAATGCAGCAGTGGCTGGATGGTGGGGATTTAATAATTGGGTCCAAGATGCTGTCGGCGGTGCGGTCAGGCTGCCGGTAGACGGCCGCGGTGGATCTTGGATGCAAAAGGGACCTCGAAAACCCGTACCCGTCGTACAAGGTCAAAATGGCCAAAAGCATACCCCGTCGTACAAGGTATTATGCGAATGTATAACCCCTCATACAGATTGAAGCTCAAAAACATACCCCGTCGCACAAGTATGAGGCCAAAAAACCCGTCGTACAAGTCAAGAGGCCGAAAAAACATACCCCGTCGCGCGGCACATATGTACTACCTCTATACCATTAAGTGCCCCCCCCGGGATGAATACCCATCTAATACAATGTTTCAACAGACTATATATTTGGTCAGAAAGAAATTAAATACATCATGATGGCTAAGAAACAGCAGTTTCAACTCGCTGTTGAGTTCTTTATCAGTTTTTTTTCAAAAACAACGATTAGGCAAAGGTCTTTCTGAGCTAACATTGAAGAAGATTTTAACATAAGAGAGGTCAATGTGTAATTTGGGGCTGCTAGCTTGCTAGAATGTAAGAATGTACCGCCAAAAGTTTACGAACGGGCGGATGGTATCATTAACATGTAACCAGGGCCCGCAGCCAAGGGTCTACAGGTCTAGTGGACCTTGACTAGGCGGATGGGGGGAATCCATAATATATTGCGCATGCAAACCATTATGATATGAGATCACTGAACGATAATACAGTTATACAGTACATAGACAATATTCAAAACTCGAAATATAATAGTGCTTAATTAGATGATCTGACAATCAAATTTACCTTATGCATTTAAATAGAGTAATGTGAAATAATACTAGTTTACAATGACGATGAATTAAGAAATCCTTGAAACCCTTGAATTATACTACAAACAAACAATTTTCGGATTTAGAAGACAGCTGCTTCCGGTCAAAATTCCTCGTTACCGCTGTAAACAAATCTCCCATTTGTTTGGCACATTGACATTCCAGTTTACAAAGCAAGCAGTCATGTTCAAAGTTAGAATCCTAATGCTTGGACCCTGTCAGGTATTTGACTTGTTCATATATTGTATCTTTGCTGAAAGAGATAGCCAGTGATATAATCTCTCAGGGAAATTAATGCGAACGGTGACTGGAACTGTCACTGTGTAGCCTCACTGTGAAGCTCGAACGCCACCCTGGCACAGTGGCAGATTGTTGGCGGATCGCAGCGCCGAGTATTTAGGTGTATTCTTATGATCGTTATGGTTTCAATCTTAACTTAACTTTCAACAAACGAACGACTGGAAATAGTCTCACTGAGTTAAAGACATTTAATGATATCGTGTTTTATTAACAGATATAATGACACAAGGTGTGCGGTAGTTTCGTACACGCGCGTTTCGTACACAGGTCGTTTCGTACACCGATGGTTGTTTCGTACTCAGGACTGGGCGACGTTTCGTACACAGGTCGTTTCGTACACAAGACATGAATACAGGTCGTTTCGTACACAAATGGGAATTGTTTCGATAATACGCAGACATGAACACTGAATACGATGTGTCTGCTCATATGCCTGTTATTGTTATCTTTTTCGAATTATGAAATCGTAGGTCATTTTTTGCACTAATCATGAGTTATCCAGATGTTACGTCTTACCTGGCGAGGATGGTCAACTCGTTAAGTCGGCCGCAAATTAATTCGGCCATGCAATTAATGTGAAGACTAAAATAAATTAAATGAAACAGCAGTAGTAATTATATAGTAGGGGATTTATTATAACATACCTTTCAGATCTAACCTTTGGGGTTCACCATATAAAATTTAATCAATTCCAGTTAAAATAATGAATTTATTGAATGCAAATTCATAGTACAGTAATATGAGCTTCTCAAAGATCTAGCCATTCAAAACGTACATCGTTAGTTCTGTTCTGCAGAAAGCAAAATAATGTGTTACTTATATATACTTGTCTATACATATACACACATACCAGGGGCGTAGCCAGGCTTGAAGGAATATTACACATTTACGGGGGAGAAATCTACAGTTCAAATTGCCGTTATGCACGTGCGTAAGTGGGTATCGCTCTCTACACCCCTGCACACACGCACAATCACATTAATATACGTAACCACCCACGTATACTTGCGCCAGGACCCACACGTTTAAATGCCCTCTCGGCTGTTTCTCCTTTATAAGGAACAACTTTTCTTGCATTCACGACCATTTATGTACACAACACTCACTGTTGCGGGTACCCATTAGATTAATAGATGCTCTAGTCTACACGAGCCATAACATTTTTTCAAGCCAACTCTTAATAAAACTTTGTGAAAATAAATAATAAAACACGATACCAGATATTTTATATTTAGTATATTACATAGTTACTTCACTAAGCATTTTATACGAAACAACTGCTTTTGATATTGCGTGTACGAAACAACCAATCTCGCGTGTACGAAACAACCGTAAGTAGTGTGTACGAAACAACCTGTGTACGAAACTACCTGTAATCTGACACAAGAGTCAAAGTTAACGACGCCCTCTAGATTTTGGTGCCAAATATGAATGCCCACCTCAACAAATTCCTACAAAAGGGTCAAAATGCAATAGTTTGAGTATCAACACCCACAACTTAAGTACAACAAATGGTATTCGCCAAATGCATTGTTCTCCAGACTAATCGGAACTAATCTAGAGCATAAAATATCCGACTTTCTTGGATATGATATTGTGGCTGTGGACTTATCAGAGACTGACTTTCTCTAAACTGCACTGACAAGCTGATGCCCCAAACCATTTACAGAAGGTGGATCATGTGACCACAACAAACCCCAAAATATAACAGTTGTCACAATCTAGACAATATATAAAATTTACAAATCACATTAAATAGTGAGATACATCCAACCAATGGGCATTTGCTATTAAAAATACATTAAGCAATCACATGTAAGTACAGCTGCAAATTGGTAACCCAAATATGACTAAACCTGTGTGCATCACAACTGACCTAATTCTTTCTCAATTATGATGGTAGGGGAGTCAATGAAACTTCATCATTCTTAAGCTGATTGGTAGCTATACCATGCTGCAGAGTGGGAAGACTACAATAGCCAACTTCCTCTCTGAAGCTACTGAGACATCTGGAGGCGACTACCACCCAACACAAGGCTGTAGAATCCTAGAATTTGAGAACAATGTTACTGTGAACGGTCGGGCAGTTCGAGCTGAGGTGGAGCTGGTGGATGTCAGCGGTGACCAAAAGTACATCTACCCCTACCTTTTTAAACCATTTAACTTTCAGAGGATGGAATTAATGTTGTATGGTGTGTGATGGTCAGGCAGATAATGAATAATGTATGATGTGTGGTTGCAGGTTTGAAGGCTGCTGGCCTGCAGTAGCTAGAGATAGCCATGGTGTTGTGTTTGTTGTCAACCCTGACCAGCCAAACCATGATAAGCAACTAGAAGTCTGGTAAGTTGCTCTTGAAATACACAATATGATAAATGTATCAAAGGTGACAAATTTTTACACATAATCTACAAAATCACCTCCAATTTTTTACACAAGTATGGGTCCCAAACTTTACAATCAAAGGTTTCAAATCAATTTTACTAAAAGAACACATGCTATTAAAGGCATCACCCACAGATACGAAAGAATCGAGTATCTTTGGAAGACGTTTTTTTAAAAATACTAATAACATTGGTGTCTTATGGCATGTCTTATGGCATGTATGTAGTCCATGTACTTGAGGTGGGGGTGGGATATAATGTTATGTTCTTGCTATTATTAAGTTTAACATTACACAGTTAACGTACATACACTACAGAAACATGACTGTGGCTGTAAATATTGTTGATCAATTGATGAAATTCATTTTCTTCCTGTAGGCACGATTATTTTGTGCCCATGTCACGTCTCATGCCAGATCAGTGCCTGGTCCTGGCTCACAAGAAGCCAGGTAGCTCAGAGCACAAGCTACAGCTGTGTAAGTCACTGGAAGGTCACTCTTACACTTAGGCAGCACCTTTCTTTTTTGTTCTTGCTTCAGAAACTTTCTAATACACTGTTACCTCTTTATTTTGTTTTTCTATCTTATTTCCAGGGCTGAAAGGAGTTCTGCAATTTTTAACCCATCCATTTCACAGGGATGATATTTTATGCAGAGGCATTATTCCTTATCTTAACCTTGTTACTTTCACTCTTCTTTTCTTAATCTGTTGGTTGCGCTATGTAGGTTCCGTTATTTTGTGGAACAGCAGTCACTTAGAGACTCACATTGTTGTGTCTTCCTTCATCATAAAGACTCACAGAGTTCCAATTATGGTGATTTTAAGTTACGTAAGTCTTTCTATCCCTTTCTTTCATTTAACCATTTTAATGTTATCTTTTGTCTATCCATCATCTGTAATTATTCTTATGAATAACTTAATGGAAAAACTGTTAACATGTCAATTTGCCAAGTTTATAATATGATCCCAACATAAAGATTCAAGCATTCTATTGATAGAAGAGATTCCAGTTTTCTTGTTCCTCATTGCACACTCACTGTGTCAGCCTGCTGTATGTTCTTGACAGCGGATTCCATGAGTAAGGTGCCTTTGCTGCACACGTCCATCGACGATGATGGTGACAGCCTACGACAAGAGTTCTCTAGCTACCTGGCTTCTCTGCTAACCACCATGTCTGACAAGCACGAGCAAGAAGAGCTGGGTATCCTCAACAACAGATAGTCCCTCAATCCTCTTCAACTTCAAATAGTCCATCAATCCTCAATTACAGATAGTCCCTCAATCTTCCCCAACAACTGAGACCCTCAATCCTCCTCAGCAACAGATAGACCTCTGATCCTCCCCAAAAACATACTTCCTCAATCCTCCCTAAATATTCCTAAAAAAAGGACAGTTCCACTTAATCTGGTACAGCCGAAAGTCCCACAATCCTCCTCAATAAAACATAGTCCCTCAATCTTCAATAGCAGATATTCCCTCAATCCTCCTCAACAGTAGATGGTACATCTTCCTCAGCAAAGCAGCCACCAATATGTGATCGTGTGTTAGAATCTCTGTTACCAGACTGTGGTGATTGTTTATCTTCAACTAATTATTTAAATGTCAATCCATCCAGTAAATTGGTTCTACAGATCTACCAGTCTTCCTTATTTTTTCTTAGCCTTTAACCTAGTGAATCATACAAGCACAGGCAGTTGCAACTGACAGCAACGCAACAGCATCTGTCTTCATCCCCCCTCATCTCCCTGATGGACATACCCTCATATCTGCACTTTGTGATATCACCCTTCTACTTCGCCTGACATAACTTCAAAGTGACATCACCCCTCATCTCCCTATTGTGACATCATCACACATAACTTCATAGTGACATCACCCCTCATCTCCCTATTGTGACACCATCTCACGTCACCCCATTATAACATCACCTTCATCTCCCTATTGTGACACCATCTCATGTCACCCCATTATAACATCACCCTCATCTCCCTATTGTGACACCATCTCACCCCATCATCACCCCTCATTATTGTGAACCATCTCATGTCCCCCATCATCACCCCTCCCTATTGTGACACCATCTCATGTCACCCCATTATAACATCACCCCTCATCTCCCTATTGTGACACCATCTCACGTCACCCCATTATAACATCACCCCTCATCTCCCTATTGTGACACCATCTCACGTCACCCCATTATAACATCACCCCTCATCTCCCTATTGTGACACCATCTCACGTCACCCCATTATAACATCATCCCTCATCTCCCTATTGTGACACCATATCACTTATCTCCATTGTAACATCTGCCCTCATCACTCATATTTCATATCTCCCTTTACACCGTTCCATCAAGTATTGAATGGAACACTACTTGCCCAGTATGCAAGTGGTTATGGGTCACGTGTTACCAGCCTCACGTCTGTGTACTGGTTATGGGTCACGTGTTACCAGCCTCACGTCTGTGTACTGGTTATGGGTCATGTGTTACCAGCCTCACGTCTGTGTACTTTATCAAACCACCCAAAGTGTGTTAGTCATGTGCATGTTGTAATTACATCATTTGGCGTTCTGCTACATGTAGACTATAGAGAGGGACATGTCGGAGCACTACTACCTCAGAAATATCATTTGAACACATCTACTTAGAGGACAAAGCGTGATTTTTACCCCATTTCTGAATTGCTACAAGTACAGATGAACCAGAATATAAAGCCCAGAAGCTATGGTGGAGCTGTGAACTGGCAAGATTCATTGCAGTGAAAACAACACAGATAGTAATATTATTAGCTATAAGTAAGCATTGTAACAAAAACAAAATATATTCGATGATAACATTGACATCGTGTTAATTGCCCCGTTCAGTGCCATGCAAGAACATGATCAGAGGCATTAGATGTTGGCGCTGATGGAGGTCATGATCAGAGGTATTAGATGTTGGCGCTGATGGAGGTCATGATCAGAGGCATTAGATGTTGGCGCTGATGGAGGTCATGATCAGAGGCATTAGATGTACTTTGGCGCTGATGGAGGTCAAGTCATCTGGTATATTTTGTTTCACCAGGTTTTAGTTGTGACAAAAGGTGCACACTAGGCCCATTCAAATATAAGCAGACACAAGATTATCTGAACCCAAAGTGCGATGCTCGTATGAATGTTTTTGTAATATGACCTTCAGGGCTCGTGAAGAGCCACCTGGTGCTCATTGTAGGTTTTATGTTTTCCACGATGGCGTTCCGTGGCGTTATTTCAAGAACTTATTCGATGCAAACGACACTTGGTACAAGATTTTACAGAAGGCGCAGACAGGATCGGCTTTAACTTAAATTATTGCAGTAAACACGTGCTGTTGTTGGAGAGGTAGAGGTTACTATCCCATGCCTGCTATTGTTTCCAAAATGGCTTGTGAAAAAGAAGCTACGTTATCTCCACACATCTGCCTATTGTAACATATAACCACATACCTCCCTATTGTGACATCATCACATACTTCCCAATTGTGACATCAGCACACACCTCCCTGTCACTATGAACACTGGCGCCTGATTTTGCGCATCTTCAAATGTTACCTCTTCTTCGGCTCATTTAATCGCTTTCGGATAGGCCGTGGATGAAGTCGTTTGATAAACCTAAGCAGTAGTTTGCCGATTCCAACATGGTATATATCATCTGATTTGACGATTGTTTCATTGCGCTGCGATTCGCTTTTCGCTTTCGCTAAAGTGTGTAAGGCTGTTCCCGTCGCGGCCGCTAGGAGGGCCACCGTCGCGCGCACCCGGGTTGGGGGGGGGGTGAACTTAAGTGTATAGAGGTAGTATATATGTGCCGCGCGACGGGGTATGTTTTTTCGGCCTCTCGACTTGTACGACGGGTTTTTGGGCCTCATACTTGTACGACGGGGTATGTTTTTCCGCTTCAATCTGTACGACGGGTTATACATTCGCATAATACCTTGTACGACGAGGTATGCTTTTGGCCATTTTGACCTTGTACGACGGGTACGGGTTTTCGAGGTCCCGCGGCACACCCCTATCCAGAATAAGGCCAAGTGCCCCCCCCCCCCCGGGCGCGCACAGCGATTTTTACCGGAATTGGGGGCATGTTTCTCTGCCTGTCAAGCTATCAGCGCTTTGTTCACCTGTACCAGTTTCTGTTTTAAGTTACTGCGTTGTTGCGCGCATTCTTGTTGCGTGTTTTTATAGCTGTAAAGATAGAACATCAAAGACGTCGCCGAAGGTGTCAAGCGTATTCTGAACTTCTCTTAAGTTCATCTTAACGCTGTCACGTCGCAATGAGCACATTTGAAGCAGTTCTCAAACACAGAGATTATCATAAAATAGTGATCCAAAATGTTGCCATCTACATTCATCTCCACTCGTCTGGAAAGTATTCTGCAAGAACATCAGTATTCACCGATATCATTTCAAAGTTAGCGTGCGTGACTGTTGCCACACCATGGCATCACTGTCCCCTTCTTAGTGGAAAGTACCCCAGCTGAAAACTTTCCTCAAATATAGGGGAATTCCTTGTTCGAGTTATAAGAAAACTGAGCTCGTAGAATTAGTATGGATGTGAGTGCACAGGGTAATTCTTAATTTATATAATTAGAATATTTAACTTAAGAAAGTTGAATACAGATATGTCACACATCTCATTAATAGGTATACATGTAAAGCTAGTATTTCTTAGCCTTTCTTGCTTATGCACGCTCTTCGTTTGGTGTACTGTTACTCAAAACCTGATGTTGCAGCGGCTGACTTCAATACTAATCAGAGGAAATCAACGCGAGTACCGCCTGATTAAGTGATAAGTCGCAAGGCTTATTTTGATTATTTATATTTCAACAATGAAGCTCCCTGGAATCTCGCGGTCCGAATCGTTTCTCTGACTAGATGAATCTCTCCGTGACTGACCCATCTGTGGACCTTATAAAGGGTCCATATGATAGGCCAGGCTAAAACAATCCCCACGTGACACGACGAGTCCACTTGGAGGGTGAACTCGCTTGCTGTGAGGATTGCTGAAATCAGGGTTACACCCCTCCCAAAGAAGGTGTGATGTAACCCGGGCTCTCGTGCTGATAATTAAAACCCGGCTTTTTAAGAAGGTATGAGCCAAAATAGTATTATAACATACATACCTATTAAGAAGGCTTTTTAATAGGTATGATAAACACCATACATACCTATGAAGACTTGCTGGTACAATATTAACTTGGTGTTTTCTTTTGTGGTGTTGTCGTTTGTGGAAGAGGAAGAGAGATGGAAAAAAAAACCATGATGTTTGCAGCGGCGGTGAAATACCAATGCAAAGTCTAATCCAGCATTACCGCGGATTAAGTGATAAGTCGCAAGGCTTATCGCCAATGATTATTCGATGTCTGGCATAGCAATTTACACAGTCTATATAGTTGTCACGTCAGTAATACAATTGACGGAAACTTCACTGTCATCACGGGGGTTTGTGTTTTGGCCGAGCAGGCCGCTTGCTTCTATGACAAAGGGGTTGGCATTGGCTATCAGGCAGTCTGTCTGTGTCAGTAAGGTGGCCATCGTCCACGATCCCACGGCGCAAGTAAAACATCGGCCATGGTTGCGCAGTCTATATAGTCTATAGAACGATATTCCTAAACAATTACTCCAAAATAACACCAATATCAAACATAAAACGACGAATATTCACCACAGCTTAAATCTCTACGTTCCGCTTTGTGTTTTGGAAAAGCATGCCCCCATTTCCGGTGAAAGAACAGTATCGCCGCCTGGCGGCTGCGACGGGAACACGACACTGTGAAGGCTCCTATTCGCCTTTGACATCCGTCAGGGACAGTGCTTTGACACAGGGGTTTGTATTGGCCAGCAGGCCGCTATCTTCTATGACACAGGGGTTTGCATTGGCTAGCAGACCGCTATCTTCTATGACAAAGGGGTTGGCATTGGCTAGCAGGCCGCTATCTTGTGTTAGTTATCGCATGGTCACGTGGGTGGTATGGGGAAAGAACACGAGGACGCGGAGTGTCTTTCCCCATATCACCCACGTGACCATGCGATAACATACATATCGCGATGGTACCCACAAGCGATAACCAAGCGCACGACACTGTCTTCTAATATTGATAATTAGAGTGAACCTATGTTATGTAAGGTATCTGTCTGGGACCTGTAAATATGAGAGATATTCGCTTAATTCCCCATTCCGCCTTAGCTGATGGGTTCATCTATAGGAGATGTGGGAAATTTTTCCTTTTCGACGCCAGTGATTTTGAGGGAAGGGTGCCATGCGATAACTAACACAGAGAAGATAGCGGTCTGTCGGCCAATGCTAATCCCTGTGGCTCTGCAGGACAAAATATGTGTTGCGCTTCCAAATACTCTTCTCCCAGCTCTTTAGAGGCTTGTCATAACGTGACGGCCGGTTTTGCTGATTTTAGCAAGGGGACCACGCCACTGTCAAGTCACAAGCGGCTAGAAACAATCAAAAAGTTTAGGGCTACGCTAAGAGGGCTCACTCCGACTAGCTTTAAGGTTGAGGGATATACATTGTCGTCTTACGTCGCGCTAGAAGACAATGCAAAAATGTTTAGGAGCTACGCTAAGAGGGCTCACTCCGACTAGCTTTAAGGTTGAGGGATATACAGTGCCGTCGTCAGGTGGCTGTGCCATAATTCCAACAAAAGCGCCTGGGACTGTTGATCTTACGTCTCTGGGTTCGGCGTCTGGCCGCCAATGTTGAGGATATGGGGTCTTGTTAGCCGAAGCAACCGCGCACCGAATTGAGCAGATACTTCTACATGATTTTGTTAAAGAGTCGCCAAGACAAAGCACCACGCTCCTCACAGGTGGCGTGTTCACATATTTCCTCTGGCGAGCGAGTCCTCTGTGATAAATGCTTGGTGTCCATGAAGTGATTGTTTGGAAATGGAATTAGTCATTAATGCACACAATGGAATGAATGTACAGACAGTGGAATGAATGTACTGACAGTGGAATGAATGGACGGCATAATACTCAACGGCCAGGTGGTGGTATGAATGGACGGCAGAATACTCAATGGCCAGGTGGCGGAATGAATGGAGGGCAGAATACTCAACGGCCAGGTGGTGGAATGAATGAAGGGCAGAATACTCAATGGCCAGGTGGTGGAATGAATGGAGGGCAGAATACTCAATGGCCAGGTGGTGGAATGAATGGAGGGCAGAATACTCAATGGCCAGGTGGTGGAATGAATGAAGGGCAGAATACTCAATGGCCAGGTGGTGGAATGAATGGACGGCAGAATACTCCATGGCCAGGTGGTGGAATGACACGAAGCATAACGAATAGGGACGCTGTGGGAAGGATATAGCAAGAACACACACAGCACAATTGGGAAAATCAAATACATGTTAATCATCAATAGTATAATATTACGCCCAACTCTAATGCATTATGCCTACACTGAACGTTATCAAATACTGACAGCGATGTCCTTGCTGGCTTGCTGTGCCCGCCCCAACATCAGTACATAACACCATGTCCAGCCGCTTGGCGTTCACAAGCTTGGGTAGCTCCGGTAGAATGGTAATATAAATGTCTACTCGGACGTCTTGTAGGGGACTAAACCTTGGGAAATGATCGCTTCATCTCGCATTATTGCCAAACCGCCGGTCTAAACAGGGAAGTTTCATCACATAAAGAGTCGAGTAATCGCCCCAGAGCCATGGAGATCATTTTGACCATGGCCGAAGCGCGCTGTCAGTGATCTGGACGGATCACTTGACAACGATGGTAACTTGGTCCATAGTCTGTGTTGTTGTCAAACTTTACCTGCCACAAATGTGTGACCATTACCTGCAGAACATGGATCGCTGTGAAGATTAAGAGCAACTTGAGGTCGATGCTGTCCGTCTCAGAGGGGCCGTTGTTAAGGCACATGTGACAAACCATCTGTTGTAATCACAACAGTATAACACGCGTAACAATCAGTGTATATAATGGGTATCTGTATCATCGCATCGCACTTCATGAATCAACGAAGAAACCAGTATATCGTATGAACATTTGCCGCGACGTCCATCAGTACACTCGGAGCTGCTAGCATCAGGTGAGGTTAGCTGGACTTCATCAGTGAATACTGGCCACAAATGCAGATCGTTTGTGTTGTATGTCTCTACACGCGGGGTGCCTGGTCACCTGCAGAGACAAACATTCTGTAGAACATCTCTCATTATGCTATACTCAATCATTTCAGTCACGCGGTTGGGTTGGTACAGTAATCGTGAATCGTCTGCCCTAATAGGTAGGGAGTGGGTCTGTATCGGGCGGGAGCAGAGCTGGTCATTTCCTGCCAGCTGGCCAGCTGATGCCCACCCTGTCGAATCTGACTTGTTTTCTGTTAGTCAGGCTTGGGAGTCTACGTTATGGACCAGTTCATTTGGTTCCCATTCATTAGGGGTGCTTCAAACAGTGATATATAACCTCCTGAACGCCTAGCCCAATATCTGGCTGAGGGCTTACATACAAACACTTTGGGGTAGTACTGTTACGACCCAACTTGAAATCCGGTCATTTTTAATATTTAATGACACAACTTGAAATTTCAGGTTGGGTTTACCCATTTTAAAATTGACCTTTCGCCATGCTCCGCCCACCTTAGTTACTGTTGCTATGTGGAGACAAGCTACAGCGGAAAATGTCGACTTGCATGCATTTAGATATGAGTTTTGTGAAAGTTTGAGAGGCAGTCGTGAATTAAATAAGTGGTGTCGTACAATAAAAACCAGGCAGATATTTATAACAAACTATGCTTAAGTGGTGAAAGGTAATTAAAGACCATATTAAACCGTAGCATAATGCGATTTCGGCGATTTTTTCGAGGCCGTGTAGGAACTTCAAGAAGCTGCACACGCGGGCGCTGCTTCGCAACCAGTCAGAATTGAAATACTAAGGTGTGTTTGTCACATGAAATATCTGGCATGAGCTCCTCAACTTACCAAGTAAATAATGAAAAAAGATCTATTCAAACAAACTTTCTTTTCTAATACACATCTAAGTAGCATCATGTACAACCAAGCACGCGCTGCAACGAAAGAAGACGCAGCAACCTTCGGCGGGGGCCACCAGGGGCGAGGAGTCGGTTATGTGATTTATCTCGCCGCGTCATTGATACATGAATCTCATTACTGTGGTGAATAGAGTTATCGGATTAAAATAGCAAACTATGTCGATTCCCGTGAGTTTGTCGGCATTGTTGTTGTTTTTGGCAATATCGTTGAACAATGAGGCTCTTTTATTTTGATATTTGGGGCATGTGATCATGAAATGCGTTTCGTCTTCTGTAGCTTGCATTGCGCAACACTGACATATTCTATCATTCGGATTGGAGATGGTTCCCCTCATTGATTCCATTGGGAGCTCATGCGTAGTTGTGATACTGCAGTTCTGTGGTTGATATTGTCTATATTTAGTAAGTATTCCTAGAGTCCAAAGTGTTGTTTGAAAAGTTTGTAGGTTCTCAGTTTATTTCCCCCTTGTCTCTTCCAGATAGGCTGTTAGTGTTATTGAGTTTGTTGCGCCACAATTTTTCATAGGGGGTTTTCATAGCACCTTCAGCTCTTTTCGCAAATATCTTTATTTTATTCCCAGGCACGTTAATGTTGTTGTATTGTAGAAGTATGTGCTCCAATATTGATGTTAATTTTCCAAACCATGACTTTTTCGTTTTAAGATGTTCATTTTGACTTTCTATTACAGTATTAGTGCTTCCTTGGCTAGGCTGCCTCCAGATTTTAATTTGATAGAAAGAAAGAACTTTATTGAATTAGTTATGACATGAAGACCAAGTGGGTGTTTGCCCAGTTCACCCCTGATTCCTATAATCGAGGTGTCTCTTTACGTGTAGTATTCTCCTGTAGAATTTTAATTCTAACTGAGAACGTTTATTATTATCCAGATTTTGTTCAAATGCATTTGGGGATCGTGACTGGGTCAGTCCAATATCATCTACTCCCCACACTTGAGAACCACACAGTAGTATGGGTTTAATGGTATGATCGAAGATATGCATCATGGTGCATATATTATAGTTATGACCCAGGAGTTTGTTTAGTTTGTATAGG
Organism: Urechis unicinctus; assembly: GCA_034190875.2. Classification (NCBI taxonomy): domain Eukaryota; kingdom Metazoa; phylum Annelida; class Polychaeta; order Xenopneusta; family Urechidae; genus Urechis; species Urechis unicinctus. Next base: position 52,252,579 of record CM067347.1, on the reverse strand, counting down.
GCCTTAAGGCTTTTATGGTAAAGGGTATCAACAGAGTCCTTCAGTTTACCATTAGTGGTGAAGTTTATTCCAAGATAAGGGTAATTATCCACACACTCAAGTTGGTGGCCTGCATAAACAAAATTTTCCCTGAGATGTGTTCCTTTTTGTAGAAAGATTAGTACCAGATTTCAAAACCATGTCCGAAATATTAGGAACCCTGACCCACATCTATGTGACTGATGTACACACATATCTACAAGAACCTAAGTCGTTTGCTTAGTAGTTTGCTGTGTTAGGATCAGTGTGGGCGGCCGCATCGTTTTATCCACTCTCGCCAACTAGCATCGTTTCATTTCGGGCGTGGGAATGGAATAAATCCTATCGGCTTGCGGTCAGATGATTGAAGCCGCTCAGGATACCGACTATCACTGTTGCATGTGCCCCATGCACACCGCTTAACCATTGTTAAGCTATATTATAACGATACGCTACAAACGAAGGCATTATGAGCGACAGCTTTCCACAGCTAACAGCGTTCGCTTGTCTCCAAGATGGCGGCGGGTTGGTTGCTAAGGTATGTTCTGAGCGCTGACTGGTGGATCAGTTGGCGGGAGGGAAAGGTCAATATATTGGATGGCAGGTTGGCAGGCACGAATGATATGGAAAGCGTCGGCGCGCTTATTACATTATCGGCTTGTCGCGCCAAGGTATATCGCAATGAATGGCGATACAGACAGCGCTCGCTGATGTACCCGAAAGGCTGAATTTACCTTCGCCCAGTAGAAATACGCTTCATCCGATGTCTGTCTGTTTGTTTGTCTGTTAGCAAAGATATATCGAAAAGTTATGAATGGATTTTCATGAAGCCTTCAGGGATTAATGGTCACGTACCAAGGACGAATGCAATAGAGAAATGAATCTCAGTAGCATTCCATTGCTCTCTCTAACACGCCTCCCGGAGAGATGTTTGAGCTCAGACCTTGACCGTTATTTTAAGTTGGGACAAGTAAATGGCTGTAGTAGTATAGGGAGTAGCGGTTCTGGCACACCAGTCTCATATGATTATGACACACCTATCTCATATGGTGCAACCCAGCAAAACACACACACACAGGCTGGCTCACATGTGCGAGCGGTACTGGCACACCTATCTCATATGATTATGGCACACCTATCTCATATGGTGCAACCCAGAAAACACATATACAGGGTGACTCACATGAGCCAGCGAACCGCTCGCACCTCCCCCCACCATATGAGCCCAGCCCTTCCAGCCCCTATGGTATAGGCCCACTAAAGAGGGCGACAGCAATGTCAACCATCTACAACAGGACCCTGAGGAATAAGCTCTTCTAAACGACTCACGCGCTCCAAAAGGTCCTCATACTTCGATTCCAATTCCCTCACCTTCTCCTCTACACCAGGACCCTGAGGAATAAGCTCTTCTAAACGACTAACGCGCTCCAAAAGGTCCTCATACTTTGATTCCAAATCCCTCACCTCAATCTCAAGGTCCACCTTCTTCTCCCATATATGTTCCACATCTGCTTGCAGCTCGGCCACCCCAATATGTTCATCGGTGCTCATTCTATACCTCAGCCCTCATATGTTCAACATATCGACTCGTGCCCATAGGCCAGAGTGTCTACACCACCTGGAGCTATCCACCGCTTTGAGTCAAAGGGGGAGAGAGACACCTTGTTAACGTGGAGCCCATATATTTTATGGCAGTCACTCCTGAGCATGTTCATTCCGTGGCGAAACTGCTTCTGGTCGAACAGTGACTCCACGTACTGAGCGTGTCGTAGATGCTTCTTCACCACCACCTTCTTCACACCCTTAGCTCTTTTTATCTCGCCCTCATCAGACATCAGGATAGAGTACATCTTAGGGCGCAAACCAACGTACTCCTTGATGGGCACGCCAGCGCACTCATCCTTCATCTTACCCAGAACCTTTTTGTTTTTGTCACTGTGTAGGGCATGAGAAGGGTCAAAGTTACTAGTGTCAAAGAGATGCCCATCCTCCCTCATATCAGCATAGACATCAGTGGTACGGATCTCAAGCAGTAGCGAGTCTGTGTCTGTGTAAAGCAGGTTAATATTACTGTCATATCTAGCCTTCATGGTATTGTAGTAAAAGTCATACATCAAGTGCTTGGAGAGGTCCAGAATGCACATGCCAACGTAGACCGGGCGGTTCAGCACTAAGCGAGTCTTGTGCATATGCAGGGCAGCTAGATCATCGTCAAACACTTTTTGTCGAGCATAGGCGTGGCTGGCAACAAGCCCACGTATTTTTTCTTTTTCCGATGAGCGCACAATCTTAACGTCGACTCGCCTCCGGAGATTCTCCATCGTTTTACCAAAGACGGAGTTATTCATAAGTTTATAGAGATCCTTCTCAAAGTCGCTGTTGGCGGCCTTGCGCAGATCTGTATTCATCCTTATGTAAGGCTCCATCCATGGACTCTGGTCAAAGACAAGCGCACGATGAATCTTGGTGAGTCTCAACCCCAAAGACAGATATAGCTTGAGGTTCCTGTAGTGTACCACATACTTCTCCTTGTTCCGCAGGTTGGGCACCAGCTTTTCAACTCCATTTCCGGTGCTCCCCAATGCACCTAGGAGATCTTTCAGGTAGTCTGACAACCACTCATTTTGCATAAGAAGCCGCTCCGGCGCTAGGGGGTAATCGTTGTGTTCGTCATGAAGCGCAGCAGGATACTCCAAGTCAACCTCAAGTATATACCCCGTTTCAGCATCATCGGGATGGTCCTGGATCTCTAGGTTCTGAGGCCGTTCCACCCACTCAATACCCGAAGTAGGTAGGGCTTGGCTCATCGCCCACCCATACAGGTTGTTGGCATCGAGGTACTGGATATAGCTCGCTGGCTTATCCTGCTCAAAGCCCTCCACGTATGGGTTGTTCGCTTTAGCGTGGCGATGTGATACCATGCTTATCCCACCGCGCAGCCCCTTCTCAATAAACAGGTGCTTGTCATAATCGGTGAGAAGCTCGAGTTTCACCCCTGTGCTCTTAAGAAGCGCATCCCACGACAAACCGGGGCTGGTATAGTAGTGGGCCGGATCCAACCCGTATTGCTTAAGACAGGTTTTGCGGAATGTTTTAAACACATCGGCCAGGAGCAGTACATCCGTGCGTAAGTAAAGGTCATGGTAGTCCCCCATGTTTTTACAACCGAACGCGTTCCAGACTTTCTGGGCGTGTTCATAGTCTGCAGCAGATATACCCTGTTCAGAGAGCTTGCTGTAGAAATCATGGATCGGCGGCAGTGGAGCATCAAACTTATCCCAGCCATCCATGAACTCATAGGGATACACTCCCTTACGCAGCAGCAAGCGCCGCTTCATCTGGTCTGGCTCGTATTCCTCCGTCACAGCAAAGGCATCTGGGTTGTTAGCAGACACAAGCTTGTCGAGCGAGGCCAGGAGGAACTGTGCACTGTCAATGAAGCGCAACTGTCCGACCGACAGGGAGATATACTTCTCCATGTTATTTGGGACAATCGGACAACCACATAGCCGTAACCACATGGCTCATGCTCCTGTGTTCTCTGCGTGTTGCTCTTACCAGGATTAGGCGCAGGTCCCGGAAGCTTCACTGTGAGCGCCTCAAAGTCGGCATGGATAAGATAGGGGGCAGCAAGCTGTTTCTGCCAGTTCTGGAAGGATAATATGTTCTTCCCTTCCTCAGGCATGTCAACTCGCACAGCAGTCTGCCCGATACCCATGCACTCATGTTTGTGCGCCAGGAGCAGTTTCTCAGTGGTGTATCCATGCAAGCATCGCTCGCAGAAGAACTTGCGGTGCTCGTACTTACTCTGGTCATACAGCAGGCGGTTCAGGTCTTCGATCTGCGTGTAATGAAACCTACCCTCCTCCTCAATCAGCATGAGGTTTATACATGGACCAGGCTGTCTGCTGATACGGTGAACGATGGTGGCCTTTCCATCCCAGCCAAAGACATTCAAGCCGCCTACTTTAGCATGTTTTTCTATCTTCTCAATCTGCGAGATAGGTGTTGGATAGTCCACGCCTTTTCCTTCTAAGAGTCTTAAGAGCGGCTTAATGTTATATTTCGATGGTCGCTGCGGGTTCTTGGCTACCGGGTGCAGAGCCGCTTCAATGGAATATAGAACGCAGTGTGGGTCGTTTGTGTTTTTTACGTTTCTAATTGCCTTCTTTACCGCCAGCTTTCTCGGCAGTTTCAGGTAGGAGCCACCTTTCAATGGCTGGTAGTTGGCAATATCAATCCACAGAGTTGTGACTGCCTGAAACTCCCAGCCAGAACCTTGGTTGGTCCACTCCACTCTCCAACCGCTCTCTTGGATATTAGCATTGCACTGGTCCAGCTCATCGTTAATATCTTCTGAGGAGAGAACCACCTGCTGCTTATTACGCAACACAGGCTCAAAATAATCAGTGCTGTCATCATCGGCGTGCTTGGAGAGTCTTACCTTAAGGGCAAACTGACACTTGATTCCACCTAGCTCTTCCAGCTCACCAGTCAAAACTTTATGCATCTTCCGACGCATGCCCTTAAAGAACATCAAAAGGTCCGAGCTAAGGGGGTGAGACTCAGGAACGTTCATCACCCATCGACGCAAATAGTTTTTAACAGCCCACTTAGTCTTCTTGAAGGCAAGACGCGCTGTGGGGACTGGGGACTGGGTTGCGGGGATGCGTGGGGCAGGGACAGGTCTGCGTGGGGCAGGGACTGGTCTGCGTGGGGCAGCAGTGGGGACAGGGGTGCGTGCCACCCCAGCCTTTAATCTAGCGAAAATCTCCTTGTATGTACGGTCATATTCATTACGCACTTGGAGTGATTTGAGTGCAGCCTTAGAGCGTGGATAAGGAGGCTGAAAACCGTGAATTGAAACATAATCGTTTTGGGCTTCACGTGCTCGCTGATTATGAGTCATGTTTACTATACAGTTCCATTAGTCTAAAAGGGAATTCGTTGATACACAAAAGGCAACAACAATACAGCGAGCGGACTTTGACCTATGCAGTAAACACCCGTCTCTGACAAGGTGCCAAACTTCGTCGCACATAGCCGACAAACCATGTTGTTGACAGCGCCACAAGATTTCTATTTTTATACAGTGGGGAATCCCCGTTCAGTGGCGCCGACTGGCGTGTCCCCAGCTATAGGCCGTTGTGAAACAATCTTTTGGGCAAGACGAAGACGACTGTGGTTGACTTTATCGAACCCACAATCCATGCACAATCCTACCTTATTATTTTTTATAGCCTTCTGACAACCCGTACAAAGTCGATTAATGACACCATGTTTTATCTTATATCTGTGTAAGTTACAAAACTCTTGCTCTTGCGTACAGGGCCTATTACAGGGGACTTTCTTTCCGAGCAATATCCATGGGCACTTATTGTCAAATACTACCATTGTTATATATATAGATATCTATTAGTCTAATTGGTAATACCGTCTGGCGGCAACTGGGTATCGGACGGCACCACAAGCAACTCCTCCTTTACAAAGCCACGGAGAGGTCCATCCAGCAAATAGTATAGTACAGGCTCACCAGATTTAGTGACAGAGCTTCCAATCCGGTAAACATTGAGCGACCACACAGGGTCAGTGGCCCGCCGCCGGTGGTCTTGCTCTGCCTCACCAGGCTGGTAGAGGTAGCGAACGCCAACATCAGAGGGAAGCTTTTGCTCTTTGACCCCCAGAGGGCGCCCTGGTACGACTGCAGAGGGCTTTTGTGCAACTCGTTTTGCCTTTATAGCATCTTTAGGTTTTTTTCCAGTCAAGCGGGTCACCTCATTATTTATCGCAGAGACTACAGCCTGCAGTCGAGAAACCCACTCAGTCGATCGTTTTCCAGTATCCCTTAACTCTACGGCATACTGGTGACCAAAGAGTCGTTCAGCAAGGGTTCGGTTAAAGCGTTCCACTATACCCTGGTCTCGATGGATATTCACACGGCCACGCCTGACTGATACTCCATGTTTTACTAACAGCTGATTCGCTGCACCCATAAACTCCCGTCCGGGGTCCACCTGAAGTAGGCCAATGCAGCGGTCCTCGTTTGTATATCCTCTCAAGTGCACCTGCGACCTCCTTAGCCTCTTTTGTAGTCAATGGCTCAGCCGCTTTGTAGCGCGAGGCCACATCAACCAATGTTAGGGCATACTTGTAAGTCCGGCGCTTCACAACGTCATGAGGAAGAAATAAGAGATCGGCTTGGTGAACCTCATTGGGAACAGGGACATCAAACTTTGGCCTGGGAATGTGTTTTGGCACTGGCAGGTAGATTTGCCATATAGCTTGCTTTGTTAGCCACCCCCTGGCAACTTCCTCAGAAACCCTCGCTTCTGTCGCAAGCTTCTTGATAGCAGTAATGCCTTTCCAGTATCCCTTAGGACTATAGTAGATCTCTTGCATGCGACGATCCATATACAGTAAACGTTCGAGTCTCCAAATGACCTACTTAGCAAGCCTGTATGCAACCAGCCCAGTCGCAGCCATACCCAGTATAATGAATGCCACCTCACGCCCCCTCTGTTCATCTGAGGGCTCGTAGAAGTCTGAAAGCTGAGGCTCAGAGCCCAGCGGGTCGACGGTTTTTTATTCGTAATTAAGGCGTACTCACGCATAGCCTCGTCCGCATCCTTAAAAGTATGCTCGGCGTGGCCCTGGCGGCGCAGTTGCTCATTGATGAAGTCTAAGCGCTCAGTTCTCTTCTTGGCCCATGCTGCCTGAGCAGATTGAAGCTGCTCGATTGCCATATCATGGCGTTTACGTTCCGCGTCCACTTGGCTGCCTCGTAATTTAGAGAATAAAAAGTTGCTCCCAGAGAATGCAAGGGCGTTAACAAGAGCACCCCCAACAAGTAGCGCAAGTGTGGCCATTACTTCAGTATATCAACTGGTAAGATTCCTTGTTTAATTAGCATATCCTTTGTGGCCATAGCTAGTGATACATCGGCAACAGCCATAGCCAGGTCCCGTGGGGTGAAATCAAGACGTGGCACCCCACCACCCAGAGCCATCTTAGCAAGCTTGGCATAGCCTATTGAAATACCGGAAACAACTACACCGTGGTACAGAGCGTTGACGAGCATTTTTCCATCAGTAATTGGTGTTGTCATCTTATTCCATATAAAACGGATCCTTTAAATGAGCGTCTGGAGGCTTTTGTACCACAACCTGTTTAGGGTGTGAGGCTACCATCTGGTGCCTGTAGCAATACAATGCCAACACGCCAACACCGCCGACAACCAAAGGCACAGCCCATGTTGACCACGTCCACCTTTCCATAGGTTTGCTCGTTGATATTGGCTCGACAGCTTCATCTCTACCATCTGTAAGCGCTGCCTTAGCCTCTCGGAGCTCTCTCAGAAGCTTATTTTGATTGGCTTTTCGAGCTGCAGCACCCTTTCGTCCTGCCGCAACCCTTTTAGCGTTTTTTGTCACTGACGTTATCTCCACCGGTGTTGTCTCCCCTTGATTCGTGTTCGTTTCTTCCATGTTTACTTACTAAATTTATTTGTCCAATTGACAGCTCTTAGTAAGCACCTGTTATAGCGGAGTTAAGCACATGCTATAGCGGAGTTAAGCACATGCTGTATCAGAGTTAAACACATACTATAGCAAGGAAGTGGTGTCTTCCTCTCCACCGGCCCCTGTTGTTTCGGTGCTTGTTTTTCCAAATTGACAGTGCTTAACTGTTGTTAAATCCGCAGTGAAGGGAGCTAAAAACATACCATAGCGATGATATAGCTCACAAGTGGCAGTGCTTAGCGCGTGTCCAACAAACGGGTCCTCTCGAGGTCTGTAATTAGCCTTGGCTGGTGTTCTGGTGGGATTGGTAGAAACATACAAGCAATACCTGAGTACAGCTGTAGCAGTGTCTGACCTAGAGTACGTGTCATGCTGGCACCTAGCCAAGCCTCGTATCTCACATACAGCTTTATGATCTCTTCATCAGACATTGATTCAACCTGGTCAATTGTAAGGCCCTTCAAACCAAGGTACTGACGGCCCTGACCTCCGGCTATGACGGCAGCAAGCCTATCTCTCTTAGAAGACATATTTACACCAGAGGTGCAACTAGGTTCAGCTCCCCCAGACTTTGTCTCCACTAAGCCAGTCGATTCCTGTTCAAGGAGTTTATCAATAATGGTATCAGGATCCATGAATATACGTATACGCCTTCGAGCTTCAAAATACTGCACCGCTACCCAGATGAAGAAACCTAAATTGATTACTGAGGCAGCGGCTGCTATCAAGGCCAATATCACTTCAATCGACGGCATATGCAGTAGGCTGATCAGTCTTCAGCAGCAGTTTTGCGTGCTTGGTCTTTGCTAGTAGTTGGCGTACTGTGGCACGTTCCTCCTTTGTTGGAATTACATCATTTTCACGTAAGGCGTCTTCAAACGAGTCACGGTCCTTGGTGTGAAAGAGCACCATCCAGCGAGTCTGCTCACGTAAGTCCGTCAGCACAGAGTTGTACTTTTGGGTGAGGACCCAGACACTTTGTTGCGCATGGCGGCCGCTAAAGGCCAGTTCGGATAACATGTCTTTCTTCTTGGTTAGGGCCTTTGTTGCCGAACAGTCATCAATAATGTACAGGGTTGGCTCGCCCTTAAAACAATGGTAGAAAGCCCTCAGGTGGTCATGGAGCCGCTCCCCTGGATCAACCACGTACACCTCTGAATCATCCCACACCCATGACCGCGTCTGATAGGCCTCGTTGAAACGTATGGTAGGGCAGAGGATTACAATATGCTCGAAGGCACCAAAGAAGGGCCCTTCAAGTAGGTCGAGGATGAATGCGGTTTTCCCACATCCTGTCTGCCCACAAACAATTGCCGAACAGGGACCATCTGGAAATGTAAACTTAGTAGACTGCGCTGACGAACCTGCCATCTTTAATGTTAAGCTGTGCATCCATTACAATATACATATAAACGTTCAATGCACCGGCCGCCTCTGCCTTTTTCGTGATCTGTATGGTGATGCCCTCAGACGCATTCTCCACAGCCCTGCCACTACCGTGCAGCTGGTCATCATCACTCGTCCTTAAGTCGAGCCACAGAGCATACTTAGTGGTTAGGTACTCTCCTAGGGACACGTCTGACAATGCCAAGTCTTTTGCAGCTATTGCTACACTGGGGTCTCGTTTACACGTTGCTGCACAGGCCTTCTTCACCTCGTCCCACTGCTGGTAGCCACGCATACCCTGGGCATAGAGCTGATTGGGGATGCCCTCAATGGTCACCTCAACCTTCGTTATCTTTGGGTTGTAGAACGACTCTGTTTTCCTGGCGTATGAGGCGTTGGTCGGGTCTTCAAAGAGCAGTAGGATGCCCTTCATGCTGCGAGCCGGCACGTTCAGGTTGATGTTCCACAGTGTATCTCTTTTATTGTATACAAGCTTCCTGTGACGAAGCACACGGTCATACAGAATCGAGAGTCGACCTGTGTACTGGGTGCGTATCATGCGGGCTAACTCTGTTTGGGTAACCATGTCATACTCCAGCGAGATGCCATCAATTTTGTAGCTTGCAGCGGTGTCGCCTGTTGCGTGAATCACGCGGTTGTAGTCGTTGAACGTGAGCTCGTATTCCAGTCTGTCATTAAGCGCGCTCTGGTAGAATGGCATGTGGCTCTCGAGGAGTTCAAAATCAAGCGGAACGTAGAACCTGTTACCATACACATCGGCTACGGCCTTGTCCTCTTCCTCGGTATCAACCTTGTCTCCTGCCCCCAGTCGTATCTTAGTTGCGTTTCTATCATCTGATGTGTCAATGCCCTGATACTGAAGGCCCTGTCTCTCCTGTGCTGTCCGCCACAAGTCGTGGTAACAGTGGTACACATCGCTGTCATCAATAGACATGACCTCATTGCCAGAAATCTTGATTGTCAATTTCTTAACCACGGCGCGACCCAAGTTTTGCACAACGCTGCGGTTAACATCAGTCGAGGTCAGCGTGATTGTAAAGGCCAGCCGTGCTGTCCCTGGAACAATGACGTCTTCTGCACCTAGATTTGGGAAGCGAACCAGCAGTTGTTGGTTCTGATCAATAGTGCTTGGATTGTTTGTAACGACTACAGATTGTCGCACGCCCTTTACCCCAAGGGGTTCGCGTATCCGGCGGTGTGGGTTTAGTTTGCGTCCGTAAGTACTCGTCATGTTGAATGTTTAATTACACTTATATCTTTAACACACAGACATGGAGTTTGATAACCCAGCATTTGACGACCCAGAGGAGGAAGGGGCTATGGGAGGGGATAGGAATGAGACTAGCTTTGATGATGAGGAGACTAACCTGATTGACGAAACTTTAGATACGTCGTACTCGACTATGCCACCATGGGCTATTACTGAAATGCCTGCTGGGTTAACAGAAGATTAGGTGGCTTCCATAGAAGAAACTGAAGTCTTAGTTAAGAGGTGGGAGAAGGCAGTGTCTAAGCATGGGCTGCAGGCCACTCTGGAGTTTAGATCGTCTCAACAAGGGGACCTTTGGGTTAAGTGGGGCCGAGAATGGAATCTTCTGACATGGAAGAACAATCCAAACAAATTCCTCTCTCCTAGGAGTATCCTAGATTACGGTGGTACACCGCTTGCTCGGGCTCTTGGAGTGACCGCTGAACTATCCACAGAAGCAGTAAAAGCCCTACAAGGCGTTGACGAAGCTGCTGCTTTAGCAGAAGCTGCACTTCCAGATATGTTAGAAATGAGCAGCCTTGAAGCTGTGACAGAGCAAGGTGGTGTGGAAGAAACAGGATTCATAGAGGACGTTCATAACACCATCCAAGACCTAGGTACACAAACAGACAACGAACTACCACTCAGAGAGCTTATAGGGCTTGACAAGGCTATGCAGACCCAGAGGGGTGAGCTGGTCAACAACCTAGCTAAGATAACTGAGTTAGAAAGGGATATAAAACATCGGAAAGCTAAAATGGCAAGCCTGGAGGAGGAAGGGAGGGGTGATAGTCGAGCATGGAGATTCCAAGCAAATGAGCTTGCAGAGCTGCAGGACCTGCGGAGTGCCCGTATTGAGGCTGCCTCTGAAAACCGTAACCGTCTAAGGACCCAAATTAACCGCATCAGGGAAACGATCAACAGACTTCTTAACGAGGACACAACACTAGCTGAGCGTGTACGCGACCTGTTCCGGGAGCAGGGTATAACAATCGCCTCCATACTCACTGCGATTGGATTGGCAATCTCGACCCTTGTAGTTGCTTTGACGGGCGGAGGGAGCACTAGTCCAACCCCGGCACCAACGCCGACACCAGCTGATAAGCCTGGTTTAAAGGAATGGATTAAAAAACAGCTGAAACTCCTTGGCAAACGTCCTGAAGGGCCTAGCCGGTAAGGCAGCAGCTGCCCTTCCAGGAATCATTGGCTCCATCGTATCATGGGTGCTTACGTCAGCTGCAAAGGTGGCTGGTTGGATGGCAGAACATGTATGGGCCGCAGTTGTGGCGGTGGGGGGAGTTATCCTCCTGATACTCCGTGACTTACTACGTAGCAAACCAAAGCACAGATAAGCCTATAGCGATTCCGCCTACAATAAGAGCGGTTTTCTCATCCTCGTGCGCCCCACGCAGACCGGTCTCGGCCATAGGGGCGGGCCCTGGAGAGGAGAGTTCCATATCTGTATCTGGCGGAGGGTCAAAGCTTCCTCTATCTGGAACAACCGGAACCGCGTTGACATCAGTATTGCTGCCGATCTGCTGCTCCTCAGTTGCGATAGTAATCAGATTGTTGTACCCAGCAACGTCTCCAATGGCGAGGCTCATATCAGACGGAGCCATGTACAGGCCCGTTCCAAACACATAATCAACCTTTGAGGAGGCATTCTGGAGGACGTTCTGATACCGTCGGATGGATGATGGAATATCCACTGGGGAGTTGATGGCATCCTCAACGTTAGCCTGAAATTGTTTTTGGGCATCAAAGGACGTTCCAACACCTAGTATCTCTGAGCGGGTCTGCGCCTGAGCACTAAGAATGGCCCAGACATAGGTCCGAATGCTGTCGTTAATTCGCTCAACGCCGGTCTGTGTAAAGCCCTCAGACGTGTGCAGTATGAAGGTACTCCAGGCCTCGTCTGCTTCAGGTTCCTGTGATAGATGTAGAACAGCACCCATTTTCTCCTGAAAGGATTGTAGGTTACTCGCGTGGGCAAAACCTGGCTTTGTATCCTTTTCCGCCTCAAAGGCCATCCGTGTAGGGTCATAACGAACGTTTCGACCAGCAACCTTGACGACACTCCCGTAACCATACGCATCATGTGCATATAAGATACCAAGGCCACTATTAGCTACGGTTGCCTTCTGACGCCAGTCTGTGTTTGGTTGAACACCAAAGTTAGTGCAGAGTCTCTCATATGCTCTCTTGTCATATGTATTGTTATAGGGGTCATAGGCATGATCCTGAGGTAGAGGCGCTTGCAGTTCTGCTAATAGGCGACGCACTGTGTAATAAAGGTGAAAGGTGTAGAGAGCTTTCACGAGTGGAATCCCAGCCTCGAGGTGGTCCTGGGAGGACACGCCGCAGCCGGCTGATGCACACCACACTGCAAAGTTTAACTGGTTCTGCCAAAACTGCATTGGATTTGTCAACCAGTCTTTTACTACTTTGTCTGCTGTTACCGGCGGCACCTTATAGTTACTGAATAGATCAGGAAACTTTGCTGTGAATGTACCACCATTGTGAACAACTTGAATTGTTTGTCGGGTTAGTTTATCTCCCACACCATATGAGGCTGGATACACCCCGCCCGCACCATATGGGGTAGCTTTTCTATTGAAACTAAAGGCTTGTTTATTCATAGTGCTATGTATCACACTCTGTCAAATGTTCAAAGCGGCGACGCTGTGTCCCTGCAAAAACCTATTGACAACACTGAGGGTGATCTATGTGTTGGCCTAAGGTCAATCACGTATAGTGTGGGCTGGTACAATCTCGAAACAAACGAGACCATTCAATGGCGGTCAAGGACTTCAGGAGAGAGAGGAAAAATTGTCTCATTAAAACCGGGCCTCTGGAGTTTCAGCCTTCTTCGGGAGCAGATTACACCATTAGGTATCGGTTTGGAAGTTGATGCTGCAAATGGGTTTATTACCCTAACAGTTCCAGACAATGGGGCTGTGAATATATCAGACGGAGTGTTAAAAATGTTGGGTCTTGATGACGGCCTCGGGTGGATACCTTCAGGTACTTACACCGCCTACCGGCCCATCAACTTTAGCATGTTCTGCACATTATATATTCACCTCGATCAAGTCAGCACCACACACAACATGCTAGATGGTGCACCCACTACGCTTCTTGAAGTTGTTGGCTTAGAGGGTGGCTCTTTCGGTGATATTATAACCACGAACATCACTAATCCTGTATGTAAGCGTGTCACTAGTGGAACAGTGCATGAGTTAAAGATTCAGTTACGCGATAATAAAGGAAGGCTATTGGATAACCACGACTTACCTGTTAGCGTTGTTCTTGAATTTACAAGATGTCAATAAAAACTAGTATTTATGGACCTAGGCAAAAACCGACAGACACTGTTCAGGGCGCCGACCTCTCGGAATATGCTACAAAGACCTATGTATCTATTGGCGACTCACAAAAAATGGATAAAAGTGGCGGTACTATGACTGGAGACCTTGAAATGGAAGATAATAAAATTGTTCAGTTGGGAGACCCAATATCGCCAACGGATGCTGCTAATAGAAAGTATGTTGATGACAGACATAGACAGCATCGCAGGGACCTGAGAGAACACATAAGCTCCCAAACGAAACATCTCATTACTATTTGGGCAGAAGCAAGCAAGTGGCCCCCTTCGCAGAGGATATGAGTGGTCGTTTGGCCATGGGGCTAGGGGTCGAGACTCACAAGACTCAAGCTGTGGATATACCATGACATGTGGTGGTAAGATCATTCGTATGGGGTTGTCTTCTGGTGTTGGTGCTGATACTGCTGCTATAACAGTCGTTCCTGTTATTAATGGAACGAATCAAGCGGTAGGAATAAGTAAGCCTGCTGACCAACGGGCTGTTGTAGTATATTTAGAACCGCCTTTACAGCTGGAAGAAGGCAACGTTATTAACTTTTATACAACCGCACAAAACAGAGGGGCGACTTGGTCTATAGCTTCATTCCTAATTGAACTTGATATATAGACTTATGTATACAAAAGACAGTATGAAACAACAACCAACGACTGCACCGTTAAATCCGGAGCCTCCTCCATGTGATCTGGGGCACTCCTATCGGCTGAATGATATCAGTCTTAAGAAGCAATTCCTTGAGAAAGAAATTGAAAAATATGGTGCTATTACAAAAAATATAGGTGTGCAGTAAACTCAGTGGACGCTGTAGACACTGCTTTAGTTGCTGTGGGTATGTGTCTTGGCGCAAGTGGTGTAGGTGTAATGTCTACAATAGTTGCCATTCCTATTGCCACAGTGTTGGGTGCTACAGGAGCCGTTTGTGGGCTACTTGTAATTGCTGGAAAATTCATCAGTAGGCGGCTGACCATTAAGTTAAAAAAGCATGACAAGATCCGCATTCTCGCTCAGAGCAAATTGAATACCATTGCTGACATTGTATCGGCGGCGCTTGAAGATGGGTATATCTCAGATGATGAGTTTAAGCTCGTTTCGGTCGAGATCATGAAATATAGTCAAATGAAAAGTGACATTAAAGCAAAATGTTTGAAAGCGGCAGAATCGCCCCCTAGACCTGCTAAGGTATGACCCGGACAGTCCATTTGAAGTGTGGGGGTTGCTAGATATAATGGAGGCGGCGATAAAATCTTTCTGCAACGATCATACTGTAGTCAAACAAAATACGGACCAGTGGAGACCACGAGGAAGGGCTGCGTTGGAGAAGTGACTACTCCTCTATCATAGGGCAAAACTGCGTTGGAGCTATAGCAAGAAGCTAACAGAAAAAAACTACGCTTTAGCACACCCTCTATCATTTTGAGGAGGTTGCAATTGCGGTAAGAAGCTACTTCAGCACGCTATATATTGCGGCGCGACGACTCTCCGGATGGCTTTTGACAGAAAAAATGCTGTCTGTCTGGGGCATCCTGAGGAGGTTGTGCTGCTCGAGATAAAGTGCCCCTACACAGGACGGGAGGGTGATTATGTATAAGCCTCAGCTTTGGGGTTGCACCACAGTCCGGTGCCAACTTTTCAGGTTGTGCTCCTTTGGGACCTGGGGAGAGCTGAGGTGTATAACCTTTTCACAAGGAGGTTAAGGAATTGCGGGGGTATTGAGAGGCTTGAAGACGGTGACTATAGTGCGACGGGAGGTTTAACCAAGGTCTCATGGTCCTTGGTTGGGAAATAATATCTATATTGAGGGCGGGAAGCGACGGCCTTGATAACTCTCCCGGATGGCTTTTGTGTGCCTCCCAATCCGGCAAGGCTGATCACTCAATGACCTGGCAACTACTGAGGGGCCTAGGTTGTGCTGCTCGAGATAAAGTGCCCCTACACTAGGTTTTTCTGGGTTGCACCAGGGTGATAATCCGAATAGGTGTATAAGTCAGCCTCAGGTGTCTGGGTTGCAAATTTCAAGTTGGGTCAGGACAATTTTAAAATTGGCCGGATTTCAAGTTGGGTCGTGACAGTTGTACTACTACAATCTGCTATGGGTGATGGTTGCACCGGCAAACCTTATTATACAGCGCGTGAAGCATCTCCAACCTCGGCGCCCTCGGTGTTTTCATTTTACTACTACTACAACTACTACTGCACCGGGTACTTACCTGTACACACTGCTTCGTGAATCTGCTCGAATGCCTTGGCATACAGCTGCTTGAATTCGCCATTGAACCACTCTATACACGCCGGCTCGCCATAGATCCACATTTTACGCGGCTGTTCATTTGGGCTACCTAAGTGAACTGTCACTTTTGTCCCCTTTTCCATGAGCAGTTTGGTCACGTGACGGTAGCTGTATTTACTCCATGTGACCTCGTCTTGGTTACGTTCCTCGATCACCTGTTTCATCTGACGCACGTAGTCACAAGAAGGGAACTCGATTTCAAACCCACCTCCGTCCAGCGTCTTCACTGTATAATTGGCTGAAAACAACGCATTGCATGCGCCATAACGTTCGTAATATCTACAACTCTTATAGAGGATAATTTAGTTGATTGTAGTCGACGGGGGTTAATTAATGATGAATTAACTCGTCTTGGTTATGGACGGGGAACCTGGAATTTCCGCGTGTGAAGAAGCTCTGGACAAAGAGCTGGTCCCTGACTTCGAGCTGCGTTTCGAGATCGCCGAGTTGTTTCTTGTCAGGTTAACGGAGTCCGACTCTGGCGTTACACAAGGAATTACAACAAACAATGCTAAACACCAGCGAAGACGCACCACGGTAATCGACATGGTTCCGGTCGCTAGTTATACCCGAATACCAATGTTTCAACTTTGACAAACTCTTACCTGGGTTCTTTCCACACGCAGCGTCGGCGTAGATTTCGTGGAAGTCTTGATTGTACCAGTCTTTCTTGCCATCGCCAGACAGCCACACAGAATGGACATCTTCCCACAGATGAATGGTTACGTTCTTCCCACTAGTCAATTCAATCTGAGCGCAGTCCCTCTGTAGGTACTTGGACCAGGGCAGAGTTGGATATCGCAGAAGAAGAGCTCTTTTGAATTTATCAAACAAAGTCATGACGACAAATTTGATCTCGACTTCAGTTTGTGAGATCTTCACATTGTAATCTCCTGGAAGCAATTACAAATATTGAATAATATATATATATATATATATATATATATATATATATATATATATATATATATATATATATATATATATATATATATATATATATATATATATATATATATATATATATATATATATATATATACATGGGTATTGATAGTGGAAGATGACGGTTTTGATAGTGGGAGATGAGTATATTTTATAGTGGGAGATGAGTATATTTAGATAGTGGGAGATGATGTGTATATTTTATAGTCGGAGATGATGTGTATATTTGATAGTGGGAAATGATGTGTATATTTGATAGAGGGAGACGATGTGTATATTTGATAGTGATAGATGATGTGTATATTTGATAGAGGGAGACGATGCGTATATTTGATAGAGGGAGACGATGTGTATATTTGATAGTGGGAGATGATGTGTATATTTGATAATGGGAAATGAAGCGTATATTTGATAGAGGGAGACGATGTGTATATTTGATAGTGGGAGATGATGTGTATATTTGATAGTGGGAAATGATGCGTATATTTGATAGAGGGAGACGATGTGTATATTTGATAGTGGGAGATGATGTGTAAATTTGATAGTGGGAGATAATATGTATATTTGATGGTGGGAGATGACGTGTGAATTTGATAGTGGGAGATGACGTGAGTTTGACCTAGCCGACGACCTTGCTAACGGTTCTTGTGAGGAGATAATACAGACGTACATACTGTCATTAGAAGATTGCCGTAGGGTATAATACCTGCATCGTAGAACTCCTCGCCTATCGTGGCCAGACGCGGGGAAAGGGCGCGGGGAGCCAGGTCGACACGCCGCTCGGCAAACTCTGCACATGGTCAGATATTATAGCAAATATCTTGTTATAGTTCAACCTCGTAGCAGTCGTCTGGAAAGGCTCTTATTGTTTCTGTGGGATCAGAGCAGCTGTAATAGCAGAATGTTTATTACCTCCTAGTAACAGGGTAACTGAGTTGTCCCAGAGTCCATATACATTCCAATATCAATGCAAACGATAATATAATACTATACATAGCAGATGTTCGTTGAGATAATGGAAATAAGTAAAGCTGATTTACATTAAGAACCGCCGACGTCAAACGTAAGTGGGCTTCATAACCTGAGCGACTCGTGGCGCTCCATGCCAGCCGCTCATAGGAGTAATGAACATCAGTTGGTCCAATTGGAACGCGCGCTACGTTGGAACGCGCAATCAATTATTTCCAAAGCGATTATAAAAAATGGTAGCTTTCATGAATAGCATAATCTGAAAATAACGTACGTCACGCGCGGAATAATAGCAGTCACTGAACACGATAAAGCAGCCTTACCGGGCAGGTGGACATTCTTGCAGATATTTTGAAAGTCATTCATGATCCAGGAGACGTTTCCTTCATCGGAGACGACAATGGCGCGGGAATCCTCCACCATGTTCAGCGTCACTTGGTTCCCCGCGGCGTTAGTCACAGTGCCTTCCTGCGGCTTTCGCGGATCTTTCCAATTCAGATCCTTGTACTTTCGTAGCAGAACTTCACGGAACTGGTCACAAAAGTCACGATTGTAGAATTTGACCGTTACTTGGTCCCAACTCCGTTCCACGATATAGTTACCTGTGGAAAATCGTATGGGTGAACACTTATTACATGTAAGTGCCGCTGACGCATCAGAGCTAAGTCATACAGAAATCTCAATTGATGACGAATAAGGCCTTGTTACTATGAACATCACTGCATACTGACAGAAAAGAGTGTGTTTGGTGGCAAGGGAATTACCTGTTTTTAGTAAAGTTCGCTTGTCAATCGGAAGTACAGCCTGCTTCACCGCCGTCATCCGCAACTTCCGGCGCGCTGTGTACACCATACATACTGTCATCACCCAGTTATAAAGACATCAGAATAATTACGCCGCGTTACCTTATTTCAGACTAGACATAATTACGGTGCGTTTTCTTACATATCAAATATAATTTCGCCGCGTTATCTTACTTCATATCAAATATTATTACGATGTATTATCCACTTCATCTAAAAAAAGTAACAGTGCGTTATTTACATCATATAAAGCAAAATAACAGCGCGTTATTTACATCATATAAAGCAAAATTACAGCGCGTTATTTACATCATATAAAGCAAAATTACAGCGCGTTATTTACATCATATAAAGCAAAATTACAGCGCGTTATTCATATAATAAAAAACACAATTATGGCGCATAATTTATATGATAAACAATATCATAGACCGATTCAACTTGGTATCACACTATTTACACTGTCCAAATCATCATAACCGCACACTACTTCCGATTCTTTCCGGTTGGTTTAGCTGCGACTTAACGACTCACGAGCTGCCTCAGGGTCGGTGTGATGACAAATCCGGGAGCATTTATTGAACGAGCAGATTGTACAGAGGACGAGGAGGAAACAGCAGAGGATGACGCCCAGACCAATCCCCCACTTGGCCAACATGCTGCCGACAACCATAACACAAAGCAATTGTCTCCGACAAGGCTCCACTGAATACTATAATAAGTGTTTACCAGTCTCTCAATTCAAAAAGGTACACCAGTCTCTCAGTTCACTGGTCAAAAGGGAGTACGTGTCTCTTAATTCACCTGTCATTTGGCTGCACCAGTCTCTTAGTTCACTGGTCATTAGGGTACACCAGTCTCTTAGTTCACTGGTCATTAGGGTGCACCTGTCTGTTAGTTCATTGACCATAAGAGTTGCACCAGTCTCTTTGTTCACTGGTCCTTGTGTTGCACCAGTCTCTTAGTTTACTGATCTTTAAGGTGCACAAGTCTCTTAGTTCACTGGTCATTAAGGTACAACAGTGTCTTAGTTCACTGGTCATTAAGTTGCACAAGTCTATTAGTTCACTGGTCATTAGGGTGCACCTGTCTATTAGTTCACTGGTCATTAGGGTGCACTTGTCTTTTAGTTCACTGATCATTAGGGTACAACATTGGCCATAATGGTACACCGGGCGGTTAGTTGTCCAGTTAATATACGGTTCACCAAGAAGTTTACTTACGAATGTGAACCATGGTCTGCTGGACAGCATTTGAAGGGTACTTGGTGTGAATTTCCATTGCAACAGCGAGTGTATGTGGCGGGTTCAAATGGCATCGGGCAAAATATGAGACCAACATGAGAATCATTTCTGTCGGGTGATTCTACACATCCGGTCCCTGGAAAATCAATAAGCAAGGTCACTCTGAGTCCAAGCGTGTGCGACTGTGTGTCTGTATCAAGATGAGGATTAATTCAATTTTGGGAAGACGGATAAATTCACCCAGTCTCCACTGTTGCCTGGCGCTGTCATTCAGCGCATCCGGATGGAATGTCAAGTAGAGATATTCACTGAAAACACGGCAACAGAGAGAAGCCCTATAGTTCCAGGCGACGCCGACTCAACAGTCGCTTTTCTGATAAGTTAGGACGAAATATTGTTGATAGAAAAATAACATTTTCATTTTTTTTCAAATCTTACATCCACATGCCCTTGATAACCGTGAAGTCAACCGAGTGTCATTTTTAAGTAATTTTTCCTCAACTCTAAAACAACGGTGGTAGTGAGAAATGCGCGCGCCGCATGCCGGGAAAATGGTGGTAGTGAGAAATGCGCGCGGCGCATGCTGGGAAAATGCCGCCCGGCGCATGCCGGGAAAATGACACGTAGTTCTACTTACTAGTCGTCCATCGTCTGTACTTATCTTCTCAGGCTATTTCTAATGTTTCCTTAGACACAAGTTCCTGCAACACAGTCAGATGATCAGATTGATCATGCTGATGTCTCAGGCGCAATGGCTCTGGTTTATGACAGCAATATCGCTTATCTTCCACCGGAGAGCAAGATTCTGTCGTCACGAGGCACACGAGCCGGCCCTGTCAAACATACCTGCTAGGAAATGCCAAGAGAGGCTCTCGTTATGTCGAGTTCCAGAAGTACCACGCAATAACTTAAGCCAGCTCTATATATGTACCTAGCGCTAGATGCAATCAGCATGAGATGTACCAGGTATTAGATGAACCCAGTATGAGATGTACTCAGCATTAGATGTACCCAGCATTTGATGTACCCAGCATTAGATGTACCCAGCATTAGATGTACTCAGCATTATTGGATTTACTCAGATGTAACCCAGCATTAGATGTACCCAGCATTAGATGTATCCAACATTAGATGTACTCAGCATTAGATGTACCCAGCATTAGATGTACTCAGCATTAGATGTACCCAGCATTAGATTTACTCAGCATTAGATGTACCCAGCATTAGATGTACTCAGCATTAGATGTATTGTACATTAGATTTAGCATTAGATGTACCCAGCATTAGATGTACTCAGCATTAGATGTACCCAGCATTAGATGTACCCAGCATCAGCATTAGATGTACCCAGCATTAGATGTATCCAGCATTAGATGTACCCATTTGATGCCCAGCATTAGATTAGATGTACTCAGCATTAGATGTACCCAGCATTAGATGTACCCAGCATTAGATGTACCCAGCATTAGATGTACCCAGCATTAGATGTACTCAGCATTAGATGTACCCAGCATTAGATGTACTCAGCATTAGATGTACCCAGCATTAGATGTACCCAGCATTAGATGTACCCAGCATTAGATGTACTCAGCATTAGATGTACCCAGCATTAGATGTACTCAGCATTAGATGTACCCAGCATTGTAGATTAGATACCCAGCATTAGATGTACTCAGCATTAGATGTACCCAGCATTAGATGTACCCAGCATTAGATGTACCCAGCATTAGATGTACTCAGCATTAGATGTACCCAGCATTAGATGTACCCAGCATTAGATGTACCCAGCATTAGATGTACCCAGCATTAGATGTACCCAGCATTAGATGTACTCAGCATTAGATGTACCCAGCATTAGATGTACCCAGCATTAGATGAATCCAGCATTAAATGTACTCAGCATTTGATGTACCCAGCATTAGATGTACTCAGCATTAGATGTACCCAGCATTAGATGTACTCAGCATTAGATGTACCCAGCATTAGATGTACTCAGCATTAGATGAACCCAGCATTAGATGAACCCAGCATTAGATGTACCCAGCATTAGATGTACCCAGCATTAGATGTACCAGACCCATCATTAGATGAATCCAGCATGTACTTTCATTAGATAAAATTAGATGTACCCAGCATAGATGTCTCAGCATTAGATGAACCAATAGAGAACCCAGCATTAGATGTACCCAGCACCAGACTCATCTGCCTTTCATTTAAAAACAATAGTGTCTAATTGCCAATCAGGCTGTGAAGTTCCAGTAAACACGGAGGGAGGCGCGAGTGGAAATGTTTAACAGGCAATGATTGTCATGCACTTTTCTTGCGCTTTTATCAATCTTACCGAACCGAGAGAGTGCGTCATTTTATCGCTGTCTTCACGTGAGATTATTCCCTACCAGCGTCGGGTATCACACGGCCTTCCAGAGAAGGGCTCTCTGTCACACACCACCAGCCGCATGTAGGTCCCGTTAATATTGTGATGTATCTAGATGATGTCGTACACAATGAGCGCCAATGGCGGCCATGAATCTTCTCACTTCACTCCTCTAACGTCGCCTTCTCCTGGTGGAAATATAACTCGCTACTCGCTGCGCATGCTCGACATGACTGTCATACGCACACCTGCTATTTCCTTGCATCATTTGTAACCATGGAAACACAACAGGTGCTACTGAAAGGCCAGGCATTGAATGGGTGCGCATCGCGGTGCGGAACTGGCGGCTCTCCGCGTCAATCACCAGTAAGAAACATACTGCGACTGATGTACATCGGATGACCCCCGTGCCACCTGTACCTAACATGCCACCTTATAATCCATGCCACCTTTACCTTACATGCAACCTTATTATTATTCTTGCTACCTGTAGCAAACATGCCACCTTATAATCCATGCTACCTGTAGCCAATATGCCACCTTATAATCCATGCTACCTGTACCTAAAATGCCACATTATAATCCATGCTACCTGTAGCCAACATGCCACCTTATAATCCATGCCACCTGTCCCTTGAATGCCACCTTATAATCCATGCTACCTGTAGCCAATATGCCACCTTATAATCCATGCTACACCTGTACCTAACATGCCACCTTATAATCCATGCCACCTGTACCTAAAATGCCACCTTATAATCCATGCTACCTGTACCTAACATGCCACCTTATAATCCATGCCACCTGTACCTAACATGCCACTCTATAATCTATGTCTATCTCTCATACCTTCCATACCTTCCTTACATGCGACCCGAACCTAACCAACCACCTGTATCTTTCATGCCACCTGCTCCTAACATGCCTGCTGTGTCTGGAGAAGAAAACCTGGCTCAAGGGGCGGTTGTTACGGCGAATGCGAATTTAACCTCGCCGATTGCAACAAACAGTCCGGATGTCCCCATTTGTCATCAATCCAAGTATCATAATACATACCCATGAGGACCGGCCTCCAATCAACATTTCCCTTTCATTTGCTAGGTGGTAATGGTAAGTGATACTGATTCTAAAACGGAGGTTGTCGGTCTAAACCGTCGAATGTTGACGATGGACATACTATTCAATAAGGCATGGGATATATCAAGGAAATGATCATGTGACAAATGTACCATCTTCATAAAAAGGTCGACACTGGGGCTGTAAAGCGCTATTCCCCTATCTCGTTCTGTTAACAGTGATGTTAAGTCATATTCATTAGCGATAGAACGCACGCAGCATTCCCATCGGTAGTTGATAATTAACAAACACAATTACGTAACAGTATTGTACATGACTAAATAGGTTGGCAAGTTTTGGAGTGCTAGCTTTTGCCATACACTTCTATAGTCTACATCCCTGACTGCAGGGGTTCCGCTACATTGCTCGCCATGACATAAAAATGAATATCCGAAACATGCAAGTGTCCCGGGGCCTGGGGCTAGGGAACTTAACTAGGATTGCTATAAACTTAGTAGAAAATCATTACATGTTGTATATGACAGTGATCAGGATAGGGTCATGACGTGGATAACGCTGGAGTCAGGGTGGGTATGAAGGCGGGTACGACTGTTAGCGTGATCTCCTTGTGCATCGGCTTCTGCGCAGGCTAGGATTATGTGATGTTAGCGAAGCACGTTATGTTTGCGTAGCGTCAAACATGTCTGCCATGGAGAGTGCGGTTAGTGGTGATTAGACCGGGGATCAACTGAGGTGCTAAACAGAATAATCACGCTGAATTCACCCGTAACTGGGCCATTTACGGGGCTTCAAAGCGATGACGTCATAATCCCCCCCCCCACGCCATGTTGCGGCAGCCAAAAATTGCGAAAACGGCCAGACCGCAAGGCTCCATCAGCAGGGGGTCCCTCTGACATTGCTGTACAAGATCTGAAGATAAGGACTTTCGATGCATTGCATATGGTATTTTTAAAGGTTTTTAAAAGATATATGAACCAAATGTGATTTCCTAAATATTTAATAACCATGTAAATTTGCTATATATCTTTTTCATGATCTCCCCCGGCCATGACTAGGTGCTGCAGTGGACAGGTATTAATTAAACTTTAAAAGCCAAAGAAGATCCTTATCATTACACTTAACGCTATAGCTTCTTCGCAGCCCATGCAAGTCAATCGGGCAGTCGAGCAAGACCTTTAAAATTATGTTCTGGCCACCACCAGGCCCGGGACACCAGGTTTCCCGCTCGGAAGCTTGGCATCGGGAACCGAGCGCATTGGGTGGAACCCAGATGCCAGAAACACTTTGCTGCAGTGTTCTAAACATGGCCGCGTCCGTAGCTGCCGTACGCGTTTGTGAAACTGCTGGTTGTGATAAGGAAGCTAGGTTGCAATGTCCAACCTGCATAAAATTGGGAATCGATGGATCGTTTTTCTGCAACCAGGTAATTGTTATTGATTTTGACAAATAAACTGCATTTAGGATACATTCCACAAGATGGAATTGAATGCACCCGTTATCGCCCAAAATTTTTGGCCAAAAAGGATGATAATTCTGAATTCGTCTCATCACTAGCCCAACAGAAAGGAGGGGTGTCAATGAATTTTACAAAATTTGAGTAGCGCAATGAAACTTTAAGCTGGTTCGATTTATGAAACAACACAAATTTCAATCGTTTTAAAAGTTATGGAGGTTGAAGTTGGTCAATGGAGCTTATCGGTGAAGCTGACGTCCGCCGGAAGATACCCCGTAGCTACGGACCTTAGGTGAAAACAAACCGTGATGGTTATTCCCACGCCGGCGTGCGAATAACCTCTTCCAAAACAAAAACCTGCCAAGCGTTATGAATTTTAGTGATATGATGATTTACTTGCATTGCCATTGAAAGATTGCCTTAATAGCCATTGCAATCGTCACGCCACGCATATAAGTAATGAATTTAGAAATATAAACAAATAATTCCATCGCAGAAAGACAATATTAAGACGCTGTACGTCTTGATGAATAATGCTCCCACAAAAATGTGCCTTTTGGCTTATTTTTGAGAAATAAACGTTTTAGCAATTAAACTCGCCATTGTTTTTTCAGTTATTCACTAGCTTCCGATGGGCATAAAAACCCTGCCTTACTGACTCTTCATACTGGGTGATAGTGTTTCCACTAAGAAATGTTAAGCTCCAAATGATTGGTTGGTAGTGGTGAGTTTAGTAGCTCTGGTGAGTTGAGCCCTTATACACATCGGTCGTCTCAGTGAAACATGGACTCAACAACTTGCAATGAATAACATATGGCAGTGGCTGAGAATCATGTTGGCCATGAGATTAGACACAGGTTGGCAGTATATGTCATGTCACAGAGCTGCACTAGAAGCAGAAATTGTAGTAGAAAAATGGTGGCTGTCAGTGTTAAAAAAAACATCATAGGAATTGGTCATTCAACAATAAACTTCTTGCATACAATTTAGCTTAGGTGTGCTCAGAAATGGCAAAGGCGACCATATATTGCTTCAATTAGCTGGCAGCCCATCAAAGTCAGTGGGCCTCATGACAAGTTTGTACCCATTTCAAAAACTCCAAGGATAAATGCTCACAATTTGAAACCATGGAAGAATAGTACTGAAGTACATCGCTAGCTATTTTCTGCACTGCTGCTTGACAACTCAATAGATATAGACTTTCATGTCAAAGCTATTCAAGATCTGGCACAGGATCTCTCACCTCGGCCATTAAACATATCCTCATGTTGAAACTATTCAAGGTCTGGCACAGAATCTCTCACCTCAGCCATTAAAAATATCCTCATGCTGAAGCTATTTAAGGTCTGGCACAGAATCTCTCACTTTGGCCATTAAACATATCCTCATGCTGAAGCTATTCGAGGTCTGGCACAGAATCTCTCACCTCGGCCATTAAACATATCCTCATGCTGAAGCTATTCAAGGTCTGGCACAGAATCTCTCACCTTGGCCATTGAACATATCCTCATGCTGAAGCTATTCAAGGTCTGGCACAGAATCTCTCACCTTGGCCATTGAACATATCCTCATGTTGAAGCTATTTGAGGTCTGGCACAGAATCTCTCATCTTGGCCGTTAAACATATCCTCATGTTGAAGCTATTTGAGGTCTGGCACAGAATCTCTCACCTTGGCCGTTAAACATATCCTCATGTTGAAGCTATTTGAGGTCTGGCACAGAATCTCTCATCTTGGCCGTTAAACATATCCTCATGTTGAAGCTATTTGAGGTCTGGCACATGATCTCTGCCATTAAACACATCCTCATGTTGAAGCTATTTATGTTAGTTTCCAGCTCTGATGTGATTTTGTTCTTTTCAGGAATGCTTCAAGAGCAATTGGAATAATCACAAAGGACTACATAAAAAAGCCAGTATGTATAATTTATGGATTCTAACAACATGATGTTGTTGTTGCTGTCATTTTGAGATTCCGCCTCTTCAATAAATATGTTTATTGAGCTAAGTAGCCTTTCACATTTCCTTGTTATATAGAGGCTCCAAGTCTTTGCAATGGTAGCTCTGTGTCGTACACTCCGTGGCCAGGATACGTCTTCACCGGTGCCCTTAGGCCCTTTCCAGTTGTAAGTCTATGTTGATTCACTACATAATTCTCAGTTTCATGGTTTCTTTATCCAATGTGGATATGATGTTAACTCAGTGTTCTGATTGTGGACAGACGCCAATGAGACAGGTGCCTGGACACATCCCCAGACCTGACTACGCGGATCACCCTGAGGGTAGGTCCTGACTCCATGCGTTGGTCCGTACATCTCCCATCCATTCAATATAGAATCAATGAGGGGAACCATCTCCAATCCAAATGATAGAATATGTCAGTGTTGCGCAACACAAGCTACAGAAGACTAAAAGCATTTCATAATCACATACCCCAAATATCAAAATACCAAAAAAACCCCCAAAATTTATCTCTCACCTACGACAAATGTATCTGGGTAATGAGTAACGAGAACAAACACTTGTATTTTTGGGTAAATAACTTGTATATGCTCCTAGAGGGCACGTGATTGCCAAAAAACGTTATTGTCATTGTCTTCCCACCCTTTGTCATTGTCTGCCCACCCCTGTAGGCATTACTTGCTCTTCACATCTCACCTACACACATTGATCCTTCTATACACCTCCCCCACACTTTATTCACATAGTTCCGTCTACACACCTCCCCCACCCTTTTTTCACATAGTTCCGTCTACACACCTCCCCCACCCCCTATTGGAAGAGTTCCGTCTACACACCTCCCCCACCCCCTATTGGAAGAGTTCCGTCTACACACCTCCCCCACCCCCTATTGGAAGAGTTCCACCTACACACCTCCCCCACCCCCTATTGGAAGAGTTCCGTCTACACACCTCCCCCACCCCCTATTGGAAGAGTTCCGTCTACACACCTCCCCCACCCCCTATTGGAAGAGTTGGGAAGAGTTCCCTCTACACACCTCCCCCACCCCCTATTGGAAGAGTTCCCTCTACACACCCCCCCCCCCTATTGGAAGAGTTCCCTCTACACACCTCCCCCCACCCTATTGGAAGAGTTCCCTATTGGAAGAGTTCCCTCTACACACCTCCCCCACCCCCTATTGGAAGAGTTCCGTCTACACACCTCACCCGCCCCCTATTGGAAGAGTTCCCTCTACACACCTCCCCCACCCCCTATTGGAAGAGTTCCGTCTACACACCTCACCCGCCCCTATTGGAAGAGTTCCCTCTACACACCTCCCCCACCCCCTATTGGAAGAGTTCCCCACACCCCCCACCCCTATTGGAAGAGTTCCGTCTACACACCTCCCCCACCCCCTATTGGAAGAGTTCCGTCTACACACCTCCCCCACCCCCTATTGGAAGAGTTCCGTCTAAAAACCTCCCCCACCCCCTATTGGAAGAGTTCCCTCTACACACCTCCCCCACCCCCTATTGGAAGAGTTCCGTCTACACACCTCACCCGCCCCCTATTGGAAGAGTTCCCTCTACACAACATGTTATGAGGTATTACATGGCGCTGGTGTTGTCATCAGGCTTTCCAGCGAGTGAACGCGAGGTCCGGGGCTCCACTAACATCCAACAGCTCTGTGATGAAGATGTTGAATTGCTCAAAGTAGCATGTAAGGTACAGTGTTTTTATGTATGGAATGTGTTGTTTTATTTAGAATCTTGTTGTTTCTTTGAATTGCCACATATGAAAACTTCCTTCCCATTTGCTGTGCGTGTTGTGCCCAATCAGCTTGGAAGGGAAGTCCTTGACGAGGCAGCTAAGGCTGTGGCAGTCGGAGTTACAACGGAAGAAATCGACAGAATAGTGCATGAGGTATTTACTTCATATTACAAATAGGTCATGCCATTTTCCAAGACATTGCTAAATATACAGGGTGAATGATGGCATGTTGTGTGTTGTGATGCAGGCTTGTGTAGAACGGGAATGCTATCCCTCTCCGCTCAACTATTACAACTTCCCCAAGTCGTGCTGCACGTGAGTGTTACCGTTTAGGCTTCCTGGCAATCACACTGTCTTCAGCATTGTGTAATTGGTTGTGGTGTTGTGTCAACAGGTCTGTGAACGAGGTCATCTGTCATGGTATACCTGATGGAAGGACACTGGAGGATGGTGACATTTGCAATGGTAGGCTTTATTTCCTCAATCTATTCATGTGTCTCTCAGTGATCAGCTGTTAAGCAGCTTACCTTGAACTTGCAATCAATGACCTTGACCTGGAGGTTTACTAATTACATTTCCTTAAGTGTTCCATCTATTTATTTAATCATGAACATCATTTAAAGCCATCTCTGTTCCCATTTAAAACATATATTGCATAGTATAAATTGAGAGATTATTAGTTTGCATTTGGCTCTGTACATCATTATTTGTTATAATTATGTTGCATTTCAACAGTTATGGTGAAGCTGGTGTTACGTTTTATTTTCCAGTTGATATCACTACATACCATCGTGGTTACCATGGAGATCTCAATGAAACTTTCTTCGTTGGTGATGTAGATGAAAAGTACAAGAAGCTGGTGAATGTCACGCATGAATGCCTCTCTAAAGCAATTAATCTCGGTGAGATCTCAAGAACAACCTGGCATGGGAAGAGATAAACACCAACCCCATCTGTGTTTAGTTAACTGTTCATCTGAGTTATGTGGCTATTGGTTTGGAGTTGTAGGTTATGTAGTGACTGTTGGTGACATCTGTGTGTCAGTGAAGCCTGGCGTACGCTACCGTGAGGTGGGAGACGTTATTCAGAAGCACGCTCAGTCGCATGGCTTCTCGGTGGTCAGGAGCTACTGTGGACACGGCATTCACAGGTCAATGTCCCCTCACTTATCTCTGCATCTTGCCACATTATTCAATAGGAAGGAACAACACGACATGTCTTTGATGATTATGTTTTATGGCTGTGTACTTTTCAGGTTGTTCCACACTGCCCCTAGTGTACCACACTATGCAAGTACGTCTCTCTTCATCACCAGCCTCTCTGTCATCCATGCCTTAACTTGAACAAAATGTTACAACATGTTTGTTGTGTACCATCGACTCCATCTTAATCCACTTTGAGCTTTTGATCTAGAATTCTTTTTTTTAACTACTTTACCTGTAGTACATCTCAGGTGGTGTATCAATTAACTATTGACAATATAATTGTACTGCTTATCAATACATTAACACTGCATGTTGTTCCAGAAAACAAAGCCATTGGAGTGATGAAGCCAGGCCATGCCTTTACCATAGAACCAATGATTTCTGAAGGTACAGCTGTTGCCATTTGTTGTTTGGGGGCAGCTACTGTCTATACAGCGCATAATGCTATGATGTGAGTGTTGGTGTACATGTGTTCAGGTACATGGCGTGACCAGACATGGCCTGACAACTGGACCGCAGTCACCCAGGATGGAAAGCGCTCGGCGCAGTTTGAACACACCCTCCTAGTGACCGAGACAGGCTGTGACATCTTGACCCGTCGTCACGAACGTGATGGACAACCATGGTTCTTAGATGCCTAAAATCTTACTTAGGTTTTAATCAAATATTTAATTGGAGTTGATTTGCAATAGACGACTGTACGTACTATTTAATTGAGGATGCAGCCTTATTCCTACTCGCTGTTGTGTTTGTTATGAATCATCTGGGTAGATACACATCCCAAACATGACTTATATTTCTGTCACACCTTTGTACTATGTAACTATCAGTTTAGGAAAGCTTACATATTGGTGTTTACGTTTACAAAATGAAGAAGTTGATGGCGAGGAGAATCAATAATGTGTATAGTTCATTCTGCTTCTGCCTGCTGTGTTGTAAGAGGATCCCTAAATAAACTGTCATTCACTCACTTAGGATGCCTATCTTCTCCATGACCTAGTGTATCAATTTGGGCTGATTTAATTTATTTGTTAGAATGTTCTTATGCTTAATACTGTACTTTATCCACTGCATTTGGTATTAATCTTATTTTCATTTTTCTGGCTGGATGGGATATATCTGGAATAATGCTTCGACTTTGGTATATCTGGTTGGTACACAAGGCTAGAAAAATGCATTCATAAGTCCTGTGTTGGTGACATGAAAAGGGTGGCCTTTATTTGTAGAACATGCCACAAACAAACATTCTGGAATTCTACGTCATGCACAAAACTTGCAGTCTTAAAAAAAATCCAGCAGGCGAGGGGTATTCAATGACTTTAGGAGGCGGTTGTCCACCGGGGTGGTGGGGGGGGATTTTAAACTTATTTGGGCTGCCTAGTGCTTCAGACGCTATCACAGGTACCCGTCCACCATGAGGGGAATATATGTCCCTGTATTAAACGTGGAAATGAATGCATTGATATAGACAGCAGAAATTAATTGTTAGGTTTGATCATCATCAAAGTACAGGACAGCTAACAGGTTGATGTGGTAACAGTGAGTAACCACTGTAGAAAAATAACTTTGAAATGATGGTGGTTAGGAACTAGCTCTTTCGAACTAAGTATGCAGGGATGTGATTGCCCTGGCAGCTGAAGGGCTGAAATAATTACGCCGAAATGTTACCTGGAGCCATCGGATCCGCGGAAATCGGCGAATCCGCGGACAAATCACATCCCTGGTACGGGAGATGCTGCTGCACTCCCTCATACAAGGCGATAAAACCTGACGTTGTTCTGTTGGGCTATTAGCTGATTAGGAGCTGTCATGAAAGTAACCGGTAGTTGCTGAGCAACAAGGACCCAGTTGGAACTTGGGTGCTTCGTTATCTTCAACTTTTCTAAAACCCTCTTTCAAATGATGGTAATGGAACATAAGCTGTCACGAATCGTGATTGTAAAGACAACCAAATAATAATTACAATATATAAAATTTGAAAAGACTGTCATTTTACTTTCATCAAGTGACGTCAAGTTGTTCGGTGCGCAAAACGTGATGAATAAGATCTTCGCCTGTTCAGTGGGACTGTTGATAAAAGCATGGAATTATAGAGGATTCAAAGTCACTGCATTATAGAGTGAGGTTCCGAGTCAATGGGGAAGGGTGAAGACAATTTTTGAACTAAGATACACGATGTCCATATCAACCCTACGCCGATCACCCTGGCGATCGCTGGTGAAGATTTCGTGGTGAGATACTCTATGATCCTGCGTGATCGTAATCATACAGTACATTTTGGGCTCGGGTTTTCCTCTGAAAATAACAATAAAAGTTTGTACTTAGTTGTTTTATGAAAGCTTCTACAACTGTATGAGTGGAGAAACGAGATATCGATCAAACAGTATTTTTGAACACATATTCTTTGTCGAGAATTATTTGAAATTCTGTCACAGAATGAAAAGATAATGGGCGATAACCTCATCGTTGATACGCAAATGATAAGTGGTCGAACATACTTACCAGCTTACATAGTTATTTTGAACCCAGTTCGGAGGCTCCAGTTCGGGACCCAATGGTCCCTCCAACAAGATGTTGGTCCAATTTGATAGAAATATAGTTCTAACGCCAATCTGCCACCTGAACACTCATGGTTAACAGTTTAAATGGTGGACACAATTTATTGAGTTATGTGATGTGTGAAAACTTTGTTGCTTTGCTTATTTGTCACCATAATCTGTTCGACTCCCGAGTAGTTTTTTTTCTACAAGGTAAGCTATCTGGCTGTTGATCTGTTGGGAGGTGTACTGGGAATTCAGATACAAATACATGGTAAAAGGTTGTGTAAGTACCAGCACTCCATAAGTGTTGCCTTGGGCTTTAAAAGTTTTATGTTTGTGAGTTCACACAGCTGAAGGCTTTGTGGCTGAGACATGACTGATGTGGCCCACCAGGCTGCTAGCTGGCTAGTGTTCGTTAATTTACAGTTTAAATAGTTTGTAAATCTGAATGTAACTAGGGCTGCATAAGGTATTAAGTACAAAAGCTAATTTATTACATTTACTCCTTTGACACTTCTAATTCAGTAACATCGGAAGTTATATGCCCATATTGTGAATAATCACAATAGCAGTGGCAGGTTGAAGCAGCATGGCATTTTCTGATAGACTAATGTAGGTGCCCCAAATTTCACATTGACCTCTCTTATAGTAAAAACTTGCAAACTGAACATTAGCTCCCCATGACCTTTGACCCCTGAGTAATTAATGAAAAACTAACATTTCTTACTCATTGTAGACCCAATTAAATTGAAACTGCTGTTTCTGAGTAATCAAAGGATCTATTACCATTTGTACCTCGCCAAATATACTATCTGGTAAAACCTTGAATCATTGAAGTAATCAATGATCTTGACCATATTCCCACAATCATGCAATGACCCTGATAAGGCTAATATATTTCTTTTCTAACTTATAATCAATTCCACCTAACCTTCGACTTGTGAGAGGTGATCAGTGAAATTGACCTGTTCTCTTGTATCTTCCTGTTGTATAAATTATGCATTTCATTTCCATATAACTGACTCATGGAATGTAAATAGGAATAGAACTGTTTTCACCTTAAATGATATCGAGGAATGCAACATCCAGACAGTAGAGCACAGTCTTGTGCTTTCAAATACTTGAGAGGTTTTAAATTGAGGAGGTGGTGTCCACTGTAAAGGTATAATGTAAAGCCTGTGGATGTTATGTTTGCTGTGGGTATGTCTAGCAGGAGGACTACGCTAGGATGTCCGACATCATTCCTGCCTTACGCCAGCACGATTTCCCAGCATGTTGTCACCTAGCACTCGAGCATCTGGGCAGTATGGTGACCAGAGCCAACAGTCGTGGGGGGAATGCTATACCAGGCCTAGGGATCATTTCTGAGGAGATTGCCTCTAAAATCATCGATGAGTTTGTTTTTTGTGTGAGGAACAGCAGAGGAAAGCCACAACGGGTGAGATATCATTGTACAGGATTCCAGCAACTGATATTCCTTGTTGACTTGGTTACCATCTAAGCTGGGATCACTCTGATGTGGGGTTAACTAGCTCCCTTCTGATGAGCTCTGCCTCCAAGCGGTGAAAAAAACGAGAAGGCTTTCTTCTTACTTACAGGATTTTATGAATGTCAGAGGAGGTTCACTTTAGTCACTTAATTGTTATTCATTCGACCAAAATGCAAAACATGAACGACTTAGGAATTGTTTTTAAAACCCTGTGATTTTGCATTATGATTAGCATTGTCATGTAGCAGTGTGGCACAGTAACGTGGTTTTGTTTCCTGCTGCTACAGAAACTCACATCGATTCAAGAATTGCAGTTGCTGGAATCTCTCTCTGGGTTTTTCCACCACCAGAACAGTGAGGTGGTGAGGGACACGGTGTTCCGAGTGATCTTTGGCGGTGAGCAGGAGGAAGGAGAAGGGGATGAACGAGGACAGGTTCTCTGTAAACTCATCTCCATGGCTGTTGCCACTAGCAACATGAACATCATGAATGCTGCTGCCTCCTGGATGCAGGTTGGTTTCCCTGCAACTTCTCCCTCGCAACCTCTGCCATCTGGCAATACATGCCCTCAAGCAGACTCCTAGCTAGCTATCATATATTTAGGAACTAATTTCTTGTGCTACCACTCGACCATGTTAATGTCGAGTGTTTGTTGTCAGACTGTGGAGTGTAACTCGACCATGTTAATGTTGAGTGCCTGTGTTTGTTGTCAGACTGTGGGGTGTAACTTGACCATGTTAATGCCGAGTGCCTGTGTTTGTTGTCAGACTGGGGTGTAACTTGACCATGTTAATGTCGAGTGCCTGTGTTTGTTGTCAGACTGTGAGGTGTAACTTGACCATGTTAATGTCAAGTGCCTGTGTTTGTTGTCAGACTGTGGGGTGTAACTCGACCATGTTAATGTCGAGTGCCTGTGTTTGTTGTCAGACTGTGGGGTGTAACTCGACCAGTGTGGTTCATCTGGTTCACACTCTGGTGGCCGACTACTGTGTCAGGACCTCAGTGGACTTGAAGACGGGCCCCCTGAGGAAGTTGCCAGCCCTGTCTGCCCTCTTCACCTGTAACTTTGTGTCAGCTGTCACGGTTCTCTACACCCCAACAGGTTGGTTACCTTCTCTCCTCTCACCTGCTTCTTCTCCTCGGTTCTTCTCCCCAGTTGCTGATGATAACGGACGTGTGACCGTGTGGCAGGAAGTCTGGGTCGAGATACGCCCAGCAGTGACCCTCTCCCACTGGCCCTTCTCAGTCTCATCACCGAGTGGCTGGAAGCCGACCCTCGCCTTTACCTCCTCTCCCTCTCCAGCCCCGGCAACGTGAAAACTACCCTGTGGACATCTCCATCCAAGTCCAACACACAGACACCCATCCCTGGCCTAGTACGGTGGTGCTGTACACCAGCGAGTGTGAAGCCCATTGATATGGTGCAGGATGAGGTGGACTCAACAGGACATCAGCTCTCAGAACTCTTGTCACGTTTACATCTGGCTCTACTACACACCATTGTCAGTTTCCCAGGCCTGCCTGGCGCATCACAGCTAGAACTCATTACTTTGTCAGATATGCACAAGATAATAGGTGAGGTAAGAGTTAGATGGGTAGAAGTTGACCGTGACTTGTCTTCACTCGGGGTCGACCGACTGCTACAGGTCCTGCAGGTGGCGCTGGCTACAGGGGCCTTCAGATGCTCACTGGGTTAGAAAGCTTCTCTCTTCACCGTTTACTCATCTTCACACCATATTTGATGACCGTTTGCCAGTGTTGTGACATTGATGTGCTGGGAATGTTTGTGTGTTGCCAGCGGACCTGAGGAATGTGTTCAGCGCCATACCCTCCAACAGGTCAGTGGCAAGGTGCAGTTGGCTTAGAAGTGAAGCGTTCATGATACTGTCGTTGATATGTTGTGAAGGGTTCATGATACTGTCGTTGGTATGTTGTGAAGGGTTCATGATACTGTCGTTGATTTGTTGTGAAGGTTCATGATACTTGTTGATATGTTGTGAAGGGTTCATGATACGGTCGTTGATATGTTGTGAAGCGTTCATGATACTGTTGTTGATATGTTGTGAAGTGTTCATGATACTGTCATTGATGTTGTGGTTGTAATGACATTATGATTACCATTATACTGTAGATGCTATGATTCGGTTTGTTTTGATGTAGTTGCTATGATTCTGCATTTGCTATGATATTATTGTTGCTATGATACTGTTGTTGCCGTGAAACTGTAGATGCTATGATACCATGGTTGCTATGGTGCTGTTGTTGGTTTCAGGCTGCTGACGATGCTCAAGCAACAGCATCTCTCTACGGCTCCACCCCAAATGCACAACGTCTCGTGACATTAACATTGGTCAATGGACCATGACATCACGGCAGCATACTGAGTATACAATGCAGTCTCTTGGAGCATCATTAGAGGAAATAGATGAAGCAGAGAAGTAGAAGGAGCTGGATCAAGTTCACCAGGTGCCATACAATGCACATCTGGGTCTTCTGAAGAAAAGTTGCAAAATTATAATATTATAATGCATTATATTAATAACTGTATTTGTGTTTTATAAGAGGGAGTTACATTGCTGGTTGTTCTTCACATATAACAATAGAGCTATAAATATAGTCTACAATGTCATGACTGCTTAAAGAAGTTTATTTCTAGCTCTGGTGTTCAGCTGAACTTGCCATATTCCTTTGTTGCACTGCCCACCCGCTGTTATAGAGCTAGCCAGAAGCCCCACATTAAACATGAACCCTTCTAATGTTAAGTCTCTCTTCTTATTAAAATTGGCTCTGCTCGCCTTTTGACCCCCCCCACCCCCGGCTAAAAATATTATTGAAAAACATATATATCTCTTGAAGCATGTAAACCTAATTTTGAATTGAATTCTTAGTATATAGATGACTGATTGTAATTGTGTTCTTGGCTTACATTAAGACTAGAAAGTTTTTTTGAGTAAACTTGACTATATTCTGAAGATCAAATCGTCAAATAAAGAACCTAATACACTTAAGTTCCATGTTTTGCAACTGTAGCTTGTACAATATTATTATTCCACTTGTAAACACTGTCGCGCAAACCACTTGTGTGGTTCCATTACCGGACTTCATGTCCGACTGTTAACCTTTGTGGTTCAGAAACAAGGCCAATTTGGCATCATTTGTAAAACTGTAAACGTTATGATTCAGTCATGTCAAAAGCATCAGAGCTTCGAGGCCGATTGTTCTCTCATAACAATACACAATAAAATTTGAAAACCAAGCCACTGGTTGTTCAAACAAACACTTGGGACCTAAAAATAGACCAGGATGGGTATTCTGCAGCTGTCCAATTATAACTTCAACATTTGGTAAACCATTCCTTTAAGGTGGTTGAATTCTGAAGTACCTGCCATGGAACTAGTCCATATTACACTGTTTCAAACTACAAAGATTTTCATGAAGTAGACATTGAACAATTAATTGCGCGCTTTTTAATTTTTTTTATTTAAATTTAGGAAAAGCTTGGTAGCCATATGGATTAATATGGTTTGAATTTTCTAGCAGCCTTCATCGAAGCAATTCTGGATTTATCTTCTTCAAATTTCTGCCTCAGTTCCACAATGTCTGAAACAAGTTAAATGTCACATCACAGACACAGAGCAAATACACTTCAATTACTGCTGCAAAGCAGAAAAATGCTGGGTTTGCTACAGACTCACGTTGCCGTTTGGATTCCCGTGCTTGGAAGGTGTAAAAGTTGAGGAGTTCCTGCAGATGATGAGACAGATTAGGAGACATGAGGGTTATACATGGATCAAAGTGGAATGGTCAGCAGAGGAAAATGTGAAAATGCAGTAAGTGACCTTTTCCTTGCGTTTTCTCTTCTCCTTGCTAGTTACTTTCTTCTCATGTGTCTCTGTTCGTGGTGCAGCCTTGTTCTTGCTGTGTCGTGTCACCGTGACCCAGCCATCCTTGTCGGGAACCCCTTCACGCTCCAACGCCTCCGTTTTCTCCTACCACAGTCAGATGAACAGCGCAAATTCACAGGCATTATTTGACACAGATACTGAGCTTTAGGTTTACAACGATCACACATTAAAAACCTAATACATATTATCGAGCTGATGTTGTTACCTTTTCAATTCGCTCGTCGTAGGCCACCATGAAGCTGTCCACTTCTTTCTTCAGCTCGGCAACGTCAGCTTGACTCTCCTCGTAGGCGCAGGTCCATTCTCAACAGGCAAAACCAACACACAATTGTAACAGAACACCCCTACCAATGTACTTCATGTATCTAAGTATGTGCATGTGTTCAAGAGTATGTGATTTATATATGTATACAAAAAATTATCAGTGCTGGTACATTGTCACACCAGATATGTTTTCTGGTATGTGTGTGTGTGAATGTGTTGGGAGTGAAAGTGTTTAATATAATACATGAACAATGAATACTGAAATTGCTTTCATTCATACAACAAAATTCACACTTCTCATTCCAGTAACCAGTGGGGTCTCTGGGGAAGATAACAGCAGGGCTTCAGAGACACACATTCCCTTGGCCTTCTTCACTCCTAATGAATTCTTAAACACCACATAAGCTACACAAAATCCCTGCAACATAACACCAGCCATACAATACATTTTAAGGTACAAATGCAACAGGACCAGCACAACACAAAGAAGGATTGCAAAAATAATGCCACTTAATAGCCAGCAAAACTTACCACTATGGGCTTGGTAGATTTAAAATATTTGGAGAGATCTTCATCTTGCGGAGGACCATTAGATGGAGCTTGCTGCATGAACACGTGTTCTACTTTCCCACAAGTGGAAAAAAGTCTCTTTAAAGATTCCTGCAGGAGGAAGTGATGAAAGTGTACAATTGAAGAGCAGACATGATATCTCGATGCTACCAAGTGAATTACACCCTTGAGCAATACAACGGTAACAGCGCATCGACAAAATGAAACATGACTTGGTCAGCTTACATGTGTGGCGTATGGTGGAATGTTCAGGACAAAGAGCGTTCTGTCTCTTGGTTTGG
Organism: Urechis unicinctus; assembly: GCA_034190875.2. Lineage (NCBI taxonomy): Eukaryota > Metazoa > Annelida > Polychaeta > Xenopneusta > Urechidae > Urechis > Urechis unicinctus. The sequence continues at coordinate 52,213,890 of CM067347.1, read as the reverse complement.
AGGCATGGGAAGAGCGAACGCTGTGCTCCTTCACAAATAACTGGTGTCCATTTTGACATTTTTCACTGAATTTGATTGGTATGACTGCATACACATATGTAATTAAACAAACGTCAAGAAACAACATAAAAGCACCTGTAAGGTACTAGCTGATAATGGTCCCGCAAAATAAAAAATATGGTCCAACAGATTTAATGGTTACACCTGGTGGCACCAGAACACCACTAGCCCAGTGGAACCAGTACACCACTAGCCCAGTGGAACCAGTACACCACTAGCCCAGTGGCACCAGAACACCACTAGCCCAGTGGAACCATTACACCACTAGCCCAGTGGAACCAGTACACCACTAGCCCAGTGGAACCAGTACACCACTAGCCCAGTGGCACCAGTACACCACTAGCCTAGTGGCACCAGAACACCACTAGCCCAGTGGAACCAGTACACCACTAGCCTAGTGGCACCAGTACACCACTAGCCCAGTGCAACCAGTACACCACTACTCACTAGTCACTACTGCACTACTCCACTAGTAGGGGTGTCAGCCGAACCTCGCCGCAGACGGCCGCGTTGTGCCTCAATGTTAATTTCAATTTTTTTCAACTTGCTCTAACTGGCATTTATATTTAAGATACATGGACGAATGACACATCAAACGAGAGCTAACGTATTGAATTTCCGCATTTTACTCCGTTTGAGGCATAAAAAAGGTGTTTTTGTGGAGCAATACGTGAAAATTCTTGGCGAGTATTTTTGACTTTTCGTGACTCACTCCGTTATGAATTATCTAAATCGGTTCGTAATCGATACTCGCATCGTTTTTATTGTTTGGTGAATGACAAGATGACATTCTAATGTTCACGATCATATAAAATCTAAAAAAATTGGCCAAAGGGAAAATAATATTATTTACGTACGAAATGTTACGGTGTAAACAAATGTATTTTTTTCCCAATTTTATCAGAGTCTCGCGATAAAGGAACACACTTTTGACAAATTTAAGTATGATGTTACAAATGGGTGAAGTTATTTTCTTATTAAATGGAGCTGTTTTGTCGTATTTTGCACTTCAAAACGTTGTCCAATCATCGCATGCTCGCCCCGTGAGCCCCGTATCAGGGTCAACCTTGCCTTGACTCAACACGGCTGCGCACGCTCACAACCACCGCTAATCGTGCGTCGTCAAACAAAGTCGATTTTCGTTCATTTATCAATCTGGCTCAGATTATCCATCTATATACGGGGATAATTCAAGTATAGTGGAACACTTGGGTCAAGTTTATTTTCTTATTGAATAGGCCGTTCGGTCGTATTTTAGACTTTAAAATGTTCGATTTTGTCATGCCCGCACCGGGAGAGCGCATAGCATGCCTTCACACGGCCGACTCAAGATCGCTTACGCGACTGACCTCTTGGGGTCAAAGAAAGTCGATTTTCGTTCATTTATCAATCTGGCACAGATTATCCATCTATATACGGGGATAATTCAAGTATAGTGGAACACTTGGGTCAAGTTTATTTTCTTATTGAATAGGCCGTTCGGTCGTATTTTAGACTTTAAAATGTTCGATTTTGTCATGCCCGCACCGGGAGAGCGCATAGCATGCCTTCACACGGCCGACTCAAGATCGCTTACGCGACTGACCTCTTGGGGTCAAAGAAAGTCGATTTTCGTTCATTTATCAATCTGGCACAGATTATCCATCTATATACGGGGATAATTCAAGTATAGTGGAACACTTGGGTCAAGTTTATTTTCTGGGGCCGTTCGGTCGTATTTTAGACTATTGAATAGGCCGTTCGACTTACGCGACTGACCTCTTGGGGTCAAAGAAAGTCGATTTTCGTTCATTTATCATCTGGCACAGATTATCCATCTATATACGGGGATAATTCAAGTATAGTGGAACACTTGTATTTTAGACTTTAAAATGTACGATTTTGTCATGCCCGCACCGGGAGAGCGCATAGCATGCCTTCACACGGCCGACTCAAGATCGCTTACGCGACTGACCTCTTGGGGTCAAAGAAAGTCGATTTTCGTTCATTTATCAATCTGGCACAGATTATCCATCTATATACGGGGATAATTCAAGTATAGTGGAACACTTGGGTCAAGTTTATTTTCTTATTGAATGGGCCGTTCGGTCGTATTTTAGACTTTAAAAAGCATAGCTTGGCTTATCAGTATTATGTCATTCGATTCTTGAACTTAATATGGTACCTGATTTATTTATTTGGGGTTGTAGATTCAAAAAATTATCCGTTACAGGCCAGTAACTTCAAAGGCAAAATGCCGCTTGCGCTGGCGCGTGGAATTCGGCAGTTAGGGTTCACGGAGTAGATGTTGAGCTGCCGACAGTTACTGTGACGGTTGCGCGAGCGTCTCGTCGCCAAGGGCACCACCCAGAATTAACACATCTAAGAGATTATGTTAACCACGTTTTGTGTCAGATTCGTTCACGGAGTACATGCCGAGTTTATCAGGAGTTCGCTCCAGCCTTATATAAGCTGCGTAATGGCAAACAAATATTCATAACCATTGCGGTTAAACAATTCGCATTTGAATCTCTCTCTGACAACTTTTTTGCTTTAAGACGCGAGTGACCTCAGACTTTAAACCATCACTGGTTTAATCGTATCATATATCTCGTTATCTGACGTTGTATATATATATATATATATATATATATATATATATATATATATATATATATATATATATATATATATATATATATATATATATATATATATATATATATATATATGTATATTTCAGTGATCTTATAAAGGGTGTGACAAATAAGTTGTACTGCCCTAGTCTGGACCAGGTTTTGGTAGGCAGCTAGGACATTTTATCAGCCTGTTTTCGTCAAGACTTGCTATTGCTTATAACTATTGGACAATAGTTTATGAGTGTATTTTTGTTTGGGAGTTGGTATGTATAACAAGGCAATAATAGAAAAGTGGAAAGAGGAGGGGAAGGAGGCAACTTTCAGTTACCTCAAATCCCACCAGCCAGCGCCTGTGCCCTTAAGCTTTAAGAATTTACGACTGACTCTTGATCGAGTAATAGCTCGACATAAAAAGTTAAACAACAATAGGGTCGGCGCAAAAGGAATTGAACGGTATGAGGGTTTTCTTAACTCAGTGTTCAATTTTCCAGTTGTAAAAGCCTCACCCTCTGTACCAAAGCAGTTTTCTGAACTACATCCTCATGTCCAGTGTGGTCATGAGGGGGCAGCAGCATCTTTGGCTGTGGATTTAGCCCTTGTAGAGGAGAGAAATCGCACTTGGAGTTAGAGGGTGTAGAGAAAGACAAAGCCTTGGCTCAATATAACTATAACGATGCATTGATGGTCCAAAAATTGGCAAGGGCAAGCAAGGTTATAAAGCGGACCAAAAAGAGGGAATCTTATGTGAGGGCAAAGTTGGTCTGCTTGGACCCAGAGAAACCCGTTATTAAGGACAATGCATTAGATGATAGAATAAAACGACTGCAAGCGGATTTGGAAGCATGTAGAAATGAGAAGAATGACCTTCAAACCACAAATGAGTGGATGGAGACAATCTGTTATCCCTTACCGTACAATTCTGGCCTCAAAACCGAGACTTAAAAAAATACCATGAAATTTGAAAAAGCCTCAATAAAAACTTTTTGTTACTGATTGACTTAAAAAAATGAAACATAGCTCATAAGAAGCCTCTAGATTATACATTTCTTGTGGTATAATTTCATTATCATATTTTAAATATAAGACATATAAAGCGGCTGTTATCCCTTACCGTACAATTCTGGCACAAACCGAGCAATACCATGAAATTTGAAACCTCAATAACTTTTTTTATATTTGACTGAAAAAAATGAAACATACCTTTTTAGAATCCTCATGGGTATAGCTATCTTCATGTAAAATTTCAACGAGATACAATGAATTTGTAAAAAACCACTGCCACCCCTACCACTAGCTCAGCGATTGGCAGCAGCGGATGTTCATTTTGACGTATCAGTAACAATACCCCACATCTATGACATGGAATACATAGGTAACGCATTGCCTTCGCCTTATCCAAAATTATATATTAAGTATGTTGAGATGTCTTAGTTACCAGTAAACCCCTTTGCAACAACAGCTCCACTCTCATCACTGGGCGCAGCCATCTTGAAACGGATGTTCAAAACCTTTCACGCATGCGTTCGACGGTAAATGAGCTTGGCATGTAAACAACAGAAAGGCATCCGTCCTTTGAAACGATATCGAAATATATGATTTTGATCGCTATAGAATCGAACTTTTTAGCCCAACGTTGTGGCGTGATGTTGATTGTCTTCCAACGATCTGATGAACAGCTAGTTTGAGATTTGGGCTGAATTCGGTCTCAATTACAAGCATTGGCAATTTTATTTACCCTGCGCGGACGTATCATTGCAATAATAAAACTTCCCGAGTGGTTACATACCAGCAGACCAGTCCGTGGGCAAATTTATTTTGAGAGGGTACGTACACTTTTGCACAGTCCTGCGTCTAGAAAATGATACAAAATAGTATCAGGGTATGCGAAGACAAATCTGTTGGCTTGGAGTGTGTTTATCTCGTCTGTGCAAGAACTTGGATGGACGGGCACAATTTTTTCCCACCACTATTGAGGTTATATGTCTCATTGTCTGATGTCAGGTGCATTCCCTTTCATAGATGTGACCATCTGAGTTGCGAGGAACCTGTCAGGTTTTCCCACCTTGGGACCAAGTTAAAGGTCTAATATCTGACTATCTTATGGCACCGTAGAGACACAGCACATGGGTCACAGCTTGCCATATATGTAGGTCTAATGCAGTAAATAACAACTGACACTGGCCAAGAGAAAGTGTCCCTAAATGGACTTCTTTTCTTATCCAACAGCAGTTTTTTGTGATTATGCATTGCAAAAAATTGTTGTAAAAGGTTGCGGCATATACAGGTTGGTGGTAAAAGTGTTACAGTGTTCTGCACTGTTGGCCTCTATGTGGCTATGACTGTCGCAGAGACATGACAAAGGGAACTCTAAAAAATATATTAGATCTATTGGCACCAATCCAGATTAAATTCTATTATAATTACTGTCACAATGTAAATCTTATTGACATAGACATGAACTCATCTGACATTCATAATCACAATACTAGAATCAAAATAACCTTTTCATCCCAAGAGTAAAACATCTTATGCAGTCTCACACATCTGCAAACCCCACAAACATAACCAAGCACTCATCCTTGTATCCCACAAATAACTATAGTGTATGTACTAGTTGGTCTTACTCTTAGAATTAGTTTATCTTGTATAATCTGTTCTTAGTATAAATGGATCTGGGAATGAATTGGTCTTGGTACAAGTTGATCTTGGTACAAACTGGTCTGGATACGAATTGGCCTTGGTGAAAGGCTGGTCTGAGTACTTGTGGCTCTGGTGTAAGAGTTTTGTTTAGTTTGAAATGGTATAAGCATGAGTTAGTCTGGTATCAGTTTTTCAAGGTAAGAGGTGGTCTGGTTACAAGTAGTTTTGGGTATGAGTTGGTCCAGGTATTAGTTTGTCTTGGAACCATTTGGTCTAGATACCAGTTGGTTTGGGTACGAGCCATTCTGGGTATGAGTCAGTCGTTTGGTCAGATCTTCCATTTGGTCGGGTGTACCATTTGGTTGGATGTACCATTTAGTCTGGTGTACCATTTGGTTAGGTGTACCATTTGGTTGTTGTAAAACCATTTGGTACAGGGTGGTTACCATTTGGTTAGTGGCCATTTGGTCGCATGTACATGACAAAGGTCTCGTGTTACCATTTAGTTCGGGGATTGAATTTGGGATGGATGTACCATTTGGTTAGGTGTACCATTTGGCTGGATGTACCATTTGGTTATTTGTACTATTTGGTCAGATGTACTATTGTATAGGTGTTACCATTACAAAATGAATTGGTCTTGGTACAAGTGGTCTGGGTACAACGCTGGTCTGGATACGAATTGGTTTTGGTGACTTACTTTATGATTGCAATTGTTGTTTGCAGGTGGTGGCGACCAAGATGTGTGAGTGTAGTGAGCGACGGCCACCAGATGACTGGAACTGACATGGTGGACGCTGAAGCATGTTTTGCAGGTACCGGTGGTCTGGTGTACATGAGTGGTAGCTGTTGTGTTGTGTTTAGTACTTGGCCAGTTTTTCAAGGTAAGAGGTGGTCTGGTTACCAGGTATTGTTTGTCTTGGAACAGATACCAGTTGGTTGGGTAGGTGGAGTCAGTCGTTTGGTCAGATCTTCCATTTGGTCGGGTGTACCATTTGGTTGGATGTACCATTTAGTCTGGTGTACCATTTGGTTAGGTGTACCATTTGGTTGGGTTTACCATTTGGTTGGGTTTACCATTTGGTTAGGTGTACCATTTGGTTGCATGTACCATTTGGTCTCGTGTACCATTTAGTTAGGTGTGCCATTTGGTGGGATGTACCATTTGGTTAGGTGTACCATTTGGCTGGATGTACCATGTTATATATGTGATTCCTTTGATGTACCTTGGTCCAGGTGTACCAACAGTGAGGTGAAGTGTCAGATGTTCCTCAACGCGAATGCTCCCCCTCCAAGGTTTTACAATTAACTTACTTTATATAAACCTGCAATTGTTGTTTGCATCTGGTGGCGACCAAGATGGACATGTGAGCGACGGCCACTCATGATGGACATGGTGGACGCTGTTTATAAGCACATTACAGCCTGTCACCTCTCCTTGTATGTGCACTGCTATGCTGATATCTATTCAGCTCATACCGTACATTGAAATTGTTTATGTGTGTTGGCAGTTACGACTGGTTCCCTATAGAGTGTGTAGTTGATGAGGGTCTATGTTATATAAGCAAGCGTTTCTATTCACTGGCAGCTACGTATAACTCGCATATCATGGGCATCAACAAAGTGAATCTCAGGACCACCTCCCCGATTTATGGCAACCGATAAGGTAGGTTTGTATCCATCAATACTTGACAAATCTGGTCATCATGAATCTCTGTCAGGCGCTGCTTGGACACTCGTTGTTTCCTTAATATTATGTCTTTCCACGTTACACCCCAAATATTTTTATGCATATCGTCTGATTTAAATATAGTTGTAATATAGTATGCCAAAAAAATAGAATCGCATAAAGGAGTAAGATTTGAATAAATCAGCTCTCCCGAGCAAACACCTGAGGTTTGTGATGAGAATACTTGACAAATCAGTGCAGGTCAGCAGCATTTGCGGTGACACTGATAGTTTGAGAACAGAAATAAGACGTTCCATTTGTCAGACGACAAATTGCCCTTAACATCCCACCATGTTACTATTGCTATGGTACAGAACTGGAGATTCAAGACAATGCAAGCACCTGACATGAATGATGGAGTGAATGTTGGTTTTAGCAGTTATTGATGCATGCCAAAAAAAATAGAGACCTGGCTTTGTGCAGTGAGTTGAACACCTGAAATGTGATGTTTACTTAGCACAGTGACCTGCTTGACCCCTGCAACAGAGTGAATTGAATGGTGTGTTTACTTGGCAGGACCTGGCTTGTGTCAGACAGAGTGAACTTAACATCCCACCATGTTACTATTGTTTGGTACAGAACTGGGACTCAAGACAATGCAAGCAAAATCAGACATGAATGTTGTGTTTACTTGGCAGGACAGCAAGACCTGATATGTGCATCAAAGTGAATGTTGTGTTTACTTAGCACGACCTGGCTTATGGAACTGAGTGAATGTTGTGTTTACTTGGCATGACCTGGCTTGTGCAACAGAGTGAACTGAATGGTTTGTTTACTTGGCAGGACCTGGCTTGTGCAACAGAGTGAATGTTGTGTTTACTTGGCAGGACCTGGCTTGTGCAACAGAGTGAATGTTGTGTTTACTTGGCAGGACCTGGCTTGTGCAACAGAGTGAATGTTGTGTTTACTTGGCAGGACCTGGCTTGTGCAACAGAGTGACCTGGCTTACTTGGCAGGACCTGGCTTGTGCACAGAGTGAAGAGTGAACCTGGCTTGTGCAACAGAGTGAATGTTGTTTTTACTTGGCAGGACCTGGCTGGCTTGTGAATGTTTGTTTACTTGGCAGGACAAACAGAGTGAATGTTGGCAGGACCTGTGTTTACTTGGCACTTGGCAGGACCTGGCTTGTGCAACAGAGTGAATGTTGTGTTTACTTGGCAGGACCTGGCTTGTGCAACAGAGTGAATGGTTGTGTTTTACTTGGCAGGACCTGGCTTGGCAGGATGGCTTGTGCAACAGAGTGAATGGTTTGTTTACTTGGCAGGACCTGGCTTGTGCAACAGAGTGAATGTTGTGTTTACTTGGCAGGACCTGGCTTGTGCAACAGAGTGAATGTTGTGTTTACTTGGCAGGACCTGGCTTGTGCAACAGAGTGAATGTTGTGTTTACTTGGCAGGACCTGGCTTGTGCAACAGAGTGAATGTTTTATTTACTTGGCAGGACCTGGCTTGTGCAACAGAGTGAATGTTGTGTTTACTTGGCAGGACCTGGCTTGTGCAACAGAGTGAATGTTGTGTTTTACTTGGCAGGACCTGGCTTGTGCAACAGAGTGAATGTTGTGTTTACTTGGCAGGACCTGGCTTGTGCAACAGAGTGAATGGCTTGTGTTTGTGTTTACTTGGCAGGACCTGGCTTGTGCAACAGAGTGAATGGTTTGTTTACTTGGCAGGACCTGGCTTGTGCAACAGAGTGAATGTTGTGTTTACTTGGCAGGACCTGGCTTGTGTTTTGTTTACTTGCAACAGAGTGAATGAGTGAATGTGTTTACTTGGCAGGACCTGGCTTGTGCAACAGAGTGAATGTTGTGTTTACTTGGCAGGACCTGGCTTGTGCAACAGAGTGAATGTTGTGTTTACTTGGCAGGACCTGGCTTGTGCAACAGAGTGAATGGTTTGTTTACTTGGCAGGACCTGGCTTGTGCAACAGAGTGAATGGTTTGTTTACTTGGCAGGACCTGGCTTGTGCAACAGAGTGAATGTTGTGTTTACTTGGCAGGACCTGGCTTGTGCAACAGAGTGAATGTTGTGTTTACTTGGCAGGACCTGGCTTAATTGTGCAACAGAGTGAATGGTTTGTTTACTTGGCAGGACCTGGCTTGTGCAACAGAGTGAATGGTTTGTTTACTTGGCAGGACCTGGCTTGTGCGACAGAGTGAATGTTGTGTTTACTTGGCAGGACCTGGCTTGTGCAGCAGAGTGAAGGGTTTGTTTACTTGGCAGGACCTGGCTTATGTGACTGAGTGAATGTTGTGTTTACTCTGCAGGACCTGGCTTGTGCAACAGAGTGAATGGTTTGTTTACTTGGCAGGACCTGTCATGTGTAACTGAATGAATGTTGTGTTTACTCTGCAGGACCTAGCATGTGTAACAGGGTCAAGGTCTTAGCTAAAGACTTGCCCACCGTCGATTAGGACGTGCTAGAATTTTCCCCTAAAGACCGTCCACCCGTCCGCGCCTCCAAGGCCGGATACAAAAAAAAAGCTCAGTCAGTGATAACGCCCCAGTATAAACAGCTCATTTGAAGACAAACAAGGATCTATGATCAAGATAAATACTGCTCTGTTTGATAACGCTTTTTATGACGCATGGGGTTTAATCAGTGTCATAATACTTAATGATGGTGAATCGAGTGACGACATTCCTTCTCTTTAATGATACACGATATGTTCGAGGTTCGTAAGAATAATGACAACTAGAAAGGTGGCATCCATTGTGCACGGTCGATTCGAGCATCATTTCGAAATGTCTGCCTCACGGTTCCACCTTTTACCGTGATCTGATAAAATTTTGGTCTACTGTGTCGGCTCGCGCATGAATCTCAGAAAATTCAATTTGGTAAAATATCATATGGACGCGGAGTGGTTGACTAAGTATTTATTCCACATAATGTTAATGTCTCGCAAACTGTCACAATCGCGATGAGGGTGTTGTGTAAGGAAAATCCTGCGGTGAAGTGCCCTCTCGGGAACGGGGACGCTCTGGTGGGGGTGAAAGGAGGCGGCCGGGGTCGATGGCTGTGCGGAGGTGCCGTGTTGACTGAACCGAAGTTGCCAGGGGAGGGGGTATGAATGTGGGGGGGGGGGAGGTGCGGGCGGATTGATCTGGACTCAGACCCTGAACAGAGTCTATGTTGTTTTGACTCGACAGGACCTCGACATACTCTCACCTCGTTACAGTGCAAACACGCAAGTGGCCTATATCCTGAGTCTAGGGGTCGTCAAACAGTTCAGGAGATATGGCATTGGTAAGGAGCGGACTTTTTGTCTAGATTGTTCAAGTTTTAGTTAAATTTATTTGATGCATATATACAAATGTATAGGAATGAAGTAGGTTAAGAGGTGCTAGTGTCATCTCATGTGTCCAGCCTCCCTGCTGCTAGACAGTCTCCTCTCCTATGTGGCCTCTGGGGAGCGCACAGATTGTAAGGCTGTCTACCTCCATGTGCTCACATCCAACTCGGCGGCCATACGCTTCTACGAGAACAGAAACTTCCACCTGCATAACTACCTGCCATATTACTACTCGATCGCAGGAATGCCGCGGGACGGCTACTCCTACGTGCTCTACATCAACGGCGGACAGCCGCCACTGACGCTATTATATCCTTATTCTCCACATGCTCCACTAAGTTGCAGGAGGTTGCTGGTAACTTGTTGGTAATCATTAATTTGAGTATTTACTCTATCCATCAGTTGACAAAAAGTTGATGGCCTACCTGCAGCTGCAATTCCTACAGCTGCAACTTCTACAGCTGTGAATATAATCTTGTAAGTTGAATGACAACTGTGTAGTTTCCTTAACTCCAGTTTACTGATTACATCAAGCACGTTGGTTGTATTGTGAGCAAGGTGGTGAAGTTACAGCCGTGTGCGTTACCTCAGCGGATACTTCAGTCAGCTCAAAGCTTGTGGCGCCGCCTGGTAAATAACTCGACGACAGCACCGCATCAAGTGCACTACAGCTAACCCCACTTCTAGGTGCAATGCTAGTGTTCAATTTTTTAAAATCATGTCAGTTGTTACGTTTTATGAAGTAAAAGTGGAATGAGTGATATAGATATTTCTGGTCACTGTGTTAGACCATTTTCTGATGCTACTGTAATGATAATGAATTCAGACATTTCTCTTCATAAACGTTGTCAAGGTAACAGCAATGCCTTATTTATATTGAATCAAAAGTAGGTGTTGCCAGCAGGTGTCAGGAGTAAGGTACACCAACCATCTCTCATTGTAAGCTTACTGTTACCTTACAAGCCCTGCTGATGCAGAATCTATGTACAGTAAGTAACATGGTGCCAGGCAGAATAGGGGTGTGTGGCAGTTGGAAAGCAAACACTGCTTATTTTGGGTGAATTAGCAAAATGTGGTTCTCTTTGTATTACCACACAGGATGGTTGAAAATCTGTGATTTTAAGTGGGTTATTTTTTTTATGGGAGTGAATGTACCTAGATAGGGAAGATGGGCCTGTTTCCTCCATGGGGTCTTTTATTTCACCTGCCATTCTGAATCGCACCACTTGTTGTGTCTCATGCCATACTGAAACATGCCACTAGTATGTAATGTATCGCGCCGTTTGTGTCACATGCCACACTGACTCGCGCCGTTTGTGTCACATGCCACACTGACTCGCACCGTTTGTGTCACATGCCACACTGACTCGCGCCGTTTGTGTCACATGCCACACTGACTCACTCCGTTTGTGTCACATGCCACACTGACTCGCGCCGTTTGTGTCACATGCCACACTGACTCGCTCCGTTTGTGTCACATGCCACACTGACTCGCGCCGTTTGTGTCACATGCCACACTGACTCGCTCAGTTTGTGTCACATGCCACACTGACTCGCTCCGTTTGTGTCACATGCCACACTGACTCGCTCCGTTTGTGTCATACGTGTGGCCCTCTAGTGGATGATATTCATCTGCTCATCTGGCTCTTCATGGAGTGGCACGTGGTGTGGCTCCATAACCGACCTCCTCTGGCTCTTCATGGAGTGGCACGTGGTGTGGCTCCATAACCGCCCTCTGGCTCTTCATGGAGTGGCACGTGGTGTGGCTCCATAACCGCCCTCCTCTGGCTCTTCATGGAGTGGCACGTGGTGTGGCTCCATAACCGCCCTCCTCTGGCTCTTCATGGAGTGGCACGTGGTGTGGCTCCATAACCGCCCTCCTCTGGCTCTTCATGGAGTGGCACGTGGTGTGGCTCCATAACCGCCCTCCTCTGGGCTCTTCATGGAGTGGCACGTGGTGTGGCTCCATAACCGCCCTCCTCTGGCTCTTCATGGAGTGGCACGTGGTGTGGCTCCATAACCGCCCTCCTCTGGCTCTTCATGGAGTGGCACGTGGTGTGGCTCCATAACCGCCCTCCTCAGCCATCCTCCCTGGTTTTAACAAGAAATATATGTGGTCTTTGTCTTTTTACCTGGCTATGTTGGAATGTATGTGGTGCCAGCTATGTATCAGGGTTTGTGGTGTCAGTTTGTGCCGTCACAGCGATCACAGGAACCTTATCCTGACCCATTCAATCTCAGTGATCATTCAATAAATCATTTATTTGGATCAAAGGCTATCAATAAATATGTTGTTTTGTTTGTTTTTATATAATTTTAGGAGTACTAAATGGCTCATTAATTCCGCTGTAAATATCATTCTTGGTTCATGCTGTATTCAATAGTAGGGGCGAACATAAGCTTACATTAGTGCATAGAATACTTCCGACCGACTAGTGCATACCACATGAGAGGATGTAGGGTTGCCGATGTAAGGGTTCGACTCTTTTGCTGTCTGTCTGTGTAACCATAACAACAGCACGCACAATGAAGTTATCTGTTATGTGGAGAACATTGTACAGAAGGTGTTGACATCACCAGATCAGAAGAAGGAAATGTAATGTTCGAGTGAAAGAATTCCTGGAGAAAGTTCCTAATGTCAATGCCATAATCACCTGTAATGTCTTATTACATAGCTGAGTTTCATCAACAGGTAAAATTTCATCACATCATCAGCTTTATTGTCTTACCACTTGTCTGAGTTTTATCAAAAGGTTGTTTCTCAATATTCATCATGACTCGCCTGAGTTTCATCAACAGGTATGACATCTGAGTTTCGTCAGCAGATATGACTGCCATTACAACCTACTATGGTAGCTAGATGTAAGCTATCATAGCAACCTACCATGGTAATTAGAGGTAAACTATCATAACAACCTACCATGGTAACTAGAGGTAAACTATCATAACAACCAACCACGGTAACTAGAGGTAAACTATCATAACAACCTACCATGGTAACTAGAGGTAAACTATCATAGCAACCTACCAAGGTAACCAGAGGTAAACTGTCATAACCACCTACCATGGTAACTATGAGAGGGTTCTGACACCACCACTCTCTATACTACACCACTAATTACAGCGCTTTAATTATGCTGTTGTGACCCCAATAGGGCTACGCGGTTCTGGCGCAGTGGTGGACGGTTTTGGGACAACCGTAGGTGAGGGTTCTGACACCACCACTCTCTATACTACACCACTAATTACAGCGCTTTGCTCCCTGTTCCCCAACAGGGTTACGTGGTGGGCCCGACACCCGGGCCCGACACCCGTGCTCTCTTTAGCTCTGCGGAGCCCTCGCCGGGTTTTGCAGCCTTTCTTGGTCTTGGTGGTGGCTTTACACCTCTACGGATTTCTTTAGCCCTGGCTTCTTGTATTTTGTATTTGCATCTTGGCTGCCGGATAGACCGACTTTTTCACACATCTTCTAGGTCACTTTCTAATAGCACAGTTTTCTCCCCCATAGTACATATTTACTTCGGGTGCATTAGTTTAACAGAGCGCATCTCACACTTGCTGAACAGAACTCTCACCAGGTCATCGTAATCACTGACAACATCTCTCAACTCGATCTCTAAGTCTCTCAGATAATATATATCTATCTTCAACTCTTTTACACAACCTTCAAGTTCAGCAATACGCTCTTTGGTGTTCATTTCTATACCTAGCGCCCTCGTTTATTCAATAGGTAGGTATATACAGCGCGCAATAAAATCTGTATTGAGGTGGGTCAATATCATTCACAGTCCGCTGGACGGTGTAGAAGTACTTTCTAATGCTTCGTCTTTCCCATGTTGGATCAGCGCGTTTTTTTCATCGATTGAAAGTCTGGTATGCTTTTACGGATCAACAACGGAGGAGTCATCGCAACAAGAAAAGCTAGAAATTAAACCTTAACACTACTGGGGCCGCTTGTGGGCTACTTTGAATTGCTGGAAAATTCATCAGTTGTTGACTGACCATCAAGGTAACCTGGCCTTATAGCGACAGCACTTGAAGATGGTAATATCGCGGATCATGAGTTTAAATTCGTCTTAGCTGAGGTCACAAAATATACCCAAATTAATTTTTTCAAGATTGTATCAGCCCACAGTATACGTGATTGACCTTAGGCCAACACATAGATGCAGTGTTGTCTATAGGATTTTGCAGGGACACAGCCTCACCGCTTTGAACATTTGCCAGAGTTTGATACATGGTTAACTATGTCGGCCTAATAAATCAATAGGAAAGTGTTCTGCGGCTGCGGCGTGTCAAACCACGACCAACTTAAGGCTGAAGATTCCCTCGTCCAAGCTGTCTACACCTTTCACGTTTATTATACAGTGCAGCACCTACTGGCAGAACTACAAGCGACTCTACCTCAGGTTCATGCCCATGACCCCCATAACAATCCATACGATCGGAGGGTATATGAGACTCCGTAGTGAGTTTGGTGTAGGCCTAGGGGTGCTATATGCACATGATTAGTCGTTAAGGTTGCGGGCCGGTACTTCCGTTATGACTCTACACGGATGGCGGAAAAGGCTCAAAAGCCAAGGTTTGCCCACGCGAACAACCTTCAATCCTTTCAGGAGAAAATGGGTGCTGTTCTACCCCTTGCATATGGCTCTGAGGTAGACGAGGCCTGGATTACCTTCATACTGGACACGTCTGAGGGCTTCACACAGCCCGGCGTTGATCGCATCAATGACAACATTAGGACCTATGTCTGGGCACTGCTGGGGGCACAGACACAGACTCGTAGCCGCATCCTGGGTACCGGCACTGCGTTTGACGCCATTAAGCAATTCTTGGTTGACGTTGAAGATGCGATTGAAAGTGCTATTGATTGCCAGCTGCAATCATTGGGTTGTGCAGTAATATGGTTGATCGGGATGACTTTATTGGGGTTCCTTTTTTGTCCAGGCTAGCCTGTGGTTGACCTTGTCAACCCCGCAGTCCATACACAGGCAAGCCTGTGGTTGACCTTGTCAACCCCGCAGTCCATACACAGGCTAGCCTGTGGTTGACCTTGTCAACCCCGCAGGCCACACACAGGCTAGCCTGTAGTTGACCTCGTCAACCCCGCAGTCCACACACAGGCTAGCCTGTGGTTAACCTTGTCAACCCCGCAGTCCACACACAGGCTACCCTGTGGTTGGCCTCGTCAACCCCGCAGTCCACACACAGGCTAGCCTGTGGTTGACCTCGTCAACCCCGCAGTCCACACACAGGCCTAGTTTATTTTTACTACCTTCTTGCACACACTACAAAGAATGTTAACGACTCTGTGTTTCTTCTTATCTGTGTTTGCAAATACCGCCATTCTTATGTATATAGTTTACTTGTTAAATGTCTAATTGAGAACACCATCTGGCAGCAGCAGGGTGTCAGGTGGCACCACAATCAGCTTCTCCTTTACAAACCAAAGGTGTGGTCCTTCCAACATATAGTAGAGCACAGGCTCATCAGGCTTAGTGACAGAGTGTCCAAGTTTGTAGACCTTGAGTGACCACACAGGGTCAGTGGCACGACGGCAGCCCTGTTCCAGCTCACCATGCTGGTGGAGATAACGAACATCAACACAAGAGGGAGGCTTTTGCTTTTTGAGCCTTACCAAGTGCCCTGGTACTACAGAAGAGGGCTAGCATGAAGAATGGAGGCCGATCCCTACAAAAGTTTTTTTGATAATTTTGAGAATGTTGCTTATGAGCCTGAAGCTATACCGACTCTCTTTAGCCATAATGGAGTCAATGATAGTCGGAGCGATGGAGAGCTTCCGATAAAAGGCAACGACAACAGGTGAGATCCACTGGCTGAACCTTTTTTCGTGTTTTGGCTTATAATTTTTTAGATGACGAATTTATTAAGTTGCCTGTATATCAATACAGCTGTTTCTCGTCGTGCAGGTTGTAAATGAAATGGTTTTGACAGCTGAGGGAACAGATACATAGGGACACAGTGCAACTTGCTGACTGCAAATGTCACCAGGAGCACCCAATACGAACCTCATGAGGAATCTGTTGAACTGGTAGACAACGATGATGAGATGGAAACTGACCCTGACTATGACTTCACTGATGATGCTGAGATGGACACTGATGATGACAATGAATTTGAAAAAGTGCAAGGAAAATATTGTTTGTAGTGTAATGAAAAAAAATTAGCTCACAGAATGAATATGTTGGGAATTTATTCTTATTGATCACAATGGTGTTGATCTTGAGGATGGCCCAGGTCATAATCAAAGAGAATGTATTGTGTATGAGAGCTGTTTGAGAACCCTGCTGCTCTCATGCTTCCTGTGAATGAGCCTCTGCAGAGTCATCATCAAGCAGATACAGGGGAGTTTTGCTTGTCTGCGTGAATGGACACAGTAAGATGTGAGATAGTCAACATTTTACAGGAGCTATGCCTGCAGGGAATTTGTTAATGGCCTCATGGATTTTTTGTTAGTAGCAGTAGTGCTGTTAGAACATCCCAACTATATATATGTCAACATTCCATCACATTCAGAGAAGACACCTTGTTTCAGCTGGAAGACGAATATGGCGGAGGGGATGCCAGATTTTGTTCTCCAAGCCACACTGCTAGCTATGGCAGTTACACCCTGATGGACTTATTGACCCTGAGGGTTCTAGACATGCAACTTGTTAAGGTATAAAAATTACGATTTATGACCAGTATACGACGGATTCCTTCATGTACAGTCTATTGTACTATCAATTGCCTGTTTTTTTTCAGAGCAACCAAGTTATAAATTATAATGCTATTCAGTTAGCTGGCTTAAATCTTGCCTTGAAACCCCTGTCTGCAAATGGCTTGACAATAGAATCCATCATTTCTGACAGACATTTGGAGGTGAAATATTACACGAGGGCAGAGCAACTTCCAGTCCAACATTGGTTTGATGTGTGGCATGTTGCCTGAGGTTAGTTTCTTTGTGTAGCTAACACAAAGCTCCGTGTAACAATTTGAAGAATATTAAACATGTAAGCATACCAAATTATATGTTGGCATTAAAGACTAATACACACTTATTTGTAAATGAAAGGATCAAGTGGAAAATGGTGGAAAGGAAAACGAAAAGACTGCAACATCCTGAGTGAGTGGGCCAGAAGCATTTTCAAACATGTTTACTGGAGTGCTGCCTCAAGCAATGGAGATGAGGACCTGGTCAGAGCAAAGTGGCTCTCTGTCACTAGACATGTCGTCAATGAGCTTGTGAGGCATGGAGAGCTGTACCCGAAAGTGGATACTAAAGGGTTGGTATTAGTTTTGAATCATATAGTTCACGTCATTTCATTGCCGAGGAAAGGAATGTCCAACCTGAAAAGCATCTTCTGGTAGGTGCTTACAGGTGTCGATTCAACCTGACCATGAAATCGTCTTCAGCTCTATTGTAGACATCCTGTATATTTGCCATCCGGGTCAGGGAATGATTCTCGAAAAGCTGTTACCATACAGGCTGGCAGCACCTTCCTGTTACTTCTGTCTGTTACTTTTATACCTGATTAATCTGAAGCAATATATTGATTAGTTGCCTTCACTAGCCCGGGTCACCCTCCGCCCACATGTTGTGGTCATGACCAGGACCAATCCCATTAGTCAATGACATTACGAATCCACGCCCCAATAAGTCAAGACCTGTATGGAATGGGCTGGCATTATTTGAACCAATGAGGCGTCCGCTGATCAAGTTGTTTTGTGCGAAACCCAAAGCCTGGGACCGCAACATAACGCGGAGTTGTCATATAATAGTGTCTCTCGGTATGACATCGACGGGCTTGAGTTGTCGATCACCACTGTACGTGTGTATTGTGCAGAGCTGTCTTTGCCCTCTATACAACACATGCCTACGTCTACTTTCAGTAGAGGGGATAGGAATGAGGCACATGGACAAGGCTGTGTGGAGTTGATAACACACTGCCCTATCATCAGTAGATGTGGGGTTGCAGGGAAATATCCTGGACCCTTGTGGTCATGCTGAAACTGGTGAGCAATTGTCATACCAGGGGGCTTTTACATTTCACAATTCTTTTTTACTTTTATGTTTTCTTTTGTGTACACATTTAAGTGCTTATTTTTATTCTTTTTATTTTTTTAAATAAAATTATTTGTACACTTTCTATTACTTTACACTTTTTTAGCACTTTTTCTCTATGGGATGTACTCTGGTGGCTCATCTTTACACCCTCGTTTATTCAATAGACCAAAATGCAAAGTATATACAGCACATAAATAGTCCGCACACTCTATGGGGCAATGAAATCACTGTGTGTATTGAGGCGGGTCGATATCATTCACATTATCGCTGGTGTAGAAGCAGGAGCACCCAATATTTTTGTGATGCCTTCTAATGCTTTGTCTATCTCATGTTGGATAATTGCGGTTTTTTATCGATTTAAACAGTCTGGTATGGTTTTACACATCCAGCATTAATTTCCCACGTCATTTGAGTATATTTTGTGACCTCAACTAAGACTAGTTTAAACTCAATATCCAAGATATTGCCATCTTCAAGTGCTGTTGATACAATGTCAGCAGTGGTATTCAATTTGCCCATGAAACGGATCTGAGCGGATCTGAGCATGTTTTTTACCTTGATGGTCAGTCGCCAATTTATAAATTTCCAGCAATTCCAAGTAGCCCACAAGCAGCCCCAGTAACACCCAAAACCGTGTACATTTCTTTCTCGAGGTATTGCTTCTTGGGGCTGATTTGGTCACCTATAGCAATCTCGAGAGGTATGTCAAATATTGGGATGCATGTGCGCTCGTTCCTTAGACTCGGTTACATTATAACTGTCCTTTTAAACACGATTAACAGCAATAGTTACACCTAGAAGGGCAGGCTCTACACTCACATTGGTTGATAGCCCCATACGCAAAATTCGGCCAACACTACAGGCGCTATCAAAAAACGACCACTAGTGCGATCCATTAACCAATGTCCCTTTTCCTTCTGCCCAAATAGTAATGAGGGGCTTCAATGAGGGATGGTTGTGTAGCGCATCAACATAGAATTATTTTACATATTCAGAGAGGTCGGATTGAGTGCTCTCCGTTTGTGTCTAGGTCCATCGATACTTGCTTTTATTGACATCTTGTAAATTCAAGGACAACGCTAACAGGAAGGTCGTGGTTGTCTAATAGCCGTCCCTTATTATCTCGTAACTGAACCTTCAACTCGTGCACCGTTCTGCTAGTAACACGATTTGACTCAGGAATAGTGGTGTTCATGGTTATTATATCACCATAAGAGCCACAACTTCAAGAAGCGTAGTGGGGGCCCCATCAAGCACTGACTTGATGTAAATAGACATAAAGTGGATTAAAGATAACCCCATTTGAAGCATCAACCTCCAAACTAAGACCTATAGCTGCAATGCCCCACCGCTTTTAACATTAGACAGAGTGTGGTACATTGTACTATCGATACACAAGCCTTCAGATTTAATAGGAATGGTACACAAACCAGGCCAACTGTACCCACCCCATGTAGCAGCTGAGCAGTTGGCACATCTCCGCACCCATGTCAAAGCGGAGGACAGTACAGGGGCGTTCAAGATGGAGTTCTCCAACCTGTTTGAACACTATGTGGTGCCAAACATAAGCGACGATAAACCTATAGTTGGCTGGAGAACCAACCACATGCAATACTGGCAGAACCAGGCAAATGTTGTTGTTTGGTGCGCAACCTCTGACTGTGGTGTTTTGTGCGTTGGACCACCTTAACTCATGAGTCCCACTAATAAGGGCTCTTATAGGTTTCACGTTTACTACACCATTTGGTGTCTTCTGAAAGAAATAAGGGTAGCGCTACTAAATGGCGCTACATGGTCAGCCACTGATAATACCTTTGACAAGAGTTCGGTGTTGCCGAAAATACCGATTACAGAATAAAAGGTGGTAATCCAGGTCTTGGGCGAATTCACTTCACTGACTCAAAAACCGGCTCGCCACATGTTGATTCCATCAAGCGAGATAAAGCGGATTAACGACAGGATCGAGCGAGATAAAGCGGATTAATGACAGGATCGAGCGAGATAAAGCGGATTAACGACAGGATCGAGCGAGATAAAGCGGACTAACGACAGGATCGAGCGAGATAAAGCGGATTAACGACAGGATCGAGTGAGATAAAGCGGATTAACGACAGCATCGAGCGAGATAAAGCGGATTAACGACAGCATCGAGCGAGATAAAGAGGATTAACGACAGCATCGAGCGAGATAGAGCGGATTAACGACAGCATCGAGCGAGATAGAGCGGATTAACGACAGCATCAAGCGAGATAAAGCGGATTAACGACAGCATCAAGCGAGATAAAGCGGATTAACGACAGCATCAAGCGAGATAAAGCGGATTAACGACAGCATCGAGCGAGATAAAGAGGATTAACGACAGCATCAAGCGAGATAAAGCGGATTAACGACAGCATTCGAACATAAGTCTGGGTTATTCTTGGTGCTCAGACGCAGACCCGCTCAGGACTATGAGGTACAGGCACATCGTTTGACGCTAAAAAGCAGTTTCAGACTGTTATTGAGAATGCTATCAACTCACCAGTTGACATTCCCTCGTCCATTATCAGGTATCAAAACCTGCTTCAGAATGTTTTGCCATAGGTTGATTATGTGTTTGGAAAGGGTCTTTACATAGCTCCGTCAGACATAAGGTATTTACTAGGATTCTCCTATGTCAGAATATTTCACTCGCGATCCCACTTAACCCAATGATCACCTTGTTTAGCAGGTTTGAACTCCAGAGTGGCATGCAGCCCGCGCTCGGATACTGCCTCTTTCTACCTCTTAACTAAGGCATTTGTTAATTCTTGGGATTACACCTGATCTTGGCCGGCAGCTCTGTAATATCCCGTAGTATAGTCTGGTCCGTATCAATGACCTCCACAGAAGGGATGGCATTTTCCTTTCCAGGGAACACATCATCCACTATAGGGTCCTCCTCTCCTGTACCCCACTTCTCTGCGACGTCATCGTCGTATGCTCGGTTCTCAAAGTCCATGTGACTGTATTAAAGATACATCTGTAGTAGTTCAACTGTTAACATGTCTAGTATTTACGGCCGTAAGCTATATGCATAACACAGGATACGTGAGCCCCTTGGGGTAAAGGGGCGTGCTGAAGTCTATGGTTATTACAAACAACCCGGCACCATTGACCAAAACCAACAACTGCTTTGTCCACTTCCCCAATCTAGGTGCAGACGACGTCATTGTCACGGGAACGGCCCAGCTGGCCTTAACAATCACGCTGACCTGGACTCCTCAAGAGCCACATGCCCTTCTTCCACAGTGTGCTTGGTGACTGCCTGGAATACGAGCACTCACTCAATAACTACCGTCGTGTGGTTCATGCAACGGGTCACGCCAATTCCAGCTACACAATCGATGGCATCTCCTTAGAGTATGCCATGGTCACCCAACCAGAGCTGGGTTGTGTTTGAGCGTGTGCTCCACCAAAGGATGATTGCATACAATAAGAGTAACACACTGTGGAACTTCAACCTGAACGTACTGGCTCGCAGCATGAAAGGCTTCCTGTTGCTCTTTGAAGACCCAGTCAATACCTCATTTGCAAGGAAAACAGAGTCATTCTACGACCCAAAGATTACTAAGGTCGAGGTGACCATTGAGGTTATCCCTAACCAGCTGTATGCCCAGGGTATGTGCGTCTACCTGCGGTGGGATGAGACGAAGAAGGCCTTTGTGGCAACACGTAAACGTGACTCAAGCGTGGCAATAGCTGTAAAAGACCTGGCATTGGCGGACGAGTTCCTATGAAAATTCCTGACCAGCAAGTACGCCATGTGGCTCAACATGAGGATGAGTGACGACGACCAGCTCCAAGGCAGTAGCTGGCATGAGGAGAACGCGTCTGAGGGTGTAATCATCCAGGCACAAAATACGAATGTGGCTGGTGCATTGAACGTCCATATCTATGTGGTTATGGATGCACATCTTAACATTAAGGATGACAGGTTTTTTACGCAGTTTACATTTCCAGATGGCCCTGGCTCAGCCATTATTTACGGTCAGACCGGGTGTGGACAAACCTTCTTCATGCTCGACCTACTTGAGGGCGCCTTCCAGCATATTGTAATCCTCTGCCACACCATCCGTTTCAACCAGACTTATCAGGCATGAGCCTGGGTGTGGTCCGACTCTAATATGTACGTTGTTGATCCCGTTAGGCGGCTCCGTGACTACTTGAGGGTTTTCTAACATAGTTTTTAGGGTCCACACTGTACATTATTGACAACTGATCGGCCGCAAAGCACTGACAAGAAAAAAGGCATGCTCTTTGAACTGGTCTTTAGTGGCCACCATGCGCAGCAAAAGTGTCTGGGTCTTCAGCCTCAAGTACAACTCTGTGCTGAAGGACCTACGCGAGCAGACCAGCTGCGTTGTGCTCTTTCACACCAAGGACCGTGACTCTTACCAACAGCCAAGCACTGTCAATTTTGACAAACAAGAATAATACTCAAAGATGTCATCGGAGGCAACTAACCTAGCAGAAACAACGAATCCACAGATGTTGGTGGAGAGGATTCCTAGTTAACAGACCCGCTGGGTTGTGCTCTTTCACACCAAGGACCATGACTCGTTTGAAGAAGCCCTTTCTGAGAATGATGTGATCCCTAGCAACAGCACGAAATATGAATCCTCGTAGCATAATAGATGCTGCCCCAGCTGACGAACCCAGTGTGGACTCAAAAACTACTCATAAGAGAGATAGGCTTACTGCTGTCAAAGCGAGTGGTCAGGCCCGTCAGCACCTGGGTGCGCAACGCCTGACAATTGACCAGGTTGAATTAATGTCTGACAAAGAGATCACCAAGCTGTTTGTGAGATACGAGGCTCAGCTAGGTGCTAGCATGACGCACACTCTAGGTCAGGCAGTTCTACAGCTGTACTTAGGTGTTGCTTCTATGTTTCTCCCTATCCCACTAGAACGCCAGCCAAAGGTAATTACAGACCTCGAGGCCAACCTATTTGTTGGGCTAAGCACTGCTACGTGTAAGCTATATCACCGCTATTGCATGTACTCAACCCCACTAACTGTGGCCTTAACAACAGCAATGCACTGTCAATTTGGACAAACAAGTATATTAACCAAAAATGTCATAGGAGGCAACGAAAATAGCAGACACAACGAATCCACAGGTGATGGTGGAAAGGGTGCCTAGTTGACCCAAAAAGTTGCTTTAGGGAAATATGGCACTACAGCAGGAGATACCAAACAGTATAAGCTTCTGTGTGCCACGCTTACCTGAAAAAGTTGCACTAGAGACGAGGAAATCGCCGTGGTAGAAAAGCCTCATCCCACAGTCGTGAAAAGGCCTCATCTTTTTTGGCCGAAAGCAAACAATGCTACATGGGCACCCTAGGTTGCTGGTGGCCTCGTGCTGTTTGGACTATCATGGTTGCCAAGCCAGGTCGAACAATTAAATGATCCGTTCCACATGGAATGACAACACCAAGTACTGATGGAAAAAAGTTACGCCAAGTTACGTGAGGTGACGTAAGGTGACATTCACTATTCTTGGTATGTCTTTGACTGGCTTGGTTGCCTACACACTTGCTAAGAAGTTTGCCTACAAACTCTGTATTAGGTCAGCAGTTGGGCCCCGTTCATTTTTTGCATATCATTTGGAGACTCACGAATATATAACAATGACCCGTCGCATGACCTGTCGCATGCATAATATCTACTATAGACCCCATGGTATTACAGCTTTATTGGAAGGTTATTACAGCTATCAAGAAGCTTCCAGCAGCTGCTGGGGTTTCTGAGGATGTTTCCCGAGGTTGGCTTATTAAGCAAGCTATCCTTAAACACATTCTAACTGTCTAGGGACAGAATTTTATGTGTCTGGGCTTTTTACACGCCCTTTGGTTTTCTAATCACTCCCTCGTCAGATAGCAGAATCGAATATATCTTAGGCTGTAGCCCTGCATACTGATTGACACCCCTGGCTTGTATCAAAGTTGCTGTCATTGCACATATCTTCATACACGTCCAGTGTTTTTATCTCCATCAGTAAGAAGTCTGTGTCTGTGTACAGCAAGCGTAGACCCTCATCATACCTTTAGAAGTCATACATCAGGTGCTGGTATGTACATGGCCACATATTCTGGTCTATCTATGACTAGCTTGCTCTTATGCATGTGTAGGGTTGCAAGATCATGGTCAAATACTTTATATCTTGCATACGCAGGTCCAGCCACTGTCCTGCGTATTTTGTCCTCTTTTGCAGAACGCACAAGCTTGACATTGACTAGCTTTCGGAGGTTCTCCATTGTTTTACCAAATACCGAGTTGTTCACCTTGTGCAGGTCTAAAAAACATCACAGGCTGTGCTCTTGCCACTTCTTGCAAGCTCCTAGACTTTTTTCCACAAGGAAACCACGTACTCTGAGAAAGACATCAAAATCCAGGAACATGACTATCAGTGTTTTGCATCCATCCAAAGCTTATCAAGAAGACATACAGCAGGAAAAAGACATTTCAATTGTTCTTCATCACAAATAGTCTATGAAAATTTATATTTGAGAACCAATCAGACTTTACAATCTGTCATAATTATAATGATTAATTGACAATATCACATGTGTTTAAAGCTGAAGAATCCATTCAAGAGTTGTCATCAGTTGTGGAAATTGAGGCAGCTGAAGTGGAGCATGAAGACTCTCTAGAACATTTTAGTGCAAAGGGCTGTGTTGAAATGAAATACTTTTGCATCTATTTCATTGTTCTTAGTGGCAATTTGCTTATATGTTGTTAATATTCTAAAATCACGATGGTAAACAGTTTGTGAACAAAGATCTGAACAATAAATATCACATTAGCATTGTTACAGGTACTGTTATGTAACAGTGGATTCTGACCATGACTACATGCAAACACTGAGGGATGGTTGATTGGCTTCTACTTTGGACAACCTCATTGGCACACACCCTCAATTTGAAGATTTGATGAAAGAGTCCAGAAATGCTAAAAAAGTGGAGGGACTTCACAAGGTGATGGAAGAAAAGGGCCAGATGTTGAGTTTGAACCTTATCAAGGAAAACGCTCTCCATTTCTCCTATTACACGGTATTCCATCATATGAAACATTCAGTTTTTCACTACCTGAAAGATAAGGCAGAGGACGTGCAGTATGTGTCACAGACTGGCAGTGATCATCTCTCATCAAAATTAAAGAGCATTGATTTTTAAAGAGAAACTTTTTGCAACACTTGTACGCCTTTGTCTAGGTTTGCCTACGAAATATTTGGCGCGGCAATTTGGGATTGTGTTCTTCGCAAATTTGTTCAACGCTTGGTGTATCTTGATAATCCAGGATTGGAGATCATATGTTCTATACCCTCAACAGAGACAATGCGAGAGAAAGCAGCTCCATGCTTCGATGACATTACCAGCATCCGAAATGTTCTAGATTGTACAAACCTGTTTAGTCAGACACCTGGAATGTGTCTTACTGGTGGTAATACTTATGTGTCTGACATGGGGGTGGGTGCGTCAGACATCAGAATTAGATGTATTGATCCAGGTCACTTGATGCTGGTGACAGATGTATAAATATTGCAAGTGGATTGCCCACAGGAGTCATTTCCCCAATTTAAAAACAAACTACAAGCCAATTCACTGCAGTATATTGTTATTGTGATACTACCTGATGACTAAATGAATTTGTTGTATACAGGGTACAGCATTCCATCCTTGTCAATTCATTCTTAAAAAAAGTTAAATATATAAATTCATGCTGTTGTTATCATTATTTCATGCATATGTCTTTATACCGCTCCAAGTATTGATGTAAATAAATGTTTCTTTTGCCCAGCAGTAGTTTGGGTATTACATTAACAAACAATATAAATTAGATTTATACCATAAAATCTTTAACAATACCAAAAAATCATTAGTTAATTATTCTTATCACAGTTAATCAATTTGAAGGCTATTTAAAGTGCTTTGTAACCAACAACAGATGAGCAGAAAAACACTGATAGGTGACGATTCACAGACTATAAGTCCATTGAGAACATGTCATTCTACCTAACAAAACCATCCAACCCGACATTTGTCACTCAAAAGGGTATTTTATTCGAGTTCAAATGCTATTTAAGCCGAATAGCAAATTTCCTGTACCCGGAAGTTGATTGATCATCAGCCCTTCGTCCGGGGCAAAGAAATCGCGAGCTCTGATTAGACAGTCCAAATACGAGCTCCAATCAGAGCTCGCTATTTATTTGCCCCGAACGCAAAGCGTGATCGTTCCGTCCCCATTTCGTTTGTTATGTTAGCGGGTTAGGATGTGATGCATATCGAGTTCATACGCAAAAGTTGGCCTATTTGGAGATATTTATTGCGAGGTTACGCCTGACTGAGTAGCGATGAGTCAGGTAGCGCACCTGTGTTATGGTTATGGTTATGGTTGTCGGGGGAACAGGCGTGGGGGTGGTCGACCGTAGCGTAATAGCGATCTCTCTTACGTGAAACAACGCCATTCATGAGCAATGTTGTAGAAGTTGATAGCTTGTGATGACTGTACGCGGTCTGTACGCGGTGGGGAAACACAGCAACATGTTTGGATACGAGCAGCCTTAGGGAAAGGACGCCGTGCCGACGGAGGTCCGGTATACTCATGCTGGCCTTTATTTACAGTGTTTTCATACATCCGAGTTAGGGATCCCCCCACTGTGCGGGAAACGGGAAATCGCGAGATTAATTGTCTACTGCCAACTATCGAGAGATATGTGTGGTAAGTTTTTTGGCGCGTACGGGCATATGCTAGAGTATATTCTAGTCGGGCGCCTCACGTACGAAGAGATACGCTGCGTGGTTTAGTATGGGATTCCAGTCGCATCACGTTCGTCGGATATACGTAGCACACACTCGGGGAACGAATGTCCCTACTTACTCTGCCATGGCTGACCCCTGATAACTCTGCCGTCACTGACTCCTGATAACTCTGCTGTCACTGACCCCTGCTAACTCTGCCGTCACTGACCCCTGCTAACTCTGCCGTCACTGACCCCTGCTTTCTCTGACTGCCCCTGACATGACTTACTCCTATACTTCTATCCCTTTTGGAACTGCTCCCTTCTATCTGTGTCGTGACGGCAGGCAGCTCTACCATTCAGGGATCCCTTAGCAACTTCCGTAACTCATTGTGTCGTCGTCAACACTAATCATTTGATAAATAATCATTTGAAGCTACTTTATACGAGGTGTTAGCTTTGGGTGGGGGGGGGGGGGGGGGGGGGGGGGAGGGTGCATTAGCTGTAGAGATAAGCCCTGGTCAGGACACTCACCGTTCTGTTATTGTTGACGACTCTTTTTATTGATGGTTATGACTCACGGTGCGGGTCGCGGATGCTGCTGCTGCTGCTGCTGCTGATGATGATGATGATGGTGGTGATGATGATGATGATGATGATGATGACGACGACGACCATGATGATGATGATGAAGAAGAAGCTGCTGATGCTGATGATGAAGCTGCTGCTACTGCTGCTGATGATGATGATGAAGAAGCTGCTGCTGATGATGATGATGATGACACTGCTGCTGCAGCTGATGATGATGATGATGATGATGATGATGATGATGATAGCGAGATAAAACAAGTCTTTGTTCAGCTCCAGCAGAACAATGGATGCCTACATCCTGCCCGCCTCCCGTGTCAGTCCTTGTAAGGCTGCGACAAGAAACAATACACCAATGAAGGCGCCTGTGCTTGCTGGCACCAGTTCTGAACACTATCTCATGTTGTACAAAGTGCGCTGTATGTAACCTGTATGTTGTACAAAGTGCGCTGTATTTTACTCTGAGGTTGTATAAAGTGCGCTGTATGTAACCTGTATGTTGTACAATGCGCGCTGTATATCACTGAGGTTGTACAAAGTACGCTGTATGTAACCTGTATGTTGTACAATGCGCGCTGTATGTCACTCTGAGGTTGTACAAAGTGCGCTGTATGTAACCTGTATGTTGTACAATGCGCGCTGCATGGGACCTGTATGTTGTACAATGTGCTCTTTATATGACGTGACGCGTATTTATTAGAGCGGCTGTATGTGGGAGAGGTAGTGGATGGATATGTGCGGGTGGCGCCAACGAGAGTGGCGCGTGTCTTACGTCACCTCGTCAGGTATCTGGCGATGTTGAGACCCCAATTATGCATGCACGCGCAACAGCGGACCTGGCGTAACTAGGCACGTGACCCCGGTACAAATAAAGAGGTTCATGTTCACAACAATGGCACACAAAACAGATTTTTGGAAGGATAGAGAGGGTTACAACGACGGATTACCGACGTCAAGATCGAGTTAAACTTGGACTTAATTTGCCCTGTGATCCTGACTTTAGTCGTGCGAAATTGGTATTGCCCCCGTGCTCGGAGTCTAGTCTGTGGTAATCCGGAGATTACTCTCTACGATATTTTCAACTATTTGATAGCATCGCGCTCTGACTTCGACTAAAGGAAAGTGAAGAGCTACAAGTCTTTCGAAGACTATAGACATTTTGCTGATGGCCATGTGCACCAGCAGAGACGTTCAAGACAGCATGACTGTCCTGTGCCAGTACAGGATATGGCAATTAGAAGGGCGAGGTGAGACAAATATTTTGGTTCATATGAGGTAACATTAGCTGTATTTATCCAGGCTAAAGCTGTCAGTTAGGATTATTAAGTCCATGAGTAATTTCTACTATCATTTTTGTATCTGCTCTAGGTATAAAACCACACTAGAGTCATCACTTGGTAAACAAGTTTATGCCTTAGACCCTTGTCAAGTGCCCACCTCAGAGGAACAGCTACTGGGCCTGGCACACAAAATCAGACAGGTATGGAAATGCTTCAGTTTATTGCACATATGCTAAAATGAAGCCGAATAAAGTGTAATATTTATAGAACTGATTGTACAAAATAGACAACTGGGGTATGCAAACAGAATGAAGTCACTTTATTGATTCTTTCTATTTAACAGAGCAATCCTCATGCTCAAGTCCTCGAACTACTCGAAAGACCCAAGTCAACCTTCATCTCAGTCTCCAGAGCCAGAGCCAACATGCCTCTCACTGGGTGTGCTGGATAGAGCAAAGGAGTTTGTCGGGCACATCATACAGTCTGCTCAAGCCATACCGGGAGCCACCACAGTTGCCTGCACTGCAGATGATTTTGTCCGATTTGTCAAATACGCCCCTGCTGATATTGAACTCATTGATTCAGATACTAAAGGGCAAGCCAATAACTCAACCTGGCATGCAATGAGGCTAGGACGAATCACAGCCTCGGTGTTCCAACCATCGTGAACAAACCAGATACTGACCCGTCTGTGCTCATTTCTTAAATAATGGGAGACAATTTACCCGTTACCACTACAGCTCTCGATTGGGTTCCAAGAAAGAGAAATGTGCCCATTCTTTATACACTACGGTTAATTGAAAGATGCACAGCTTCTTCACCTCAAGCACAGCAATGCTTATTACACTCAAGTGCAGGGACAATTGGGAATTTATGGTGTACAGAATTGTGACTTTGTGTTGTACACAATGTAAGGCTTCCACATTATCAGTGTACCCTTTGATGAAGACAAGTTTGCAGAAATTGTGTGTAATGTGTCGCATTTTTCTTTTCATAATTTCTCTTTCTAGAAATAATCAAGTTGGCACAGCAATAGTGTTCTTATTTTTTTGTGCATTAATGTTTTGATGTATAGTTTGCCTTAATTGATAATATTTCTTTTCATGTTCTCGTTCATAATAGCCATAATGTTTATAAATAAATGGTACTCGGTTAAATGCAATGGAAGTGTGTTTATTATTCTTTATTGTAAAATTAATCAGTGTTTTGTAGAGTTGGCAAGCAACTGTTTTGTTATATTCTGGGGAAAATATAAACTGGTCTTCAACAAATAGATATAAACTATGTTTTTCTTAACTGCAGTTAAGAAAAAAATTCATACTTTTAACACAAACATATATTTGAATCTTGAGAACCTGTTTATTTTAAAATGGTTACTTGGTTCTTGCTACACATACCAGGTTTTTGCTGCTTTGGCATGGGGGATCAACACAGGATGTTTCTATATGTGCAGGCCTTTGTTTTTTCGCATGAAGCGCTGAAGTTCAGTTTCTGATTGGGAAGTAACAGGTATTGGGTTAGGATGCTCAATTGTTGGAACGTTTCCTCCAATGAAATGTTTTGTACAGATATAGGTGCCCTGATTAACCTTCTCTGGCCCAACATTTTCCCGTCCACTAGCCGCGCACGACGGTAATATAAATATATCAATAAGACGTCTTGCACGGCTACCCGTTCACATGCCCTGGCCCACTCTCTGCATTTCTTTGGATTGGAGCGTACCTTTGGAAAAGGAATGAAAGACACGCCATTCATTCTTTCACGATCTCTATATCGGCTGTCCGAGTTGCACCTACCCCAGCAGCAATGTTTCGTGGGCATTCTGGTTCGATGTGATCGTAAATTATTCGGCAAAAGCAGATTCAAAACATCATTTACTGTACGCTACAAACTGTTCATACAGCGTCGCTAAGGAAAAGCTTGTTACGGGTAGCAACAAGACGGGGTACGGGAAGAACTACTTCCGGGTCACCGGGAAACGGCCTATTTGCTGTTCACTGTTTGTCAGACCAGCCGTATAATGCACCGGTTACGGCGACTGTAGATGTCAGATGGAGGGGAGAGGCCTCGTGGGGGTTCCGTGTCTATTTCTCTGCGAGCTCTCACTACTTCCTGTGGTTAAGTTGTTAGAGGAATTCAGTGGCGCTTAATGGGGACACCGTATTGTAAAATGTATGCGATGTCATATGAGGTCAGTATGGTGTTGTGTGATAGAAAGCTCTGGGCAGCATTGATTAAGTCGGGTTATCAGTGGTTATAATAGATTGGTGAAGGTTGAAAGGTCATGCATATGTATCGACTACTTGATTTATTTCGCTGTATTCGACAGTTACCTGGGAGATGGGTGTGCACCTGAATCGCCGTTTCTTTTCTAGTTTCCGCTGGGGCCAATAAAGAGGAGAGGCGTGTGGTTGGATGAAAGTGTGTGGCTTGTGTTTGTCTGCGCGCGCACTGCCGGCCTACCAGGCTTCAAAATATGGGTGGCCACAATGGAAATAACTTTTAATCAAAGTCGGCAATTTAATATTTACTTTGCACGCTCCTGATTCAGTCGGAGAAAAAGCTTCTGCTTCGGTGCAGCCAAGTCTGCTAGCGGTAGAAAACCTTCTACATGCGCGTTCTCTGGTTCAACCACACTTACATGGAAGTAAATCAGCCGTTCCTAGAACTGCTTTTACTGGCGTGCAGGTAATTCAAAACGAACCGATTGTAAATTTACATGCGCGTAACAACATTAACGCATAAGAGCGAAAGATATTCTGCTTTTAGATTGTTTGAGTTACTTGCGCACAAGTAAAAGTTGTTCTCTGATTGGTTTATTAAGTTAATGTAGAGAAGCCAAATTATGCTGCTCAGTCCCGCTATTTTGTTTTCGTACAGAAAGCCAAATTTCACCCAGACTAGTGACCTGGTTCAGACAATCGGCTAGTGGAGACATGTCTTAGGATAATCGTTTGCATTTCTATCTTTGTATCATCATCCACGTGCTGTTCCCTATTTTGTCCATTCATCCTAAAAAGCTGCTGCTCAATGAGGTCATCCTTATCTCCTCATATTCACCCCACCCTCCTTTAACACATTAGTGATGGTGATGTCGTCATAATACCGACCGACCCCACGTTGCGCCCGCAAAAAGGTGCGAAAACAGCCAGAATGGCTCCAACTACAGGGGATATCTGTAGTATTGCAATCCAAGATAAGTACTTTTGACGCCTTGCATTTTGTCCTTGAAATTGTTTCTAGTTGGTGAATCATCCATATGCTATAGCCACGGTTATTCTCGGAATAATTTCCCCGATTCGTAGTCACCCAGATATTGCACAGACATGACTACAATGCTACAGCGAAGCGATGTGACGTCACACGTTGTAGCCCTATACTCACCACACTATGATATCTGGGAAACGCCATAAGCAGACAAGGAGGACGGGGATCTCGTAATGATCTTACTTATGTCTTTATGTCTTGTTGTTCATATTTACACCTGTGTTGTTTGTTTGCAGGTGAGTGTTAGTTGAATCAAGCGAGTAAGGACGAGTTCCTTTTGGGACAAACACGATTGTGGATAGGATATCGTGGATATACTGGATCTAGAAGTCGTAGCGATTAGAAGAGGTGGAGGTTGTGCGTCGACTGGCAGTCAGCAACATGCTTGGTGTCCTATTCGTGGTGGCGCTCCTGGCGCTAACAGGTCAGTGTCTCTCTTCACTTAATCTCCTTATATTACATCACGTCAGCCTGGCCTATTGTGTTGGTCCACAGCAGGCGATTTGTCCACTAGCGCCACAGCAGGTGATTGGTCCACTCGTCACCACGGCAGACGATTGGTCCACTCGTCAACACGACAGGTAATTGGTCTACTCATCACCATGGCAGGCGATTGGTCCATTCGTTACGGCAGCAGGCTATTGGCTGGCTGTGATCGCCAAGTGATTGGTTTACAATGATCACCAATTGATTGGTTTACAATGATCACTAAGTGATTGGTTTACAAGGATCACCAAGTGATTGATTAATTGTTCATTGTATAGCAGACTTAAATTTGGACTCGGATGGCGCCTATTTGTTCCGTCAGTGAAACCCGAGCCTGTCTGCTGGCGGGGAGATGAAAACAGAAAGCAAAAATAGCTCTTGATCAACCGGATGTATGGTTATTGCGATGGCACTTTCACGGGATAATCAAGTTCCTGATGATCTAGCCAGAAATAGATTTTCTAGGTTGACTGTCATACCACGGGGTATGGAATAAACTTAGGTTTCTACACGTCGAATAGGTTATTTGACCTGGTTATGTTCCATTGCCTTGATGTGAGCCAACTGCACTGTTGGATTCAGTTTTACTTAGCAATTCAATAGAAATACAGGGGTCAACACCGTCTTGGGGTGAAAGTTATTCTCAGTCGTTGCCATGAGACTAAAGCGATCGCTGCTTTTCACCAGGCGCAGTTTCATATCCACCCCATTCAGCAAATACCGCTCTTGGCAGAACATGTCGAGATGTAGTCGCCATATCATATCCACCTCCCCACTGGTGGCTGTTCCCTATGCTGGATCCTTCACCCTCTATTATCAGCCGTACGGTTGTCCATGTGATTGGCCATGTCGTTGTGCCATAAAGCAGCGGTCAACTGTGACTCTTTTGCTGCTGGACCAAAGCTCAACAAAGTTTCCATTTAGGCCCAATACGGATAAGTGATGGAGGAGGAGACACTAGTTTTTCGTTGAAAGTTACATCCATTTGACCAAACAGTGAATGTTACCATAGATTAACAGGGGCCATTGGGGTATCCACCTCTAAATTATCACCATTGACTTGGACCACCTTGGGCCGGATGTGTAAATAGGAATTGACCAAGTCGAGGTAATCATCTCCCGAACCACTGACACTAAATTCAACAGGACCCACACCTGGTGTCGAAACAGGGTGATGTTCCACCCAATGACCATGTTCAATACTACTCTGAGTCGGTGGAATACTAAAGAGATCCAATTTACTTTTGGTACAGGGACACCATTGGGGGAGGTAGAAAGCCATGGTTATCCGAATATATCACCTTCCTGTTGTCGTTGTCCACACTTTGTCGGTCTGCCACGTTTCTTATTCGATCGTCTAACATGTTTGGGTCTGGTGTTACTGCCTCGCGCACGTTTTATAGCTGGTACAAAGTCGTTAAGAATCCGGAATCCGGTTTGTATCATTCGTCGTTTAGCAGCCGTTTTCTAAGGTCGACCCCCCAAAATATCTCCGACCACCCTGTCTCCTGTTATCATGATACTTTTCTTGACGACGGGTAAAGCTTTCTTGGCCAATGAGAGCAGTGATTGTTTCACTAGAGGCATCACCATACGAGCCAAACCAATGAAGATGCCACCCAAACCATGACCAATTGTCACCTACTCCCTATGAATACAGGAAAACCATTTCCTGTTTGGTGTGTATAATCAGATGTGTATGGATCCGCAGTGTCAAAACAAAGTTTTCCTCACTTTCCTAAAATGTAAGTCACTGTCACTTTACCACCTTCAAATGGTATGGGGTGGCCTGTATCATCTCTTACATTCATTTCTACAGTGAAAAATGATTTGGTCATGACAGAAGAATAAAAGATATATAAACATGTCTGGGTCTGAATTCGTTTTTAAGGGGCATGATGCATAACAGAGGAGCCGCGATTTCGCCTACCACTTGAGGTCGTACTGCATTACAGAAGACATATAATCCATACAGCCCACTGTTCGGCAATGTCCTCTCCTACTTGTTCTAAGGCCGTTTGGATCTAACTCAATTTATCGCTCAATACCACTGACACATCATTAGTCAGTTGAATAATGGTTTTCTGTATTTTGGTAATCGTAACCAAGGTGGATCAAAAATGATCCCATCGCACCGAGGCAGAGGTACTTGTGTATCCTCTGCTGCAGGGTACTTGTGTATCCTCTGCTGCAGGGTACTTGTGTATCCTCTGCTCCAGGAGAATGCATCTTGTTGTAACAACCATATATCACTGAGGGTGGTTTCAACCTGGCGGCTTGTGACAAGACTTGCACACCCCCGAATGCACTGGGTAGTTGTGGTTTGTAATACAACTCGTCTAGTTCTACCATCTTGTCCACGTGTTAGCTGCTGCACCTCTAGTTGGTCGTTTTCCTCTGGCCACCAAATTTCCACGTCGAGTTCTTTTATGGTCAATCGATTACTGCAATCAATCTTCCCCACATTAGATCCACGACCATCGATCTGCATGGCCCACATTGTCTTGTGGTACATTGGTGTCAGGCAAGAGCCCTACCAAATTCTTGCCAACCATGAGGAGTAAAATTGTTATGACCCTTACCACATCATTGACTAAATCAATCATGTTGCTTCCAGATACGGTCTGATCTTTAATGACTTATTCTCCTCAATAGTTCCATCCTATATCAGGGTTTCATTGGATTCGGTCCATTAACAAGCGCCCTTTAGCCTAGAATTTCCCTGGAATGCTTTTGATAACTTACATCATCACAGGATCGTCCATTACTTCATCCACTTTCTTGATCACCACGGGTGAGTCTGCAGAATTGAGTGTTGCCGTGTCGACCTTATCATCAGGTCTGGATAGACGTGGTTATGGTGGATGTCGTACATTAACACCTTATCCTCAACTGTCGTATCACGCTGATTCAATACTCACTAATATATGAATATGGTTTTAAAAAATCAATCTATGCATTTATATATAAATATTTATTTGATGGACACGCTAAATTTAATACTCTTCTTGGTTCAATGATGCTGATTGGTGCTATTCTCGGCCCACGTGGTGTGGGTATTTCTGTCACATCCTCATCAGACAGGATAGAGTCACGATCAGGTAGAAGAGTTACCGTTCGATGCTGGTGTAAATATGTTTTGTGATACTCATGCAAGGCTTCTAACTTTCTGATGACAAATAGAACCATATCACATTTCTTGGTCTGATTCAGTTGTTCTCGCAACTCGACAACTTCATCCATGACCTGACAAAATAAACATCTCACTTCATCGTAATCTTATTTACACCACCGTAAGACAACTTCCAATTGACCACAGTTGAGACATTGTAAGTTTGCTTGTGGCTGTGCCATGGTGGATTATCCTCACAGAGACTGGTCCAATGTGGTGAGGATGCCCCACTATCAAGCAAGTTAAGGAATTACGTCATCAATCACGTGACCAACAGATCCTAACATGCTCCACATGTTCCAAGTCCACACCTCAGGCAAATACAGCTTCACCTGCTCATCCCTCTCCATCATCAGGCAAATACAACTTCACCTGCTCCTCCCTCTCCATCATCAGGCAAATACAGCTTCACCTGCTCCTCCCTCTCCATCATCAGGCAAATAAAGCTTCACCTGCTCCTCCTCTCCATCATCCAAATACATCAGGCAAATACAGCTTCACCTGCTCCTCCCTCTCCATCATCAGGCAAATACAGCTTCACCTGCTTCCCTCACCATGCTCATCACCTCTCCATCATCAGGCAAATACAGCTTCACCTGCTCATCCCTCACCATCATCAGGCAAATACAGCTTCACCTGCTCCTCCCTCTCCATCATCAGGCAAATACAGCTTCACCTGCTCCTCCCTCTCCATCATCAGGCAAATACAGCTTCACCTGCTCCTCCCTCTCCATCATCAGCAAATCAGCTCCCCTGCTCCTCCCTCTCCATCATCAGGCAAATACAGCTTCACCTGCTCCTCCCTCTCCATCATCAGGCAAATACAGCTTCACCTGCTCCTCCCTCTCCATCATCAGGCAAATACAGCTTCACCTGCTCCTCCCTCTCCATCATCAGGCAAATACAGCTTCACCTGCTCCTCCCTCTCCATCATCAGGCAAATACAGCTTCACCTGCTCCTCCCTCTCCATCATCAGGCAAATACAGCTTCACCTGCTCCTCCCTCTCCATCATCAAACACACATCATGTTGTAATTGACTTGGTTGGTCCACTTGACAACCGTGACAATTTTCTTACCGTTCAATTCATCCCAACTGTCAACCAACATGTGCCAGGCCAATTCAGTTTCACCTGGTCATGTTTTATAATCACCAATGGGGTTGGGTGTTGAACACAAAGAGTGACTTCAGCTCCTATGACAACCTCCCTTTGATGATGTACACAAACTTCTACTGCGGTTAGGGTCACTCACTTGCTTCACCTCCAAGCTTACATATGGAACTTTATTCTTACACTTCAACACGCATAAGGTCTTCCAGGAACTAAGTGGTATCAATGACTCCATTTGTGAATAAACAATGATCTGATTCCCATACTATATAAAGCTTTCAACAGCGCATTACATCATATAACGTGGCTCACCACCACCACCACAACCCCTATAATTATTGCTAATATGTTCAAACACGTCTTTCCAAGTCCATTGTTAGATCTACCTAACCTCCACAGATAAACTTAACCCCCCCATTGTTATTCTCAATAATGTCCATTCACTTGACATATTCATCAACACAATAGCCAAGACATTCTTCACTCATAGCATTCTCGTGTCACGTGGGTACACCCACGCGGAATGATCACGTGATTAGGGGGGACCAAGGGGGGCGTGGAGGGGTGGGGGGGGGGGGGGGTTCTCCGATATAGCGTATACATCTAGAATCCGCCCTATCAATATTTTCCTATATAAATACATTGATAATAACAGATTGACAAGACAAGCTTCAGGTAGTGGTCATTTTCTTGTTCTTAGCTCCATGTGATGTACATCCTGTGCCTCCTTTGTATATGGGACGAGGGAGACTAACAAGTGTGAGGCGGATCATTGAGGGCACCTCGTTGGATCTACCTTGGCTTGTGTATTCTGCTCTCTTCTCAGCTGTAGCCCCCTGAGGGTCTGGGGATAGAATATAATCAATGTATAACTCCTGCATGTCGTAACAGGCGATTAAGAGGGGGACGTGGGTTGCGTGGGATCCTAGTGGGTCGGCAAGTGGTGACTTGCCCAAGGATAATCTGAATTCCAGTACATCCTGTGCCTCCTTTGTATATGGGACGAGGGAGACTAACAAGTGTGAGGCGGATCATTGAGGGCACCTCGTTGGATCTACCTTGGCTTGTGTATTCTGCTCTCTTCTCAGCTGTAGCCCCCTGAGGGTCTGGGGATAGAATATAATCAATGTATAACTCCTGCATGTCGTAACAGGCGATTAAGAGGGGGACGTGGGTTGCGTGGGATCCTAGTGGGTCGGCAAGTGGTGACTTGCCCAAGGATAATCTGAATTCCAGTTCATTTTCACCAGCATCGTTTTCTTTCTATCCCTTTCCCCCACTCTATTGAACCTAGAAGGCGGCTGCTTAATCAGGTCAATCTTATCTATTCACCTTTGTAGGCGCCATATAACACATTAATGTTGGTGGGCCGTTAACTCCTATGCTTACTTACTAACTCAGCTAGATTTTTAAATGTTCTAGGTAGGTATCTACTAAATTTGTGTGTGTTGTGCAGGCGCACAGGATCTGGAGACAATGCCGACAGGGGAGGTCCATCGGAAGGCACTAGAGGAGAGCATTGTCTTAACATGCTCGGCTACGGGAGTGGACAGCACGGTCGACCCAAATATCAAGTGGTTTGATGACGTCGGGACTGAGATTACTGTGAGAACCGGCAGGTACGTCATCTGTTTCTTCTCATCTGCTCTAACCTGTTATCAGTGGTCATGTGTGTATATGGGGGCGGGTGGTGCATATATGCATGATTGGTACATGAAAAGGAGACATGATGAACCCTACAATAACAGTATGGAAGTGACCGTCAGGAAATTTCACTTAGGAAGCTCAATGCACCAGGGTGTGTAGTGGGTACATCCTCAGTCTTACTCTGTTACCTACAGTAAATACACTGAATAATATTTTACGCGCCCGCATCTACATGGGTGTTAGACCAGGAAGGAGGAGGGGAGCAGTACCGCGGGATGGAGAGCAGTGCAACAGGGGGAGCAGTACATCAGGGGGAGGGCGAAGTACAGCAGGCAGGGGGAGGGAGGAGTACCGCAGGGGGAGCAGAACAGCAGAGGTAGTACAGCAGGGGGAGGGAGCAGTACAGCAGGGGGGAGCAGTTCAGCACAGGGAGCAGTACAGCAGGAGGAGGGAGGAGTACAGCAAGGTAGCAGAACAGCAGGGGTAGGGGGCATTACAGTAACAGCAGAGCAGTATATCAAGGGGGAGAGCAGTACACCAAAGAGAGAGAGAGAGAGAGAGAGAGAGAGAGAGAGAGAGAGAGAGAGAGAGAGAGAGAGAGAGAGAGAGAGAGAGAGAGAGAGAGAGAGAGAGGGGGGGGAGGGGGGGGGGGAGAGAGAGAGAGAGAGAGAGAGAGAGAGAGATCAGTATACCAGGGGAAGGGAGCAATCTACCAGAAGGGGGAGCAGTTCACTAGGGACAGGGAGCAGCCCACTAGGGAACCGGGAGAAATGTTCAAGGGTGTGTTGAAATGGGGGAGGTGAGTGTAGTGAAATGGGAGAGGTGAGAGCATTGTGGAATACCCCGGACACCAATCAGAGCTTTCTGTCTGACCGAGCTTGTTCACACTTTTTGAGGTGGATGATTTCTGCAAGCAACACATGCTGACAATCTTTGCCATTACTTGCCCGTTAAAAAAGGCTGTTGGATACGCCCCTGAGCACATGTGGCTGTGGGTGAGCTCTGGTAAGTTGTGTGTTTGTGACAGTCGTGTGACCCCTTGTCATCGTGGTTGTTGTGGCCTGTTATGTCATTTTGCGTCTTTGTTGCTTGAAGTTTGAGTTTCTAGCTCCGTCCCCCGATCAGTAGATATTAACAGGGGTTCCTTGGAAGGGCACAGTGCTCCGTGCTGTCACCTCTGGATGTATTAGCAGATGTTCATTACAGATATACTTCTAAGCTTCTCACCTTCCTATGATAGCATGCTCAAACAATATGTTATCATTTTGCCAAATGTATTTATCAATATATTTGCTTTCCAATCTGAACTCAAATGCAAAATAAGCTTAGGAAACTCATTCCAGTGGAATACCTCCTTTGAGCGTGGTTGTGTTGACCCATGGTTATTCTATGTAAACCATGGTTATGTCAATTATGAATATTACCATTGGTTTTGTAAATATAACTCGTGGTTATGTCACTGCAATCAGTGGTTATGCAACACCTACTGTAGTCACTATGACATGCAAAGAGATGTGTTTTTCTTTGTCTTATCGCTAACTTGAATGATTCTTGGTGTGGTATTGATTGTTTAGGAGCCAGCTTGTGCTGTCACTTGACAGTATCACATGATGGGTGGTCATGCAGTGGAGCTCTCTCCTTAAGTGTGTGATAATGTGTGTGTGTGTAAGTAGATAGGTTAATGGGCATGCTGAGTGAAAACAAGCGAATGCTGCATAGGATACAGGATTCATATTGTATTGTACATATAAGAACCAATTACAATGCTGTGATGTGACCAGCAGTCACATGACTTGTAAGTAGATGTTGAGGGAACCGTTTGTAAGTGTTCTACATTTAACTAGTGCACTTGGATCTCCAGAGTCTATGTGGAGAATGATGGCCTTGTTACCCTGAAACTCTACATCAATAACATTATCAATGGAGATGCTGGATTCTACACATGTAAAGGGACCATTGATGGCTCGGAGAGGACGCGGAGAGTCAAGCTTGACCTATTTAGTAAGACAAAACGTTGTTACCACTGTACATCAAATTAAGATGTGGATACCATCTTCCTAAATCACTTCTGCCGCCATTTCTAGAGCTTCATTTGCCATGTTGTGAACAGAGGACATCACATTTGACCACGCCCCTTCACCCCAAACCCCTGCGATTAACACCAACGCGCAGATCGAGTGTCGTGTGAGTGGACAGCCTCAGCCCACCGTGTCCTGGCGTTATCGAGGACAGACTATCACCACTGGTACTCTCTTGCAGTGTCTACCTGCAGTTGTTTCACATGGACTTGTATTTGTCTTGGCTGGAGTGTATGTGAGGTGTGTGGGTGTGCAGGTGGGCGGTATACACAGAACCAGCTGGGAATGCTTATAAGCAACATCACAGCAGAAGACAATGGAGAGTACCTGTGTCGCGCAGAGGTGGCTGGCAGTGGCAATATGAAGTCCACCAAAATTGTTGTCATTGTCTACAGTAGGTTCATCTGGTTTCACTGGCAGTCGTTCATTACTTGTTATCACTGACATGGTGTCAGCTTTGTAATTGCCTGTTGCAGCTCCCCCGAGCATCACCCAGGGACCCGGACAGAAGAAGGGAGTCGAAAACAATGAAGTGAGCATCTCGTGTAGGGCTTCTGGCAATCCGGACCCCAAATATGACTTCTTTAAGGTTAGTTTTGGTTCACCAGCCATAATTATAAGTTTTTTTAGTTGGGTTTCCTTTCACTAGCCCTAATTACGAGTTGTTCAAGGTGTGATACCTGATTGGAGCCCCAATTACGATGTGTTTTTCCTCCCCCGGCCATACATACAGGTTCTTTAAGGTGGGGCTATTTTATGTGAGATGTTTTGAGACTGGCGAGCTTCTATGGCCATGAGGTGACATGAGAGCTGTTGATGTGTTTAGGATGGGAACATCAACCCAGTTAGCTCCACTGATCGTATACAAGTCGACGAGCACCAAGGGGACATCCACTTCCGACCGGTAGTGTACGATGACAGGGGCTCCTACGAGTGTGTTGCTTACAACGACGCTGGCGACGTCAAAGTACAAGGAAGCCTCAATGTTCTAGGTCTGAAGTGCACAACATAATGTATGGGCTACTGAAGGGATGTGTGTGCGAGGGAGTCATAGTGGGTTGTATGAGGGAAATATAGTGGGTTGTACACATGGATGTTGTGTGTGAGGGAATCATAGTGGGTTGTACATATGGATACTTTGTGTGAGGGAATTATAGTGCGTTGTACACATGGATGTTTTGTGTACAGTGGCGCCAACGGTGAGCAGCCTTGTGAATGTTACTGGTGTGGAGAACGCATCTATCTCTCTCCGCTGTTACTCAACTGGTGTGCCTCCACCCAGGATCAGCTTCCGGAAAGTGGGCAACAATGTCGACTATGAGGAGGGAGATAATGTAAGTCAACATTGTCAACTATGAGGAGGGAGATAATGTAAGTCAACAATGTAGACTATGAGGAGGGAGATAATGTAAGTCAACATTGTCAACTATGAGGAGGGAGATAATGTAAGTCAACAATGTAGACTATCAAGAGGGAGATAATGTAAGTCAACAATGTAGACTATCAAGAGGGAGATAATGTAAGTCAACAATGTAGACTATCAAGAGGGAGATAATGTAAGTCAACATTGTAGACTATCAAGAGGGAGATAATGTAGTCGAGTAGTGAGATTAATTACTAATCAGCGTTACATACCTGTTTAGCAATTTGTCATAGGGTTGTATCATGATTGCAGGAAGGAGGTCGCATCCGAGTCACGTTAGATAGAGAGGACATGGCCACTTTGCAGATCAACTCTTTGCGTCCTGATGACATGGCCAACTATACGTGTAAAGTTGTGAATGAGGCTGGCCAGAATGAGAAGAACGGCACTATCACTGTCAAATGTAAGTTATCCTCACTAACATATTAAGTCATCATCAAAGTTATATGCAAGTCATTCTTCACAAGCAAGTTGGTGTTATTTTTGGTGACCAGTCATCCTTATCGGCCACAAAGTTAGTGAAGTACTTGCCTGTCCTGTACGGCTTATGGTGCTCCTATTCTCCTGCAATCTATATGTGTGTGCAGACCGACCCCGTTTTGATGATAACCACCCAACACATATCTACAGCTGGGTTGGTAAGACAAGAAACATGACTTGCCATGTTCGTGCAGAACCAAGTCCTACCATCAAATGGGTGCGCTTTGGTCGAGAGTTGGAAGATAACATCAACAACGGCACATACCGCATCTACAACATGTTCAAGAGCAGTAACCTGCAGGTCAGTCCTCCCACAAGCTCGCTTACCTAACCTTCTTCTCGTGTCTTTTGATCAGTTCGTACTTTGCTAGGATTCCATAACATTTTACTGCCATTGAATGACACATGTACCTCCTGTTGGCAAATGTGATGTTAGTTTGCTGTGTTATAAGATTCGGGTTGTAGAGGACTTCAAAGATTGGATTTATGGCGACTATAAATGCCTGGCCAAGAACGACCAGGGTGAAGGAGGCATAGATATCACGATGGAGCGAGCCAGTTAGTATCAGCTGCCATCACATTCCAACCACTGCATTAATGAAACAAATTACTACCATCCCTATTCTCATCATACTATCCCTGTTCACATTCCTGGCAGCCCTGTTCACATTCCCACCAAGCCAGTTCATATTCCCACCAACCGTGTTTTAGTATGCACTTATATCCCTGTGTGTGTTAGCGGAGCCTGGGGAGCCTATGTCTGTGGAGGCAGAAAATGTCAGCCCTACCCGACTCGAGCTGGTCGTTGTTCCTCCTGAGAAAGATGGTGGAGTGCAGCTCCTTGGCTACCGGGTGGAGTTTGACTCGCATGTGTCTGACTTTAGCATGGGTGAGTGACTCTCTGTCTGTGCTCTCTGTTGGTGTGGTGGTTGTCAACTGAGCCACGCCAGATTATGTATGTTCCCACAAGCAGATACAACAGACAACAATCACTAGATTTGTTGCCTTCTTCCTCTCAAGCAGGCTAGGGGACTATGTTGTAATGCAGTGTATACCATCAGCATCACCCTTTTTACAAGAAATCTTGAATTTGTTTTATGGGTTGCGTTTGGACTGGCACCACAGTCAGATCTGGTTTGATGCATTAAGTATGGTGCATATAGTATGGGCTTTCTATTGGACGAGGGATGATGAAAGTAGCATAGTGTCACAACTGGAGCGTAATGGTATGACTAGCCTCAATGGAAAAGCCCATATGGAAATTAATTTGTTGTTGCATGTGCTTGGGGACATGTCTGAGGCTGGCGATGAAGGCAATAGCAGTATATATCAACTCCTCAACTTCTAGCAATCTCCTGCAT
Source organism: Urechis unicinctus (assembly GCA_034190875.2). Taxonomy (NCBI): domain Eukaryota; kingdom Metazoa; phylum Annelida; class Polychaeta; order Xenopneusta; family Urechidae; genus Urechis; species Urechis unicinctus. The sequence goes on along the minus strand of CM067347.1, from coordinate 52,169,829 downwards.
TTTGATGTCGCATGCAGTTCTCCTGTTCATATTGGTAGCTTTTGATTAACCTCATGTATGAGGGCACACCCATTATCCATGTTTGTGCTGTCTGCATTGTGCCTAGCACCTGTGATGCTCTCATTAGAGAGGCCTAATCACTACACACCTGTGATACTCTCATTAGAGAGACCTTATCACTACACACCTGTGATGCTCCCATTCGGGAGGCCTCATAACTACACACCTGTGATGTTCCCATTAGGGAGGCGTCATTACTACACACCCGTTATGCCCTCATTAGAGAGGCCTCATCACTACACACTAGTGATGCTCTCATTAAAGAGGCTTCATCACTACACACATGTGATGCTCTTATAAGGGATGCCTCATCACTACACACCTGTGATGTTCTCATTAGGTAGTCCATAAAACTACACACCTGTGATGCTTTCATTAGTAAGGACATATTACTACCCACTTGTGATGCTCTCATTAGGGAAGCCTCATCATCACACACACGTGACGCTCTAATTAGAGAAGCCCAATCATTACACACATGTGACGCTCTCATTAGGGAGGCCATATCACTACTCACCTGTGATGTTCCCATTAGAGAATCCTCGTCAATACACACCTGTGATGCTCTCATTAGAAACTCCTCATCACTACATATCTGTGATCTTCTCATTAGGGAGGCCTTATCACTACACACCTGTGATGTTCCCATTAGGGAGGCCTCATTGCTACACACCCGTTATGCCCTCATTAGAGAGGCCTCATCACTACACACTAGTGATGCTTTCATTAGGGAGGCCTCGTCACTACTCACCTGTGAAGCTTTCATTAGAGAGGCCTCATCACTACACACCTGTGATGCTCACATTAGAGAGGCTTCATCACTACACACCTGTGGTGCTCTCTGTAGAGAGGCCTCGTTAGCAGACTAAATAGTCCCACTAGATCCCTCCTACCTCAGTCCTCCATTGTCACCAGAATAAATTCCTCTCATGTCATGTCCATGCTTTAAGTTCTTGCTTTTAATCGTGGTATTGTTTGAGCTTGGCATTGTCAATATTGGTGGGCTGTATGTTGACCTGTGGAGCGCTGTTATTGGAAGTGAGTCCTGCTACCTGTCATTTCTTGGTATTCACATTGGCATGGGTTTCTCTCTGCATGCTAGGCAATGACCTGCGTGTAGATTGTAGGTTTCACCAGCTGTAGTCTGTTGATGGTTACCGGTATCAAGTCTGAAACATGACAAAGGCCTGCTATTGTTAACTTTGTACTTTCCGATACTTAAAGCTAGATAAATGAGAAGGATTATGACTAGTTGAGGCCACTGTGATTGATAGAGGATGTCTGTGTACAGGTCAACCCATTGTCCTAGAAAAGCTCCGCGCCAGTACAATCTATGTGTTCCTGGTGCGGGCCAGGAATGAGGTGGGCGTGGGGAACCCAGTGCGGTACAGCTACAAGACATTACCCATTGGTAGGAAATAGCCACACCTATCAATTCTGTTTCCTCCTCCTCTTCCCGCACCTGTGTGGCATTCAGTGATTCCACGTGGCTAATGATTGGTTACAGGTAAGCCTCTGCCGATGGTCATCATCTCAAATCCCAAAGGTCTCTACACTACATGGTTCACCATCAACTGGGATGTGCCTCGTACTGGCGGACAGCCCATCACCGAGTACAGGATCCTCTTCCGCAGGGTACCATCTCACACAAGCTGCATGCTCTTCTCACAACGCAATATCACCTACGAGGCACTTGTAATTAAACCGCTGTATTGTATTTGTTTGTCAGATGCAGAGGGGAGCTGATGATGCCCTGCGGCCAGCTACGGATTGGACAAAACGTGATATTACTGACAACCGGGAAGCGCCCATTCGCTACTACAAGCTTCAGGGGCTGCAACCTGGCACGGAGTATGAAGTGCAGATACTAGCCACCAACCTGATTGGTTGGTCCAATGCCAGCTCGGAGTTCATCTTCAGCACACTACCTGGTCAGTGCTGCTTATCCATGAATTCACCTCTAATCCGACATTCGTCTTATACACGCCTGTTATCAGCCATTCTTTCTGTACATTATTGCTGTCAGACTTTTGTCTTGTACAGAAGTGTTATCAGACCTTCATCTTGTACACACCTACAATGAGACATCGCCTACACACCAGTAATCAGACATTCTTCTTGTACATGCCTGTTATCAGACCTTTATCTTGCACAGAATTGTTATTATACACTCATCTTGTACACACCAGTAATCAGATATTCATCTTATATTCACCTGTAATCATATATTCATCTTGTAAAAACCTGGTATCAGACATTCATCTTGTACACACCTACAATCAGATTTTCATCCTGTAAACACCACTTATCAGACATTCATCTAGTACATGCCTGTAATAAGACATCCATCTTGTACACACTGTGATGAGACATTCATATTGTACACACCTGTAATCAAACATTCACCTTGTACACACCTGTAATAAGGTAACTTGTACACACCTGTAATCGGACAATCCAGTGTACACACCAGTATTCAGACATGATGGTATATAAATCCTATGCACACCAGTATTCAGACATGATGGTATATAAATAATTGCTATAAAGCCTTTTGTTGTGATGGTCATCATAGCAACACTCCAATTACCGTCGCATCTGATCAGTAAAAGCCAAAATTTTATAAAATGTCAGTTCAAACTAGCGCGCTCGACGATCACTACGGCCGCCACAATCTAGGTCAGACCCAGGCGTGATATCTCAGCAAAGGAAGCCCGTTCGCAGAGACGCAGGGAGTTCCACATTGTTTACTTTGTGGTTCGTCTCTCGTTTTTGGAAATTCGATCGCTTTCAGCCATCTTCTGCTACAGTGACGTCACACGCTATCCACAATGCAACGCGCGAAATAAGCCATTTTGTCAGAGGTGGAAATCTAAACAGTGATAGAAGTAGTCCAACGAGGCATACTCGATTTTTGACTGATATCTACTAACTATGGGTTCGGATTATATCTCTGGATTTGAAGGCAGTACTAGAGCTCTGTGGGTTGTCAGATTGTCCTTAAAGACTATCTGGAGATATTTGGATAAATGACCCGCAGAAATGTCAAATGGCCAACCGTGGATTTTGGAAACATCTACGTCTATCTTAAAGAAACACCAGGTAACTACTGTCATTCCCATAAATTTATGACTGGTTTTTATTTCAAAATAGGAAAGTCATTTTCTCAAAGAGACTGATATTTGTGTCCTGACAATAATAATGTATCGCCCATCGTCATTGAAGTTCCAATAAATCTGTAATGTTATGTGTCCACAGCAGAGTGTCCATGAACAGCCTCGCCATCCTTGGACTGCCATTACACCGAGTGGCCAAGTGGTTTCTACTCACTGTGCCTGCAAAGCCGGGTACGTAGATACTGATTCACCATCATGGAATAATTAAAGTGATAATGGCTTATTTTTCATTTCATTATTGTGGATACTCCATTAACATCAGGTACTCAGTAAGAGGTCATTTTTATAATTTGAAAAGTTACTGGAATATACAAAATTTCTGATTTGTAGTATATTACAATACTCTGATGTTGAGCTATGTGTGTATGCATGTTTCATAGGCTTGTTGAATCGTGTTCCCACATTGGAGCACTTCTCTACAAGTGTGTGATGATAGTAAGAGGTGGTAGAACAAGAGAGCCTGTCTGCACTGATCAGCTCTGCTCTTGGAATGAGGCCAACATGAAATGGATGCAACCAGCAAGAGTGGCAGACATAAAATTTATGGCGAAAACCCAAGGGCAAGGTTATATGAAACAACACACCAGCTCGTAGAGCAGAACCCCAACCACTGGTTTCACTGGCCTAGCATTGTAATTTTGAAGGAACCAAGATCCAAAACATTGTATTGTGACAACTGCAAATCAAACAACACAAACAAAAAACGACAGGGGAGACAGTGGCTGGCCTTATGTTTTTTATTTTGCTATATGAATTTCTTACAACATATGTATATATGTAGAAATGAAGTGAATGTCACACCAATAGATCAAACGTTTTTAAAAAAAATCAAGGAAAACAAATCAGAAAGTGTTTGCCATAACCACAGTACTCATGAATCTCTGACCAAAATCACTTAAAAAATGGCTACTAAAGCCTAAAACCTTTCGATATGTTTTTTTCTTACAGCAGACCCTCCGTTTGCTTCCACCTCAAGCAAAGTTGCGGATTTGTTACCAGACGCAGCGACGGTGGTGCCCTCGGCAGAATGCCTGTATGTGTGTGTATGGTTAATCGTTGTTGTGTTTGGTGTTGCTCGCGTACCATTCTGAATGGCATGAGCCTGTTCATGTTTCCTAATAAGGACGATTTAAAGTAACAACGGACTGGCCAGTTATGTACGATTGACGGACGAATGGCGGGCCCGGACAAGCACTAGGTTCATTTAACCGAGGAACGTTTTGAACAGGCATCGAAACTTGCAGAAGAGCTTGGTTAAATACCACGTTGTAAGCTGGTTTTGAAGCCAGATGCTGTGTCTACTCTTTTTCCGTTTTTGCAAGAAATGATGGTGAGACAAGTGTTCACCTCCAACCCCAGCCTAAGAAAAGCAGACCTTCCTATATCAACAGCGAGAAGCAGAGGGTGCGACTCGATGATTTTGTTGTTGCATTAATGTTAAGAGGATACAAAACATTTCGACCATGCAACAAATTCATGGATCTATATAAACATGAAAATTCTGAAGAATGATTTAGCTGATGCATTCCATGAAGGCAAGGAGTGGGTGTGGCCACTGAACAACTGTTATGCAATAATGGTGAATAGACCCTCGTAACACTTCCGTTTCGATAATGCTGGTGGTAAAACATGGAACGGAATATGTAACTGAATATTACATCTCCCCCTTTGTGGATAATTAGTCCACATACTAGTTACGCTTAACCCTGAAACACGAATTTTGAAACTCGTATAAACTTGTGATTAACTCTTAAATCATAAACTTGCCATTAACTCTTAAAACATAAACTTATAATTAACTCATAAAACATAAACTCGTGATTAACTCTTAAAACATAAATTTATGATTTACTCTTAAAACATAATTTTGCCATTAACTCTCAAAACATAAACTTATGATTAACTCATAAAACATTAACTCGTGATTAATTCTTAAAACATAAACTTATGATTAGCTCTTAAAACTATGACTTATAAAAGTTCAAACACAGACATGACAGATAATGTCTAAAACGCTGTAAGTCAAATTTAAACACCAGACAATGTCCAGAACGCCTTAAGCCAGATTACACCATAATTACAGGTGGCGTAAACGTCTAAACGTTAAGACACCTCTCAAGTCCAGTCTCACCCGAGCCTTTCTGATTCTGGTAGACCTATGCAACACTGAAGTGTCTGATAACGGCGGAGCTACCACAGGTGGCGACGTGATAGATTGCGGAACGCTGGCTCTGGGAATTGGCCTAGTAGAGATCGTAATGTCCTGAATGTCATCAGGCACGGGTGCGTCTTCGTCCGGGCTAGGAGTTTATGTCCATGTCCAGCTTCATAAAGAATGACACATTCCTGGTTTTGTTACGGCCCTTTTCGGTGATCATGGTTCCGCTTTTCTCTGATACAGTCAGCGGTTCGTTCTCATAGGGGTATGTCCCTTGGCCATATTAAATGGCCTCTTGACTAGTACGCCATCTCCAATCTCCAGGTTGTTGTATTTTACGTAGACCTTGTTGTCTGCGTACATCTTGATTTTCTGATTTTCATATTTCCTCACAATGTCCACAATTGGACCATGATCAGCCAGCTGAGGCAGCCAGCTGAGGCTGCCAGCTGAGGCAGCCAGCTGAGGCAGCTGGCTGAGGCAGCCAGCTGAGGCAGCTTGTTTCTCATTTCTTACTCCAGGAAGAGTGTAGCGGGCACAACACCAGTCGTGCAATGTGGAGCGGTACAAATGCTCCTTAGGAACGCTTGTACAGCTTGCTTCGACTTTCCCCAGCCGCCTTTACCACTTACACGTGTTTCACGGAACATGACAGGCTCTTCTCTGTGGAGGTCATGTCTCGTCCACACAGCATGCAGATTCTTCCACTTCTGCCATTGGTTGGCAGTAGCCACACAGACACCTGTAACATGATGTAGTGATGAGGATATTAATGTATGTAATTAGAGATGATATATTGTATGGCGAATATATTTAAGCTGTATACATTCATAGAAACACTGACCATGATAATAATACCATAACCTTCATTTCCGTAAGTCAAGATATGCATTCATTTATGGGCTAACTAATATAAAAAAAACTGTTGTACTTGCTCTCTTATATATTTTCTGGCTCAGAATTAATCTACATCAACTTTGATAAGGCCTACTTTATATCCAACTGATATTAACAGCAGTTGTTTGTTTACAATTCGTGTCGAGGAGCTGTTACACTTACATGGTACAATTGTGTAAACATGAATCCGTGCAGCCACAGCCATCAACTTTGTGATTTCTAACGTCTGCTGTCTGATATGGAATAATTGCTTGCTGCAAAGCTCTGTTGTATACTATTTGATTTGTGTTGACATGAGCTGAGATCTATTTAATCATTCATGTAACTTTGGTCAATAAATAAACTTCTGTGGCTTTGGTGTTCATCAGGCTCCCACCAACTCAATGGTCAATATACATGATATGTTTGAACTTATATATTTCAATTGATAACAACAGCTTAAGATTGTTTTCATTAAAACACATAATAAATATAGGAAATATGTTCAGGAAGTGAGGGTAAATATAGCTTACCAAGCTTTGTTCTGAAGCCGCCCTATGTCCTGGTCGATATGACCCGCGTGTGTCGGACCAATCCCTGACTCATCAGAGGCATCGCTGGCGTCTTTATTCGCTTCATCAGAGACATCTGAATCGCTCATTTCTGTCTCTTCGTCACTCTCCAGAAGTGATGAAATAGCAGTAGTCATTTTGCGAGAATCGTAACGCAGATCGCGCCGTGCAATCAAAACAACGCACTTTTACGGCTGATACATAGGCAGATTAGGTACTGTTGGTTTTTCCCTTAATCTGGCGAAAAAAATTACATGATTTTCGTGCGATCGGTACTTTAAAATTGTACATAAAATGATCAAGATACTAACTTGAAACATGACCGTCATATCAATATTAATGCTAGTCTTATTATTATTGTATATTGATTTATTATCTATGGTTTTTTAACAATGCTAATGCATATAATGTGCCTGAAATGCTTAAGCATGTGCTCAATTTAGTTGACCAAGAATAGCTTGCAGATGCCTGTGCAAAATGATTTAATTGTATTGTGTGTGTCAAACTGAACTGCACCAGGAATTGAGACGTTGCAATTGTGCAAAGTACATGTTTCATTCACACAAAACATGGTTTCCAGTTTTTGGTCCATTCATTTGTCAGTGTTGCGATTCAGAACATTATGTAACAAATGTTGCTGCACATATCTTATTATGTCTTCCAACGATAGTTTTTCGGGCTTTTCTCCGGAACGGTTAAACATATCAACATGAAATTTTGGGGAATGATAGACCATGTTGGGACACAACTGGCGATCCAATTTGACGCGCATGCGCAATTTTGGAGGCTTATGGGATCGATTTTTCGTCGATTTTTTCCCCCATTTTCTGTAACTCTACTGCGGTTACGAACATATGAATTATATGGTTGTAACAAGCAATTATCGTAACATGGAATAGGCGAAAAAAATACTTATTTTCACCTTTTGTACTTTGTATAATGACATGTATTTTAGAGTACCTATCGCGATTTTTGCTACGACTTCTCTCCTCGCTGATATCTCTGAAACGGCTGTATTTACGGACATGAAATTTTGTCAGTAATTGGAACTTGGCCTCGTGATAATGACTGTAACAGTATTTTAAGCATTCACAGTAAAAGAAAACAGTAAATAGGACGTTTAGTTTAGTCATCGCTTTCGCCGTGTATTGACTTGGTTTAGGGGTCATGTCAAAACATCTAAGCGGCAGCAGCTTGCAATCTTATAATAGTGCGCGTTACCAGCTCTTCTCGGTCCGTGTATATACTGTCTTTATGTCTCAGCGACAGTGTGCACTGGATGTCCCGGTGCAATCAAAGCGGGTATATATACACAAACACGCATACACGCACATATATATATATATGTATACACACGGTTTCCGATGCCAAGCTTCCGAGCGCCGAGCAGCTATCTATGAATAGCATATATATGTGTATATTTATAAGTGTGTGTGTCTATATACGTATATATCTATATATATATATATATAGAATATATATATATATAGATATATATATATATATATATATATATATATATATATATATATATATATATATATACATAGCTGTAATATATATATATATATATATATATATATATATATATATAGATATATATGCAGATATATATACACACATATGTATATATATACATACATATATATATACATACATATATATATACATACATATATATATACATATAGAGATATATATATATATATATACATATAGAGAAATATACATATTACATAGATATATAAATAAATATATATATATATATATATATATATATATATATATATATATATATATATACATGTATATATACATATTATATACATACATATATATACATATATACATACATATATATATATATAAATATACATATACACATATATATAAATATAAAAATAAATATATGTATATAAAAACATGTATATATACATCTTTCACATCCCTTTTCAAAGATGTGACCACCATTTGTACGTGATCACCCGAGTCACGAGTCAGGTTGTCACACCTTGGGGTCGAACCCACAGCCTGTGGATCAAATGGCGAAGCAGTAAACCACCAAGCCACTGAGACCGTCTTAGTGCCATTCCCTCGGCTTTGTATTGACTTGGTTAAGGGGTCATGTCAAAACATCTGCTAAGGGGTCATATCAAAACATCTAAGGGGCTGCAGCTTGTGACATCTATCGAAAAATAATGCGCGTTACCAACTCCCCTCGCTGACATCTATCGTAAACGTGTGCTGCGCATAGGGTTTCTTAACAAGGCGCAATCACAGACCCGATTGTTTGCCATGGGAAGACATGCCGATGGCGTGCCTGCCGAATCTAGTTTAGATCAGTTGTTACTTTGGTGAGAATGAGCACTGCACCAACCTCCGCAGCAACAGTATTGCCCCCCCCCCCCCCGGATCATCTCCCAATACTTTCTATCTTCTTTAATTCTCAAATCTCACTTATTTTGAGTATGTTCCACATTTTCTTTTCCTGTGAATATACTTTTCTCTGTTCTGTAACTGGGTATGATGTAAATTTGCATGTATTTGTAGAATGATAATGAAACGTGAGGTCAGCTGAATCCCGTGCTGCTTTCACTGCATCTGTCTTGCCACAGCATCATCTCTTGAAAGAGGGCAGCAATGAGCAGGTGTCTCAGTACGTCATGGGGGGGTGGGGGCCAGGGGGGTGTCAGTAGGTGATCCGGTGGTAGTAGAGGAGGGGTGTTGGTATTGGAATCATTGGGGAGGGCCAAATGTGGTGGAATCATTACGGAGAGACATTGATTGTGGAATCATTGAGGAGGGATGTTGGTAGATGAATCATTGGGGAGGGACGTTGGTAGATGAATCATTGGGAGGGACGTTGGTAGATGATTCATTGGGGAGGGATGTTAGTACAGGAATCATTGGAAAGGGACGTAGGTAGATGGATCATTGGGGAGGGACGTTGGTAGTGTAATCATTCGGTAGGGACGCTGGTAGATGAATTATTGAGGAGGGGCGTTGGTAGTGGAATCATTGGGGAGGGACGTTGGTAGTGGAATCAATGGGGAGGGACGTTGGTAGTGGAATCATTGGGGAGGGACGTTGGAAGTGGAATTATTGGGGAGGGACGTTGGTAGATGAATTATTGGGGAGGGACGTTGGTAGATGAATCATTGGGGAGGGACGTTGGTAGTGGAATCATTGGGGAGGGACGTTGGTAGATGAATTATTGGGGAGGGACGTTGGTAGATGAATTATTGGGGAGGAACGTTGGTAGATGAATCATTGGGGAGGGACGTTGGTTGTGGAATCATTGGGGAGGGACGTTGGTAGATGAATTATTGGGGAGGGACGTTGGTAGATGAATTATTGGGGAGGGACGTTGGTAGATGAATCATTGGGAACGGACGTTGGTGAGGAAATTATTGTGTACATTAAGGTGTGTGTTGCGGTGAGCATATTTTATGTGTCTAAGTTGTGTTGGTTGTGGAAAGGTGAAGGTGTTATCATATAATCTAGCTCATCTGACTTTTTACGCGTCCCCCCACTTTTTCTTTTTAGTTATCAGCACGACATGTCTACACTAACCCAGAACACCCTCTGCCCATATGGTGGGGGTGTGACCCTAATTAGTAGTTTTGGCTGGTACCGTTCCCATTGGCCAATGACCATACGAATCCACACCCCATGTGGACCGTAGGGTTAAGACGTGTGCGGAACGGGCCGGCTTTACCTAAACCAATGAGGTGTCAGCTGATCGAGCGGTTCGGGGCGGAATCCAACGCTTGGAACTCCGATATTAGGGCTGGTTTTCAGGGAGATTCATAAAGTGAGAGACGAGATTCAGGCCGAGATTCCAGGGAAGCTTCATTGAAACTTAAATAAACCGAATAAGCAACTCTACTCCTGAACTCGTGTTATTTCTCTGGCTAGTCCCCACTCAAGCAACTACAAGCAGCAACGTTTCCTATAACGAAGGAGCGCGCATAACCAAGAAAATTAAGTATAAGAAACGTCGTGCTCTCTGTAGCCTGAGTAGGAGCCATGTGTGGTGTGTGTAAGTTGCTTTTGTATTGGTGGAGGCGTCAGGCTATGACAACATCCTCTATCAGCATTTGTACCATGGCTGCCATCTGCAAAGCTTATATGATGTTTCCCCATGTCTCCACCACAATGTGGGTTCGTTTATTGGTCATTTATTATTGTATTGTGTGACAGATTGTGGATAGACCAGGGTATCAGGGTACCATGTGCTTATTTGATGGGCCAAGGGAAGGGAATATTACACTGTTGATGTACACTGTGTGTTGTTAAAGATACCCATCTTATATGAAGTAGCCTTCGGTGTGGCCTTGTACTTGTCACCTGCTGTTGTATGGCTTGGTAGATGTGAGTGCATTAGAGAGGTTGTGTTTTTGATGACTCTGTCATGATACCTGTCTCATCTCCTGCATGTCTCGTCTTTGTGTGGCATGTTAATGAGTTCAGTGCACAATGCATCAAGACCTGTATGGCCTCTTCTTTATTTATTTTGTTTGGGACATATTAGTTTCTCTGTTGCTATTAGTTCATTTTCATGTGCGTGCCACAAGATGTGCTGTTAATGAAGCATAATACCTCACTCCTCACGCCGTTTGTTACCTTGACAGAATCATTCATTTACTCGTCTGACTCACACCAGTTGTACATCAGCCTACCTGACACACCTGTCATTTATCAACCCACCTGACACCTGTCATTTATCAGCCCACCTGACACATGATATTCATCTGCCCACCTGCCTCACTTGTCATTCATCATCCCCCTTTACAGGTGTATGTCATCAGCCCACCTGACACACATCAGTCATTCATCAGCCCTCTTGACACACCTCTCATTCATTAGCCAACCCGACACGCAACTGTCATTCACGAGCCCCCTTGACATTGATGTCATTCAATAGCCCGCTTGACATGGGCCCCATCTGACACACTCCTGTCAATAATGAACACACTTCAAGATGCCTCCTCCTTGAAATCATGCAGTTATGTTCTGGGTATCTAGGTCAGGCTAGCTACCAGGGAGCACCAGTCAGTCTGCCAATGTAACAGCTCATCATTTTGTTTTCCATTCATGGTTCATCTTCTGTTGATTATCAGCTTTGGTTGTGATTTTCATGGTTTGCTTTTGTTTGGTTTTGCAGAGAAGAATGTTGGTAGAGTAGAAGACCTGGCCAGCCGTTTCGTATACAGCTGGTGTGTGCTTGTGTCCGCCTTCTCCCTTCAAGCATTCCTATAAAGGCAGTAATCAGACTCATCCTTTACAGCGTCATTTGCTTGTATGTCAGAAAAATACCTGTTTATTAACACCTGTATCATAGCCTCATTCTATTCCACACCGGCCTCGTGTCATTATTGTGGTTTATTTCACTCAGTGGTGTTAACAGGGTTGGCATGTTTATTAACCAAGGGTTCACTTGTAAGTCAATATATGGTCTTGTCACGAGCCATGAGGCAATAAGTTATCTTCTGTATGTTTGGTTTTACTACTTGCGTTTTCTGCGTGACCTAGACACGTTAAAATGTGATTAACCAATGTTAGCTTTGGCTTGTGGTAGCTACTAGTGTCCATCAGGGCCATTATTGACATGACGTCTATTGGCGCAATAACATCACCATCAGCGTTTTTCTAATCACATGAGATGATTGTCTGAGAGGCTTGATTGGTCGCTACCTTCTATGACTGCTTTCAGCGCCACAACAACCTGAGTTGGCATCATGTCAAAGTACTATCTATGTGTAGCTGTTAGTTATCAGTGAACATATTTGAGAGTGAACTCAAGATTGGTTACTGCCCAGGTGCATTGGATGTGGAGGTAACGTGTGGACTAAAGGTAGCTTGCTGATGGGGTCGTCTTGATCAGGAGTTGCTCATGAGTTGCTAATGAGTCTGTACACAGAGAAGAATAGATATTAATTCATATATGTAAAGATCATTATGCTCAAAACTAGTTTGGGCCTGAACCAATTTGATGTCTTTCTAATTTGGGATAATGGCTGAAGTGTATATGTTGCAGTCTGGCTTAATGCTATTGTGAGTGGATTCTTGTTTTTATGGTGACAATAAAGATATATAATGATGTACTCTGGAAGCGTATGATGTTGTTGTTTCTCTGGACACAGTGTAAGATGTGGCATCTAGCTACTTATAAAGCAACAACAACAATCCATGACATCAGATAGCCACTTTAAGCTGACGGCCTACTACCTCTGGTGACCTTCTATTTCTTTGTAAATCATGGCTCATTGGGGTTATCATCTGATCACCTTATTTGGAAAGAACCAGCAGACATTCTCTCTCCTTCCATATGTATATGATAAATGCAACATTGCAGTTTTCACATCACACACACGCTAGCGGGACCTCTGTACTCTCATATGAGATCAACAGCTATATTATAATACAAGCTTTATATATTTATACATCAGCCAAGCTGCTGAGCGAGCTGTTTGGAAGAATCAACTTGGGTGCCTGTGTAGTTATAACTGGCAGATTAATCATTTATATACACACTTTCTACTGGTGGGAAAGTGATGCATTAATATTGGTGTATTCATCATAAATATAATTATTAAACTAGATTTGGCACAAGCGCCAACGGCATGTCTTCCAACGGCAGGCCTGGACGACCAGCAATACGGTATCAACAAATTACACGAACAAATGTTATCTCTAAACAAAAAGAATACTTGACATATTAGTTGAGCAATCGGGACTGTGATTGCGCCTTGTTTACATAACGTAAGGTAGGTGTTAAGGGTCCCTGTATATACCGTCTTTTCGTTTTTTGTTAACCAAAACTAAAAACCGAAAACGATCACCATCAGCTCAACCGTAAACCGTTTTTCATATGCGACAACGATAAACGGATAACACCAAACAGATTCGTGCGAGTGGTTTCTAAATAGCGAGTGGGGTAAATCAAACCTGAACTGTTGAACACGCTTCGCCCGAAAAAAATACACAGATTGTATGGAGCCAAAAGTAGATTTATTCCATTTAAAAGCACAACACCAACTGCGTACGGGGTAGGCTATGCTAAGAACAGTTCCCTGCTCTCAAACATGCAAATATTACAAAAAGTCCCTCAAATGGAACTTACCAACGGTTAAGTGAAAATAATCCCTAGTCCAACTAAATCGGACGCTAGAACCACAATCACAACAACAACAAAGCCACCTCGATCTCCTCGCTGCGGAAGATGCCACAGCTTATATATACAAGGTCACGTGACCACGCTGTTATCAATGGGAAATGTTAACATGATAATAAATACATAGACATAAAAATATTACACAAGTTATACATTATATAAAAACACAGCAAACATCAATATACATAGGAAACAACAATATACCTACACAGGAAACATCAATATAAAAGTACATTAAGATACAAGTGAAACAAATGCACCAAATATCTCACCCATCATTAACTGCGCGACTCAGACCCCCCACCTAGAGCGGGAAGCAGTTAGGCGCGAAAACCCGCATCTGCCACACGAAAACGAGTGGCGCTGCTGTCGGCGGTATTTTTACTGATACAAGCGGCTGGATATGTTGGTTGGGGTGCAGACGTTTCGACTCACCGACAGCGTGCACCGGATGTCCCCGTGCAATCAAAGCGGGTATATATACACAAACAAACACACACGCACACACACATATATATGTATACACACAGGCAATCGGCTTACGATGCCCAGCTTCCGATCGCCGAGCCGCTATCTGTTATGTTATGTCCAAATAACTATATTGAGAAACACACACACGAGGACGACACCATGTAGACCGGAACAGAACTGTCTTTATTCTTAACCACCATCCAACACATGAAGTGCACGTTATGATTTTTAGTGAGGGCTTCATAATGCAACATCCCCCTTCTTTTAAGAAATCATCAATGACAGACATTATGTAAGTTGCTTGTCTGCAGTCACAAACAAAAAGGTAGCAGTCTGCCTGTTACAATAAAATGACATACAATTTATATCTAGTCCCAAGTTGACATTCATACAAAACAATACTATCTGGTTCTGCTACAATATGAATATGTATTTAGATTAAATATCTTCTATGAGACGACGTGGAGGCATGACATTTCGCTTGGGACGTGGTGTAGGTATTGTAGTATTTCCACTTTTCTGTATCGCAGGTGAGGAGACTGTTGCGTTGTGATTCACTTTACTAGTAGGCGTGGAGATGGGATCAGGTACGGGGCTATCCTGTGTTGGCTGTAGAGTAGGTGGGGCAACTATGGGTGCAGCTGGTGGTGACGGAGTTGGGCTTGTGTAAGTGTCAGTGGCTATGGGTCGAGGTCGTAGCAATATTCTGTTGCGTTTTAGAGGGCGACCTGTCGTGTGGCATAGCACTGTGTAGGAACGTGGTTCGGGGCCAATTCCAATAACCTTACCGGGGAGC
The DNA here is from genome assembly GCA_034190875.2 of Urechis unicinctus. Taxonomy (NCBI): domain Eukaryota; kingdom Metazoa; phylum Annelida; class Polychaeta; order Xenopneusta; family Urechidae; genus Urechis; species Urechis unicinctus. The sequence goes on along the minus strand of CM067347.1, from coordinate 52,154,543 downwards.
CAGTTTTTACGTGCCACATCCTGGTAGTAAACGGGCTGGTTGATGTCAAGCTCATCAAGGGTTTTGCTCTGGCTGTTGTAACGCATTTCAGATTTCTGATGGGCTAGCTGTCTAGCTGCAGTTATGTCATGGGCGTTGCCTTGATGGTAGACTGGTAGGTTGAAGTTAATTTTCCTTTGGAAAATGAGTTCAGCTGGTGAGGGGATTTTAGGGCCTAAAGGGGTTGTTCGATACACAAGAATAGCTTTGTCGGTTTCCTCAGGTGACTTCTTAATGAGGGCTTTCATGCTCCGGACCATGCGTTCAATAAAACCGTGTGAACGAGGATGGTGAGGGGAGCTGGTGACATGAGCTATTCCATAGTTGTTTGTCATTGCCTGGTAAGCACTGCCTATAAACTGTGGACCGTTGTCCGAGATGATGGTGTCTGGACAACCAAACATTGAAAATACATGACTGGTAATAGCAGCTACGTGACGGCTGGAAGTGTCACGTCCAAGGCATTCAACAATCGGGTATTTCGAGTGGTAGTCTGCTATGATGAGATAGTTCTCATCATTCAGTGTGAAGAGATCTGAGCCAATTGTATGCCAGGGATATGGTGGAACGGTTGTAATAACGGGTTCCATTGGCTCTTTACTCTGCGATGCCTGGTGCTTTTGACAAATGGCGCATTGTGATATTATGCCCTCGATGTCAGAGTTGATCCCGGGCCAGTACACGCTACCTCTAGCGCGCATCTGACAGCGGATAATCCCTTGGTGACCAGTGTGGATGTCAGTTAGATATTGGTCATGGAGGATCTCTGGGATCAGCAGTTGACTTCCCTTCAGAATGAGACCATTTTCAATGCTTAGTTCGTCTCGGAAAGGCCAATAAGGATGAATGCTGTGGTGGACGTCTCTTTGGCGTCCGGGAAATCCTTGGATAATGTATTTTGACAGGCGATTGAGTGTCTCGTCATTTGTTATTGCTTCACGAAGCTCATCGAGTCGTCTGTTGCTGAATTGAACAAAGCATACCTTAATATTCAGTTCAATGTGCTCATCAGCACTAGACTTTGGGAGTCGAGAAAGGCTGTCCGCTAGAATCATCTCTTTGCCAGGTCTGTATTTTATCTCGTAGTCATAGCGTTGCAACCTCAACAGCATACGCTGCAGACGGGCTGGGGCAGATGTGAGTGCTTTGGCTGAGATCATCTCCAGTGGACGGTGTTCTGACTCGATGGTAAATGGTTTGCCGTACAAATATGTGTGAAAGCGTTCTGCTCCAAATACACATGCAAGTAGCTCTCTTTCTATGTTTGCGTACCGCTTTTCGGTGTCAGACAAACTTTTTGAGGCAAACGAGATTGGGTGACCATCTTGAATGAGTGCGGCGCCGAGGGCTTCTTGACTCGCATCAACTTGCAATACAGCTGGCTTGGTTGGATCAAAGTATGAGAGCAATCCAGCTCTACTAATGAGCTGTTTGAGTTGGCTGAAAACTGCTTGATGCTCTGGATGCCACTGGAATTCAGAGTCCTTCTGTAGTAGCTGTCTCAATGGTCCTGTAACGTTACTCAGCTTAGGGATATACGGAGCAAGGTATGTGACCATTCCAAGGAATGACTGGAGTTCTGAGACGTTTGCTGGGGGCTTCAGGTCGATGATAGCCTGCACTTTGCTTGGATCAGGCTTGACCCCTGACTCCCCGTAGATGTTGCCGAAGAAGCATACTTCGTCTTGGTTGATTTTACATTTCTCTGCATTGAAGACAAGACCACATTTGCGAGCACGTTCCATCAACTGATGGAGATTGCGGTTGTGATCAGCTTGGTCAACACCGAACACAGTGATGTCATCTGCAATGGATATGACGCCAGGCAGTCCATCGAGTATCTGATCCATTGCCTTTTGGAAAACGTCTTGGCTAGTTTTCAAGCCAAATGGGAGCCTTTGGAAACAGAACCTTCCAAATGGACTGTTGAACGTAGTGAGGTGTTGACTGGCATCATCTAACTGCACGCTCCAATAGCCGGACTTGGCATCCAGTTTGCTAAACACTTTGGCGCCCTTGAGTCTGTGTGTGACCTCTTCAAGTGTGGGGGTGCGGTGCTGACCCCTCTTTAGCGCCTTATTGATGTCTTTCGGATCCAAACAAATGCGGAGAGACCCGTTTGGTTTTTGAACATATGTTATGCTCGAGACCCAGTCTGTAGGTTCACTCACTGGGCGGATGACATCTAGGTCCAGCATTCTGTCAAGCTCAGAGCGGATTTGAGATTGGAGCTGGATTGGAGCTCTTCTTGGCGCATGGAT